>BGZK01000112.1:0-742147 GCA_005406025.1 Eumeta japonica
CAAACATAAGGTGTGGGGATCTTATTCAGTTAACAAGTCTGGGAGACATCTCATGCCAATACCGAGTCTAAGGGATATGAAGTGTTAGGCCTCAATACGCAGACGCATGTCCCTACAGATTCACATCACAGTGCGGACGTACTAGATATAGTACTGAGCCAGAGGGTGCGCTGGCCCACATACGTTGAGTTTACGGCCCGGATACTCAACAACTGCCCATCCTAATAAACTTCGGAATAGGAGCGCGGTATCAATTGCTGAGAATGACACGACAATGGGTGGATTGGGTAGTCTACCAGAAATCCCTAGACATGCTGTACTTAGGATCATCGCTAGCGACATCAAACAATGTAGAAGCAGCCACCAGCTTGTTGGTGAATAGAATAAGAAAGTCCCAACAGGGGGCCATAACCTCCCAACTAGTCCGCACATCATGGCGCGGGTATTCTCAAAGAGAAAGTCCAACATAAACGAAGACTCCACAAACTCTGGACTCTGGATTCAAAAAGGAACTTAATACACTAGCGAAGAGGCTGACTATAGCGATAAGAGTTTATTGCGGCGTAGCATGGGAGGAGACGATAAACCATACCAGTGAAAGCTTGAAAAACTTCCACCAATTAAATCACTAGCTTATCAAGACAGCAGCACCCGTATGCCCGATCACAAATCGAGCACGAGTACAGTGCTACGACGCTCCAGCCCGGGCAGAAGCAATAGCAGAAAATCTGAAAGGACAATCCAGTCCCAGCTCATCCGCCACCTCTCTTAAGACGCAAAAGAATTACGCGCGTGTAGAAGAAAAAGTTAGTAATGGGTAAAACCGTGGAAAGGATGCTCGTCTGGTGCATACAATAGCACATAATGCTGAAGCTGCAGACGCGGCAGTATGGTTTCACGCCACAGCGCAGGGCGGAGGACTCCCTGTGTGATTTGATAACACACATCTATAACGAGATGAATCTGAAAAAGATTATCGTGATGGTGTCATTGGTCATCCAGGGGGCCTTCGATAATGCGTGGTGGCTGGCAATAAAGAACCAACTGCTCGCTCACAAATGCCCGGTGAACCTCCGAGGCATGGTGATGGGCTACCTGCGAGACCAGGAAGTCGTTATCCGATAAGCCGAGGGGGAGTTCAGGAAGGGGACTTCGAAGGGTTGTATACAAGGCTCGATAGCCGGTATGAATCCTATCTGCACCTTATCTGTAGGTTTGTATCTGTTCTTATCGTAAGTCCATGTGAAAATAAAAATCAATGTGGATTTCCGAATACGAAATAAAAAATGTTTTTAATGCTTTTAAATGACAATTCCACAATCGGAAAAAATAATGCATTTTATATGTAAATTCTTAGAACTCTGTGGACATATAAGTTCCATTAAACTTTCCTATTCTTGCCTTCGAAAGTTTTTAAGGATATGGATATGAATTTGCAGCGACAAAAGCATATTAGGTCCCAATACAATTATTTCTAATTGAAATCTATAGGATTATTTAAACAGGGAGCTGTCACAGGGTTACGACTTCCAAACGAAAACAAATATTCAATCCGGGCCCTCTCGATTTGTTTGGTCTAAAATCGAATCATCCGATTGGTTGATCTTTGAAGGATGAATCCGATAATTGCAAAAAATAGTATATAAGCACATCCGCATCCTGCATCAAATCCTGTCAGTCTGCGTTCGCATTGAACGGACGCGTGTCTCAATACTCTCTTTGCTAACGATTTTCTCTCTTTGTGCAGATTGCCGCTGCACACTGCACTCGTGATATTCCTGATCTCAGCTGATCGAGTGTCTACCTCACACAGCCCAGCTGCCTCTGCTTCTCAACTATTTTAGTATATAAGAACTTTTTTTTAAGTTTTTGAAAACTATTTTGATAAATCCTTCTGATCAAATCGCGTATACCTAACGTTGCCAACGAATCTATTTGATGCGTGCCCCGGGCGCTCGCTTTTCCCCTTCAGAGAACGGTGAATTCAGACGGGCCTGAGACGACTAGCCGTGGAGGGTGCTCCTAGTTCACCTCAGGTATCTCCCCTTTACAGCCGACAACCGTTTTCCATTCTCCATTCTCTGTTTGGTGGTCTATCACAGACTCGTTTCGGGATCGGAGCAGCTAGGGTTATAGGCACATATGTTCGGCCCGGAAAGCGAGGTCGCTCTCCTGCACCCGTACAACTTGCTGACTCCGACTGCACCGTGTATTGTTTAAACACCTGCAGGAGATTCTCGTTCTCAGAATTGCCGGCCGATCGCGACATACCACCTATTATTCACTCATAACTTAACGGCGCACAATGGTTACTAAGAAACCATTGAGCGCCACATTCCTTAGCTATTCACTGCGCTCGTGAAAACATCGAGATATCGACAAATCATCTCGATGTTTGTAGTTTATTTAACAAATTTTACAAATTACAAAAAATAACATTCATCAAGACGGTTCATTACGACATTCATCATTATTGAACTATTATTTAAAACCGCTCAAATCTTTAACATTGCCCCCGTCTACGGAACACACGGTAAAAGGAACTTAGAAACGTTAACTGGCAGGATCTGATGGAAGATATCTCGCCATCCCACCAGGCGTACTGGCAAATGGCGAAAGCTTTGAAATCAGATACTATCGCATCGATGCCCCCTCTCTTCAAAAACGATCTTCCGCCCGCCTCTAACGATAATGAAAAGACAGAATGTATAGCGGAAAGCTTCCAGAACCAATGTACTAAAAGTACTCAACTAACCGACGAACACTATTTAGATGAAATGAACCAGTAGTAGCTCAGGCACTCAACTCGCCTCCTAGTGTCCAGCGACAGCCCCCAGTTACTGCAGACGAACTAAATGCATATATTAGAGATCTCCGCTCAAAGAAGGCTCTGAGATCCGATGGAATTAGTTATTGGCTCCTCAAGCTATTACCCCCAAACCTGATTTTACTGCTGGTGGTGATTTACAATACGATTACCATAGCGATCAACAATGCCATTTTTCCAGATCTCTGAAATCGTGGCTTTCCAGGTTTTGGAATACCATTCATGGTACCCTAAAACCTAGAAAGCCACAATCTAATCCGTCCAGTTACAGGCTCACCAGTCTCTTAAAAACGTTAAGTAAATTATATGAACGATTACTGTATCACCGCCTCAAAGACTTTATCGAGTCCGAAAGATTCTCATAAATGAACAATTCGGCTTTGGCTCGAGCTACTGTTGTAGCCGTCAAATCCACCGCATTACGGAGCATATGCACCGGTATATCCAGACACTGTTACAAGCCAACCGCAGCGCTCTTTCTCGACATGGCGAAAGCTTTCGACAAAGTTTTGCATAACGGACTCATTTATAACCTTCGTAAGCTTGGACTACCGGACCGATTCTTACTCATATTGCGAAATTTTCTTAAAGATAGATACTTTCGGTTCCGCTTTGAGAAGACGCGCTCATTGTTCAGATTGATCGAAGATGAAATCCCTTAAGGCCCTGTGCTTTCCCCTATCCTGTACTCGCTATACACAAACGACGTACTGTCCAGAGCTCTAACACTTCTAGAAACAGCTATCGATACCTTCGGTGACCGGTTCAGGAAGTGGAAGATCGAGGTCAACCCCGAAAAGAGTGCAACAATGTACTTTTTTACACGCTTTATATTAACTTCACCTGTATGTTTGTATGTATGTATGTTTGTAACTCTCCTTTGGCGGCTGCTGACTCCAAACGCCCTCTGTTGGAGATTCTCTATACTACCTGCTTCAGTCTCATTTTGAAATTTGACACCTCAAATTTTATTATCGAACGTTAGGGAATTAATAAAGTAATAACCAAATGTAGGAATAATTTGAATATAGAATTAACACAATACATATTGTGAAAAAGGGGTGCTACATTTTTGTCCGTTCTTGCAAAAAGCGCCCCACACTTTTTCACAATAATATTTATTGTTGGTTCATTAATTGACTTCTATATTCAAATTATTTTCTACTTTTTAGTTTATTCCACTATAAAAGCGTGTTTTTTTAGTTTTTTTAAACTATATTTTTAAGGGTAGATCAAAGACTCCTCGTCCACTAAAATTGTTCAACTGACCTATTCTCTGGATTACATAAGTCAAGTACCTCGGGTTACTCTAGATCGAAAACTTAATTTCAATAAGCACATAAAACGCGTCCAGGACAAGTCGGCCTTCTGGGCGCACTTTATCCCGTGACAAATGACCGTAGCAAGCTGTCTCTCCGTAATAAAGTCACGTTGTTCAAAACTTGCATACTTTCAGTCCTCACATACACCGGAGTAGTCTTTGTACATATACCGTCCTACAAAATACACAAACTACAAGATATTCAGAACATATTCATGCTCTCAGCCATTGGTGCTCCGTTATACGTTAGGAATCACAATTTACACAAGGACCTAGGCCTACAGACTGTCGCGGCTCTCCTCAAAGAGCAGTCCAAACGGTACTTCGTATTAGCCGTAAGCCACCCAACCTATTAATAGCTGTGACTGCATCATAGAATATCAAACCCTGGCCCAAAAGGGGCCGGCCCAAAGATGTCCTTTGAAACCCTTATGATTTCATCACATTCGCAATCGTACGCTCTTTTTTTTCGCCTCAAGCGAACACCGCGGGTCCCTTCTTAATACTACACCGTCGTACACATAGACGCAGACCGTGCGCGCTGCCGTCAGGAACTCCTGTCAGGCCCACGGTCCTAGCTCATCAGACTCGCACATTCAGACCCCAAATATGAAGACGACTCGCGCCGCCCTCGCTTTCTTCAACAACGACCTAATCCGAAGTTTGTGTCTCTTCGAAGCACCCTTAGGCAGTCGCCCAAAATATTTCTGAGGCTTGCGTGCAACTTTCGCCACGCGCAACACGTTCAGTTACGCTGTGAAAACTTTCAGGTTAACAGTAAGGTCCAAGGAGATGTTTTACTCAATAAAAATCTGATACGTTCTAGCGCGTGTTCGTCTTTCCGATGAAGATTTTACCTTCCTCCCGAGTAAAAAAAAATGCATCAAATCGTGGACTGCATTCCCTGCATTATAGTCTGCATCTTACTACAATATATTGAATACGCGTTGGCATGTCAGAAGTGAAATTCTGCGCCTCTATAGATCTATAGTGTCCAGAGGAACCATTTCGATGACCAAGTTTGCGTAGCAATGTCCCGCAATATATTGCTTTACTGCTACACTGGTTGACTGACTATATTTAGCCGACCGGTATAGCAAACATAAAAACGGGCCGTTGAGCGTTCCATTTGTGTGCGTTCGGTCCATCACATATACATTATAAGTTGTAGAAGCCTTTTAGAACGAGCAAGAAGGCATTCTCCAAATACTGTGTTAAAATAATTTAATTTAGAAAGAACGAAACAATATATAGTTGAATTCTAAGATCAATCTTTAGGTAATCGCGTATCGCGGAAATTGCGGAAAATTTTACTATATGTTATTCAAAATTCAGCAATCCGTCTATCTGTACACCTAAAAATAGAGTTTTGGTGACTTTCTTATTCGGAAAGCGTAAGAGCTGTATAGTAGGATTAAAGCAATTATCCTCCAATTGTTTGAGCGGCTCGCAATAGCACTGAGATGGTAATGTTTCATTGACTGACAAAGTGATTAGCTAGCGCCACTATATACATCCAGTGTGTAAGATGTACGATTGTGCGTTATTTTTTTAATTTCATTTGATTGACTCATGATAATCTACTCTGTGGACATGTATATGACATTTAAATCATCTTAACATGTAGCTGATAATTAATCTATGGTTCATTTGTGTTTTTCATTGGTGTTCATAAATTCTTGTCATATTATTGGGTTTGATACATAGTGAATACTTTTCAATAGATTTTGGTTAATAGTGTATTATATGTAGACTGATAATGGAAGAAGAACAGTGTTTACACGAGTGTGAAAATTATATTCAAAGTCATAATATACAGATTTTACTAAAAGACTGTATCGTACAATTATGTGTCAATAAACCAGATAATCCAGTTTCTTTTTTAAGGCAGTATTTTCAAAAGTTGGAGAGAGTGAGTATTTTTGTACGTTTATAATATTATTTAAGATATAAACAAGAAAGATATGAATTTTGGGGTTTAATATAAAATTTGAAGGCTTCAAAGTTACAAAAATGTATATCACGAGACCATGTATATATTATTGATGTATTTTTTCTATATTGCGAAAAAAAAGTCACTAATGTTTCGATTAAATTGTTAATGTAGCACTTGAAAACATTTTCATATTCCCACCTGGGTCGAAATTGTTTATTTTTACATTATTGGTGGTGTGTTAAATGGAATTACCTAAATTAAATTTGAATTAAAGCTAGAGTGACTTAAAGATATGAACTAAAACAAGCTGAACAAATTGATGGTGTAGTAAACCCTCTCCATCACTTGCACATTTTCATATTACAACTTACTTTTCTTTTTTATAAGCTTAATTAATAAAAGCTACTTAGTAAAATGTGATAATTAAATCAGTTGCAATTATTTAAAGAAAAATGTAAATATTGGAGAATCACATATCATATCAATCTAAATACAAAATGTTTGTGATAGAAAAGTATGTAATAAATAAAAATTCTATTATATATCTATAGTTCTTGGTAAAAATATTTGTGATTAAAATTTTTGATCATAAAGTATCACATGGTTCTTACATTATTGTCATTTTAAGTCTATATATTGACTTCAAAACCTAACACTCATATGAGGAACTATAAATATGGTAACTTACACATCCCGACACGTCTCGCTCACTCATGGCAAACATGTCCAGTATCCACCTCTCTCATCATTTTTCCGTAAAATTAAGAACCTGCCAAGAACTTGTGTGAATCAAAAACATTTTAATTGAGTAAAATGGGTTAGCAAAAATCGAGTAACTTGAGGTTTTTAATTTTTTACTCGTCTTTTTTAGTATGAAACTAACAAGTATTGTACCGTTTTAGATTCCTGATTAAATGCGCCAACTTTTAATGGCACTTGCCAAGGCACTCTACTACATTTTTTTTAAAGAAGGGCCTTTCAAAATCGACAAATTTTGAAAATTTTAAATTCATAGTTTAACAAATTAGTCTTAATTCTAGGAAACTTGGGGCAATTGTGTCATTATTTTTGACTGTCATTCAGATATGTTATTTAGGGTTATGGTTCCAAAGTTTAAATGAAATAAAATAATAAAAATTAACCACAATAACTGAAAAATGGTTACAGTTTGACTAAATTCTAGGTTTTTCTTAAAATGCTCATAATTTTCAAACTGCATGGGATAGATTTTTTTTCTGATTTTTCTCATGATGGTTATGATCAATCCTGTCACCCCGTTTCGGCTTGACATTGAGTTCTGGGACACCTATATAGCAAGCTTTGAATGAAATGTATTTGTAATTACATCATCTAAATATAACATGTTAAGAGTAAGCCTAAACAAGTAGCTTTCCATTGTTAAGTGTTTGTAGAATGAATTATAAGTGTAAAGGGAATGACATTAGCTAATAAAACCTCTTGTGAATTGAAGTTTGAAATTTAAATTCAGCAATTGAATATTGGTAATATTTAAACATTCATAATATTTGCTACTTACCATTGCTTGTTTGAAAAGTTGAAAAATACTATACCACTATCAGGAAAAATGCGAATTTGCACACCTGCTAAGCAATCCTAGTTTTAAAATTTTTAAACTTAATTTAATTTAACAGGAATATTGGTTCCCATATATTATAAAATTATGAGAAAATATTGATTGTATGTCAGGGTATATACTGTTGAAATTTGTTACTTCACCCAGTAGTTAATGTTATTGTTTTTCTATCAATAATATGATTATTTTTAATAGAAAAACAATAACATTTTCTATACATCAATAAAAAAAAATGAATTCTTACACAATATCCACATATATGGATGCGGATCTTAAGATTTTCCTAAGGGGAATTCATATGGGTGTAGAAAAATAAAAAGAAAATAGTGTGATCTTTAATGTTTTTATAAAATAATTTATTATTTAATAATTACAATAAAAAATTAGTGCATTATATTTAATAAAAATGTGTGAAATGCATTTCAGGTCAAATGCAGTGTATGGTTTCGTAAATGCTCATCACAATATGTGGACTTTGAAAGGGGCCTTTTTCTATGAATCTATTAGTTGAGTTCACAGTTCAATGGCTAACAATGTCTAAAAATGTTCCTTTATAAGGTGGATGTTAAGAATATTAATTTCTTTATAAACAGTACTGCCAAAAATTTTAGAATAACCATTTATCTGGTGTGGGGGCAGACTTGAGTATATTAAAAATTTGCACTTTGAAGACTAATATTTCACAAACGGACCCTTAACTCGAAAAATGGTTTTCACAGACTTGCAATGTTTTTGAATGAACTATTCAACAATATCCAACTTAAAAGGATAAAGGACAAAAAAATCATCCTCACATCCTCTACATGTTATGTAGAGGAGGTAGTGTAAATTTTTTTTGAAATATTAATCTTTAATTATGTCAGCGTCATTAATGTGTATACCCACTCCAAATTATGGCTTCGAAACTATAGACAGTCTTTGTTGACTATGGTACCATTAAAAATATTATCGCCGCCTTATCAGGTTCCAGTCTGTTCTGCAGAGTTTAAACCCACGGTACTGAATAATTGCTCATGAGGAACACTGGCCGATGGTGGTAATAAAAATAAACGTTCTATTGTTGATAATATTTTTAATTCTTGTCGATTAAAGCTTCACCATTTAAGTGAATTTTACTTTATATTGACTCTTTTTTTTATTGTGGTAAGATAATAGTTTTAAACAAGATGTCTGCGCTATAATTTTCTGGTGTTTCTTGACTATGATCTACTTGAATTGACCAGATTGTTTTTTAGGCATGACCTTCTGTCCATACTAGACATCCCTAGTTGATCTCTATCTTTTGCCTAGGAATTTCTCATTCTCATTCTTTTAACCCCCTTCAGATATAAGAGAACATGAAACATCATCATCGATTTTTTTTACCCTTAAATTATCTCTTTTCCTTATTCAGCAGAATCTCATTTGGTGTCGGTGACGAGATTGTATGCAACTAAGCACATAGTGATTAACTTATGGGATAATACTGATATATAATAATAAAGACATTGAAACTTTTCATTGAAATTTATGGTATTATTGACTAATCAGCACATGCTCACAGCAAGCACTCCCCTCCAGTCCCACCCAATTTCTTTCTTGTCACTATTGATATGGGTACAACTGCATCCACATTAACATCCGCATTGATTATTGTGGATGTAGATGGGAATGCAGATGTCCAAATCCTTGCAGAAGCTCTGCATTTATGAGTGCGGATACTAATACTTTCAATATCACTTATTTATATTAGGAGCGCAAATAAGTTTCCGCCGTTTTTTGTCAATGAAATAATATTTATTGTGAAAGAATGGTAATTTAATTTTAATCTAAGTATTGTCCATCACTAGCAACTACTTTTTACCATCTTTCAGGCAGCATTCGGATTCCAAGACTGAAGAACTCCTTATCTTTTGAGGCTATCCACGAATTAACCCAATTTTTAGTATCTTCATATGATGTGAATCGCGCTCTGACAGAGCATGTGCTGTTGACCAGAACAGATGATATTCGCACGGCGCAATGTCTGGTGAATGGGTGGGTGGGGTAGTATTTTCCAATCAAGTGTTTTCAAATAGTTTTTCACTGGAACCGCTACATGCAGACAACCGTTATCATGCAGAAGAATAATTTTGTCATGTCTGGAATAGTATTGAGGGCGTTTTTCCTTCAGAGCTCGGCTCAATCTCATCAATTGTGTTCAGTATAGATTTCCAGTGATTGTTTTGCTTGGATTTAACAATTCGTAATATATCACACCCATCTGATCCTACCAAATACACAGCATGAGTTTTTTCCATGAATATTCGGTTTTGCTGTGGATGTTGACATGTGACCAGGTAGTCCCCATGATTTTCATCACCAGTGACGATTCGATGTAAAAAACCTTTTGAGCCTAGCTAGCAGCATTTCACTCGTGCATAATCGGCATTCAACATCTCTGGGCTTTAATTCGTATGGTACCCAATTACTTTTTATGGAACTCAATTTTGAATAATTCCTAACAATTTTAAACAATTTGAGACTACTTGCTGAGTGACTTCTAAAGTAAGTGCAAGTTGCTTTTGTGTTTGAGACGAATCTTCCTTCAATTCTGTATCCTCATAAATTTTTAGCCTTCCACTGCGATCTTTATCTTCTACATCAAAATCACCATTTTTAAACTTTTGAAACCACTCACGACATGTTTCATCACTCAAGGCAGTCTCATTATATGCTTCTACTAACAATTGATATACCTCAGCTGCAGATTTTTTTTAAATTGAAGAAAATAAAAGTTCCCACAATTGATGCTTATTTAGCTCAAATTTAGACATTTTTGTAAAAAAAAAAATATGATGCTAATATGAAGAGAATAATATGATAGAGTTATGTTGTTCTTGAATGAGCAACCTAATTTTCTAGCTGGTTAGATGGATAACCAGCTAGAAAATTAGGTTGCTTCTAGCTAATTATCCATGTGCAAATTCTAACTTAAGCCTGTGCCATGCCATCTCTCTCAAAACGGCGGGAACTTATTTGTACTCCTAATATTTTTTATAATATTAAAAGTGATAGTTAAAAAGAAAATAAAAGTTTGTAATGAGAGCTTTGGGATTGGGATTGACCATAAGATCAACCAATACAAAAGATGTCCACTAACTCGTAGCGGCAGATGGAATACTAAATATTATATTATGTTTAGATTGCTATTTAATATGTCATGAACAGTATTTACGTGGGTCAATCTGAAAGTCATTAGAAAATCAAAAGCTGCGCAAGGTGACAATTTATTTTTATTGTTACTCAAAATAGTGTCCATTAAGATCAATTCAACGCTGCATTCGATGGAACCACTAAGAGTTTATTTATTTTACTAAAATAAAAGTTTTCCTTTTATTTAAAAAAATAAATAAAAATATCATAGTGCGAAATCGGGGCTGTAAGGTGTGCGAGTCAGAATTTATATACCTAACATCCCCAAATAGTTACTTGTTTGTCTAGCGGTATGTGGTGAGACATTGCTTTGATAAAGGATAATCCTACTGTGAAGTTGTTTTTCCCAAAATAAGAGGCAAGCAATTGTTAGTGTACCAATCTGCAGTGACTTTTTTATTTTCTATAATATTTTTAGTATAATGCCCTGTCATTTCGAAGGCAGAGACCATCATTTTTTTTCCTACGCTACGACTTCGTTTCGCTTTAGTAGGCAACTCCTTGAAAGGAAACACCAATTAAAACGACGGAATTTTTGAGTAGTTGTCCAATTTTGAGGTATCCACCGAGCACAAAGCTTCCTGAGTGCTAAATTATCATGAAGGATTTTATGCACTTGACTCATACCGATGCCTAAGCTTGTCCGAATCTTCGAATAGATCACCTTTTGTCAATCTCTATCATGAGCCGCACAGCACTGATGTCGTCTTCTGTCGTCGCCGTAGAAGCATGACTACGCAGACCGTCAGTCAGATTAGTGCGACCTCGTTTGAACTCTTTAAACCAGTTATAGACAGTGGTAAGGAATAGAGCTTCATCATGAAAGGCCAAACGAAGTCTCTTATAACTTTTTTGTTGGTTTAAATAACTACGAAGGTTATAGAAAATCATTGTATGAAAATTTTCTCGAGTTGAATTCATGTTGGTATTAAACAAATATTTTTTTTCGTCCGAATTGTAAAAACCAATGACAGATGAATCAGTGGCGGATTTATATTTTTTATGAGTGAAGGCCACTTTAGTTCCGCCGCCCTATGTACCTTTCTAAAATAATAATTTTCTGAAATCTGCCGCCCCTAGGACGCTGCCGCCCCTAGGCCGCGGCCTACACGGCCTATTGACAAATCCAGAACTGAGATGAATGCAATATACATAAGGTTGGGAAAAAGTTCTATTTTTAAAATTATTATTATTTTTTTTTTATAGTTTTCTAAGCGGTAATTCTAAAAATTTTAAGTGTCACCTACTTAATAAATATTTTAATATAAAATTAATTATGGGTACGCGTATTAGGATATATTTGCCATAGTAATCTTTGAGTGACCACACATGCAGCTTTAACATACGTTTCTATTACATCACCGACCTATACGGTGATATATACAATTATATTAATATGTATCATAAATACGTGTCTTATGGCCTTAACAAGTCACTGAATGCACCCCCTAGTGGTAGAAATTGTCAATAAGGTTCCCTATTATTTAACGCCGCATTTCTTTCGTGTCGCCATATTATTTTACCGAAAACGATTTTAGGTGGATAGCAATAAACGAACAATTGGTATATTAAAAGAGCTTACTATTGACGTATTCGTCTATAAATATTATCGCGACAGCTGCTCGTTATTGCTCTTTAGCGCTGACATGTCGCATACTACTTTATAATAGTAAGCAAAGTTTCTCCGGGTATTATACGGGTAAGTCTGGAATCATTGAACAGTAAAATGTGATTATTAATGGCAGACTAACCTCTCTTATGTCTAATTGGTCAATTAGAGCACATGATGGTTAAAACTTAATCTCATAATTTCGCAGAATAAATATTAGGTAACAAATAATGTGTCGTGTGCTAACGATAAAAGAACTTTTTTTGTATGTTGTAAATTGATATTTCAGATATCAGTATATCGGTATTATTTTCAATTGTATTTCTTCGAATATAAATAAATCAATTTTTAATTTTACGATATACTGAATGTTTATGTTTTTACAATGAAATAAAGATATGTTTACTCTCAAAGGTAATATTTGCCAATGACTATATTATATATAATTATCCATATACCCTCGTTGAAGAAAATATGACGAATTTGTGTTGTCGAGACGATATTTGTGAAACATGCTAAGTGCCAATTTTTGCTAAAATTCGTTAACCTAATTCATAAACTCAATTTATTGTGTTCTTTGTACTGGCCGTATCGACTAAACGCTACTACAAATACCGCAAAGTTTAAAAGAAAACTAGAAGTGCACGCATCGTAATGTTTCCATTCGATTTTGATAAGAATCAAAAAAAATCGATCGTAAAGTGTGGAGGATGAATATTCCTTCACGGGAAAGTGGTCCTGAAATGAAACGCCGTCGTCGTTCCACTATTCACCCATTTTTTAGGGTTCTTCTGTCGCCGCTGCACTCGTAAATTAGGCCGGACGTGTTCCGGCTTATATAGACGAGAGTGCATTACCCCCTAATTCTAAAACTTATAGAAAGAAAGTTAAATTAATGCGATTTTTCACAAGTGATTGTGTTTTTAAGATTTGCAGAGTTGATTGACGGGAAAGGTTTTCTGAACTATTTTGATGTTTTATTCATTTCTATCACATTAAATAATTTTTCGAAGCTGACAGAATTAAGGCTTCATTACATTATCTATACAATGATAGACAAATTATCCTATTTTCGTCTATCATCGAGAGTACAGCGATGGAAATAGTTGCCGAAAAAAAAGGGGAAATATTTTTCGATCGCATGGCACTCTGAAATGCTTCGCATTATGAGTCATGCAAATCTACACCTCTTACATGGTTGCCTATCAAATAATCCACTTTCACGACATTTACACAAAATCAGAATCAAGAGTTGATTTAAGAGTTTTGAAACCGAATGGATGTGTTGACAAACGCTTCTCTGATAAGCTGAAAGAGCTTCATGATCATCTGCTCCATGGTCGATAAGAAAATCTACCGACTACCAAAACTGTTAAAGATAGATTGATATAAACGAAAATGAAGAAGAGTTAAGTGAAAACTGAGGTTTTATTCAAGTTGAAAAAAAATAAAAGATACTTTTTAAAATAGTATCTTAGCCGTAGTCTGTTTATTTATTTTTTGCTTAATTTAAGGCTGTAATTAATTTTAATATTGAACTTTTTTCTCAAGTAATTAAATAACACCTTTTGAAAAGTTGTTACTCAAATGGTAAATGGTTATAAGTATGTTGTTTTTTATTGCAAGTATTAGCAGCCAAAAACAAAAAAAAAAGTTGTCTTAAAAAATGATAAACAAAATTCTATTGCTTATCATATTCTGCGATAACTGTGTAAAAATTAAATTTTGTCGAAGTTGATAATTATATGGTACTGCATGTATCAAATATCAAAAATGTTTCAACAATTTTTGATATATGTCGGTTGACTGAATATTTTGTATTCACAGAAAATGTGAGTTATTCCGAAAGCAAGCTAAATTTTATTTAGCTTGCTTTCGTATAATAAAAATCGAATAATAATATTTTTTTCTACTTTTTGAAAGTCCATTGATTTTCAAAAAATAATTTCAGAACAAATATAGAAAATTGTAATTTAATAGAAATTGTACATCCGTAATTATCTTATTAACATGAAAATGAGTGTAGCAACAGTTAGAACGAATTTAAAAATAAGTTAAAAATATCACATCGAGTATCTCGAAACTCAAAATTTCGCCCTTAGCATGTTTTGTCAATATGCTCTGTTATCAATTTGTTGTCTCATAGAGAGAGCCGATTCACAGAATATAATACGAGGTGCTAGTGCCGTCATCTTACCAATTTCCCTTTCTCTTGTAAACTTTCCTCGTAAAGTTTTTAATTTGTGTCTGTTAGGAAATTTAAAATGTTGTCAAGTGCGTTTGTCGACTTTACAAATGTGTGGTATTCTCATATGATGAACACATGAACAAATTTTAAAATCAACAGTTTCTGAGACAGTTTTCCTTGGTATTCGAGTTAAAAACTAATATATAATTATAATGTATTTGTCTCATAATACATTTTATGTACTGACAATGTAAATGTTGTGACACCATCATGCTACGTTATCGAGATGAGTTAATACGCTTATGCATACATGGAGTTTTACTTTTAGTAAACGGATATGAAATTTCCACTCATTTGTCGATAATAAAACGGACGACTTACTCGTGCACTTGTACTTCGAAATAGAGACCGGTGCAGTTCCAAGACGCTACATGCTCCATCCTCTACGATGCGTTTCTCCAGAATTTGCGTCGCTGCCATCTCGGCCCAGAAAGAACTGTTCGGAATGGCCATATATAAAATATTGGACTGTGAAATTGTGGATAAGCGCACAAATTGTGTGTATAAATAAAATAGACCCGCTACATCAGACTTATTTTTATTCAGTTGTAACTCAAATCTTCAAACTTGGAACTTGGGACTCGAAAAATGAAACATAATTTTATGTCCGCTACGTACGTCCTGATCGTTGTAAAATTTGCCGTAGTAGGTATACTTTGATTATGTATTCACGCCTATTTCCCAGAAGAATACGGTGACACTACACATTCCGGTCTAATATATATATTTTTTTATAAGTACCACATTATGAGAGACACGCCGAAATGATCGGGAATTGAAGACTAAGATTCGAATTCGAAAATTCAAAATATTCGCCATTACAATTTATACAGTTTTGCATTCGATAAGATCAATCATTGAAATAATGTTATGTTGATTTTGACAAAATGGCCGATTATTGAGCTTCTACTGTCGCCTCTGGCTCTTCAAACGGCTGACCACGTACGTAATAAATCTTTCATTCTAGGAAATGCAAATAAACCATTGGGGTTCAGGTCAGGACTGTATAGAGAATGGCTCGATAATTCTATATTTTCCCGTTTCAAAAATCGACTCTATGGAGAATGGCTAGACTCTACGGAACTCTACATTTTCCTGCTTCAAAAATCGTTTGTTTTATGAATGCACCATCTTATAGGAGAGCTCGCGTTACCATGATATAAGTTGATGGGACGTTTCGAGTTGTCTATATGAAGTTCAGTTATCATTTCTGGCAAACAAACCATGGTGTACCAATCGGCGGTGACCGTTCTGTGTTCCTGTAATGGAGTTGTGGCAACGTGTCCTTTTTTGACTACAAACGAAGCGACTATTTTCTTAGTCACGCTTCGGGTACACATTGTTTTTATTGGTTTAAACTCGTCTTTGAAGACTCAAATTTCCGATCTGTGTTTTCCTTCAGATGAATAAATCTACTATTCATCGCTTAAGATTTTTTGATAAATAACTTTGGATTGCCCTCCATTGAACAGTTGCAGAGTAGACAGTCACCGATTAATACGAACTGCCTTTTGCTCTTCAGACAAATTTGGGGTACTCAACGGAAAACCGTTGCTGACACCCAATTCATTGTACAAAATAGTATGAATTGCTGTCATTCCAATACACATAGTTGCCCGAATCTGTTTATGTGTCGCGTGTCGGTCATCTTATATAATTTTTTTGTACGGCAGCGACGTTTTCAGGCGTTGTCGCTGTTTTTGGTCGACCTGTAAAAGGTACGGTACTGAGAGAGGCACGACCTCGTCGGAACTCTGTACAACAGTATATTCGTGTTCGAATTCATGTTGAAAAGACAGACGTATATCTGATCTAGAAAATAAGTCCTTGAAAGGATACCGAAAATTATTGTTAAAACAGATCACTAAAAATATTTGTTACGGCGAGCGTGTAGCAAATATGAGCAATGTAGCTAAATATGGCAAAGTAAACAATTTTTCAATAGAGTTATATCAACTAACCGATTTTAGTCTTTACCCACTCCACATAGCCAGCCTATTGGCCATTTGTATCACAACATTCCGCAGTGCCGAGTTTTGTGATCCTCAAAAAATGGGTCTTTCAGCGAATAAGCTCGCAAGTAATACTCACAGAGGGCGCGCCATACGTCCATGTCGAAAGTTTCTAACTGGGCCGCTCTTTACGAACCCTACTCGCGTTCGTGGCTCAAATGAGGACGCGGCTTACTATGAACACACAACTGATCACAATGTGACGTGGCGTCTTTCTAATGTCATTTCTACCAATTTGGAGGAACAATAGAGGGACCATCTTATATATTTAGTTGCTGCCTCTACAACATATATATTATCTCGATGACATTGGATAAAATATCTGTCTGTATCGTAAGCAAAGTGTAGAGGAAAAGTTGTATGGGTGATTATGCTTTAGTCTATTCCATGATCCAATATTGGTGTTCTAAATTCAAATGCGGAAGAACAAGATGTATACTCGAATATTACTCTGGGACATCGCCAACGACTAGTTATGTAAGATGATGTGAAAAAGTCATGAAATTGATGAATGGCATGTGAGGTTAAACGTCTTACCAATCATTTTACAGCAAAGACTGAACAGCATTTGAAACTGCATAAACAATACTCTGCGGTGATTTATGTTTTAAATAGCTCTACGCACGTTGAGCTGCGCCAATGTTTAATGAACGTGTAGAAAGAAGCTTATATGTTTCGGTAAAAAAAAATCGTAATACAAACGGTTATAGTATTTTAAAAATATGGAATTAAAAAAATGATTTCTGATTATCAATCATCTTTCAAATTGATAAACATAAAAAACTGGGGCATTTATTTTATCATCATTAGCGAAGTGTCCGTGTCGCGAAGTGGAATGAAAAAAAGCGATAAACTTGAATAAAAACGCGTGTGAACGACTGGCGCGATCCGATTTTAAAAGCGAGTTGGTTATGTTTCTAAACAAAAACAAAATAAAAAAATCATATATTAACTTATGTACTTTGATGATCGGAGACAGTATTTTTTCAGGAATGTCATATAGTCGGACAAACGCAGGAGAAACCTGTAACTAACGCACGTGTTGTCTCAAGAGACGATCGTACCTTTGTTTTTTTTTTTTTTACAAGGACGCCAACGTGTCGGCAACTCCCCCTCGTGTTGCGGACTTTATTGGGTGTCAATGATCACGTAGCGTGCGCCACACGCCCGTCCGTCCCCTTTAATATAAAAAGAAAAATGCACGCAGTCTCGCGTTGATTTTCGTCTTCGATTACACCCACTCTGGCTCGTGCCGAAGGAAGGATAGACGCGTACGAAAACTATGGACAATGGACACGCATAGCCGTCGTCGCAGTCCGGCGATGTTGACGGTCCCTAACGGTGCCGTTTATGTTGTACTAGTGTTAAATATATGCTTCGGGCGTAATACGCGTAGTTATATAGAGCAGTGGAATGAGTAGGAGGCGGGCTATTCGCGAGAGGAACTCGAGCCGGGCGGCGGGACGGCGCGCGCTCCGGCCTGTGCACTCTCGACGGCGACCTCTGTCACATCGTCCACACCGCCGGGAGCATGTGCGACAGTGTAAGAATATTTACATGGTTACGTTAACGCATCGTCACAGCGAGCCGTTCGACGGTGACCGTCCGAAACGGAAGTAGTTAGCGTCTCACGTTTAAAATTAAGAATATTTGTAAACGTGCAGTGGCGTATAGTGACTGTAAAAATGTGAAGTACAAATTGGTGTGTGTGTGTGTGCGCGTGCGTGTCCGAAAACAGGAATTCGTTTACGAGCGGCCTGTTTATTTTTTCCTTTTTTTTTTCGTAAAGGAATTAATTGAGATGGTCGAATTTATCGACGCTTAACGACAGCGGAGCGTGATTGGTGATACTATTTATCAGCGCTGTTGGGCGGCATCGATGGCCTTGCGCGTCTCGTGAATGTCTTATGATCTCAAGGTGAATTTGTGCTATGAAAATTACGACACTCGTGTCTATGGTTTTAACGTTTTTTTTTTAGAAGATACAGAATAGAAAATCGTGAAGCGTACGTAAGATTTTTTTTTCTATGTTGTTTACCCGTTCATTTTTTTTTTAATAATTATATGGATAACGGAGCTTTACGTAATTGCGCACGATCACATTCCTTCGAAAACTTCAACTATTCAAGGTAAATTTTATCTGAATTTTCAGAAATGTTTGATAAACAATTAGATTTTTCGCATTTTCTATTTCGAAGAATTCCTTTTCAACAACAAAAAAAAAATCGACCTACTTTCTCCATTTCAAAAATAGCTTCAAAGCCACTCCCATACTTGAACGAGAAAATACCACAAGCGAAATTGTGATGGCTAAGTATAATAAAAATACGACAAAAAATTGCCGAAGCATTGGAAGTTAAATATATTTCATTTAGTATTCAGTAAGCTAATAATAAGTTATATGTTTAAACTGCTTTGCGTGAAGGTTGGCCTTTCTAACTCATTACGTTTCTCAATTTGTATATAGTAGTACACATTACAGAGACCTAATCGCGTGAGGGCCTAACCTGCGTTGACCTAGAATAACGTACCGGTTTATTGAAAGCGTAAACGAAAGCTTTTTTTTTTTATTTATTTATTGCCGTGCCGTATTCGTGATATTGCGAGATATCGTGAAATGCGCGATACACAGGCAAAGCTTTGTAAAGTGTCGATGTGTTTGATGAGTTCCAGTCGTTAATGAATTGCAGTTTTTTATGATGTTCCCCATTGAACTCCCTTTTAACCTTGAGTTGACAACGTTTCGTTTATTTTAACGGTAACAAATTATTTCAACGGTGTTCGAATGTAAAAAATAGTATTAACTCTTTTATTTGCGAAATAAAAAAAGAAAATAATTTGCTATTAATGCTGTAATAATATGATAATTATTAACTTTCATTTTCACATGATCAAAAATGTACAAAACAACAAACAATGCACATAATTGTACGTACTCTTATAATTTTATACAGATAATTCCCAGTAAGACAACTATTAACGACTATTGTTTGCAATTCGACAAATTTATTATATCCATGTATAATTTTTACCACTGTGTTTATTGTAATAAAAAATAATATTTAGACAAACACTGTACGTTTTGAATTTTTTTTTTTTTTTTTGCTTCATCAACAGTTTCGAGATGAATAATTGGACATAAATCCTATAAATTAGAAGGCACCAGGTTTTAGTAGATTTTATAAAAATCTAACTATTGTATTTGTCCTCATTACGCAACTTTTGAAAAATTTTCGTTTATGTTCGAACCGTGTATAAACTATGTATTTTTCACTTTCAAATGCAGAAATCAGAGAACAAAGAGGCTATTGACGTACGTACGGCTATGAACAGATGCGTCGAGATACGGGTCATCAAGATCCATATTTCAACTTCAAGTGCATTTAGAGTTAAATTGGTAGCGTGCCGTAGGTGTTACGCGAAACAAACGAACTAAGGTGTCTGATAAACGATTTACCGAGATGGCTTAACTGCGAAATAGACTGGTGTACCAAAGAAATTGTCTGTCTCCACTACACACATACAATGCGATTATTCTAAGCACGGCAAACGAGTCATTAAGTTAATTGTTATATTTGACACGTTCAATACAATGAATATATTGCGATCTCGTCCTTAACATTGAGAATGTAAACCGAAATGGGTCCCTTTTTGAACTTAAAAAACTTTTGGAATGCGCGTCGCTATGAAGTATCGGTGTATGTGCGCGTTTCCCGTAGTGAAAATATTTCTAAAGTGTTGCAATACATGACACATCATTAACTTCTAATAGAATAGAGAAACCGCGGTTTCTCATTCATACTTTTTCGCGATCCGTTTTTGCGAAAGCAGACGGCTCGCCTGTCACCCTTCCGGTTGTGAGACACATGAAATAATACAGCCCTTCCTACGAGGCCTACGTCAAGGGAGGCATTTCTTTTATTAAGCAGAGGCACATGTTTCAGACGTTTTCCACCATTATTCATCCCTAATTTGATATTTTCGTCCGAGATGTTTTGAGTTTTTCTCCTTACATTCCTGTCGTATTGTTTGTTAAGATGCATCTGTTAACTGCAAATATTATTTAACTTTTAACAACTTAAAATTAACGATTAAAAGAAGTAGTTCAATACTTACAATTAGTGCCGGATGTATGGCATAATAACCACGCTCATAGGTAAATTCTTTCGATTGCGGATTCTAAAACTATGTAAAGTTTTAAGATACTTTATTTATACATATAAATAAAATTATAGTGTCTGTCTGGCTGGCTGCCTCTCTGTTTGTCCGGGGTAACCATATATAGATAACCCATAGTTAATGTCACACTGAAAATATCCGATGAACGGTTGTAGGCCATCCCTAAAACATCTCGCTGTTACACGAGGAGCATTCAATAAAAAATGAGAACGAGTACGTTGCCGGTAACTTTTATTAAATATTATTATATTTTCAAATACAGTCATTTTGCAGCATAATACATTGGCATATATTTTTTCTAAATTTAAAATTTCTTCCTTTAAAAAAGTCATCCCGAGCACCTATAAAGCACCTATAACCGAAAAACTAATATATAAAAAATTAAAAAAAAAGATTATTAAAGATTAGCAAATTTCCTAAAAAACAGTCCTGATTCCTGAAGTTCTACCTCCATTATTTATAATTTTAATTTAGTGCTAAAATAGGGCTTCGCGCGACTAGTTCGGCACGGGCGCATTGTCGCTGTTGAGAGTATACCACATAAAAAAAAAAAATATTTCATATTTTGATAACACTTTCATAGTTAAAATATTTTCACTATTTTGTGACAGTTATTTTTGCATTTCTTTTTACTTTCAGAAAAAAAATATTACTCAGAATTTGCTTATTACAAATTGTTAACTTATAATATATATACATACTTATAACAAATAAATAAATTATTGATAAAAAAAATATTTTTCTTTTCTATTAAAAATTCTAATTTTGGTTTTTAAAGAAAAATTAATTTCTTACCCAATTATTTAAACAATGGTATAAAATGGTAAAAAAGGATGATATTAAAAGAAAAATTTGTAAATTTTTATCAAAATAGTACAAAAACTTCATCATCATCATCATCACTCAACCTTCAGCCAGTCGCAATGACTGAAAGGGACAAGTCCCGATACACCGCAGGGAGTGTAATTATAGGTTCTAGCTTGGATTAGGAGTGACGGGAGTGTAGAGCCAGCCGGTATTCATGCAGCCAGAAACTGGATTCGGAATAGGTAATAGATACTATAGTGTGTCAATTCTGGATTTTTCTTCAGTCAATCTTTCATTGTTTACTCTCACAGCTTGGTGAAAAGTTTTATCGTCCGTTAAGGAGTTGACAAATTTCATCGACAGCCATCTAAGTATCCGCTTTGCTCTGTACTATAGTCGACTGACTCTTCTTCTCGGTTCCTATTGCAGTAGCTCGGTCTACACAAGTCTCTGTCTCACGTGTACCTAGGACGTCTAATTTTTCTTTCTGTTGTAATAGCTCTTAAGGCGGTGTTCATTAGGTGATGTCGGGCTTTTGTTTTGAAAGAAATCCTTATTTCCTAAAGTCTTTCTTCCGTTAATCTTTTATTCTTCTTTTTCTTCGTTTAGTGATATATTCTCAATGTCCGTTTTTGAAAATTGGCAAAGATCATCCACAATCTTTGTAATCTCTAGTTTGCTCTGTGATAATGTCGTTCATTTTTCTCATTTCCTGTAACAGTAACTCTTATCTTGTATGAGCGAGTTAATTGAGTATAACTACATTTTTAACGTCCGTTTGTACAAACCAACAAAGTTCAGCCACGACCTTGCTTATTTCGTGCAGCCCATTTTTTTTACATATTATTGTCATAGCTCATTCTTGTCTTTGCAATTCTCTCATGTGTAACTAGAGTGTGCAACTAATTTTTTATATTTGATCTTAAATTTATATACATTAGATGGTGTCGAGCTCTTTTTAAAAGAAATTCTTCTTTCCTAATTCTTATATTTCTTTAGTATTTTATTCTTTATTTCCTTTGCGTGGTGCAGGTTTTCAGTGTCCATTTCTACGAGTTGATAAAGTTCATCCACAGCTTTTTTTAGTCACTACTATGCTTAGTGATCCATTCATTATGGGCCCTGTTGTAATGAATAGTTCGTAACTTGTTTAAGCATGTCTCCCAAGTATAATTAGCTTTCTGTTGTATAAATCTTAAAGCGACGTTAAGTAGTGTCAAGCTCTCCTTAAAGTAAATCCTCCTCTCTTAATTAATTTCTTTCGTCAACCTTGCATTCTTTTTTTTCCTTCACTCTGTGCAAAGCTTTCAGTATCCATCTGGAAATTGATGAAGTTCATCAGCAGGAATTTTAATATCTGATTCGCTCTAATTTAATGCGATCCATTCTTCTTTGTTCGTGTTGTGATATTGCGGTATATATAGAAATGGTCTGTTATCAAAATAGTACAAAAACTTTTTCAAAAATATGGAACTAGTCTGTTTATAAACAATTAATCAACGAATGAAGTAAAAAAATTTTTCCTAAACTTACTTAATGCTATTGATAAATTCGAAAACAGCCATAACAAAACCATTTTCTAAAAAAAGATATTTTATCAACTTTATGTCAATTTTTCATTTTTTGTTAAGTTAGGAAAAAAAATAATAAACAAAATATACAGCTTTACAAAACTTTAATCGTGTGATCTTATTAATTAGAGCTCCAAGAAGCAAAGACTTATAAGTCAATTATTTAAACTTTTATGTTGCCTTTTACGAAAACAGAAGCTCGTGAATAATTCGTTAGTTAACAATTGTATAACTTTTCGAAAAATCAACACAAATTATATTATTTTTCCTACTGCGCTGTATTCTTTGGAGTCTTCTGATGACTCCATAATTTGATCGAATTTTAATATTGATATTTAATAGTATAAAAAAATTTTTTTATGTAGTATGCTCTAATCAACGCAAAGGTACCCATAGCCATGAAATGGCCGCGCGGAGCCCTATTTTAAGTGCCACATTAAAATTGCAAATAATGGGCTAGAGTTCCGGGAGTCGGGACTATTTTTTAAGGAATTTGCTCCTCTTTAACAATTTTTTTTAAATTTCTTAAATATTAATAGTTTTTGGGTTATAGGCGAAAAATTAAGAACCTTTTTTTTTCATCTTAATTTGTTAATAACTTTTGCAAATACGTGCACTAAAATACTTAAAATGCATTTTTGTAAGCGTCGTTCCGAATGTAAGTAACTATCGCACATATTTTCAGGGGCTTTATCTCTGTTTTAAACGATTTTGAACTTGTGAAACAAACTGTAACTAGTAAATATTTACTTTAAGACTTTGCACTTCATTCTTACTTATAGTGAACGCTCCTCGTAACTATCGATGTTTGTATCTATTTCGAAAATCCGTACGACGGTTGATTCCGTAAACCATCTCTGACGACACTTCTTGCTGTATTATATATATTTTTGAACTCAAAGCGTTCAAAAATATATATATCTTGCAGTAAGTTATTTAGCTTTTAAAGCTCAAAAGATCAATGTTAGTGCTTTTTCGAGTCAACTTCAGTCAACGTATTGGAAAATATCGATCCAACAATAATTTTGTAAGTTATTATGAAAAAAAAATACCTTTTCGAATTTTTCATTAACAATATTCTTGAAAGAACCAACTGATTTTGATAAAATGTGTATCGATCTTCGTGTTTTTTTGAGAAGAAGAGCTGATAATATTTTGGAATTTATGGGTAGAATAATTTAAAAAATATTCCAAAAAAATACTTTGAAATTTTTTTTCCAACTATATTTCTCGCACAAACCGCCCGATTTTTCTGCGTGTTTACGGCAATCAATACTACTTTTTAAGGAAAAGAGCT
Organism: Eumeta japonica; assembly: GCA_005406025.1. Taxonomy (NCBI): domain Eukaryota; kingdom Metazoa; phylum Arthropoda; class Insecta; order Lepidoptera; family Psychidae; genus Eumeta; species Eumeta japonica. The sequence goes on from BGZK01000112.1 coordinate 24,576, forward strand.
GATTGAACTTTGATAAAGTTATTTCAAAAATAAATTCTACTGTATAGTTTGAATTTGCACAAAATTTACCAAATCGAATCAGTTCAAATTTTCAGAAAGTTTTAAGTTGATTCGATTCTTTTTGAATGCCATTTGAATTTGAACTATTTAACAGATCGAAATAATCCGTTTAAATGTTCTAACAAGTTTACACACACGCGCGCACGTATCATTCGGAAAATCGTCAAAATAGATATCTATAGGAGTCTAAAATGTTAATATCTGTCTAAAAAAGACTCTATTTTTGAATATTAGTCTAAAAAACATTTTTTTTAATGTTTTAACTTTCATAGCGGGTATTTTAAAAAATAATCACTTGTAATAAAATAATTTAGGTGCAGCACGTATGTTTTCGGTGTAATAGTTGCTTTTCTCTGGGATTTTAAAAACATAAAATAATCCAGTGAATATTATATACTTGTTTGTTAACAAACGTGACATGCTTACAACCTTTATTATGATTGAGCGTGACATATTAATTTATAATCTTGTTTACATTTACGCAATCGTTTAAATCGAATTGCTCACAGATGTATATACCGAAAATCGAGCGCTAATAGTTTAGCGATCGTGCGTTAAAAAGTTATGTGACCGTTCAAAAGTGTGTTGGTACTACCTTGATGCATTTTTGCACCATAGTATAGTGGAGTAATGTTTTTTGCTTTTCTCAGTCTTTACTTTTTTTTATAACTCGAGCCCCGGATACTGATAATATAATAGATACAATAAAAAGAAGCTTTTTAAATTTTATATTTAGAAGTGATTAAATTAAAACAGCAGTTCTTCCAATTTTTTTTTATTCACATTAATTATAATCTTTAATGAAATCAACATAAAGTCAAGTATTTTGATTATTTCGCGTTTTCGCATTTTGGATTTTGACATGTGACATCACAAAGTTTTTGATATGTGTGACGTGATTTACGCATGGCCTTTTAAGAGTGGCAAGTTCTCGCTGGACGCGCGATCGGACGATACAAGGGATGAAGGAATTCACGCGGACGATGCTGCCGGCGGACGCTCGTACAAAATAAAATGCAAAATTTCTTTCATAGGTTTCAATTTGGATTTTGGTAGTATGTGTTTACTGTAGTTCTATTTTTTTTCCCTAATTTTTTGAGTAATTGTCAATGATCAGCTCGTACAGGTCCGGTCAACGTTTAATAACAAACTTCTATCATAGGTATCTGCATAATTATGTCACACATTGTTTTTTTATCTGGTTTACATTCCATTATATTATTTTTTTTTCTAAAATTAATTGAAAAGGCTTTATTTCTATACCTATGATAATTTGTCACTAAATGTGTATATATCGATTATTGTTTCATAAGATTTCGTGTCGTATAGTAATCCGTTTTGACCGTATGTGATGTGTCAATGATGATTTTAGTCCTTTTGTTTAGTTTTATTCCTTTTTATGAAAGTATTAACATTAATTTGTTTATCGCTTTTGATTTCTCATTGACATTTATTCATTTCGCACATTTCGCTAGGTAAACGTAATATATATATATATATATATATATATATATATATATATATATGTGTGTGTGTGTGTGTGTGTGTGTGTGTGTGTGTGTGTGTGTGTGTGCGTGCGTGCGTGCGTGCGTGCGTGCGTTGTGTGTGTGTGTGTGTGTGTGTGTGTGTAAAATTTGACAGCCATTAAACTTTTCACTGAAGAGGGAAATACGCCATCGCTAATTAGACAACGTGTGATAAACGGTTATTCTTGGTCTACCGGATCACATAGTGAAGTTTGAAGAAGAAGAAGGAGTTTAAACAAGGCCGCGAGAGCGTCGAAAGCTAACCCGTCGCCGATGAAATCCTAGAAAAAGCGAAAAAATAAATTTTAGCAAGACCGGAGAATTAAACAGCGAGAGATCACCGGATACTTTGGCGTTAGTCGGGAACGCGTGAATGAAATAAATCATCGATACATGACCCCGTTGTATATGAAGCGACGTGTGAGATGTTGTCAGGCGTTTTTAAATATGTGTAGGTAATTATATCTAGAATAATGACTTGTGATGATATCCCAGTCCGGCAACGTGATTCCGAATGTACACAGCGTAATGAACTACGCACAGATGTCAAAGTTTTTTTTTTTATATCGCAGATTTTGTAAAATTCCACCACCAACCTGGATTCTAGACTTATTTTTTGTTTAGACTTTTGAACAAATGAACAGATTTTTTGGGATGGCGATTTTTAACAGAGATGATGGCAGCAGTTAACGAGCATTTTGGAAAGAAATTGAAACAAATATTTTTTAATTTGTAATAAATGCATGGAATAATTATCATTTCCTTTGAAAGCAAAGAAATAAAAATTCTGGTCTGTCAATTTTTAACCGTATTCGATAAAATATCCATACGTATGTATAGTACGCAATTGAGATTGTTAAGTATTCATTTAAAGTTTTAATTTAAAATCAGTTTCCAAGGATGGAGTTATTAGTTATTTTTATGTAGTTAATTCAAAGAAATATATTCGTATTTCTAACATTTTAGGGAGTAGAGGTTTGGCTTTTCGCTTATCTTCAACGAGACATTTGGATTGAGTTTACTTGATATCCACGTCAAATTAAAATAAACACATGATTATGGGATATATAACGTCAGTAGATGTCGTATCTTTTCAACCATGTGCACAACACGAAATTGAACTTGAAAAATATATCTTTAAACATCATATGTAAATATCCGCTATTATCGAAATTTTCATGATTAATGAGCTATTTAGTGTAAGTAGTAAGCAAATAAATTTTAGAGAATTTAAAATTCTAGATTGACATTGACAGGCTACGTCATTTGCCTGAATGACAGTTTCTTTTTGAACTTGCCATCAAAGAAATTGAGTACATATTTAAAAAAAAATATGGAGCCTATTGTTTTTAATTCGGTTTTTGGAAATTCGTTTTTTATCAATGTCGACATTTTGAAGTCTCTAGAAGCGATCCTGGGTAAACGTTCAATAACTTTTGTACGGAATAGTCTCCCTTATAGTTAAATCATTTACCATCTGTAATAATATGCAATACTTTAATTGCACACCTTGAATTAATTTTATTTCATCGCAAACTGCTTAACTATTACGATGTGTGAAAAATGAAATAATTAAAATTCGTACGTCAAATGCGTGTCGAATGATCATCGAGGAGAAGAACGCCATTATTCAAGCGGACGTACAGACATCAAAGCGATACTAGGTAATCTCCGGAGAGTTTGCATTACACGATTGATTTTTAACCACCCATTCGAACGACGCATGCGTGGGCGCGGGGCGGCCGATGCAAACTCTCGCTATCGGAATTGAGATTTCAAACAAACTCCTATTCGAGGCGCACGATGAAATATATATGACGCGTGGTGAGTGCAAAAGGACCGGCCGACGCCAGCGGCCGTCGCGCGTCGTGACGGATGTTATTTCGGGCGAATATTCCAATAACGCGACGCGATATTTATCGCACGTACGTTGTTTTGTAGGTAAACCGTGCCTCCAATAATATCTCCAGCTAGTGACGCGGCGCACGCGCCGGATACCGCCGTAAGCGCCGAACGGGAATCGGGAATGCGTACGACTACGACGACTGTGACGACTGTTGACTTTATTGGTACGGCATGAGGATAGTTTTTTGAATTACAAATTTGTATTTAATTTTAGGTCGGGGATAAAGTATTTTCGCATTTTAGAATTAAAAAGTTACGATAAAGTCTCTTCGGCTGTGCTGTTTGTGTCTGGCTAGTTTTGATAATACCATTAAAATGTCGACATTTTAGAAAAAAAAAAAAGACGGTTACCCGCCATTTTTCTATTGTTTTTCTGTCCACCAAAATGAGTGAATCTAGCGTAGAATTCGATACATTTTGATATTTTATTACAGAAAAGGGAAAAATGCGACATAAGCCGCGAAAAAAATTTGTACGTTTATGGACCTAATGCAGTGTCGGTAAGAGTAGCAACAAAACTGGTTCAGGCGTTTTCAGTTCGGTGATTTTGATGTCAAAAATGAGCCTCGCTCTAGTCGACCTATTACGGGTAATTCGATGCCATTTTGGAAAAAGTAGAAGAAGATCGGCATATTAGCTCTTATGACATAGCTTAAAAGCTGGGGATTGTCCACAAAACAATTTTGACTCTTTTGAAAAAAGCTGGATATACAAAAAGTTTGATATCTGGGTCCCACACGAGCTCAGTGAAAGAAATCTAACGAATCTTGTACTCGTTTGCTATTGTCTATCGAAACGTAATGAAATCAAATTGTTTTTAAAAATATTTATCACTGATGATGAAAAATGAATCACCTACGACAAGGACGTGTGAAAAAAGATCATGGACAAAAGGCAAACAAGCTCCACAGACTATAGCGGAACCCGGATTAACTCGCAATAAGTTGATGTTATATGTATGATGGGATTGAAAGGGTATTTATTATTCATTGAGCTTTTACCGCCGGGCAAAACAATCAATTCGGATCTCTACTGCCAAGAGCTAGTGAGTTTCAAGCAAAAAGTAGAGAAAAAATGGCCGGAATTAATCAACAAAAGGGTGTGGTTTTTCACCACGATAACGCCAGACCACACATATCTAGCCACTCAGCAAATATTGAGAGAGTTTGTTTGGAAAGTGTTAACGCATCTACCATTTAGCTCTGACCTTGAAACCCTCAGCTTTTCACCTGTTTCTATCTCTTCAGAATTCTATATATATATACACTTAAATGTAAATAAAATAGGATGAAAAATGATCTTCAATTTGTATATAAAACACGAAAAACCTTTGTCTACGATCTTGTATATTGAAATTACGAAAAGTCTATTAAATTTCGATGGGCGTCTGTTAATTTTGTAGTTAAAAAAGGTACTTTATCTACTTTTTTCTTTCGAAAATCATGAATATCCGAAATTTAATTTGTTCACTGAACTTATTATATACTAATATGAGATTTTTTTTATACAAAAATTGTATAAAACGAAAACCTTTTTATGTTCTAATTTACATTTATTTAGTCAAACTAACTTTTAAGACGTCGGTATATTTCAAATTGATAGCGTCATTGGATAGTTACTGAGAAAAATGGATGACGTACATGCAGTCAGTTCCATCATAAGCATTTCGTTTCGACCGTTTTGCTAAGGAATAGTAAAAAATATAGATCATTTAAATATCGTTACTATAGTAATTAGTACTGCACTAAATTTGGTGGAGTTTAACGTATTGCAGCCTTCAAATAATGCTATGACTGCTTTCTTTCTTTCAATAGATCGAGGAACACACCATCATTGATCAATGACGGAATACACGATCGCAATAAAGAAACGATGAAGGTCGGCACTTCTTTTCCTGTCTAATGACTTACTTGACTTTTGATAACCTCTGACGAATTTGCATGTTTAAATTGCAAATTAATGTAGAAATATTCTTCTTAAGTTTTTTAAATATGTTCAGCAAGAACGGGAGAAGAATTAGGACATTCGGTGATTGAAACTACAATGCGAGTTATGAAATTTTCAAATGCTTAGCGATTTCTATGCATTTTCTCAAATTTTCGTTATCTATCTTAACTTGAAAATCAAGATCATAGCACTTATTTTTTTCAATTTCGGTTTTATTGACATTCCCAAGTCGAGTCTTTTATGTTTGTGTTTTTTTTTTTAAAGTCAAGTGCCCTTAGTTTTGTAATATTAAAGTTTTATGAGATTATTGTTGTTCGATAGGACAGAATTTTAGAAATAAATACATACATACAGGGCCACGCAAAACATTTTGCGAAAAACAATTTTTAATAAAGAGATATTGTCAGGTTTTTACTGAGTTTTAAAATTCGATGATTTAAGAGAGAAAGAATATGGAAATTGTCGCGTGATGGTTTTGTACAGCTTTAAAAGTCGATTAAAGCCCTTTTTAAAGCTGCCCTTCATTGCTGGTTCAAAGAATTTAAGCGCGGTCGAGTAACTTCGATGGATCAAAAAAGGAGTGACCTCCCTCCCTTTGACAGCTGTTACAGAAGAATGCTGCCTGTGAAAAATTTAATTCAAGGGAATAGGTGAATTACAAACGAAGAGATTCAGCGCATACTGCAGATTGGATGGGGCAAATGTTCATATGAAATTTACAGTTGAATTTCTGCATAAGGCGTTTTGTTTCGCGCCGAGTACCACACAATCTAACGCAAGCTCAGTGGAATAATGCCGTAACATGATAACGTAATATAAAACAGACGCGTCTCGACGCTTTTACAAGCGATGAGTCACGATTTATCAGTATGATCCAGAAACGAAGTGTCAGTCGACCGGGAGGATGTTTCGAATTGAACCGACGCTTACCGAATGTAAGCGAGCGAAAAGTGCCGGCAAAATTATATTATTAATCATTATATATAATTAGTGTATTACCAAATGTTTGTCGGAAGTTTTTGCTGCTGCGAGCAGCTAGCGATCGTACACAAATTCCGTAGGCTACCGCTTCACCGCGACAACGCATGCGCGAATCTGGTGCTCAAGACGAGGGATTTTCTGGGCACACATCTGTCAGACTTATAGATCATTCTCGTTACAGTCTCTATTCGGCACCGTGGGACTTTTTATGTTCCCCAAAATAAAAAATCAACTCAAAGAAGGAATACTTTTCAAAGCCAGAAGATGCAATTGGCTGATCTGAGAAGGCGGTCGAAGAGGACGCGGACCGAAAAATGAGTTTTGAAAACTGGTGTAGGCGTCGATGCTTAGCTCTTAACTGCTTAAATCAACATATATTGACTGAACCAGTTGCTTAAATATTACACATTCGTCTAGTTGAATCAACGTAATTATGTACTACCTTTACACTTGTTGTTCGCACTCAGTCATATAAAGACGTTTGTATCTCGTTCACATATCACTAATGATTGATGTTTTAATGCAAATAACAAAGGTTAATTTAACCTCATGATTTTAAATATTTGATGATTTAATGTTTAGCAATTATATTGATCTATTACTTTGTTTCATTAGATGCTTTTTGGATGGTACTATCACGATATATGGGGACGTAAAGCAATTTTGGCAAAAAACATTTTTTGCCAAAGTGTTTGGCCTATTTAATTTCAGCACTCTCGATTTGGTTTTAACGGTTGACACATGCGCAGAAAGGCGAATCTATTCTCTCCAATCATCTTACATTGACTTTCCATGTCCAACTAACTGCATTAAATTAACGCATTCCCGAAGGAGTGTTGATTACGCACCATTTAAAAACTCTGTATTCCCGCCGACAGTTCTAGCGTTCGTCAAGTGGTTAGTGTATGCGAAAGTTTTCGTCGCAGATTCTCGTATTGTATTTCGTACGATATTCGTAAAATATCTACTTTAGACTGCGAGCATCCCTTTATTTTGACCAATAAAAAGGAGCCATCCTTGCTTTCCTTCACAATTGCTGTATATTTTATACATTTTCCGAATAATCGATGACATTTTTTAAATCAAATTCGTGTAGCTATGACCACGTTATTGGGTGCATTCTAGCGAATTGCGATTTTACGCGAGCGAAGGCTGTCACTTAAGACCGTGAGCTGATCCGGGAGATTAATAATGATTAACGTCTGTTTTCAAACTGTTCCCGTATTGCACATAAATACCATCTCGGTCGAATACGCAGGCTAAATACGCTGAGATTCCGGTGTATTTTTGATTCGCGTACCGAGCAAACCAACGTGAAAATATCGTCTGTTGTCGTTCATGATTAACCGAACGAGTCGTTTTAAGTACCTTAAAGTATGCAAACACTTTGATGTATCCATTCAATATCTGGTACAGGGGTATTGTAAACGCCGGATAACACGTTGTAAGTCTAAGATCGGGCAACCCAAAAATGTACCCTCATCTGTTAATTGAATCAAATAATGTTCTAAAGGCAGATAACAATATTATAAATCTACGAGAACAATGTCTGCCGCCGTAGTCCTGCTGTTACTATAATTAACTAATTAATTTTTTGCTTCTTATGTTAATTCCACACCGCAAGTGCAAAACTTTCCAATATGATGTTTCACACCTTGTCACAATAGGCAGCGACCTTTATGCCTGCTACAGCTACCTGTGGCCAGGTGTAAACGGGTAGATAAACCGAACTTATTTCCCTAGTCTGTTAATTAAAAAATATTAACACGTATGTAGTGTACAAAATTCTAAATATGTTTATAAACTGGCAGTTAGCGCGAAATTATTTGCAGCCTACATAAAAAATAATAATAAGTAATTAATGTTATTAGCCGCAGGACTACGGCGGCATACATTGTTCTCATAAATTTACAATATTGTTATCTGCCTTTAAAGCATTATTTGATTCAATTAACAGACGAGGGTACATTTTTCTAACACCGGATCTTAGACTGTTGTATCCTTTTCGAGCTGCGGGGGTCGTAAACAAGGCTCCCCGGTCGAGAGCTTGTATCGCGGAAAAGCTCTTTTGTCGTATAATTAGTTTCGAGGCGGAAAAATGTACGAAGCGAGTCGTGGCGTCGTCGGTCGGTTGTGGGTCGACGGCGCACGCGGCGCTCGGGGCGCCGGTCTCGCCGAGGCACTCTCGAGACGTCTATTTGATTAATCCAGTGGCGGGGAGATGCGATGCGTCTCCCTGCCGCTGCCGTCTTCGACGTGATACGTATTAACGAATGGAGGTCGACTTTGTGTTTCGAGTCGTCGTTTGTCATTTGTTTTTTTTTTGTCGGTTGGAATGCAGAGAACGCCTTTTCTTTTCGTCGATATTGCTGCGGTTTATTTATCTATTTATATTGTTTTATTGTGGTCCGAATATTTTATGTTGTTATAAGTATTACCTTATCAATAATTACTCCTTGTGTGATCTTATAACTTATAACTAGATGCTGTATAGCTTTATTTATTTCAATTTGAAATTGTGTAAAAAGCCAATTAGCGTCAGTACACAACACACGCACGCACACATGGATACATATATATGTGTGTATATATATATATATATAAATTATTAGTTTTCAGTTTCCGTGCGGTGTTAAAAAGTTAAATATTATACAGCCGTCAAAGTGTGAACAATTTCCTTTTATGGGAAGTAAAAGTCGATTTCGTCTTCGAGATTTGCTCGTGAACTGCCGTTTTTTTTCTGAAAAACGGTAAACGAAAACATTTCGGTAAATGAAAACTGTAAATGAAACATTTGCCGCAGATAAAATATCTGTGGCAAATGTTTCATTGTCGACCACTTTTATGCGCATTCGGTGCTCGGAACGCACACCGGCAGAGCTATAGGTTTTCCTAGATGTTTTACTACGGAACGGGATTTGCTGTAGCGATAATGACATTTATAGACGTTTAATGTGATTTTTTTTACGAGTATTAATCACGTAAACGAAGCAACGTCATTGTCAAATTGACAATTCAGATATAACTGATATTGTCTCATTGAAATATATTTAATAGAGAATGTCGAATTCATTGTGGAACACAGAGCCATTCACGTTTCATGTCATATCGAAAATCATAAATCATTTACGGAATAAAAAACCTTTACTTTAAAGTTACCATTTACGATTATTATGTTATTTTTATTCTACTCCTCAAAAGAACATTTATAGTCTTTTTAGTATCGACGCAATAATGTAATGTAAATCAATCGAATCCTAAACTAATTAATAGTAAAATATGAATTGCATACATCTTGAATGTTGAAAACTTGCCAAAATTATTACGACCATAGATTTAGTATGTACTGTCATAAAATAGATCGGTTGTTACGTAACTGATGCGACATCAAAAATAAAATATACCAGCGTCGTGTAACGCGCATGTGTGTGCAAGGCGATGACAATCGCCAGAGTTATGCATTCCAAACTTTATGCATTTGATATAATTCCAAATTTATCTTGTATGCGTTTAGAGCTTATTCATTACGTGACAAAGCGTTTCTATAGGACTTACATTTGAAATTACAACTCCGTGAATTGTCTTTTTTAGATGAGTTTCATTCGATCGCTTCACATGTACCTAACAACAATTAATCAAGTTTAATAAGCATGATATGATCCCAGTCGGATATACCGTTTTAATAATGGGTATTCTCTTTTGATGTCTGTTCTTCATTTTATTATATTTACTAGCAGCTTTTGCATGTGGCTTTGCCCGCGTGAAATACAATACATATACAAATTCCAGATAATTTTTCATCATATTTTATTTTCATTGAATTATAATAAATATACGCCATTTTGTAGATAGTGACATAATCCCATTGCTGTAGAGATTTTAGGACTTTTGATCATAAATGCTTCTGATCAAAAAACTGCGATAAGTAGTTTTGACAGTCCTTTTTTGATGTTAACATGACATTACCTAAAGAATTCTGAAGAGACCGAAACAGGTGAAAATCTGAGGATGCAAGGTCCGGGCTATATGGTGGATGCATTAACACTTTCCAACTAAATTCTCTCAATGTTGGTTGAGTGGCTAAAGATGTGTTGTAGTCTGGCGTTATAATAGTGAAAAACCACACCCTTTCTGTTGATCAATTTCGGCCGTATTTCTTCTACTTCTTGCTCGAGTCTCATCAGATGTTGGCAGTAGAGATACAGATGATGGTTTTGTCCGGTGGTAAAAGCTCATAATGAATAATATCCTTCCAACCTCACCATACACATAGCATTCAACTTATTGCGAGTTAATCCGGGTTTCGCTATAGTCTGTGGAGCTTGCTTGCCTTTTGTCCATGATCTTTTTCACACGTCCTTATCGTAGGTGATCCATTTTTCATCACCACTGATAAATCTTTTTAAAAACAATTTGGTTTCATTACGTTTCAATAGAAAATCGCAAATGAGTACTTTATTCATTATATTTCTTTCATTGCGCTCGTGTGGGACCCAAATATCGAACTTTTTGTATATCCAGCTTTTAAGCTATGTCATAAGAGCTAATATGCCGATCTTGCTCTATTTTTTCCAAAATGGCATCGAATTTACCCGTAACAGGTTGACTAGAGCGAAGCTCACTTTTGACATCAAAATTATCGGATTAAAAACGACTGAACCAGTTTTTGCTACTCTCACCGACACTGCATTAGGTCCATGAACGTACAATTTTTACCGCGGTTTATGTCGCATTTTTCCCTTTATTGTAATAAAACATCAAAATGTATCGAATTCTACATTAGATTCACTCATTTTGGTGGACAGAAAAACAATAGAAACATGGCAGGACACCGTTTCTACTTTAATTTCCTTTTTTTAAAATTCCATCTATTTAGTGGTATCGGTATCGATTCCACTGATTCTGGTCAGTATTAGCCAGGTGCAAATAGGACAATCAAAAAGATTTTACGGTAACTTTTGGCTTATAAAATACGAAAAGAACTTTATCCCCGACCTATTATGTTAATGCGATATATATTCGTCAGTTAATAGTTAAAAAAAAAACCTTCCTTTTATGACATAATGAAAATTCAATTCGAAAGTATTTATGTACGGAAAGAAGTGAGCATTATATAAAAAAATATATATTACATAAAATGTAACTAACGGACTTATGACTAAAAACAATTGTATTTTTTTTTTTGAGTCTTCTATTGACACATCGGTCGTTAATAGGAGCTTTGAATTATAAACTTGGCGTAAGTACTCCACCAAGACTTATTTATTACCAAGTAGACGAAACGACGACAGGATCTAGTCTCTGCCTATCCTTTCGGGAAAGACGCATGAGGTCGTGTTTGTATGTTATTATTCGAGACGCTAGTGACACTTCAAATGTTAATAACAGCTGGATTAGGGGCCATCCATAAATTAGATTTTTGGCCCCACCAATCCCCAGAAAGTCAATGAAACTTTAAACGAATCATAGCCGAAAGTATTTGAAATTCAGACCGACAAAAATATAGAAAGCATTCGTATGTCATATTGCTGTCTCTCGCCGGCGGTGAACTCCAGCGAGGTCCGCGCCGCTGCTGTGAAATAGTCAACAAATACAATTCTATAGTTTATTTTCGTAGAATTATTAATATATTAAAATTAACGTATACACGTACTTCCTGTCTTGAAAAGTAATAACCTGTGATATATTTCTACACGTTTTTTTAATTATTAATTTTGTATTTCAAAGACAACATGTTGAAATTTTTACGTCTTAACCTAAAACTAACGTCGAAGCGGAGCACAAACAAAAACCCGAGGTGGTCACATTTTATAAAACCATATATGACTAAGTGTACAGGCAAACAGTTGATAAATAGCTGTCTGTTGATAAATAGTCTAGCACCTATGTTATTTCGCAGATGACCATTTCGTCCGCCACGCTCTCGGTCCTATGATCCTTTGCCGAGATCGATAACGACAAAAGCAGAAAGGAAAATGAAAAACAACTCGCCGAGATTTCAATCGGTGTGTTGGCGTTTCGTCGATCGATGATTGCTGCGCGCTCGTGGAGATAAGAAACGTGCGTTCGTGAAAATTTTAGTAGGAAATCGAGCGATAAGCGAAGAGAGGCGGGAGGGACCGCGGCGCAGTTTGGGAGATCCGAGTATTGTTGTTTTCGATGTCTGCGCAGATAAAAATCTTTAAAGACTTCTTTCACTGTCTCCTTTTAAACTCACTCTTGACAAAAAGTCACTTTTAAAATTGATTTTGCGTTTCACGTCCTCCTATAAACTGTTTTAACCTTAACGGCCGTTGGAGGGCGCGGAACGTGAAAGTGATTTTAAAAGGAGCCGGTGATAGAAGCTCTATGGTCAGTTAAACTCGTCCAAATGTGTTGTCAAAATTTCCTTGAAACACGGTAACATGTTATAGTGAAATTTACATAGGTTAAAAATGAAGACTAGTTTCTTGGCTAGATAGTTTCTATTACATTTATGCAAAAAGAGTCGATGGAAGAATCTCAGAAAAAGGCTGCTGAAACAAAAATTGCCAGCACCCAAGTAGGAGAAGAGTTGCTGACGATAGCCGAGGCAATTGTTAACGGGCTTAATATGGCTCTTAGTTATCTAATTAAAACACATCGTTGTTATTGTTATTGTATATTTGGCACGTTATTTATGTAGTTATCTCTGTTGTAGTCTCCATTAAGAACAAAGTTTACAATAGATAATTTTTTTATTTGCCAAAAAGACTTTTTTGTTATACCTCATTTGGTCCGTTAACAGTGAAATTTCAGCGGAGAACTTATAGTACAACGCACGAAACTCTGCCGCACTGAGTTGATTGCAAATGATACAATGCGCAGGTTCAGTACTCCCCGATCCTTCCTTCCTCTCCCCCGCGTTCGTATTTTCGCTTCCCTGACTAACTTCACAGCGGCAGAGTTGTGCGCTGTACTGTAACTTTAATTGCGCGCGCACGAGGAACGAAAAACACGACACGTACACATTGCAGGGATTTTTTTAAAAGCATGTACGATCACCTAGCTATGCGCAATGCAAGATAAACAATTAAACGTCAAAATGTAACATGCGCTTGTATTTAAATTCGAGAAAAATCAGTTAATAAAGTAACCAAATTAAAAACATTTGATTAATATTAGTAATTCGAGTATTTGACGTCTTTGTGTCTGTCTTTTAATGTTTTTTAATATTATTGTGCTTGTTACCTCGAAGAAGTGTTAATACCTAACGCGCGTGCATAAAATATACACATTATAGTTTTTTAATCTTAAATTAATAAATAACTATTTTATGTGTGAATTAATTAAAATCTTCTAATTATTATATGTTATATAGAAATATACAATATACATAATAATAATAATATAGAATTAATTAAAAGCAATTTACGTGTTCATACGTTTTTCTCGGGATAAGTAGGTGGTATATTTAATGTACATAAGTGTTTTTAGACAACGGCAAATGTATGATACTGATACGTTTATCTCCAGTGGTCGTGATAAAAAAATATGATGCGTGTAAGATAACTAAATGTTTTGTGATGCTAAGTAAACCTGTGTTTAATTTCATGTATACGATGATTAAAATAAATAATATTTGGCGTAATGGAAAATATAAAGAGTATTTATTAAAAATATAATAAAAAAAGGAAAATTTCATTTGAATTGATTAATATGTAAATAAATTTAACTTTAAGGTGATTTTAGTATATATTTGCGCGGTCCCCGGGCACACTCTTATATATAACGTTTAAGTTGTCTATATTGAAACAAACAGTCGTATGGTGTAGGAGCAAGTGAAGGCGGCGGCGGCGGCCGCGGCGGCCGCGGAGGGCGAGGCGGACGGGGAGCTCTCGCCGCTGCCGGCGCCGGGCGGCCAGCCCCCGCGCCGCCGGGGCGGCATCAGCGCCGAGCCCGTCACCGAGGAGGATGCGACCAGTTACGTCAAAAAGGTGATTTCAACGTGCACATAAAACATTAGGACGCGTCCAGAAGTCGTGGTAAACTCTCAATCACACCGCAAACGTTCCGAGGCCGAGGACCTTGCTTACCATTTGTAGCTACTGAATTGGTTTCCATTTCCATACATTGTGATTATTGCTGCTTGTGTTTTCCGGAGAGAGAAAAAAAAATTGCATATCGCATACGACCGATTTTTAACCGACTTCAAAAAAAAGGACGAGGTTCTCAATTCGACGGTATTTTTTTTATGTTTGTTACCTCAGTTTGTTACCTTTCGACTGGTGTACCGATTTCGATGATGAGTAAAAAAAGTCAGTTGATTATTAAGTTGAAGGAGAATACGCTATTATTTTTTTACTTTTAGTGCATATTAATTTGTTTTGGAATCGTTGTTGTTTTTTAAGTCGGTTTTTTTTTGTTAAAATTTTTGTTTATGTCTGAAAGTATTACAGAAAGAAAGTTCCAGACAATATTGGAAGAATTAAAATGACATTCGGATGGTTTTTTTTCTTAATATTTCACTATGAACATTAAAAAGTCATGAAAAACGTACAGAAACACAACATTAGGATTACTATTTCTGTCTATGTGTGTATAAGTGGTTACCACTTCGGTTTTTTTCTCGAATAGAGACTCTCTTTTCTATTTCATTGTATAATATTTCAATATCCTCGTTGAACTGTAATGCGCGCGTACAACACGTGGCTTATTGTCGGAACCGTAAATAAAACACTGTATAGTATGCCTGAAAGCTCGCCCGCACCTGCTGAATCGCTTCAACTGTATCCTAGCGCGCGCGTACACAAACATAGTCCGTTCAATCGTGCAGTTCAATTATCGCGTCGTCGCAAGGAAATCGCCGACGTCCTTGCGCATACGTGTCGTACACAAAATTGCGTTGTTAATGTGCGCACTCCCATCGCCGTGCGTTAGCTACGAGCGCGTCCTTGGTCTAGGAAAATTGAGGGAAAGACGGAAGAAACTTTTAATATATTATAATTCATTGACATAAAATATATAGTCATTCACATCACAGTAAACTAAGCGGTAATATTTATATAAACATTGAAATATGTACTATATGTAAAGATGTTTAAATACCTAGATTATCGGTGTCGTAAAATGTAGTAATACTTATAAGTAAGTAATATTAATATCAATAAATCAGCGACAACCCTGATTGAAAAGAACAAACGATATATTTACAACTAGCTTCCATTCGCGGCTCTGTCCGCGTAGACAGAATGAATTATTTTATCTTATATATCGACCGATTACGATAATCATGATCCTGATCACTATCCAGTTCTCGATGCTAATTTATGTCACTCTAGATTCTAAACTTAGTTTCAATTTAAGTAGGTACCAATTCTGATCCCGTTTTCGATCCACGTCCCCGCTGTCAGCTCTGATTTCTTCAGTTTCCGATTCCGGTGACGATCTTGATTCTAATTTTGGTCTCACAATCGATTACGTTCTCGGTCCCGTTCTCTACTTCGAACCCTCCCCCGTCTCTGCTCTCGGCTTTGCGCTTCGTTCTGTTTGCATTTTCGATTCCGTTACCGATTACAGTTTCCAATTTGGACGAATCAGGGACAAATTCTAGTATCAAAATAAAATATATACATATTACTTGGAGATAATGTTACTTTCTATGAGTGAAAGGATTTTTAGAATCTGTAATGACAAATATGCAGATGAAACCAAAGCGACATATTAATACTCTTACTCAATGAATTTCTTTTAAAGAAGTATTTCTTAACATCGATTTATCATTTCGGTCCAATACACACTCAATGTCAGATACGGATGCTAGTTTTTTTTTTCAGAAATATTCATAATTCACGACTACAACATATCGCCAATTTCGTAGTAATTATATGAATGCTTTAAGCACGCAAAAAAAAAAAACACCAAAATATACACTCATTTTTCTACATTACGCAACTTCGCTCCCCCAGTCTAATTGTGAAAGACACATCTCTCACCACTTTTTCAAGTCTTACCTCGCTCCATTCAAAATTTCCATTCAAAACTCAACCTCCCTTAACTCTGATAAAAAATAAATTATGCACACATTTAAACTTTTTTGAGAAATTTTTTCGTTACCGTGTAAATTGGTTAAGCCTTCTTGGGGATAATGGTGTTAAAAGTATATTTCACGAACTTTAACGAAACACTTTTTAAATACACGGTTTCTGTTGGATACAGTTGTTATGCTATCACGTAGGAACTGTGCATTGGATAAAAAGTAGACTATCTCCGAGCCAAATGTCATCCAGATCCGTTCAGCTGTTCTAGAGTGATTGAGCGACAAACATCCGTCCAAACTTTCGTATTTATAATATTAGTATAGATAAAAACCATCATCTACGTAATCACAATATATTAGGTAATCATATTTGAAGCTCAATAGATATTAATATTTCCATGTCGACATGGTCCCTATCAAAGAATGGATTGAATTATGTCAATATCATATATAGACATAATTCAAGCTTTTATATATGTTCAGCTCTGATGTATTTTTTTTTCACATCAAAGGTGGTGCCAAAAGATTACAAGACGATGGGCGCCTTATCGCGAGCCATCGCCTCGAACGTGCTGTTCACGCACCTGGACGAATCGGAGCGCGCCGACATGTTCGACGCGATGTTCCCGGTGCAGTGCCTGCCCGGGGAGACGGTCATCCGGCAGGGCGACGAGGGCGACAACTTCTATGTCATAGACTCTGGGGAAGTCGAGGTAACATTTGCCTTTTCCATTTGACGCATCCAGCTTCCTTTATTCAGTTCTATTTTTTGATATCGATTTTGAAATATTTATTTCGACGTAGCCGTTCCACCGGCCTCGTCCGTTTGTGCAGCGGCAATCCTCGATCTCCATTTCGATTTTAATTTGGATTTTGGTTTTGATATCGGTTTTTCAATTGTAATTTACGGCACAACGCACGAAACTTTGCCACTCTGAATTGGCTGCGAATGATATACTGCGCAGGTATTACGCTCCACGATCCTTCCTTTTTCTCCGCCGCGTTCCTATTTTACGCCACTGCGACGCTTTCGTGACGAACTTCACAGCAGCAAACTTTCGTGCGTTGTACTGTAATTCGACTTAAAAAAATATTAAATTACGGAAGAATGATATTGAAAGGTGAATTTAAATTCTTATATACAACACTTCATTTCTTTCAATTCCGAATTTATTCCCCACTCTTCATAAATTTACTTAAATGAGAACTTTTAAATCAATAACATGTTTATTTGTTTTTGGTAGATACTTGTAATGATGATTGTCCAATAATAATCGAACGGAACAGGTTTTAGTTAACGGGGAGCCCGTGACGACGATCGGCGAGGGCGGCAGCTTCGGCGAGCTGGCGCTCATATACGGCACCCCGCGCGCCGCCACAGTGCGCGCGCGCACCGCGCTCAAGCTGTGGGGGCTCGACCGCGACTCCTACCGCCGCATCCTCATGGGCTCTACGATCCGCAAACGGAAGATGTACGACGAATTCCTGTCCAGAGTCTCCATCCTTGGTTGGTGTCCGATTTCCTTATAAAATTTTTGATTCTTATATACAGTTGCTTGTTAATCTCGTTATATTGTATATCTGTCCATTGGTCTGGCAGCCTACTTTTACTGAATGTATTTCATAAAATATTAGTATAAGAATATAGCATATGTATAAATGTTCGTTTATAAAAAAATTATTCAACTTGTTAGCTTCTTTATGTTGATTTTATTTTGTATTATTTTATCGACAACCTTCATTACCTTCCGTCGACCTAATACATATTCCAGATTTATGATTTTATTGAAAAAATTAATTTATTGATTGGGGCAATAAATTTTTTAGATTATTTTAAAATGTTTTTGCAAATGTATGTGTGTCCAAGTCGTATTTTGGTTTATAATTGGATAGTATCAGCGGTGCGCTTCAAACTTTCATTTTCAATAGTTAACTGCTAACTATTAAAGTTAAAAACTAAACATTTCAAAATATCGGTAGTCTTACAGGTATTGACATTAATTTAATGTCACAAATATCACAACATCTCTAACACTAACTTATTCAACCACCAATTGTGAAGTTAAAATTACGTAATTCAACATGTTTAGTTTTTAATTTTAACTTTTAATTGTTTGGAATGAGAGTTTGAAATACACCGCTATAAGTGTACAATAACTAAAATTCCTAATAATTATGTTAGCATAAGGAACATCCATCTCTAAGAAAATGATAGCAGATAAAGTTGGTTCGGATGATTCGATGGTTGAAAACTCATTGTTGGTTGAACCTTTTACCTTTTTGTTCAAAAGTGCCACTCTTGACCACAGGGCCACCATTGCCTATAGATAGTGTGAGCAAAATAAAATGCAATATTTTTGGGCAGCTAACACGAATCACTAGTTATCAATTGTATAAATACTATTTCAAATGTTACAGAAAGCTTAGAAAAATGGGAACGGCTGACAGTAGCCGACGCTTTGGAACCGGTATCCTTCACAGACGGAGAAACCATAGTGCGCCAAGGCGAGCCCGGCAACGACTTCTATATTATCGTCGAAGGTGATGCTAATAAAAAAAAAATACTGACATACTTTGATTATTGCGACTTGAGACAACTTTCCTAATATTCACAGCAAGATAAAGCAGATCTTTCACACATACTAGGCAGACTTTGAGCAAGTCTTTGTATGATGTTATCTTTCTATCTATCTGTGAATAATGTGATACAATAACATCTTCGGTGTTGTTCGTTATTAAGGTTTATTGTTGTAGCTCAGAAATATAGATCGACAGACAAAACAAGTTTTGATGAGTGAAAAGTTTACACAGGCTTAAAACGATTTTGGTGCCGGGGATTTTGGACCTGATTTTAAGTATGTCTTACATGGTGATATCAAAAATGTTACAGGTTTTTTTTCTATCAGCTCTAGTTCCCGAGATATAAAAAATACAATTTTCAGAAAAAAGTAATATTTTATTCGTATTAAATATCAACAAATTGCCTTTTAAGTGGTTTTCTAGAATGAGACTGACGTGGGCAATCTCGCATGATATTACCCACGATACCGAAGTAAGCAAAATACAGACGATTCACAGTGTCTGTTATCGATTTACGCTGATCTTTTAGTATGTATTCACCACAAACATTACAAAATGTATCAGGATTGTTAACACAACATCTGGACGTACTAGCCATAATGATATAGTAACATAAACTTTATCGATGTTATTGTAATAATGACTATTTACTAAAAAGACCGGGAAAAAAATTAAATGAGGGTAGAAGGTAAACTAGAGCTGATGAGTAAAAATAACGTATGACAATATATTGTACATTACCTACTTTATCGACCATAGGCACAAACGGAGCTACACCAAAAAAAAAATTTTTTTTGTAGCCATGTGTTATTTATCGCGATTCGATACCGTCGTGCAGGTACAGCGGTAGTGTTGCAGCAGCGCGCCGGCACCGGCGGGGCGGGCGCGGCGGGCGCGGCGGCGGGCGGCGAGGGCGGCGAAGCGGTGGAGGTCGGGCGGCTGGGCCCGTCGGACTACTTCGGTGAAATCGCGTTGTTACTGGATCGGCCGCGCGCCGCCACCGTGCGCGCCGCGGGGCCCCTCAAATGCGTCAAATTAGACCGGGCTAGGTACTTATGTTGTCCCAAATTTTTCTCCTGTTTCACGTCAAACTTATGTATCTCCTCTAATCGATGTGTAGAATATATAGTAGCAATTCGCGTGACAATTGTTGAATACCATATTGTATTATAGTTACTATATCACAAAACTAATTTTCTAACTATTAGAAATTATTGACGAAGTTATGTGGCCCTGACTTTTATGCCTTTGTCAATCTGAGTAATTTCTTATGGTTAGCCTTATTCACAAGCTCAGAGCGTTGCTCTTCCGTTATGAAAAAAAATTCGCTCGGAATCTTTCTGAGGATATGGTCTGAAATCTGTGTTAAACACGGAATTAAAGTAATCGACATAGGTTAGAGTTAACGTACTAGAAGTACTAGCTATTGTAAACTCTTAGCAAGGTGAGCAACAGCCACTTGAAATTCATACGCGCATTTGGTTGTAAGCGATCCTTGGACTATGTGTCATGAAAACTTCGTCTGAGTTTTATTAAAAATGGTAAAAATATAATTATTTTACAGGTTCGAGCGTGTGCTGGGGCTGTGCGCTGACATATTGAAGCGCAACATCACACAGTACAACAGTTTCGTGTCTCTATCTGTTTAACGTCCACCAAATTAGTTGTTGTATATTTTGTCGTGTGTTAAGTCAATTATATTTATAATTTTTTAACAATAAAGTTAATTCGCTGTTATTATGTTTTATCATTTTAGATTGTATTCAAGTCTAAATAATTTGAGAATTCTTATAAATAATGCATTTCTTACGAGAATCGTTAACCGTTGTTACCAACGCGATGACAATTGTGAACCGGCAGCTTGACGTGCTTTAATTTGATGGTGAATTCGCCGGAGGTCAAGACCGATGTCGGTATTTTCTGATTTGGGAGACGACGCTAGCACCCACAGCCATTGTCGTTCACTTCTACTACTTGCATCGATCTATTTATTATACTTATTTATACAGAATTTGTGAAGGTTTGTTCTAGCGTCGAGAGTAAAATATTAAACTATTCTCACAGCCGCAGATACATCTTTTCTTAAAAATTGATTCTTTCTTAGATTATGCACTAATATAGTGGCCAAGCGGTTACCAAAGTTGTAAGCGCTCTCGGACTTCATGCCTGTGTAGCATGTATAACTGGGACTTGACTCAATGATTATATTGTTTTCGAATTAACAAAAAAATACAGTATTTATAATTCAACTTACTCATTAAATCTCTGGTGAAAAATAGATTTAGGCTAACGGTATTTTAAGAATAATCCTTATTACTATAGAAGAAATAAGTTGTGAGAGTCCGCCGACCAGGGTTGAGCTGATATATGTAACAGAAACCGCTCATACCTACTGACGTATTATAAGTAGCACACTTGTTACGGTCACGTGCGGGCGCGCCGATACGCCGCGGGACATGTTCGGCTCAGTGTTGCCGTTTTAGCGACTTGTTAGATCGAGTAAAGTAGAAAAACATTTAGAGCGATGTGCTTCAAAGATTCATTCGAAATAATTGACACGTCAAAATACATTGTTTTAATTTTACAATTGGCAATTAATTAATTTAGTCTGAAAGATATTTTACATGTTAAGTTTTAGATATTTTGAAATAGTTAACTTTAACAGGAGTTAACTATTTCAAATGAGACTTTGAAGCACACCGTTGTTAGTGTAATGAATATAGAAAAATAACACGAAGCAGATTATCATCAATAATTCTAAATTCAACACTTCTCATAAGTAATCAAATGAAAATTTTAAAACAAAAATGTTACATTTATATTTTACTTGCAGAGGTAAAACATAAGTGTGGCAAACTCAGCTAAAATTACAAAAACTATAAAAAAAGTTTATAATAAAAAAGCCACAATCCACTTACACAATATAATTTACGTCGTCAGCTTCCACTTTTACTGCCATAGAGCAATTGCTCTATGGCAGTTACATTGGTTACATGGATAATTATTCACCGGTCCTTCCGAGACTGTGTGATAAGACACAAGTATAGACTTTATGATGATAGATGAAATTTTCCAACATATTTAATGTTAATTGATTGGTAATTATGACAATAAACAATTGGTTTTTCTAAATTTCCTTTAATTTATCCCAATTCTCAATAAGAGAGATACTATTAAATTTTTTAACGAATCGCAATGAATTCAGATTTTTTTTTTTCTTAAAATATGGCTATTTTTAATAGACATTTGGGAATTTTACTTTTTACTAAGCGGGAACACAGCTTCAGCTGCAGTCGGTTGTGCGAAGGAACGAATGTCAGAGGCGTAACGCTGCAACTTTTACCCGATTCCGACGAAGCCCAATGGAGGGTTAATGACACGCTTTTATTAGCTTCACTTGTGTATATATATATATATATATATATATATATATATATATATATATATATATATATATATATATATATATATATATATGTAACAGAACTTTAAGAGACTGAATTTCAAATACTTCTAATTTTGGATCATCATGAAACTTAAGAATTGTGTATAGTTCTAATAACAATATAATAATATGGTATTATTGGACTGATATGTTGATGGAGCCAGAAGGTAGGCAGAGGAACTCCATATTCCACCTGTTTGAACTTGTCGGAATTGTCTTGAGATGTATTTTGGCCATGAGAGATTTTCAGGGTTTCATGATAAATCCAGAAGATAGGCACTCTTATTCCATAATAGAACAACGCATCCTAGTCATATTTGGGCGTGTGGGAATTGTCTTACAATGCACTCAGGCCATGATTAGCTTTCAGGGTTTATAATAAAACAGAAACATTGTCACTGAAACTACATAACGAAACAACATATCCTAGCCATGTTTGCGCCTGCTGGAATAATAATTGCTTTGCAATGCACTTTGGACATGATGGATTTTCAGGGTCTGATGACGAAGCTAGAAGGTCAGCATTGGAACTCCATAAGGAACAACGTATTTTAGCCGTGTTTGGACTTATTTTATCTAGAATGTATTCCAGTCGTGAATGCTCTTTAGAGTTTGCGACGATGCAACTACTCAAGATTTATCATCGCCATCTTTCAACGAGACAATACAGAGTAAGTACATTAGAAGAGGCAATTAAAAGTGTTGGGAGGGGATTTATAATGGGTTCACCGAAGAATAACTTTGTTTTTGTTCTTGACTGATTATCATGTTAATACCTATTAATATACAATAAAAAAAAAAATTAAGTTTGATAACCTAACATATATGTCGTTTTGACCTGCAAGTATTCTTCCAACCCTCATAGATGGCGTCTAACACAGATGGCAGAAACTTGGATATGGTGCTCTTTGAAACCCGAAAGCTACTTGCTAAGGTAGCAAAACTATCCCCAGTTGCTAAATATCGCATTACTATTTGTAGCTTGATTCGTGCAGGTAGAGCAGTTCTCATGAGGGTATAATTTTTCTGTAGTTTTAGTGTAACTTTTTGCAACAGATAATGAAATTGCTCATTGATGAGCCTCAAATGATTTCTGTATGTATCTTTATCTTCGATTTCCACTTCACAGTGAAAATTATCCGATGCACCCTGATCTCTACGCCTTAAAATCCATTCAAGAGTCCAAACTTTTCTCATACGTGTCTTTTTTTTTTGAGTGTGGTTTTCCAACTCTTTATATCTGCAACAACTTCAATACTTTGCAGCAGTAGAATCATCTGTCATGTGATTTTGCAAACGAGTACACTTCGATGTATGTAAACCGCCGAGTGTTTACTCGTATCTAGTTTTCTCGTACGAGCTCACTCGGAACCCGCTCGATCCTAGCACGCTCTGAACGTGGCAACGCGGCTTATAACAATTTTAAAATCATGCCAAATCGTTGAAGTTTTGTTACAAAAAAGAGGAAATAGCGACACAAGCCGCAAAAAAATTGTGACGTTTATGGACCTAATGCAATATCGGTGAGAGTAGCAACAAAACTGGTTCAGGAGTTTTCAGTTCAGTAATTATGATGTCAAAGATATGAACCTCGCTCTGGTCAACCTGTTACGGATAAAGGTGATACCTTTTTGGAAAAAGTAGAGGAAGATCTGCATATTTGTTCTTACGACATCATTGAGAGCTGGAGATGATCAAAAGGCAAGCAAGCTCCACAGACTATTAGCGAAACCCGGATTAACGCGTTATGTATGCGGGGGGATTGGAAGATATTATTCATTGCGAACTTTTACCGCCAGGCAAAACCATCAGTTCCGATCTCTCGTGTCAACAGCTGATGAGACTAATACAAGAAGCGGAATAAAAACGGCTGGAATTGAGCAACAGACAGGGTGTGGTTTTTCACCATGATAATGCCAGACAACATACATCTTTCGCCACTCAGCAAATGTCGAGAGTTTAACGAGAATGTTAATGCATCCACCATATAGCCTTGACTACACCTGGATTTTCACATGTTTGTTTCTTTAGAATTTTTTAGGTAGTATTAGGTTAACATCAAGTGAGGACTCAAAACTACTTATCGCAGTCTTTCGATCAGAAGTCCACAAATTTCTACAATACGATTGTCACTATCTACAAAATGGCATATATATAATTAAATATGAATAAAATAATGAAAAATCATCTTGAATTTGTATATAAAGTAGGAAAAACCTTTTTTTCCCCCACCCTATTTGTATCTATAAAAATGTTTGTTAAACTTGAATTTTTATTTATTTCACCTCCCTAAACAAAAAATTAATTAGAATGAATCTTATCCTCTACAAGTTGAATCAAAATCTGCTTAAGTCGAAAACTTTGTAACTCAATTTTTTTGGAATTTCCCTTGATGTTTGACTGGATATTCGAATGTAGTATTGAAGTTATCTTTGTCCATTTTGTAAGATCAAACATATTTTCCCATTGTAACTACGACACATTCAAAATCAACATTATTTGCAGATGTTTCCTTTTTGGTACACCACGTTAAGAGATCTCATAATTAAAGAGAGTAATTTATCTATAATCCATAGCTATAGATAAATTATTAAGACAATTTTGATCCGTTTTATAATAATATTTCAAAATGGATTCCTATCATACTTATCTGTTACTTATTATTCTGGTATATCAAATGAAACAACAAACATTTTAAAAAAACATTATCTATTTTTCACTTTGTACAAGGAAATTAAAATGGGGCCATTTAAAAACCATACATTGAAATTACTTTACTCTACAGGACAATGGAAGATACTCGGAAAAAACATTACAATATTTACAACAGAAGTAAATAGATGATGAAGAGTGATATAAACTAACACACATATCAGTTTTATGTATTCAGTAGTTCCACAAAAATACAGCACAATAATTGTCTTCACTTTTGATACTGATTTGTAGTCTACACACATCTCTCGGCGAGACGCTGACCGATCCTCGAGTGGAATGTTGTACGATGCAAGGTCCAGCAAGGTCGTCGGTGTCTGTTCTGTGGTATGTGGAGCTGAGCGGAGCGGGCGCCGCGTGGCTGCTGCTGCGGAGCGGGCGAGCCACCTCGGGCCTGGTGTCAAACTTATACAAATTATGTGCTACTAACATGACCCCCGTTTGCGATTCGACTGCTGATGCTGGCGCGCTGCGACTGCGACCACGTGGTTCTTTACATTACCACGCAACAACATTCAACTACAAAAGGACGATTATCGAAAACAAAATGTTATATTTTCCCCACAATGGAGATGCTGGCCTTGCAATCTATTTGAGACTGATCGCTGCCAGTGTATGTTAGAGGAAATTGACTTAAGAATTGTAGCGCCTTATTGCTCGACTCAAACGCCAACTCGCGAGTGATGAACTCCACTGGCACCGTCTGTCTGTAGCTGCACATATAAGAATATACATGTTAAATACGACGCGATAAACGCGTCGGTATACACAAAAAATTGGACAGTTATCAGATAGACTGATTATGTTTTGCTTAAAACATATATGTGTCAGATCTATACTATACAACTATAAAAATAGATTAACATAACATAAAACTATAAAAATCAATATTCTTTCAATAATCCTGTCAAAAAAAATAATTTTGTTATGTATTTTGAATAATCATGTACTACTCTTAGAAGTAGGTGTCTCTATTAAGACCACAAAATTCAGACGGTGAATATTACATCTTTTGTTTTTGTATTTTTCAAAGTTGAATACAGGTGAAACATTTAATGGCATATATTTATTTTGGATAAATGCACAGATAATAAAAAATTGGGTGCATGTACTTATGTATGAGCATGAGAAGTAATTCTTGTATGGCATCATTAAAAAATAGTTTTTAATTGCATGCAAATAATTAATTACAATGAAATAATAAATGGACTAGAAAAGGATAGTCAACACAGTAAATAAAGTTTAGTTTAAATTTTAAAAATTAAATAAATAAATATTTATTTTCTTACATTAAGTGTAACATAAATTCTTTCATTATTCAAAATTCCAATTCGAATTGGGCAGCTTGAACCTGTTAATTTTGTGTTACACTGATGCGCGCGTATCTTAAAATTTCACTCTCATCATTTTTTCACAACGCGCCTAAAGAAGTATAACTTCAAAAAGAAAAAAATATATACAGAAGTAAACAAGAATTGACAAACCGAATGTCACATATCTATGACGATGAGAAATTAGATGCATTCTAGTATTCTTCAACTGCATAGATAGTAACATGTATAGCCCAACAACATTAAAATAGTGGACACCATAATGTTAATTTCACACTATCTGAGATTTGGTGACCTAGTAGCTGGTGGTACATAAAAATGGTAAATAACGGTAAAAAAAATAGTGGTAGATAATCAATATTCAGGGTGGAGAAGCTATAGACCTTCCCAGTGATTACTCCAATTCATCAAAATATTTGTGAAATAAATTACCTGATAGGTTGTCAAAATATGAATCCAACACTTTCTACTTTCTAGAGAACTACAACTTTTTTTGTCAATTTCAGTGGTGTTTCAATAACTTTAATCACATATAAAATCAATTGCAGGATTTTAAATTTCTGATGTAAGAAATTCAGGCAAATTGAGGAGTCACCCGAAGGGGTCAGACATTTTTATATCTTTCAATGATTGTTAAAATCAACAGAAATTTTATACACTATTTGATCCACAAACTTTCCTAATCATTATTAAATAACTAAATTTCCCAGTTATTATTTTATGATATAGTCTAGTTCAACTGCCTACAGTTAAATGGCTGGATTTTTTTAATGTCAGACCAGAAAGCAAGTTGTTGCAAATTTTAACCATAGACAAGTATAGACTATGGCTTTCTCTAAAACCTAAAAATAAACTGTCCATGTAAAAACCAAAAACTTTATTATTGGATGTCAAAGTTTACTGTTTACACACAGTAAATAGTGCAGTTAAGAAAATATGACAAACTACTTACATTAGTTTTTGGTAGGATGAAGTTAATGAAACAGAACATCTAACTGAAGATGAGCTTCTGTGTAAAGGTCATTATTACTAATGGGAAAATTGTTGGAAAAAAATGCTATATTAAGTCCATCCGTACATGGTTTGTCAATCTAATTTAATAATAGTGAAGTTTAGAATGTTAGGTAATAAAGTTTAAAGATTGTAAATAACAATGAAATTGATGATTGGTAAATTTTTGTTGTAATATTTTTGTAACAAGGCTCTTGTATGCATAAAATGTTTTTTCACTTATATTGGTTTAAAATCGAGAAAATAAAATATTTTAAATATCCTTCGATGTTGTAAATATAAAACAGCACATAGGGTTTATTCCTAGTGTTAGTTTAATAGGTTTTTTAGTATACTATAATTTGTAAGTTATTTATGTTTGTAACATAAACAAATTACAAATGAAGGTTAGGTGGAGGTCTTTATTGTCATAAACCTTTCCATCCAAATATATGGATGTGTTTTAATGGAATTTTGGGTATTGATATTGCTCAAGATCAAAAGACATGACATAATTTTTGGCCCTGAATTTTGGTTATAATTAGTCCAGATTTGACTAATTTAATCAGAGTTTTTAGTGGTAAAAAAAGAATTTAAAAATAATGGAAGATCAAACAGACAACTTTAACCCATGGTTGGACTGAAAGTTGGTTCTTAAATTATTGATCCAGGATTAGCTACAGATAAGTGCTATTTGAGAAATATTGATAACAATTTAATTTCAATAGAGATTTTGATGAAATTGAGTGGAATAGAGACAAGTATTGCACTGGAATGGATAACGGGATTGATATTATTAAGTAAAACACCCATCCTGTAAACTTTCCAACATTGGTACAAATATAAATAGAAAAAACAATAGAAAAAAAAGTAACCAATTAGAATAAAATCAATCTAATTAGAATAAGTCTTTGGCGAATGACAAGTTAAATATCCTGCTGCTGCTGTTTAACATGTCAAGCCCTCATGTTCTGCCAATCAGTCCATAATACTATACCTTGTATTTGCTAGCCAAAAAATATTACTATTATCTCAGCCAACCATACTCATTGTGAAGTAATATGCTATTACAAATGAAGGTAAATAATAGTTGTTATTATTAAATTGTGTATATACATACTATTAAAAACTTTGTAATGTTTGTGTGTATCCCACTTAATTTGATTTATATTATTACTACAAAATTTTATTAAAGTGCCACAATGACTGATCAGAAAGTTTAAAAAGGTGTTGTCCATTCCAATATAAGTATAAAGATAGCATGTCATACAACAATTTAGTTCTTTAGATTCATTTAGTAAGCTAAGATTACATAAGAATTTTAAATTACTCAAATATTTATTTCTGTTTAATAACTTTTTTTTCAAGAATTTTTTCCTATGTTAGACTGATATAATATAAAACACTTTGAAATTAGTGTAGTCTTAATAAACAAATATAATATAAATAAAAACAATTAATAAACTCAATATATTTCATAAAATTTTAGTTATTATCAAAAATCCACAAGCTATAATACCAACAAATAATCTTTTCATTAATTGTAATAATTAGAAACAAAAATTGTCGACTAGGTTATAATGTATAAATCGGCCAGTAGCTTTCAGCATTAGAGAATTTTTATGTAAATACACCACAACAAATATATGGAATAAAAAAAAAAAAGAAATATGAAAATGACATACGACTTGATGATGTACTTAAGGTAGACTTCACGCTCCCTGTCCACAAACCAATCCATGAGGTAGCCAGCCATAAGCGGTGCAGTACGGTACAACATGAAGAACTTATGCAAATTTCCTGTTGCCCATGCACGCCTTGTCTCTAATGCATAATGAATGCATTCATTCTTATGCTCTTCTTTAGACAGAAACTGGAATATCGTTGTAAGATCCAACGTATTTTTAGTGAATATGTAATATAATATCCTATAAGCAGTGAACTCTGGTGCATTAGCCCTGCACTCTGGCAGCTCACTATATAGCATTTTAAGTTGTGTTTGGCACTGATTAAATTCTTCATGATCCCCTTTCTCGAGAGCTATTCTCGCATGAGTCTCATACACTTCTACTGTAAATCCATCTCTCACACCTTGTACAGTTAAATCTTGACGAATTGATTTAAGTTGATCACAGGCATATCTATAATCTTGTTTCTCTATCCACTTCTCTTTTACATTTCTAAGTGAACTTTTAAGGACAGCAACTGGCCGGACTTCACATGCCTCTGGAGCTTTGGTCAACCTCAGGAAAGACTTCTCAATTTCCAAAGAAGTGCCAACTATGTGCATATTACTTAGCTCATAATCTCCTTCACTATCATTTATGATGGGTCTTCGCATAGTCGGTTCCGGCCTCTTTTTGTTGTTGGGCTGCAAAGAACTAGCAATCGTGGGGACATTACTTGAATTTCCAAATCGTGCAGCTCTCTTCTGCAATTTCTCTGCATTGCCCTGAACATCTTCAAGTGAGAATTGATTACAGGGTGATCTTTTTTTCGCAGCTTTCACATTTTTATCAGACTTCTTGGTATTCAGTGACAATCTATCTGAAAGCTTGCTTTTATTTTTTCCTTTATTATTCTTGTTAACTTTTTGTTCCACTTCTCCATTAGAGCTCGGTGAACTACTGTGTCTTTTTCTCAATGGACTTGAAGATTTTGATCGACTTCTGGAATGTGGTCTTCTTCTTCTTAAAGGTGAACTCCTATGACCATTCGACCTATTATTGACACCAACTTTAGTTCTGGTTTTGTCAAAATTATTATTTTCTAATTTTTGATACAAAGATAGTGTACCACGAACAGTTTTTACAGATAAATTGTTACGTTCACTATGTACACTAGGGATGGGTTCTGCATCCCAATTTCTGGTCCAAATTTCATCTTTGTTAGCTGCTGCTGTAATACGACCCTTCAAACATATATCAATTTGATCCCGATCAATAGAAGTTTTACACTTCTCATAGCATCTTTTGATATATCTCTCTAAGCTTTCAGGCCAAGTGCCAACAGAGTCCTTACAGACAGAGGAAGATTGTAAAAAGGAAGATGAATCATAATTATTGTTAGTAACATTACTTGTTTCTTCTAACTTTTCTGAATTATCTTGACTATCTGCTGGTGGCTGCGGAGCTAAAGTAGCAGAGTCCTCAGGCAGTGGTGGAGGAAGTGGTACATCGAGTGGAGGAGGCGGTGGTTTAGGGATTTCAGGAGGTGGGCAAGGAGGCAATGGAGGTGGTGGATGATCGGGCAAAGGTGGAAAGGCATCTGACGAATCATCACTTCCGTTTTGGTTAGCTTTATTTTTTTTACGTTTTTTTTTGGCATTACCATTATTTGATAGAAGTGGATTCTCATTTTGTGGGATTGTTTTTCGATTTCCATTCAAATTAAAACGTATAGGTGTTTGATTTGTAAAGAAAGGGCGATTCGTATCCAAAGGTGACATTCCAAGCAAAGGAGTAGAAGGAGACATAGATGGATAATGAGGATGCATAAATGTTCCTTCTTTGTTGTGAAATTGATTTGAATATTGGTTACCATGATTATTCTGATGTCCATTATGGTTTCCCATCTGATTATAATATTGATTGTAATATGAAGAATACATATTACCAGGATAGCCATTATATGCATACATTCCGTACATCCAAGGATTACTTGGCATACCGTTCATTGTTTGAATTGGAGGTTCCTTATGAAGATTGTTTTCAGCCATGTTCTTATGTAAATAATTTATCACTCAAAAAGTATACATACCAAAGTAATAATTAGACAAAAAGAAAAAGGTAAAATGTATATAAAATGGCGCTGACTCAGAAGAGCAAATGAATCAAATATTCTTACTTTTCGATTCTGGCGCTAGCTACGTTAAAATCTCTGTTTAATGAATAAAAAAGAAAATTTCGCAATAATCTTGAGTACAAAGACACGAAAATGTAGTTTAAAACACATCACAAGGGCATTACGACAATTTTCGCCTTACTTTTACTTGAATAACTAGTACCATAGAGTTACGTATCACTCTGGGAATTAGTTTGCTCTATGGTATAATAGGAGGGCATTCTCTATATAATGAAAAAGGAATGCAAATGCACACTCTCTGCTAGATATTAGAACTAATGAGAGACCATCATAACCCATTTTATCTTTACCGGAAGTGCGAGGGCGAGTCGGTTTTATGATTTAAGAGCTCCGTATCACTGAGTGATACAACTATAAAAAGGAATCGATAACAATGAAGATTTTGAGTTGATTTATAAGATGTCTTATTTTACCAAAAGAGAAATCATTGTAAAACATATGTTATATTTGAAGACATGAGTGGATGAAGGTGTTATAAGTGTATTGTATCCTTATATAAATAATACAATACATTGGTAACACCTTCATCCGATCATGCCTTCAATTACAACAAATTGTAGTTAAAAAAATAAGTAATATTACCTATTACCGTTATAAAAACAGAAGTGTTTTTGGACAAAATCTTTGGTTTGCCCCAAACGATCTCTCTTCATTCCAAATTTATGAATGATCACCAAGTAGTGCTGTATAAATTTTGCATTTGCATTTACAATAAGACTAAAAAAAACTTTGTGAATCACCATGCAAATTTCATTAAAATTAAAGTTTTTAAAACAGAGTGATAATATAGATTTTAATAGTCGATATAGAGCTCAGTTTAAAATCTCATATTTTTTCCTTTATCATATTTTAAATGAATTTGTAATTCAAAATAAAAATCTACTAATTCAGTTAGATTATATTAATATTTTGAATAAGCATTATTAAGCAAATTTTTAACTTTTATTTCTCTACATACATTTTATTGTAAACAGTGCTAAAAAAAATTTTTTTTTTGGGTTCAACGAAATGTGACCGAAAAAAGGTTTATGTCTATTGTTTTTTCCAATATATAAGGTATTTTGAACCTAATATTTTTTTATGCTATGTTAATATCTCTAAAATTTGTTCATACGTTTCAAACATTACATTAGAGATACGAAATATAGTGATTTTAGATTTCGCCATACGCAATAAGATTTAAACAACGCTTTAAGGCCCCATACACCAACTCCGAAAAAGTAATTAATTCAGTAGGTACAGTAAATATTAGTAACAATTTTATGTGCTTAATTTTTTTTATGTAGGTTTCAGAATTTAATATTATTAAGTTTTAAGTGTAAGAGCTTTTTTAAGTCAGTTCCTATTTTTTTTTTCTTTTTTTTGTAAATTTAGTTTAATTTAAACTTTTTGGTGCAGTGTTATTTTATTTGTATAACTAATTATAACTCCATTATCTATTTCCTAGCACCATTATTAATCTCTTCTTGCAATATATAATGACTTGTCAAACCAAAAGAAATAAATTCAAATTCAAAAATTTACTAGAGCTCCTGAAGAATTTTATTATACATTTCTTGGTTTCATTATCAACCTTCGTTACAACAGTCGTTCTCGGTAATAGCCTGTTGGTGACAGGTCGTGTTTGCACCAATTACGTCATCCTATTTCTTAGATATAATTTCCGATTGCGTTCGCGCATGTTTTTAGCATATATCACAGCGAACTCGGGACTGTCATGTACTTTCGTGATTCACGAGTTAATGCGTTCATGACTTCGTGATCCGTATCCTGGCGGCTAGCAATCGCTCCCGCCACTTTGCTTCCGACCGTTATTAACGGTCTCTCGCGCGGTTTTCGTGTCTGTGTGGTTTGTTTCATGTGATTCGAACTACTGTATCGATTTGAAATTAGTGTTTCAGTGTGTATTTTTAGTTTTGCACGTGTACAACACAAAAACAATAGTTTAGAAGCCCCGAACCCGAACATTCATTTTGGAATTTATTGCTATTATTTCGAGGAATTCCAAATAAGACGTCTTTATATTTTACCAACTACGACTTACGGAGTCTCCTTTTTGAAATTCGAGTTATAAAGTATAAATATGTATTATCAATACTTCGTAGGGAAATAACATTATGTTCGAGTTACAAAGTCTAAATAATTCGAGATACCGCGTGTTTAGGGGTTCATCGGAAGGGAATGGCAATTTTTTTCGACTTACTGAGGATTTCGACTTAACGAGGTTCGAGTTATTGAGATTCCACTGTAGTATTATTATCAAGACCTTAGGTTAATTCAAATTCAAAATATCTACATTTCATAGGTTATAACACTTAAAATACATTTAAAGAATTTACAGATTTTTAATTATTTGTACTTTTTTGGGGTTCCGTACTTCACAAGGAAAAAACGGAACCCTTATAGAATCACTTTGATGTCTGTCCGTCTGTCTTTCAAGACCCTTTTTCTCAGAAACGCGTAGAGGTATCAAGCTGAAAATTGTTGCGTTTACCCGCCTCCTAGAGTGGTCCAATCGAAATAGCATTAAATTATTTTTGTGTGCTTTTCCGTTTGCTAATGGCTTAACGGAGAAGCAAATTAATCATGCCCATAAATTAAATATATTAATGTACAACATGACATGGCGTCATAGTGATACAAATATGTATTTTTTTGACATAAATAAATTGACTTATTAAAGAGTAGAGTTATTCAATCGAAATTCATACTAAATATTCAGGTCTATAACATCCTTAAGCTGTAACAAAATCAAACCTCTATGTCAACGCAATCAAAAGAAAGAGCAATATAAGCCGCATATTTTGAAACTCACAAATACTTGCAGGGGAACTAAAACCTAAAAGGTACTTCCTGTGAACTCAGAATCTTGAAATTTGACACGAAGCATTGTTTTATCACCTATATAAAGAAAAAATTCCGAAAACCTTAAATTTTAGTTACATCACATAATCTTTTTTTTATAATTATAAACTTATAATCCATTTTATCATTAACGCGTAGAGGCATTAAGTTGAAATACACATCAAGTACTTAGGTCTGATTGCTTTTAAGCTGTGAAAAAAGAATTATAAACATAATTGTAGTTACCGCATTGACCGCAACTCATCTCTAAGGATGGGGAGGAGACAACATTGTATCGCGTACATACGTCGCAATCTTAAGGATGCCGTGACAGATGGATCATGTAAAAGATATTACCTAAATAACGCAGACGCTGAAAACTGCCATTGTGAATGCTTGCATTTTGAAATGTTTAATGTCAGAGGGATAACTGTATATAGGTCACTACAATGTCAAATTAATGTTGCAGTAGAGTGCATAAATACAACAATATAGGCAGCAACCTCAATAGGTATACTTCATGTTCTCGTCTGATTGTTGTGGGAGATTTCGATATCGATTTTAGAATGAATCTCCAAAATGGAATTTCCACATATTTTTCATCCATAAACATGTTTCCGTTAATAAACACTCGCACTACAAGAAGTAGTACAACTATAGATAATGTTTTTTCGAACTTCAATGTTCAATGTGGTACATTCATACTTTTTCAGTCACCATTTTCAGATCTAGTTCAAATTTAATACTTAATTAGTATATTTGAAGCAGATTTCTAAATAATGATTTAAAAACTTTGTATATAAATAACTATGATAAAAGAACTTTGCAAGACTGCTGCAAGGCTAGTGTAGGTATTTTAGTTATATTATAAGATAAATGATATGTTTAATATAAAATAGAGGATTACTGAAATGATAAAGAGAACTTTGTCTTAAATTTATGTTCCTCCAGCTTTCCACATTGCAATGTTACGGATTTTATTTTGCAATAAAAATATGATAATCATGACTCGATTATCGTGATGGGTGAACTTTTACTTATACACAGGTTTGTACGGAACCCTCGGTGCAAGAGTCCGACTCGCAATGGGCAGGTTTTTTTTTAATTAATACTCGTTTTTAAGGTAGTTATTCTTTAAGAATAACAAGCAAGAAATTTAAGGATAACTCTTTTCAAAGCAATTATTTAGAAATACAAGCATTTATAAAACTATTACTAGAAAAAACCTGTAGAAGGCGAACTTATTATGTCCATCCAATTATTTTCTAAATATTTAGAGATTGTATAAATACTTTAAATTTGTATAAGAGTAAATTTTGTATATCCACAGGGATCTTATTGTAGGATTGACGAAAAACGGTCTTCGCGTACGCTTCTTAGTCTCACCCATAAAGCAAGGAATTTCCCCGCCCTAATGGCCAAAAATTTCGCTGAGACTCTCAGTGCAGGATTCCGTCCTGAGTCCGTACTCTCCACTGACCCGTGGAAAAAAGCAAACCCTGAGGGTTGTCCCGGAGCCGCTGAGGAAGACCACCCGCCGAAGGCCTCCTGCGTCGCCTCCTGCTGCTGCAGTAACGGGTCCAGCAGCATCGTTTGGGTAGGGTATTAAAACAGTGATGTCCGTCCTGCAAACGATTAAAATCTGGGAGACTTTCAAGTTCGCCCACAGCTGACGCCTATATAGAAACACGGAAGACAAACTAAATGTCCTCATCAAATACCATCACCTAATGGTACCTGATCAATTTATCTGTAGACCACGGAATGTACTTACCGATCCACCTGACACCCTTACAGAATTTAATGACGCTAATGACTGACTAAGCTTAGGTATCCCTCAGTCAGCAAGGTAATTATGTTATATCATCCCACTCCACTGGGCTGCTTCCATGCCGAGTAAGACAAATACTTGTATTGGTGTTCAGTAACATCCTATGCCGATGTGATCCCCTAAGGAATCGCGCATAGAGCATGTCACGCGCTATCGGCTCCCCCGTGTTGCTGTCAGGCCACGTTCAGTGAAACTGTTACAGCATTCCAGCTAACAGCTTTACTGACCTCATTTCTTTATGGGGACTTTTTTAGTAGGCTTCAGCGCACATCCGCGCGTTCGTGCACGCCGGTGTGCGTTATGAACTTTTTACCTCCTCT
The DNA here is from genome assembly GCA_005406025.1 of Eumeta japonica. NCBI lineage: Eukaryota > Metazoa > Arthropoda > Insecta > Lepidoptera > Psychidae > Eumeta > Eumeta japonica. Next base: position 60,909 of record BGZK01000112.1, read on the forward strand.
TCGTTGCAAAAGGAGAAAAAAGGTATAACTGGTAATATATAAGATTCACCAAAACAAAACGAATGAGCCCAAATTAGAGGAATTTACTAATAAATACATACAAATAAAATTCTACTCTCCACCCTTTGGATTTAACGTCAGACCATCGACACTAACGTGATATATGAGATTTATCAAAACGAACCAAATAATCCCAAGCTTAAACGTTTACTAGTAGCCATTAAAGAACAGTTTTTGTCCACAAATCGCAGTATTACTTCCTAACTTTAAACTGTTAAAGAGTTTTGTGTCTTCTGTAATCAAGCCAGCAGCATGAGAAGATAACTGCCCAACGCAAACACCTCATATACCTCTATGCAAAATTTTATTGCAATCCGTCTAGCCGTCAATATATGACAAACATTCGTACCAACATACTTTTATATTTTTTGTATTATAAATGGCCTATAATATTTATAAACCATTCTATGTCGAATGGTCGCAGTCCCATACTGATACCATCAGTAGTTTTAGAAGATTGAGCTTCAAAAAAATTAACTTCATTATACACAAAAATAAATAGACATTCATTAGTTTAAAATTTATTGAGCGTCCAGGAAGCATCATTTTCATTATTTGCTTGCCGCTCTCGGAAAAAGTTGTTTTTAGGAGATGATGAAGAAAATTATTTACGTGTGATTTAGCCCGTCACACGGATTTTGTACAGGGCCGAAAGAAAAAACACAAAGAGCTTCGTATTTGCTTTTCAATTTTAATTTTTATTGTCATAACTGAATAACTAAAAAGCTAATTATAATTTAAATAAAGATAAAAGGATGATTTAATTTTATATTAGCAACCTCTTATCAATGCTTTGTGAGAACATCCCTCAGATGCAAGTCTTGACACATAGATGAACATGAAGTTTGACAATTCTGTTTGTCAACGTTAACAACAGTGTTTACTCTTTTTCTGTATGAATATAATAAAATAGAGTTTAGGCATTTCGACTATGTCTTCGTAGATATAATTATAAAATATCGTATGTGTATTGCATTTTGTGAACGGATTTTATGACTCATTGTCTTAAATAAAAAAAATTGCTATGTCGTTATTAAAAACCCCATCAGTACAGTCTCTATTAGATTCCGATTTGGGGTCTATAGAAAGCTTACAATCATTAGATATAGAGGAGGTATGTAATGTATGTTATTTTAAGCCAAAATACCTATAACATTATTAGTAGAATTTATAACTTCGAGTCCATAAATCACTTGGTAAATTTTGTCTGTCACAATAATAAGTGATTAAAAAAAAAAAAGTTCTTAATATACCTAAGTAGGTTTTTGTATTTTGTAATTTTTATCCAACTATAATCAAGTTTAGTTAAACACTTAACACTAAGCCTACCGACATTTCATACATAACTAATCCTACCTTGAGCGTCAAATGACCGCTTTAAAATAAAATATGTATCTTGATATAGAAAGAGATTTTAGCCAATTGGATAGTAAACAAGACATTTTTCTGGTGGTACAATAAAGACCCACTCCTCCTTTTTCTATTTAGAAAGTTTTATTTACTTTATTATGCATTTTTAGCACATTATTATTTGACAAGATTTCTGTACAGAAGAATCTGTAGCAGTGTTTATTATTGTTTTTGATAAACGTTCTTTGCTTAGCTGTCTCTCCTTCTGATATTCAGTCCCAAGCTTTTCTGCCAATTGATATAAAAATTCTTGTCTCGTTTCTTTATATAAAATCCAAACATTTATCCCGGCCTAATCTAATATATTGAAAAACACCTATAAAGACCATTTTTGAGATTTAGATTTTACACTTTATTTTTTGGCCATTTGATCTGTTACATTTACACCGAATTTTGTACTATTGTAAAATTTAATTGTCTCAGATATATGAGTGTCATTTTTTACAATTTCGAAGGATACATGCATTGGACTAAGTATCAATACTTTTTTTGTTGGGTTTAGCTGTATAAATTGAAAGAATAAGATCATTTGATTTGTATAATATTGTTTAGAAGTGTGTCATACTATCCTATGCCTGTCTTGCTAATTTCTGTAGCTCTCTTTTATTTCTACGGATCGTTCCAACATGCGTATTTTTTTGATAGAAGTTTAATATAATGATGCGTTTATAAAAAAATTATCAGCTGTTATATTTCTCCCATGGCCCATATATGGTTCTACTAATTTCAAAGTCATAAACTCCCCGAGTGAAATCGTTGATTCTCTCTCTTCATCTTTTCCCAAATATGGAAAGACGTTTACTATATACTTACTATTTACATCAGAAGTATAACTGAATTTTATGCTAAATTTATCCGGTTTGTTGGGCATGTATTGAGTAAATCTACAACGTGCTTTTGTAGGAAACAACTGTTCGTTTATAGTAAGATATGCTCCTGGTTTATAACAATTTTGACTGTTTTCGATAAATTTGTACCAATCTTCAGAAATCAAAGCAAACTTATCGTTTTGTAAGCGTTGGCTTTGTTGATTTTTGTTGTCAAACCAAATAAATCTCATGATTTCTGTGAAGTCATTTCGTCTCATAGTTGTAGAGAAAAATGATGATCCCCATTTCGTATTCCATAAATAGGCTACATCCATATTTTTAGTCTCATATATGCATATAAAAGTTCAATAAATTCATACAATTTTGCATTAGATACATTCCATTTCGTTTTCAATACTCGAAATGCCTCTAATTCCATATATTTCTTATATGTTTAATCATGTCATGATCAATGATCAAGGAAAATGTTGACTCAACTCTGCCCTTTACAATATTTTGTTTAGCTTATCCTTTCGGTCCTGATATTTTCTTGAAAATATTATAAACCGGTGCTCTTCCGCGATTAGACCCTTCTTATATTTTTTGCCAAACAGTTCTGTCCATAGCAATTTCAATCTCCTCCTTATTTTCACTTTTGGAACTAACTATAAATCTCTTTCTTTTTTGTCCTCTTCGTATATAAATTTCTCTTTGTCCATATCGCTATAAAGTAAATCACAATTATTTTCTGTTGTATCACTATTGATATCGGAAACTTTTTGATCATCCTTCGAACACACCTCATCTATATTATTTATTTTCTCTAATAAATTGATATTCCTCGAATGTCTTGACATTTTTAGGGAAGAATATACAAATGATAAAGTAAAACCTAAAATATAAAAATTTATATGAAACGGGCTAAAACATTGAGGTCAAAAATTAAAAAAAAACATATGTAAATCATACCATAAAATATTGTTATTTCTATTGACTTTGTCGAAACCAACGTATATAATAAACGTATACAACGTAATAATTTTTATTGATACACTGCAAATTTGATGCTCTCTGTTCAGATAGCCAGACCGTACTGTCGTACAAAGAACGCTCATTTGTTCTTATCACGCTTTTTATGCCACTGTGGATCCACAATTACATTGTAGACTCGTAAGACAATTTCAAAAGTGAGCTTTCCGAAGAATATAGTCGTAAATAACATAAATTTTTAAACGGTCAAATGATAGTTCGTGGTAAACTAGACATGCTATAATTTTTTTTCGTAAAGTCAACAATAAAGAAAGTTGTAAATATTGAAAAATGGACTGTATGTATATTACAGTAGAAGTCAATAACTTACATGGCGATACAATAACGTTGTACATGAAAATTTTTAAACAAAATTTCAAAAATTGTCATTTCACAGTGCTTGGTAGGTTTAGTATTAAATAATAAAGTATTTGTAGGGTATAGTTGGCATTAGATGGAAGCCTTGTACCTTCATATGTATATAAACTCACTCGACATGTCCTTACCTATTGAAAAATAAAATGTGTTTTACATAAACTCATTTGAGAATTATTAGAATACCTTAATTGTATATGTATCTATTGAAAAAAACAGAAGACATACATATTATTGAAAACATATACATTGATATTCAATGATATCAATGTATTTTCAACATTGGGATTGTTATAATTTTCAGTAGGGATACCTTTTGATATATTTTATTGAATATTGAATGAATTGTATTTATATAAGCTTACTCCACTAACTTTAAATAGGAAGAGGATTTCTTTTACACACAAATGTGTATGGGTTGTTGTAATGTGTAATAAAATGAAAAATTAATTTTGTTATAACTGGGAAGGAGAGTCCTCGTAAGCGCTGGCTTTGTGGTGGACTTTTCCCAGTAAGTTCTACAGAAACCCTCACAGGTTCACCAGGTTACTTGTCTCATAATAACTGCATAACTTATTTTAAGCAAAAGATTTAACGAAATGTAAGTCAAGTATTTTGTAACCTTGTATTTTGAGGTAATCTGTCTCAGTACTTTTAATACATTTTTTTATTCATGCCACTTCTTCACCACAGATTCTTTATATACACATTCTAGGAAAAGCCAGGGAATACCATATAATTACTAGATAGACGATAAATGATTCTGTGTTTAATTTCCCCCTCTCCTAGCATAGACTTACTAAAATAACAACTCATTTTCTAAGCTTGACTTGTATTTTGAAACATTTTTCAATGTAATAAAATAGCCCTAATCAATTTACTCATACAATGTGAATTCAAAGTGTGCAAAGATCTGTCCAGTTTCTCTTAAACTTTGTTGCTGGAAAAATACATATTGCAAACGATCATAAAAAGCCAACAATCTTTTATGTATATGACAAGTGATGCTTTGTTATTTTAGGCTGTTTTATAAAATTCACTGTACACTTACTTTAAAAAAAGGAATCAGTTGTAGATCAAATAATTAAGTTGTGGCATTTTGTTTAAAATCTAGTGATTGTTTTGAATAGTTAAAAAATACACCTTTGTGAAATTTATTTACAAAGATGTATTTGTGAACCATTAAAAAATGTAAGGTGTACATAGGGATTAAGCCTATTGGTATTGAAGTGCTCTCTGTTTTGTTTGATTTATATATTTCTTATCTGTATATTTTTAAGTTTCGATAATTGTTTGGTAATTATTTTTATCATCATTCATAAATTGCACATGACATTCAAATTTCTGTTCAGAGATTTATTGAACCGTCCAAAATTGTGGAAAAGTCGTGGAAAGTCATAAAAAGTTAGACATGTATTATATGATATTTTGTGAAAAAAGAAAACATTGTCAGAACTTTTGTACATTTAATAATTTTATTTCTAAAAATAATTTGAAAATTATATTTATGGAAATTGGTTTTGCTCTGCCTTATGTTATTATGCGATGTTACCTAATAGTTCTTAAAATCATTCTTCAATGAATAATCCAAAACACATCACAATTTAATTTCTATTATTATGTTAAAAGATAATTACATTACGTAAATCAAATTTTAAATGTAAATCCAACATTTTTTTGGGTTATGTTTTTGAATGTGTTGAGAGTGTAGATACAAATTATTGCTGGTTAATCATTTAGTTAATACTTGTGACTTAACTAGATTCTTTTATTTTTGTGTTCAACCACCTGTAGTCATGATGTTCATATTCATCATTTCAGTTGGATGAAACGGAGTATGCAATACCGCCAAGTGAAACTCCATCTTTAGCAGAGGCTCTACTTGCCGATGAAGAAAACAGTGTTCAACAGAAAAAAGATGACAATTTAACTTGTTCAGCTCTACAAATAGAATTGTTGCAAGGAGTTTCACAACAATTACTACAAGCAGAGGTACTAGATGTTTCAAAAAAACATTTCTCTCATAAATAAGATGATCATATGAATAGTTTTTTAATTTTTATTAATAGGCATTTTTCAAAACAACTCCCAGTTGTATGTCACTTACTACATATTAGGGTGATTCATTTCCGCAAAGTATTTTTTTTTTCTCAGTGCTCAAGCAAAATCTTAATCTACTCGTAGAAAAAAAAATTCTCACCAAGTTTGAGCCCTTAATATTAATTTTAACCACTTTCTATTTCAATTTTTAGTTTTCCCATTTACACATAAAAAAATGGTTTTTTTTTCAAATTTCTAATGCTTAAAGACCTTTTACAATATTTTCAATCGGTTTGATGGACTTTATAGGAAATTTTACGCTCTTTAAAAATGCATTTGGGATTTTTTTCATATCTCCCATTGGTTCACCAGTCGAAGTGGTCAAAGTACAATTTTTGCGAAAAATCGCTTTTTCAGTTTTTTTCGAGCTAATTGCCGAAAGTAAAAGGAAAATACGACTCAATCGTTAATGAAAAGTGGTTCGGCTGATATATTATGTATTTATAGTGATTTTTATGCCTAAACACTTAAAAAATCCATAAATACTATCTGAAAACGTTATTTAAATCCAACTTTCTCAATAATTACCTCTATATCTCTCTATTCAAAGCATTTTCCTTGAGTTGTTATGATTTCTGACTTATAATCAATATAAAAACAATAGATAAATTCATAAAAACACAACAAAATTTTAATCAAAGGATATCTACAGAAGATACATGCTAATTTAACATATTTCAACTTAAATCAATACCTAAATATTTATAAGTAAAAAAACAAGGAAGCGAAATTATCACGTATCTTCTGTAGATATCCTATATTGAAGATGCTCCCAGCCATTTTAATATAGTCTCCAGTTAATCTTCTTGTGCACTTCCATATCCTGTACTGTGCTACTGTACTGTCCAATGTTGCCAAATTATAACTTTCTATGTTGCATTGCAGCCTTGTCCAAGATATGGTTGACACCGAGCATTCACATTATAGTGTATAGTTTCTCATGGTCTAGAGGCGATAGATCTGACAAAAACTGCGGCTGCGCCTTTACTGCAAATCATACTCCTTTAGTCCAAGTTTATATACCTGCCCACAGGGATGGCCTCCAGGCTGTGGTGGTGAAGGTTGAATGCATGATTTTCGCATTTTAATATATTGTTTGTCTTCTCGTTTATGTCCAAGCGAGTTTAAATTTACACTCTAATTACCCTTATGAGACTACTTTACCATCATACTCTTTGTGGTTGTGTTCACGTTGTTTCTGTCGGCAGAACTTTAATTGAAATAATGGATAAGTCATTTCTCTTTTTTTCCCCATTTCAGTAATGTAACCTGCCTCAACGGTATAACTATACCATTATATATTTCTGTATTAACTATACAGGAGGATTATCAGTAAAAATAACTTTGTCAATATAGTCATACATGATTTACTATTATTGTCTATAGAATTATGAAATTACCCCCATACAAATTTACACAATGTCTTGTCCTTTAACTCATGGCATAAAAAGTACAGTTGACAACAATGGAATTTTGTAAGTCATGATAATTGTAATTTTAAAATAATACTGTTATACTAATAATGTCAAGAATAATACAATAATACAATAATGTCAAGTGCATTGATAAATTAATTGATAGTACCAATCCTAATTTACATTTGAATATATGAATTATTTTGGTTTCAGGAAAGGTCTTCTGCTGGTCCTGCTACTACCTTGAGTATGGGTGTTGGAGGGAGATTAGCTGTGGGAACCGCACATGGCCATATATTGTCATTCCAAGATCAAGTATTGAGATGGGTTTGCGATGCAAATGTAGATCGTGGAGCTGCCTCATGTTTGGCTTACAATGAAGATGGTAGCCGATTGCTAGTTGGATTTGCTCGAGGCTTGATTTGCCAGTATGAAAGCTCCCGCGGTCTAGTATTGCGGCGCGTGTCGCCTGGCGGCGAGATGTGGGGCGCTTTGCACGTGGCATGGGCTGGCACGTCAGGTCTCGCCCTCGACACCGGCGGTTCCGTGTGGCTCATTAAGTTTTCGCGGCCATTGGGTGTTCGTGCAGCACGTACTTCTTGTCTATTTTCGGGGGCACGTGGGGAAGTGGTCTCAATGGCGGCTCGAGATGCTAGAATGCTGGCACTGGCGACACTCTCACGTGTGATAACCGTGGCTGGGGGACGAGCAGCGAGTGTGCGCTTCGCTGGTCCGCCACACGCTTTACCGGTACTGGCCTGGTCAGAAGCCGACGGTCGAATAATAGTTTGTGCACGCGCTCATACACTACAGTGGCTTTTAGTCACTGTAAGCGGGACTTCTATATCATTGAAGTCGATGAGACAAGTAACTTTGAAGGCTTCACCTTTATGGATAGGATGGCTTGATGGCCGATTGGGTATTTTTGATGTTAACGAGAAACTTCGTTTGTGGGAAGAAGATTATGGCGTACCTTTGGATTTATCTCCCTATGAACCTGTTTATGCTTCAGCATTATTTAAGGTTAGATTATTATTTTGACTGACTAGAAGACATTGTTTCTCTTTTAATGTTCATACTGAGAACCTTGTTTTATTAGGCTAATGTATGTTACATAATTTATTATATAGATTTAAATGATAACTTATGCCTATTAAATTAAAAAAAAAACTATGCAAAACATGCTTAAATGTCATTTGACTTTCTAAATTTAATAATGTTATTTAGAATTATCTATTAATAAACAAAACTTGCATTAAAACATATTATGTACACGTTTCGAAAATCATTTTTTGGTCTTTTTAGTATCAAATTGTTAGTCTATTTAAGTAAAAACAATAGATATGGTATTGAAAATTTGTAGAAGTTTATCAAATCATTTAGTAGTGTAATATCAGTGACATAATTTTTTTCAAAAGATTAGGTGCACTAGTAGGAGTTAGGAGAGAGTGTCCCAATTTACATATATTTTTTAAAATGCCTTGTATTTATATTTCATATAATGAATTTTTTTGTTTAAGACATTACAAATTTTATTTTTAACATCCCAATATACATCTCAAATTTTTCTCAAAAATCAGTATTCAATCGTTATTGGATTACTTTATACTGTTTAGGTATTCAATTTCAATTTTGTTAATTCAGTACATTCGGAAGAAATAGACTGAAAAATAAATGAACACAGAAGGACAAACAAACACAAAAGTGGTCCTATAGAGGTTCAATTTTTTCACTAGATTATGGAAAACTAAAAAGAACTATTATATAAGTGGTGCATTATATTATTTGAAATATTACCGCAACAAAATACGTATTTATGTACATAGGATGAAGTTTAATGTAATGATAGAAACAAATGTATCGGTTATTGTTTCAGGGCGTGTGGACAGATGGGCGAGTGTCGCGCGCCATGAGCGCGGTGGGCGTCAGCGCGCCGGGCGGGGCCAGCGCGGCGGAGGGCGCGCTCGCGGTGCTGGGCCGGCGTGGCGTAGTGTGCGTGCGGCCGCGCGACGTGCTAGCTCGTGTTCGCGTCCTCGCAAACGCAAACCACTACGCTCAAGCTTTGCGGTTGCTCGCTACCTCGAACGCGCCTGAAGTGCGGCGCTTCGTATACGATTTCATTACTAATCTGTATGAGATGACGCAGCTTACGATGGACAAAGATGTGGCGGAAGCTGTTATCGCAGTCTGTTCGAAACATGCTTTAAGGTGAGAAAAATCATAAAAACAATGGATGTAGTTTGAATGCAAGCTTGATCATATAGGTGATTTTACGGTTTATACTGGTCGCTCAGAGGTCAAAATTCGACAATAATTAATTTAAGTTTTAATTTTGAATGTCATTGAATATCTTTTGTCATATAAGTATATTGTAGTATAATCATCGCATACAATTATTTTGAATCTTGTTTTAGTCTGACAGTTATCAGTGTATACAAATACGTAATTAGTATGTGTTGTTTGTCTTCCTCACAACATCTATGAAATATAAAAGTGAATGTTCATAAGAGTTGAAAAAACAACACACAATAATGACGTATCTAAAATGGTAGTGACTAAGATAGATATAATAATTTAACAATTAAGCTCAGAAATCCATAAAAATTCCATACCACTTTAACTTAAAATATCTGTATCTCAAAAAGTATTAATATTAACGATTTGATGCCAAAGACTTTTGTAGGAAATTAAATTTCCTACAAGTTTGTCATTTACAATTTTTCCGTAGCTAGTGTTGTTTACAAGATAAATAAAAAAAAAACGCGAATTTTATGGAAAAATTAGATTTAGGGGCCTGTACTACCCCGTAGATGGAAGTTATGACTTTACTGTAATGGAGACTTTTGTAGAGCGTTCAATTCTGAAGAAGACCTACCTGTCTTTGGGCGAGATAATCCCATTAAATGCCTCTGAGTAATAAAATTTAAAAGAAAAAAAATCAAGTTTTACGTGTATTTTAAATGGAAAATTTTTACACGCCTTGGTCTAGTACTTAATATTAATATTAAGGGCTCAAACTTTCAGGGAATTTTTTTATGGTACTTTAACAAAATTTCACCATGGGACCGAAAAAAAAAACAGTTCAAAAAAAACCACCCTAATGTATACAATATAAAATTTTGTCCAATCAAGGTAATTAAAATGTAAATTGCTACATGTAAAAAGGCTTATATTTTTTAGTACTAATATTTAAACTTTTATGAATCATATTTCAGTGAGGAATTGTGGGGTCGTGCGTGGGAGAATTGGTGTTCAGAACCGTGTTTTGTGGAGGCGCTAGGCGAGGCGGTAGTGCGAGGTCTAGCACTGGTGCCAGCGCCGACGCCAGATGTCTCACAGGCGCTTGTGGAACGGTTGGCCGAGAAGGCGCCGGACTTGTTGGAGGCGGTGGTGGCCGCCCTTCCACTCACTTCGCTCGACCCACACCGAGCTAGTATTTTCGCGCGTGACCGCGGCATGTGGCGTACAGTGGGCGCGATAGCCGCTATGTTAGGTTATTCTATTATTATTAAATTTTATTTTTAACTATATCTTAATTATAAAATAAACAAAAAAAATAGTTTATACTCTTACAAATAAAAAATATGTCATTTGGCGTTCGAAATGGAAGTCGATTTTTCCGTTACTTACAGAGTTGTACAAATTAATGCGCAAAATTCCCAAAATTAAGCTAAATCATTGTTTAAAAGTTATTTTATGAAGAAGTTACGGAAATAGCTTTTTTGGTACTTTGAATATTTTAAGTGGACACAATTTCTATACTAATTGATTTCTTTTATCTTCGAACTTGTCCAAGGTGTTTATTTTTGAAAAAGTTCTATCATAAGACCAACTGCAATAGTTAGATTTCTATACAAATCTTTATAAAAAAACTACTAAATGCCTGATATTTTAGACTGCCTACTTCGGACATTGCAATTTGGAAAAAAAACAAGAAAATTCAATTGGCCTGAACAATATTATTATTATAGCAATATTATTTTGATGCTCAATGTTTCTCTTGTTTGATTTTCCATGATTATATAAGTCATCTAAGCAAAATATGCCTTTCTTGCATATTATATTTGAATAAAATAATTCAAGTGCATTCTAAAATGAACATATAATTTTAATATTATGTGAGCTTAAAGAACGGTTTATAAGTAAATTATTAATCAGGTGGAACGCATAGTGCTATGCGCGAACTAACTCCATGGACGAGGTCGTGCCGAGCCGGCGGCGGAGACGTGTGTTCGTGCGCCGGTGACGCACTGCTGTTGCTGGCGGCTGACGGGCTGGCGGGCCGTGGGCCGGCCGGGCGCGTACTGCCCGAGCACGCTCGTCCCTCTGCACGACACGACGCTTTGCAAGTACTTCTCAATGAAGAGGTGAATAATTTTACTTTTTCTTCTAGGAGTGTATATATTGTATTTTTATAATTACTTATAGCATACGAAGTGCCGGATTCGAACCCTGACAATAGAGGATTGAGCGATGAGTTTTTAGTTTAAGTCAAATCACCCCGTGCGCCGGACACCACTTTAAAAGCCGTCGATTTAGCACGTCATCGCCACGTCAATAGTAATGGCCTTTAACTCTCCAATAGATATTGAGTCAGCGTGAAAAGCATAATCTACATAGAAATATTATAGAAGAAAATGCCTCTACAATGGACTAACGAAATTTTTAACATAACATATACAGGATGGAATCGATCATGCATGTTCTCGAAAATATTCATTACCTACTCCTTTTTTAGAACAATTTTGCCAAAGTAACTATAATAAAAATATATCATTGAAAATATGCTTGTAAATAACATAAAATAATAAAGAGAAGATCCTACGAAATGCTCAGACAAACGGCGCCGCACGATCACGCGCCTTGCGCTGCGCTGCGAAATGGATGCGATGTTCCACGCAATGGCATTAACCCTCTGCATACCCCAAATGTTTGCATATTCAATAAGTGAACAATCAAATACTTTGCATAATCAATAATCGCATTTCAAAGCCAATAAGTATTAACACACAATAACCAATTTAAAAACGCCACCACACCAATTGCTGGCGCCACGTGAATCACGTGGTCTTTGCGCGCACGTGCGCGCATCACCAGTCACTAAGCGCTAAGGGCGGGGTTTACCGAGATCTCAGAAATGACTGCTTTCGCAACGTTTGGTTAAAGACGCGTGCGAAGTATACGCTGATTTCACAGTATAATTATTAGTTTACAAAATTACTGTAAATATTAATTTTATTTCCTTTTTCTTACATAACTTCTTCATAAACAATACTTTAAGTATATTATTTAGTCATCTGATACAATTTAATATTACTTCGACTTCTTTCTGCTTGATTTTCCAATATTCTTCGCCTAGGCATTATATTTTATCGTTTCTGTAATCATTCATTTCATTCATTCATGAAATCATTCAATTCAATTTAATGAATCAAAATTAAGTTGCAGGTATTCAATTCGTTTCTAATTTTGCACACTGTTTATAACGTTCTTCTTTTTGTTGTATTATATTAAGAAGCTCAGATGATAGATCATAGAAATATTTGAATAAAAAATTTACCGACCGTAATGTTGACGCTGTTTCAAAATGAAAGTGGTCAGATGGCAGCATATATGTAATTTTACTAATTACTTAATTTACAAGAACAATAGCAGTAATAAATTTTTTATATGTTGATGCCGGTAGAGCAAGCAGTTGTCTATGAAATGATATAAAATTTATGTGGAGTAATTGTGAGGTTTCTTCTAAAAAGTGAGGCAAACATCTTAACCTTAGCATATTAATATATATGATGTGATATATATATACTCTGAAATAAAAATATTATAGAAGGGTATCTCTCAGTAGGGTGGTTAAAAGCTGACAATATTAAAAATAAATATCTCATTATCCAAATTTCAATTCAAGACATAGTGTTGAATCTATAATTATTGGTAAAAAAAATTTATTAAATTCCATACGAATCCTTTTTATTTTTTAGTTCAGTTAGTTATTATCACATATTACTTATTATTTTTGTAAAATATTTACTTATTTTTTGCTTAATTATGAACAATTAATAATGCTGGATTAAGTGATACGCATTGTCGCGACATAAGAAAAATGAATGATCAAAGATCTTCATAATACAAAATCTGATTGTTGTAATATGATTATTAACTAAACAATCAATTGTGCATGCAGATAATGATTGATACCTTACCGATCAGGCAAAAGAAAGTGGTGAAGGAAAACGAGCGCCATTGCATGCGCTGGTGCAGCACGATGCGCGCGCGGCCGTACGACTGCTGGAACAGAGCGCGCGCGAACCTCCTTTCGTTGGGCCGCTCGGCAAGCAGAATCGACTACGGGTAGCGCGCGCCCTACTCAGTTGGACCGATGAATTGCAGGTACTTCTTATTTTCAATTTCCCTTTTCCAGTATAATTATTACCATTGGGCCATTGTTGTAACTGGTTATGTTTTCAATTGAAACAATTATTATTTTAATGTTGCAGTTTCTATGTATGACAATGAAAGGCTTCATGCAATTTGATGATGTCATTTTGAAAATGTCTACTATAATAAATAATATACTAGCCGGCCCGGCAGACATTGTTCCGTAGGTCCGCCACCATGAATTTAAAATAAATTTCTTCATCTTTTACATTAATTGATGCTAATCTCAGTATCGCTTGATTCTGACCCAGTCACACTTTATTCTGATTCCAACCTCACACTAAATCCCAGTTCTGAACTTGATTTCGTTTTTAATTCTGATCCTGGTCCCATTCTCAATTCTATTCCCCATCTGGTTTTCAATTCTGAATCTTGGACTTGGCTCTTGATTCTGCTCCCCATCCTCCGATACAGCAAATTATCTAAGTCTACATAATATTGTTGTTTTAAACTATAGTAATGAATTTAAATTGAATGTGGTGCGATTTGGTGAAAAATTTTTTGTCACAAAAAAAATTATGGAACATCTTAGTTTATTGATTTACTATTTACTGCGTAAATATTTAAATGTATTCTATTAATAATTAATAAGTAAATAATTTCCAACAGGTCATCGACAAAATGGAAATTCTCGAATTCATAAGCAGTCAATTGAAATCCGGCTCGCTACCGGCGGAAGCAGAAGTAACCAAAAGTGTCCGTGCGCTGGCGGCGAACGTTCAGGGTGAGCGTGCCGACCGCGCCTGGCTCGCGCTGCTGGAGCGCCCCGCCACACGAGGTGAGCTCGCCGCTCAACTGGCGGACGCTGCCGGTCGACCTTTGGTCCTCTGGCATCTCTACAGCTTGCTGGATCGACCCGAACAAGCATTAGCAGAGTTCTTCAACATAGTGACGCCTACAGACACTGACATAGAACAATTATTCGAATATTTACATTCGAAGATGTCTGAAATCGCACCGTTTCTAGAACGATACCTTTTAAAACTTATGGAGCTCCGTCCGAGAACCGTCGCCGCGATAGCCCTCGAGCACTGTCCCGAATCTATTTCAGACACATTAAGAGCTTCAAATTCCTACGCTGCACTAGAATTTGCTGAAACTCTGCTCGAAGCGGGTCATCTTCAAGGAGACACGGCAGCGGCGCATCTTAAAAATTTATGTGCAATGCGGCCTGAAAACGTGTTAGACTTCCTTTCGTTGCACGTCGGTCTAATTCGGCCGGAAGACGCGTTGCGAATAGTAAAAGAAATGGGACCTCGTGATGCAGAACCGTTCTGTTTAGAGGTGACAGGCGACCCAGAGGCAGCTTTGAACGTCATGATAGATCTTTTCCGTGGAAGTAAAGACCATGAACAAAGAGTTATTCTAGTTAAAAAGGCTTGCGAATTGTGCGCGCGGGTGGCGCCTTCGGTGCCGGCGACCGCCGCTGCCACTATGTGGTCGCGTGTGCTGCAGTTACACGAGAGTGTGCCCGCGTCTGCATTGCTCGAAGCCGTGGCGTATCTGCCTCTCGATGCACTTGTTGATCACGCTTGTAATTCTTCTCAGATAGCGCTCGCCTTGATGCGATGCGCAGCCAGCAAAGTGATGTTGTGTCAGAGTACGATGCGTATTTTGGACCGTGAACTACATGAGACGTTGGTGAGAGCACTACGACGCAAAAGGCACGCGGTTTCGGTGCAAAATGCACGCTGCGGCCAGTGTGGTGGCGGACTGGCCGCATGTGGTCCGGCCCGTACCTGCGGCTGTGGGCGTGCGCACCACGTGGCTTGCGTTACTGACGGTGCGTGCGCAGTCTGCGGCCGTATGCCTGCACAACTCTACAATCTCCCAGCTCGTCCACACAGACGTCACTCACCGTTCTTACAACATAATTTAATTTTAGTCGCTCCACCGAGACCAGATCTTGAAGGTGTTGTATAGAATTATTTTATATAAGAAAATATTAAAATATACTAAATTAAACTTAAAATATTTATTTTTTGTTTTTCCTTTTATTATATACACAATAATTTTTTTTTTGTTCATCTGTATTTAAGAGATATGTATGAAATTACGGTAGTAAGTAGCAAATTTTAACAAAAAAGTTAATATGTATAATTACTTCGGTCAATTTGATTGCAGCACATAGATGTGTCTCCTCGACTGGTGAAATACCACACTCATAGAATACGAAAATGAAGTAGCATGTTCCGTTGTTGCTTTTTGCCCAATGAGTGAGAGTTTTGGTAGTCCACTTCCCCGCACCTCTCACCATGAGTCCGATCCCGCCTCCATTAGATATCCTATTTTTTCTCAAAAGGCCGTCAACGCACTAGTGATTTCCGGGTTGCGAGTGCCCATGGGCGGCGGTGATCGTCTACTCTGTGATAGCTGGCCTACTCGTTTTCCTCTTAGATATTCTATAAAAAAAATGTTCTTTGATAACGTATTGTCGAATATAATATGTCTAATTAAACTCATTAGCATTAACTTAGTACTTGTCATATTTTGACTAGACAAAATCGAATGAAATTAATATTGTTTTATATATGATCAGCTAGTTGTTGAATGCATTCATGGAAGAATAGAATTTTGTCAATGAATAATCCGCCCAAAAACCAGTCAACGATTTTTAGAGCAACAAAGCAATTAAATATCTTAATTTACAATGTACATATTTTAAATACGTACGTACGTGATTCAATAATACTGCTCTGCTATAAGTACATCATTCGTCTAAATACCGTACATCGTGAAAATTGCTGCAAAAAGCAGACAACAAAACCACTAGTGGTCGCCGTAAGCTGTGGACGACATTTTTCATACAATTTATGTGGTAACGGCGCAAGTCGAGCGTTTGAGTGGTCGCGTCTAAGCTACAAGCTCCAAGCGTTGTCAGCGTTTGCTATTTGTGGCCGAGTTTTGGCGCGCGCCGCCTGCGCACACTCAACTACAGTTGACGGCTACAACTCGCCCGCATCCTGTTTCCAGTCTTGCTGTAAATAGTCCATTGAATGAATTTGATCTCATTCTGAATTGGTTGAATAGCTTATCTGGATATAAATTTAAGTCTTCAAAAAGCAATTTGTGTTGCCCACGTTCATAGTGAATAGAATTGGATCAATCCATTAGCGACGATGAATTGAACTTCGTTGCCTAGAAATTCGGCGATGTTTCTGTTTCTTAAAATTTAAATCAATAACACAGTCAAAAGCGTTTCCATTTTTACTTAAGAACGTCTGATCCCTGTCCCTGTGAGAAATTAGCGAAAATATCTATATATCTAGGTAATTAATGCCCTCGACTGATAACTGCGTCAAGTTACTACTGGCAGAGTCTAGTTGAAGATATTAAGGAAATATTATTATTCTTGAATAAAGTAATAAATAAAAAATAAATAAACTAATTTCCGCCCCAACCCTAAATTTTAAGGAGGAGCAGACGTATTTCTAATTAATAATAAAAACCATCACAATCTTAATGAAGGTATTATTCTTAACATTTTAGTTACCGTCAAATATTTTATACAGGGTGTGTCGTAAATCATGGATAATCTTGTACCCTCAGGTTAAGGACTCTTAGCCCTATCACATAAAAAAAAATTAACACCCTATGTCAGCCAGTACTTGTAATATTAATTTTTTAATTTATTTTTTAAAAAGTACATGTTTTATTACTTAAACGACCATTTTTTATACAAATAGTCTGTTTTTTTACAGTTTGAGCATGGTTTTGAAATCGCTGACGTAAGTATTATTAGAAAAAGTCATTAAAGTTTTGAATAACAACTCCATTTATCAGCATTTTACGTTTAAAATTGAAATTTAATAATTTCTATTTTTTAACATCACAGATTAAGATCAAGTGGTGTAAAAAAAATCTATGGGAACATGGCTGCCCATAAATTAAAAAACTTATGCCACTATTTAGAACTTCCATATGTTATTTGGATAAAAAGTTATTGCTATTTTAATTACAAAAGGGGCTAATTTTATTTGTTTACTACTTCATTAAAGTCTCATGAAAAGTACTAATATTTGTTTTGAAATTATTTAATATCGTTCTGAAGGGTACTTAAAAAAAACAAACATCTAATTTAAAAGAAAATTATAATGATTTTACAATAAATGTTCAAAATGAGCTCCACCCGCAGCTATACGGGCTCTACATCTTCTAATAAACGATCTCTTCAAACGACGAGCGAAGCCGGCTTCATTTATTTCTTGAGCAGCAATTTCTATTCGTGTCCGCAATTGTTCTATCGACGTCACATCTGTTTTATAAACTTTCTCCTTCAAACAACCCCAATAAAAAAAAATCTAAAGGATTTAGGTCTGGCGATCGCGGCGGCCATAGAATTGGTCCTAAACGTCCGATCCATCTGCCTGGGTACACGTTATGTAAATGCTCCCTCACTCTCAGTGCGTAATGTGCGGGACATCCGTCATTTTGGAGCCACATTGTTTGAATTAATTCCGGTGAAATGTTTTCAAGTAACACTGGGAGATCATTTTGTAGGAAACGTAGGTACCTTTCTGCATTCAAAGTTTCTTCTAATTCGAAGGGACCTATTATTTGGCCGTTTAATATGCCACACCAAAATTTATTTTAAATTGATGCTGGGATCGATCTTGCCGGATTAATCTGGGATTTTGCAATTGCCAGCTATGGGTGTTGTGCATATTAAAAAATCCATCACGTCGGCATGTTGACTCGTCACTCCACATGATTTTGTTAAAAAAGGTTGGATCTTCTCTTATTCTCCTTAGCATGTTTTGGCAAAATGTGACTCTCTGGGCATAATCACGAGGGAGTAACGTTTGTACACGTTGTAAATGGAATGGATGCAGTCTTTCTCTTTTTAAAATCCTGTTTACGGTTCTCGTAGATATGCCAGTGTGACGCGATATTTCGAATCGATATCGAAGAATCTGCAGCAACTAGACGAAGCACTTCATTTGGATTGACTCGCTGTGGCCTTCCTCGCTAGCACCGCCCACGCCGGTCCCGGAAATCTTCCCTCGCGTAATGCGGCATGAAGTCTTATAAACACTCGATAGTCCGGGTATCGATTTAAGTTAGGGTATCTTTCTCGATAAACTGCAGCTGCCTGGCTAGCGTTGCCTCTGCATTCACCGTAGATCAAATGCATATTAGCATACCCACTGCTGAGTATGGTTGAGGCATATTGAATTGTGCAAATCACACACAATCCAAAATAAAATCGAAGTCCGAGGTATGCCAAGTCGTCAGGTTCACCAGTTCAACAAGTCCAAATCGCAAAAACAAATCCAAGTCCTTAATCACACAGCCAAAATCGAAGTCCGAGGTATGCCAAATTGTCAGGTTCACTAGTTCAACAAGTCCAAATCGCAAAAACAAATCAAGTCCTTATTCGCACAGCACAATCAAAACAATGTTGACCAACAGTAGCGCATACGACGTATGATATCGTACTGGCACGAAGAAACTCAAACAGTCAAAACTTTGTTTACTGGGCATCGGAAACAATGAAGACAAGCTGTCCCTTTCGAACTCTCGGTTTATGAGACATTCCGTCTCCATTCGACGCAATCAAGGTCAAGCAGGTAATATTTTTTGCGACGTACCAAATGAATGCACAACTTAGCACGCAAGTTGACTAGAAGTTCTTGTGTGAAATATTTTAAAGGTATTCACATCAATCTTTAAAAAATATCAACTGAATTCTTTATTACTATGTACCCGAATTCAGATTTAGATTTATTTGCGTAGTACTTTTTATGAGACTTTAATGAAGTAGTAAACAAATAAAATTAGCCCCTTTTGTAATTAAAATAGCAATAACTTTTTATCCAAATAACATATGGAAGTTCTAATTACTGTTTTGGAATCTACAATAGTGGCATAAGTTTTTTAATTTATGAGCAGCCATGTTCCCATAGATTTTTTTTACACCACTTGATCTTAATCTGTGATGTTAAAAAATAGAAATTATTAAATTTCAATTTTAAACGTAAAATGCTGATAAATGGAGTTGTTATTCAAAACTTTAATGACTTTTTCTAATAATACTTACGTCAGCGATTTCAAAACCATGCTCAAACTGTAAAAAAACACACTATTTGTATAAAAAATGGTCGTTTAAGTAATAAAACATGTACTTTTTAAAAAATAAATTAAAAAATTAATATTACAAGTACTGGCTGACATAGGGTGTTAATTTTTTTTTATGTGATAGGGCTAAGAGTCCTTAACCTGAGGGTACAAGATTATCCATGATTTACGACACACCCCTGTATATTGTTACCTAAAGATTATAGTACAAAGCAACGGGGTATAATCTAAGAATAGATGAATAAGACTTTCTTGTTGATGAATTCACGTAACTGTGCTCTAACTTAATTGACCGGGATGGGAGATCAGAAAAGTATCTCAAATTCACTAATCGCGACTAAAAAATAGATCAGTCATAATTTCGCAACGGAAAGGGTCACACGAGTTATTGCCTCGACTTGTAGTCCATTAAAGTCATCTGACGCGTATGTCGAACAGAAAAATGGTAATTAAAGATGTCTTCACGCAAAAGTACTTTAGTAGCGCGGTGATACTTCCCACCGCGATGTTTTTTCAACTCTACAAGGATTCAAATGTGTGTTAAATTTGTGCTGCTGCCAGCCGCGAGCGCCCCATAAAGACAAACAGGCTTTGCCTGCCATCGCATATTGTTAAAAAATTAAATCATTACATTACATAAAAGATATAAAAATCGGTAAAAATAGCAAATTATTATTGGATAGAACGACTTCTACGTTTATGGTTAAACATTTTTTAACGTTTCATAGGTGGTACGATATAAATCGATTGTCGTACGAAGGCGCTGTTTACGGGTAGGCGAGGAATTCATCCATCTACATTGTTGTATACGTACACGACACAGATTCGCAATTATATGTTTTTTATGCATGATAGCTTATCAGTATACAAATGCAATTTTAGCTTCTGGCTATGTTGAGTAACCGGAAAAATTAAATCATTTCGTAACTTGAACGCTGTTGTGCTTTATTCGTGATACTCATTGCAGCAGATCACATCGCTCTTGTATTCGTGTAACATTACAATTTCGAGAGTTTTATATTAATTGTATTATTATATCATGCAAGTAGTAAAAATGTTTAGTTACAGCTGTAAAATTTGTCACGGAAATGTTTGCTTATAAAAACTAAACAGTAGTACTAAACTCATTTAATCGGTTTTCTTACACAGGAATATTTACGAATTCTGCAAGCCGATCGGCCGTTACCAAAAAAACAGACGAAACAAAGATTTGATTCAATAAATAGGAAATGTAAGTACAAAATTTAATAGCAAATATTTTGAAATGTTTCGTTGACTCAAAGCGCGCAAACCCAAAAATAGTTTATGTTTTCCATTTATTTTATTCGCACTTACGAAATCGGTTTAGAACAATCACAGGTACCTTGAATTGCGTTATTGACAAATATTGTTAAAAAACACGACCAGTTAGAAAAAGAGTCGTGATTAAAATTACATTATGTAGCCAAAGAAGGTTCAAACTACTATCTTGAGGTTTTTTTTTCAATATAAACAATATCTAAAGTACGTATATATAGGATCTGTATACGTGTTTCATGATTACCTTGGCTTAAATTCCTACGACCGCCACCGGCTGCTGTCTAATTAATTATGTTAATGAATAATGTTATAGAAGCAAAGTCATTGTCAACTCGATGTTGAATATGTTAGTATACAAATGAGTACACTATCGCATAAAGTGCCACGAGGTAATACCGACGTCATAAACGACATTGTTTAAGTGTTACGAAATTTTGTCGTATTAACATTTATCTAAATGTTCATGGAGATCCTTGAAACATCAAATAGAACCATTTTTACTATTATACGGATCAAACATTGCGAGTATTATGGGAAACAATAAATGCCCTGAACATACTGTGCCGAGATGGAGGCTGTTTGATGTTCAGCATAATATGGAAAAAAAGGTGTTTGAAAGCTGATTCGATCTTTGTCTACATCACTAAAATTTGTATAATTGGACGACTGGCTTGTAGCTCAAAGAATGTCCAATTCACAATGGTACACTGGTCTGCTCATTTTTTTATAGCATTTATTTGGAAGATCATAAATCATTTGGAACATCAACAACATTGGTAGCGTGTCAAGCCAAGTTCAATACTTTTTGTTGTTATAAATAAATTTCAGGACTGACCATTGAACTTGGCACCCATTTAGATCTCACTTCTTTTGTTGTCAACAACCAAGGCATATATCATATTCTTGAACTTTGCTCTCATTTTACATTTATATTTTTGACAGAATTATGATGTAAATAATTTTCTATTATTTTTATTTCATTTTCCGAGAGTCCATTTTAGTGTTTTTAGTAATGCTATAATAATGTAAATGAATTTAATTCTAACTATAGAAATTTAAATATAGTTATACACCACATAGGTATTTTTATACAATGGACGTATCACACTAATTTGGGCGATTTGTTATCTGTTGGTAATAAGCTAATTATGATTTTGTTTGTATTGCCAATTTTGTACAATATTATAAATGAAATCTGTCAAATAATGAATAATTTCCTTTAGTGACTATCCTATACTGAATTTATTTTTCAGCTTTTAATATTTACAAAAACATGAGGCAAGTTTAAAGTTGGATATATAGTCCTTAATAATAGTCAGTTAGATCTTATTGCTCAAACGGTTATACTTACCATAGCTCAAATGCAGTTCTTTAGTGCAAAATCTAATCTAGTGTATAATATCCTTAATGTTGTAATGTAGGTTAGGAACAGTTAAGATATTCAATGAAAATTTGAAAAACGTGCTAGAATCAGAACTCCCATAGACCAATGAGTTTCTTTATATTGCTACCTTTAATCGGTTTAAAGTTTCAAGATATATTTCACATTTAGAAGCTTAGGTGGCGATAGCACTTAGTAATATTAAATTACCTAATTTTAAGGGGCCCTTACCCTAATCAAAAGTAGTGTAATAAGACTTGGAGATTAAGGGTCGATATTTAGAGCGATCGGGTCGTCCCGATCTGCCTAAATACCTTAGCGCTCCGCCGATGGGATAATGTAATATTTAAGGAGATTAGGCAGTTTAGATGCCGTGCGACGAGGATATAGAACATATAACTAGCGTTTGTTCAAATCTTCAAATAAAAAACATCTTTATTTCGTAGGTAAAGGAATTAATGACATTATCATCCATTCCAACAGCTGATTCGCCTTGAGAAAAAAGGGCATAAAACTCAAGGATTGCTCTTTTTAGCCCGTAAATGCAGAATGTTGAATAATTAATTGAATTAGTTGTACACTTAGAAAAGATATGAAACAATCTGGTATCCGATGGGATCTTATTATAACAATGCACACATTGCCCATTAAAAATGGTTACCTTTAATAGTTAACATTTATACCTGTGATGTAACGGAGCTTATCATATGTCCCCTCCCTTGCATTTTTAATGTAATTTATGTATAGCCTCTAGTCTAGCTTTCGATGCTTATCTCAACGCTGAGCGGGACATGTAAGCCCTTTATACTTCCATCTAGACACATGTTCTGATAGCCTGTTGATTGCAACGATTTAAAAAAATTATAACAAGTAGTATTCCACGTTGTTTGCAAACAGTTAAGCAATTTTAATTGACATAATAAAATAAATGTTTTTTATATGATTTTCCCAAAGTTATAGCAGAGTGGAAAAGATAAAATCTATATGCCTAAAAGTAACGAAGACATCAGGAAGCTAAAATATGCAAACACAGTTTTATATATCTCATTAGTACCTTTAATAACTAAAAGTCATATTACATATAAAAAAATTTGTAGTTGAAACGAAAAATTTTAATAACATAAAATTTATACACTTTTGTGTAAATTTATATGAATAAATCATATATCAAAGCAAAATTTTACAATTAACTTAAAGTAATCTATTCAGAATAATGAATAGCGAAATTAGGAAAAGCATACGTGCTAATAACACTATGCAGGTTTTTTCACTATCGACACAAATCAACTACTTTGAAATTTGACTTATTCCATATCTTATTTCTATACTGTACTTAGAATAAACACATATATCGGGGCGTAGTATTTAACATGCATAATTGCCTGTAGTGCGTTCAGTTCCTTAGTGCTATATCAAGCCAATTTTTGTGTACAACTTAATGCTGCATACTAAAAAAATCACCACAGGGTTAAATGTACATTAATTACAATCCATGTATAAAATAAAATTATGACCTTCGACCTAAATTTTTAGGTGTCGGTCTTTCGCGTGACAGGTGTTCCCTCACTATTTTTGAACTACCCAACACCGATATGAATGGAACTTATAAATGTGCACGAACGCCGGCTAATTTGGTCACTAGGGGCGGCCAGACGGCCGATCTCCATTATCTACAAGTGCCGTTTCTGTTAATTGCCATACCCTCGCTTATTTTAAATAGGTTTGTGTATCAAGATGCCCTTATCGTAAACATCGAATTGGTAAACTAAATGTGCATTGTAGCTGTCATAACGAAATAAGGTAAGCAGTTTAAATGCCTAAGATACAGCAATAAACAATATGATGACTTATCACTTTTTTTTAGTAGTTTGTGTATCAATTTAAATGGATAACTACCAACTGTTTCTGAATATTCTTGACTTTCAGACCATTTTCATAAAACTATTGAAAACTTTTAAAGATTTCTCAAAAACAATATCTATAAATATGGGAGACAGTTTTATATATCTTATTCTTTTACTAAACTAACTGGCCACGCACAAGGCATTATAATGATGGAACTAGAAAAGCACACAAGTTCTGAAATATTTAATTAAATATATTGTTTAAGTCAAATAGGCAATATATAACTAGAGCCAATCTTTGCATCAAAATGAAGCTCCAAGTAGACATAGCATGGGCGCTATAGATAACTAATTTAATAGTATATCTTCATGGTTCTCATATCACATAGGCGATGAAAACTTTATCAGTAAAAAATCTATGATTATTCTAATATACACCTTTCAAACATTTGTTCTAAATATTTATAAATAATTCTCCAAACTCCTCAACGATCAATTGTTATTTCCATATATTGTGGTAGAGCCTGGATAAGGTCCTTGATATTTATACTTTTGTGTGTGCTATGATGTTAATTCACACATCACACATTTAAACATGCACACATACACATTTAAAGAAAAGTCAAACTAAAATTATTTAAAAATTGTCACTTAGATAAGAACTTTCAAAAATAAGATACACTTTAGTACGAATCATTAAATTTTTAAGAGCTTGCCCGATTTTAATCGACCATTATGCTGGTTATTGATATAAAAATGTGACCAAGTGTCAATTAATGTAATGGACAAACTGAGATTGCGGAGTCAGGGAGCCGTCAATCTATTGTTACATTAAAAAAGAAATTCATAATTATTTTAATGTCAATAGAATATATGATAAAGCCAAATTCTTTACATACTTCTCCAGTTTCATTCTGTTACAACCGAGGTTAATTACATAAAATATTTATTACTATATATTTATGCTAGGTTACATTCTATGATGTACATTTGACATATTTCAAATTTGGACACATTTGACTTTGATGTAAGATATAGAAAAATATAAAGAAGGATGAATTAAGTATTCTACATTTTAAAATTTCCATTCTGGTTGCTGTTTTTAAAGAATAACATACCAAAATACAGTCTATGGCAAAGACAATGCCTCTGTCTCTTCCGTTATCCATTCTCCATATGCTATCATGACCCTATCTATAAAGCTTATGTGATATAAATTGTGAGTATATTTTGGAACACACTTTTTAGAGGGTAAGCAGACTATATAAATTAAGGTGTGTAGAACATGTTTATTAACTTTATGAAGAAGGAAAACCATTTTAATAAAAACCGTTGTCAAGAGTAAAATGGAATAAAAAATTGTATTAAATATAAAACAAAACAGGTTTCTATAAGAAAATTGGAAAAGTTTATAGAGGAGCTTCATTCTGAATTTTATCATAAATTGTCTAAATTATAATGCCTTACAGTGACCAAAAAATATCTATTCAATTATTTAAAAACCACACATGACAAATAAAGAAAAATAATTTTCTTTCCAATTATTCTGCGCCGTCATAACGAATCCTGAAAAAGTAAAATATTGTCTTATGAATTTTTAGGCCAAACCATATAACAAAAATACGAGTACATACAGAAAGTATAACTAAATAATAAATATGAAAGTAAATTGTTACGATTTTGATATGGTTTATTTATTAAGGAGTAGTAAGTATAGATAACATAATAACTACCCAAAATTATATATCCATAATAAGAACTACACAATATTTGGCATATTGATGCCAAATATTGTGTAGTAGAATTACAAAAGATTATTAAAAGCAATAAAGCGTAATTTATTATTATGTATAAATAATGTTAAAATTGTCATATTAGATATGCATCTTTATCAGATATATTTAAATATGATATATATAAAGAGGTATGTTTTCCAAGTTGTTTACCACAAATAAAAAAGTGCAATTATACATTATGTAAATAGTATACAATTACAACACTCTTCATATTGTAATATTTTCCGACAACTGATTAAAAACAATAACACTTGGAGCAAATATCATATGAAATCCATATTTCTTTAAAAGTTACAGTAGATTAAAGTCATCATAATTACAATTTATTTTTACACAAACTGAAAGTCAAACAAATATTTGATAGTAACTCATAGCCATCATTAAAGGTTGTTTATTTTCATGTGATACCAAGATAAAAAAAAAAATGAGGCCATGTGCAAATATTTTACAGTTTACCATTAAACACTCTTCATTGAATTTGATTAAAGCATTATTTCGAGAATAAAAAAATGAACTGAGTGTAAATAGTTTATAATAACATTGACATCATTAAGATCAGGGTTATGTCAAAACTCCAGTCTGAGATATTACCATCAATACGTCGAGATATAAATGCAAGACACCACACAACTTGTTACATATTAAAATATGTTGCCGACACATTAAGGCAATGTATTGACGTGTTTTCGTTCTCGATACTTAATCAGTGATAATGAGCATGTCATGAGAAATAATAAAGAACATTAACATTTTTCTTTAGGCTATAAAAGATAGAAACTAAGACTGTATCAGAGCCATATCATTTGGTAATATTGATCAGGTAATGAATAAAGGTGGTGATTTGGAGGGATGTGCGACGCTGGGGATGCTTCAATTTTAAAGGTTTTATGTATAGAGGACATTTGCAGCCTTGAATATAAACATCTTTGTTGTTAATAATAAAAATAAATAATAATAAATAAAATATAGTTGAGCGAACGAGATCAATTTTTTGCTCATTATTACAAAAAATTCTAATCACCTGAGAAAAAGTTTAGAAAATCTTTACTGAAATCCCAGCCTAGATAGCCAGTTCTGACGCTTTTAAGAAATTAATTTAGATACATAAGGTTGTACCAGAGATGTGTAAAACTTAATAAATGTAAACATAGCATTCATTATTTCTTTCCAATACTTAGTAATTGACACATATTAATTTATTGTTACTGCTGTTTTCCACACCGTTAGGTCTTTACTTTCATCAGTATAAACTAGATAATTATAACATTTCAAATTTATTTGTACATTATATAGTTTACAATGTTTCTTATGTAAGGATTTAAAATAAAACAAATATGTGTTAATTTCGTTTTATTTCACAATATTAAGTTGCACAAAGCCAAATTACAATTTTACAAAGAATAACATATTGATACAGAAATAAATTGATAAATAAACTAAATAATTAATGTTAACTTTTATCTGGCTAAACTGGTTTTTATTAATGCAGTTTTCAGATAAGAGATGCATAAACTAAGTGGATGCACTAGGCTTTCATTAAAGTGTCATGATTTCATTATACATTAGATATGAAATATCAACGCGCATTCAGAATATTAAATTTTTCACAAAACTTGTGGAGAGTTTAAAACTGCATTATTTTTTATTAATCAGTGTCCAATAATGTTATTGTTTCTACTTTTTATTTACTTAATAATTATGTGCGGGTCACTTTTCCTTCATGGGATCCGTTGCAAACATGTCCAAAGAAAAAATCACCAAGTAGGAGAAATAATCCGGCATTATATTGTTTTCGCGAAGCTCACACCTTAGAATGTTGTCTTTACTTTAACCTATAACATGTACAATTACAATTCTCTAAAACTATTAGTAAAATTTTTACATAGAGTATAGTATATTTTTGGAACTGACCAAATATATTAGAAATATTTGACTAGAAAATTCCATTACTAGATAATAATTTTCATTATCAGAAATTCAATTTTGGGCTTCACAATACAATTGCTTTTCTAACATTAAGTAGTTTTTAAGTTTTCATGATTTTAGTCTTATTTTTGACTCATCGATTTTCAACTGTATATAAGCTAATACGAAAGTTCTTAGAGACTGCAACTGACCACATTTTATTCATTACAGATTAAGGATTTTAGACCTTTAAGCCTAGAGTGCTGATGCGGGTGGAGGACTAGTGTAGACCGTTGTAACTAATATGATGATGTCAGAGATCGATTGCTTGAAGTGCTTTGTGACGTGTGACAGGCATGATGAGGAAGGTTAAATATGATTTAAGCTAATTGGTCAATTCGTCTATGGTAAGATTAAACCTTTACTTTCTGTTTTGAGAGCAATGGTTCTGATCATGGGCTACCACCCACTCTCATTATGGTAGATAGAAGCAATTTAGAGGTGGATGTACTTGTTTCCAGGAATAGACAATTCTTCTATAGGCTGGTCAAATATAGTGCTAACAAAAAAAAATAACGGTACTATACTTATAATTCTAGTAATTAAAACAGACAAAAAATACATGTCATCAAATTCGTGTCATATTAAATATTGTCATCAATCAAGTTTGGAAAGGTTCTGTTTTTGCATGCACATTGGCAGGCATGAAAATTTTACATATTACGGATACTGCTAGTGTGTAAATGGACACACTAGTACATTACACTCATTGTTACATACTACACACTTGAAGCCTATGAAGATATGCTGAATCGTCAATCTTATATTATATCATGACGGGAGATGAAAATCTCCAAACATTGTTATGAAACTGACAATAAAAGTTTGGTTACATAGGTTTTTTCTTTGATGAATTGTTGAAAGTAAGTCAAAGCATTAGTGTAAAAAAAGTTGTTTCGTTTTTTGGAAAATCTGGTTCTTACATGACTATTATATTTAATATCCAAAGGTAGAATGCAGATTGACAAGGTAAGTCACTTGTACCATGCATTGGAATATTTTCATGAACAACACCCCCATAGACATTGCATACCATAGCAGAGGTTCTACACACTCTACTGTGCTAAGAACAATTGCAGAGCACCTCAAATTTGAAATTAATGGTGCAATACCTACATAATACGGGTCTTAACACAGAGTCGATTTTTGTCTGAAAATTTGTACAAATAATGCATGCAGAAATCGTGATAATTGCCTCGAGTTTTTTCACATTTTATGAGTAAAAAGTTGCAGTAAAACCTTTTTGGTTACGTTATTTGTATCTGGCTGGTTTTGATACCATTAAATATGACATTTAAAAAAAAAAGGAAAACGAAAAATAAAACGATGTCCCGCTATTTTTCTGTTACCCTAATTAGTAAATCTAACATAGAAATTGGAAACATTTTGAAGTTTTATTACAAGAAAGGGCAAAATGCGACGTATGTCGCGAAAAAATTGTGACATTTGTGGACATAATGCAATGTCGGTAAAAGTAGCACAAAACTGGTTCAAGCATTTTCAGTCCAGTAATTTTGATGTCATAGACGAACCTCGCTCTGGTCGACCTGTCCTGACACAGATAAAGTCCATGCCATTTTATAAAAAATAGAGCAAGATCGGCATAATAGTGTTTACGACATAGGTGAAGAGCTGAAAATTGATTTCAAAATAGTTTTGACTCATTTGAAGAGCTGGATATACAAAAAGGTTTGATACTTGGGTGCCATACAAGCTTACTGAAATAAATCTAATTGTGTACTCGTTTGCGATTTTCTATTAAAACATAATGAAACCGAACTGTTTTTGAAAAGATTGATCACTGATGATAAAAAATGGATTACCTACAACAAGAACATGGTCAAAAGGCAAATAAGCTCCACAGACTATGGCGAAATAAGGATTAACTCTGTATATTAATGCTGTGTATGGTGGGATTCGAAGGGCATTATTAATTTTGAATCATTTTTATCACCAGGAAAAACCATAAATTTGAATCTCTACTGCCAACAGCTGATGAGGCTCAAGAAAAAAGTAGAGAAAAAAGGCAGTATTGATCAATAGAAAGGATGTGGTTTTTCACCATGACAAGGTTAGACCACACACATCTTTTGTTACTCAGCAAATATTGAGTTTGGTTGGGAAGAGTTAATGTGTCCACCATATAGACCTGGGGCCTTATTACATAAAAGTAGAAATCGATTGCGATTCCGGAATCGATTTGTGAGTCGAAATTGTTAGGTATAAAAAAATGTTATTCTTATACGCAATTTTGAGTGACTAAAGAGTCAGATTAAATTTAAACTTTGCGCACTTATCGAGGACCGATAGCTGTACAATAATATGGTATAATTGAACTGATCTGATGAATGAGCCAAAAGGTAGGCACAGGAACACCATAACGGAATAACATACCCCAGTCGTATTTGAGCTTGTTAGAGTTCTCTCGAGATGCACTCTCCACCATGAGTGATTTTCAGGGTCTGATGATGGAGCCGGAAGGCAAGCACTAGCACTCCATAATAGGACAACATATCCAAGCAGTGTTTGCGGTTGTTGGAATTGTCTTGGAATGCACTTTAACTGTGATTGGTTTCCAGGGTCTGATGATGGAACCGGAAGGTAGACGCTAAGTACTTCATAATGCATCATCAGACCCTGAAAATCGTTCATGGTCAAAGTACATCTCAAGACGATTTCTACAAGACCAAACACGGCCAGGATACGTTGTTTTATTATGGAGTTCCTGTGTTCACCTTCTGGCTCCATCATCAGACCCTGAAAGCCAATTATGGTCAAAGTCCATTTAAAAAATTCCATGAAGCCCAAATAAGACTAGACTACGTTGTTCTATTATGGAGTGCTAGTGCTTACCTTCCGTCTCCATCATCAGATCCTGAAAATCACTCATGGTGAGAGCACATTTCAAGACAACTCTAACAAGCTCAAACACGTCTAGGATATGTTATTCCATTCCGGAATTCCTGTGTCTACTTTCTGGCTCCATCATCAGATCAGTCCAATTATACCATATTATTGTAAATTTTTAGGTCCTCGATAAATGTGTAAAGATTTTGTTTAGTCTAACGATTTACATAAAAAAAATAATTATTTACTTTGTATGAAATACGAATGACGGAAAATCGATTGTAAATCGCTTGAGAATCGCTATAGACCAGTCTTCGGTTTGAGAGCGTAATTCTCGAATAATTGGAAATCGCGATCCCTAACGGTTTTGAATTCAAATATGCGATTAAATTTCATTATTATAATTTAGTGATTTCATTGTAGAGGCAACACTGTTAATAGAAAGACAATTAGTATTTCGAAATATCAACTTGGGAATTAGTAAAATAAATTTAAAATCCTGCGAAATCAGAAATTGATTTCTTTTAGGTAATAAGGCCCCTGACCTTGCACTCTCAGATTTTCACCTGTTTTGATTTCTTCAGAATTCTTTAGATAGTGTTAGGTTAACATCAAAAGAAGACTGTCAAAACTACTTGTTGTAGTTTTTTGATCAGAAGGCCTAAAGTTTCTACAACAATAGTAATGTCATTAAATGGTAATAAGTTCTTGAATAAAATGGCATATATATATATATATATATATATATATATATATATATATATATATATATATATATATATATATATATATATATATATAATAAAATAAATTATGAAAAATTATCTTGAAATTGTATAATATGAAAAAACTTTTTCTCCAACTCCATATATACATGTATGGAGTTGGAGAAAAGTATTATATATATATATAGAATGGCTTTCCTATTATAACATAGAGCGCACTAGAGCAAACTAATTCCCAGAGGGATATTTTACTCTATGGTATTAGTTATTCATTTAAAAAGACTAAAATTGTGGTAATGTCCTTGCGATGCGATATAAACTTAATTGTCATGTCTTTGTTTTCAAGATTATTGCAAAATTTTGTTTTTTATCCATTCCTTCGCAACAGTAATGTTGCCATGGATATCATTTTCTACTGCCGTGCAGCGAAAAACGCGCGTTTTTCGAAGCTACACTGATAACTTACCCCATTTTTATGATCTTACATAAGAACCATGAAGATTTCTCCCACCCCTTTGTAAGAAAAATAAAATATAAAAATACATACCTGGTGTGGATGAATTGCTTCTATTGCAACTTGTATCATAATGGTTATCTCCCTTAGAAGGGATTTCTCTTACAATAGTTTTAATGTTTTTGTCTATGTAGGATTAGTTCAAAAACACTACAGATGATTTCTGATGGTTTTCTGTAAAACCTTACATTTTGTAAAATTGTTGACGAACTACAGATACCTACCTTATTTTGACACACTCTCATTATTCATTGATATACATCATTCATTGCTTTGTGAACATAAATAATAATTATCACTTATCTAAAAAAAAAAAAGATACTGAAAATTAAAGTTTTTATTTAGTTTAGGGAGTTCCACATTGTAGTTACTATGAAATTGAATAGTATTGTAACATATCAACCAATAGGTATTGATTGTAATAGAAATAGGTTGTGTTGTGTTCAATTTTATTTACTTTTTTTACATGGCAGTAGGGAGCGATGGAGTATGTTAAAAAATGTACAACACTTAGTAGCAAAAGTTGGACAATGCTATTTATGCTACACAGTTATTCTACACAAAATAAATAGATTGTAGAAGTACCATACAAATAACAAAGTGTGTTCACACAATTCCTTAGTTCAGTCTATTCCAAACTTCATAATATGCAAGATCATTGACCCGAGCATGGTATTGCAAAAAAAAGCATAGGCGATCTTCGATGCATAAAGGCGCGCATCGTAAATTGCGAATGACCATATATTAATTTCCACTCAATTTTGAAATAGTTTTGTAAATAAAAGTAATCAAAATTACTTTTGGGAGTCACAAATGCAAACATACCAATAGTTACTACAATGCAAACATACAATAGTCACTCATACTTAATTTTCAAATTGTGTACCTGAAGATGTCATCTAAGGCATGGCATGCACGATTATGCATCTGAGATAATAAACAAAACAGTTTGGTCATTCAAAATATGCAAACTGCCAATGCCAGTTTATGATTTTCCATATCTTCAATGTTGTTTACTATTTGTCATTTTTTTCCACTGTGTTTATATATCAAATACAGACAAGTTATTTTCTGATGTTTCCCTTAAGAAAGATCAAATCGATTTCTTTAAAAGTATGAGTAACTGGTAAACATTTCTTCAATTTTCTATACAAAATAGTAAATAAATCTATTCCTTGAAATGATTTTTCACTTACAACTCTTTATAAATAATAAACAATCCTCATTGTTGATAGTTATGTTATTACTTTATTTATTTCATATTCACATATTTATAACAAATGTAATTATTTGTGACTATAAAGTAAGAATGTTTTAAATATCTAGGGCCTAATAAAATAATTATGCATGTGTTATGTATTTATTGTAATAATGTTAACATGGACTGAAAGTAATGTAATTATAATAAAGATTGTATTACACAATACATGTAAATAAGGTACTTACCACCCAGTGATAAAATCCATTGTGAATTGTTTTTTATAAATCGCACACTCCCTTCTTCAATAAGGTATTTTTTATTGCATTTTTTAAACAAACCCCATAATTTAGTAATAGAATATGGACAGAAGTAAAATCTTTCATAACACAATATGTTCGCATTCATATTTATACTGCGTTCATGACAGGCATATGATCTGATTTTATATTTAGAAAAAATATGGAAAAAAAATCCATAGATTATCTTAATCCCTAATTTTAATATGTAGTTTAAATTGAGTGGTGAATAATTGTAATTCAAATTCGCGTCATCTTGTGCTACTTAAACGCTTGGACGGCCTCCTGCGCCGACATCCCTCTCTATCAAAGTCACACACGCGCCTAGCATATCAGCCCAAATTTCTATAAGACTTGCACTCTATAGCATGTATCTTGACAGAACAATATGGCGCGAATTTGCGAATAACAGATGCAAACACAAATTTTTATAAAAAAACAAGATGATACATTTTTGTAACAATTGATGTGGCAAATATACCACATTGGCAATAGCCTATAGAATGGCTGAAGTATTGATTATATCAACTCGTGGCCGGAGAAACTCGTCAACAAGGTGTTCTGCCAATTTGGAATAGTCTTAGAGATTTGTGCCGATCAAAGTAGAAAATTGGAATTGCAGGTTTTTCAGAAAATTTGTCAAATTTTTGGTATCTTAGTAGGTGCACAAGAAAAGAACGTCAGCATATTATTCACAATCTAATGGCATGGTACAGCGATTATAAACGAATTTTGGGAATATATCTCAAGAATAGTTGATAGCTATTAGAGGACCTTTTGTTCTTGTTGTGTTATAAACCTACTCTACATGATTCTCAAATGCACTGCCGGCTTTCGGTCCGTGATCTTCGGTTAGAATCTACGTCAAAACAACTAGCATTGTTCCTTTGAACGCACAATACAAAATTATCAAGATGCTCTT
Organism: Eumeta japonica; assembly: GCA_005406025.1. Classification (NCBI taxonomy): domain Eukaryota; kingdom Metazoa; phylum Arthropoda; class Insecta; order Lepidoptera; family Psychidae; genus Eumeta; species Eumeta japonica. Next base: position 95,413 of record BGZK01000112.1, read on the forward strand.
AGAAAGCGGATCACCGACACCAACTAGAAAATGTCGTAAGATGATGAAGACTCGCTACGATAAACTGACGCCACATTCGAGATTTGATGAAGGAGTACTAATGGAATGAAGCTACACAATGAAGTTACTCGACTAAGAGAAAGCAGTCGAAATCTTAACCTGAATGAGCCACCATATTCAGGTTAAGATTGTGACGACTTTTTCTTAGTCAAGAAGGATTGTATAACTTCATCAGCTACACTACAACTACACAACACTATACTACAACAACTACACTATACAATCCATATCTTATAAAGTAGTTATGTGAATTACCGTACCGTAACGTACATGTCCAACTTCGAGTTTAGTCCGAAAGGGACGTCAATGATCGTTCATGCATGATGATATTGTACGCGAGATACATATATCTTAAGAGGGGGACACTGTAGTGAATTAAGCTCATAAGCAAAATAATAATGTAATGATAGTGATGCTCCTTTCATTTATTTCGAAATGCATGGGCATAGTTGTTTACATTATTTGTGGATTTTGAATCGTTAGAATATCCAGAAAACACTAAATATTTGTTTCACATTTTACATATTTAGACTTTTTTCCTATAATGCGGATGACATATTAACTAATGACCATGTTTACATTTAATGAATGTTTGGGATCAGTCCTTCACAAATACATATTAGTATTCAAGCATTGACAAGTTAGTTTCTCAAAGCGTTCAGTGCATTAAAAAGTTAAGTGTTTTAGTGACTTGATAGTACATTTTTGTACCACAGTAATACACATATTCATATACATGCAATACACATATTCTATTTTTCTTAATGTTTACTGTTCATTCTTTCTTCAAACCTCATTTCAAAAACCCCTTAATTCTCAAACTCCAATAAGAATATATCATAACACCCCGATAAGAATACATGTAATATATTTACAAAGTAATAATAAGCTTTGTGGCCCAGAATTTTGGGCACAAAAATAAGCTAGAAGACATTGAAAGATTAATTAAAATTTTATTTTTTACATACATATTAAACTGACAAATACTTTTAACCAAAACTCAACAGTTACACTTGTATTAATAAGATCCATATATTACAACAGTAATAGGATAAGATCATAGTGCTAGTATATGGTAATTAGAACTAGAAGCAAAGTAAAACAATCCGAAATATAGATGTTGATGGTAAGGTGTAAAAATTCTTGGTTATAGTATCAGATTCAGATCCATAGCACTAAAGCAAGGTTACAGCAAAATTAATAAAAATAATCCCAAACACATTTTTAATGTCATTTATAAGTTTCACATGTTGTAATTTTAGTATCGTAAGCAATTCACCTTTGTCTCTGACCCCGGCGTTTACTCAGTCGCCGACCGGAAGACGGGTCTTGTAGTGTAAATCTTTGAGTGGACTCGGGATTAACACGTAAATTTCTAGAGTCCACTGAGCGAGCTGCACTCACCTAAAAGCAAAAGAACACTCGTTGGTGGTTTATAGAATCACTTTTATATGCTAAAAGTGTCTTTGCCCAGTCATTCATCAATAATGCAATACAAGCTGTCGCTATTTCATAAATGGCAAATATATTTCATAAGATATTATAGACTTATATTTTACACCATATTAGATGATATAATAAATCATTACTTTAATTTAATAGACAAATGCATAAAAATTAATGTAATCTTTTCAATCTTTTATGTTAGTACCAAAATCTTTGCTATATTAATGTGAAAAGTGTACACATTAATAATTACATATTTTGCAATTGCAACTTTGCTGAAATTTATTAACTTATAATGCAAGAATTTAGTTTAGAATCCTTACCTATGCTAGTTGTCTAATTTCATTTATAATGGCTAATTCTATATAAAAAAAAGACTATTTATGCATAATATTACAACATTTGTACTTAATGGTATTTGATAATAAAATAAAATTAATTTAAATTTGGACAGATTGAGATTCAATTTCATCATCAATAATTATTAAGCCATTCAATAAAATTTGGAGTTTTTTCTTCATAAAAACTAATCCATAAGTTTGTTTTGAACATTCAATGATGAACCCAATAAATAATTATTATAATGTAGGTACAAAAAAAAATTAAAAGTATATTAAGTTGTTTGTGCTTAAATTTATTTAGTTTGATTTTAGTTTATTTAATTATCATAATGACAACATTTGATAACATCCCATTTTTTCGTTATGTGGATTAATAATCACAAAATCTAGAAACATTAATCAACATCAAATAATTTACGTAATATTCTTTCTTGTCTCATACCGTTATTCCTTTATGTTAATTTATTGACTTATTGACTAAAAATACTATTTTATTAGTTTTAGTTAAAATATTAAGAGTAATTTGACCCTAACATAAAATGTTATTCACCTATGTATACTTTTGCGAACTACGCTCACAAGCCAAAAATAAATAAAAAATGTAAAATAATTACCTCAAGAAAAATATTCGCGAAAAGAATATCACGATAACTTCGCGTCGCGCGCCCTGTCTTCATTGCCACGTACTGTAGGCGCTTTTGATTTGTGTTTACATGTTTTTAAAAATGATATGTATTTGGGGTGACATTTTTGAGAGACAATAAATTTTGATTGTTTATGTCAAAAGTGATATGTTTACGATTTGTTTTAGATAAATTACTGATTTATTTTACCGAAGACATTTTATTTGTTTAATAAATGGAACCTAACCACACTCTATCTCTGGGCAGAAACTACTCTTGTGTCAGGTGTTGCATGTACGACCAAATTCACAAGTAAGCGCGTCAGCCGCGTGGCCCTTTGTTGAAGTAAGAGGACTGAATCGGTAACGTACCACATCCAATGGATAATAGCAGCAATTTTTACAAATAGTATCGCAAAGTAAATAATGATTGATCACGTTAATGAATAAAGATTACGTTAAAAGTTATATTTATACATTTTCGATAAAGTTAGTTAATATGCAATGATATCAAAATATTTAACTTTCGACTTACGCAGAAAAAATAATTTTTTCTCTAAGTCTAGAAATTATTATTTTAAATAAGATTAATAATACATATATATGCGACAAAATCGAGACTTAAATTTAAAACACAAAAATAAAACTAATATTAGCATAAGAAGTGGTTTTAATTTTTTAGCAACATGGCGCGACTTTTTTAAAATTTTAAAAGTTCATAAATCCATAGAAAAAGGACGAAGAATCCGAAAAAAATAGTTTTATAATTGTGCCAAGCTAGAATCATTGTTAAATATCAAAATTAAAACAAAAATTCCATTTTTTTTTAAGATTCTTATTAACCGATAAAGCTCTTAATTTTTTTTTCTAGAAGGTACTATCAGCCTCCATAACATGTTTAAAATTCAAATCAATTGTTCACGAATTTCTGAGAAAAATCATTTTTTCTGAGTATTACATATTTTGCTTTTTCATAAAGTCCATTGGTTTAAAAATCTGAAACTCTCATGATCTTATTATCTTATTAGTACCTAAAAATCCTGTCAGTATTGTGCCAATATCTTTCAAGGGCAAATTTAATGCTTTTATTCCTAGGGCCTTTGACATTTAGGTAGCAAGAATCAAAAATATTATCAAAAACTTTATTACTTGTTATTATACCTAAGCATTAATGCTTAAAATTATACAGCACATCACATCCATTAATTTACCTAAAAAAATCTGAATTAGACTAATTTGATTATACACTAGAGTGGCCTACATGGTTGGTCGTCCTTTAAAAATTCTGTAAAAAAAACTGGAAATATTTTTAATTATTAATAAAAATCCTTAACTAACCTTACTCATAAATTTGTTTATTAATTCAGGGCAATTTAAATTATTTTCTGGCTCCCAAGAATCATAACGATTAGACCATCCTTTCCAATGAATAAGAAATTCTCTTTTTCCATTTTTCTTATGATGTACTTCCAAAATACGCTCTACCTATAAAAGATATTATTTTGTCTATGTAGTAAATCAAAAATTAAGAAACAATTGATCTATTTCTGTTCGTTCTTTTAAATAATTACCTCATATTCTGCATTTTCATCTGCATTCTTACTGTCCCATTCTTGCATTTTAGGTTTTTTTGCTTTGGGTTTATCGTTTTTAGTATTTTTTGCAGCCTTTCTTTTCTTTGAACCTTTCTTTGGGGACTTTTCATCCTTTTTTTCATTCTTCGAATTTTCTTTCTGTTAACAAATGAGTTCAATTATAAAAAAAATGTCATCAATTATTATACACCTTTGAGGAGGATGTAGTTATAGAAATAAGTATAAGATAATCTCATACAAAAACACAGTAAATTGCACTGTCAAATACTTCTATATATGTTTTTCTCAATCACAAAATGGCCATTTTTCTTTTTGCTATATTTTGAATTGTGGCAGAGAGAAAAAATTTGGATATATAAATACATTTTATATGGCTTGCTTGAATCACCAATTACACATAATATTAGTCAGAGAAAAAGTTTTTTAGCGTTTTATAAATAAATTCAAGAAATTTTATATCATATTTCATTTACATTTAATAATAATATATATGTGCAACTTTCATCAACAACTTGTTGCCATTTTGAAATGCCAATGACATAGTCCCAATCCCAAACACGAAAAAATATTCATAATTTCCTTCTTTTTTAGAACAACTTTGCCAAAGCAACCATAGTTATTGAAGTAGCCGTTTCTGAGAAAAATAAGTCAAAACATGAACGTGTAATCTCACGAGATATGAACATCTTGAAGTGATGCGCGTACGATGCGTCCCTAACCACGTCATCAGAGGCACGCACGCAGGCGCTAGCAGTGAACCGCGGCGCGTCGACGAGTTGACGCATCGCGGTCCGCGTCGCGCGTTCAATGACTAGACGCGGGGCTTTAGAGGTTTTGGTATTTTGTTAGTGTTACGTTTACAATATTGGCGTTTTTTGAAACTAAGATTGTGTGTGATTAATGTTTAACTGTTTAACAACAATTCCTTTCACTGCTATCGAATATGCAAACATGATTTATTGTCGGGGAGTTTGCAGTGATGCCATTGCTGACTGCGAGTGCGTATATTGTGTGAAGTATCGTTTACGCGATAATTTACTTTAGTTTGTCTTGTTCGTTTAGAGTGAGTGGAAAACATGTGGAAAATCAGACTAATGTAATAACTTCGGTGACCTTTACATCGCCCTGCGTGGCGCGCCACGCATGGGTGTGCAGCGCCGTCTGGCTGAGCATTTCGTAGGGGTTTTTCTTTATTATTTTATGTTATTTATGAGGATATTTTCGATGACATTTGTTATAGTAACTTTGGCAAAGTTGTTCTAAAGAAGGAGTAGGTAACGAATATTTGTGGAAAGATGCATGATCGATTCCATCCTTTATATTACATTATACAAAGTTATCAAAAACTATACTTCCTACATATTCTTCAATATCAAATACAGTAGGACTTATGTAAAATATAGTGATAGTGCTTCTAGTGTTAGTAGTTTTTTTTTTATATCATCTAAACATATGACTGAATAATTCTATTTACTACAATACTTCACATAGTTTATTTAACTATGACTAAAAGATTTACAGTCTATACTGATGCTATAGAATGTCAACCTTGTTATAATTGCGTAGAACTCGCTATTTTGTAGTAAAGAATACCTTTTGAAGCTAATTCCTAACAAATCAAAGTTAATGTTTATCATACTATCTATTTTTAAGAAAAAATATAAATTAATTGTAGCATTGATTTGTGTGATAACATATGTTTTACGTTGTTTTGAAAATTTGCAAAAAAACTATCATCAATATATCAATAATAGATGAGATAAACTAAAAAGAATACTCAATAAAATTTGTGTCACATTACTGCCAGAAATAGACATCATCAAAAAACCTTACAGTACAAAAATTTAATACTTTACGACAATGTAATTGTGAAAACCACTTATATGAATTGAACATTAAAAAATGTCGACTGTCAAAGCAAAATATGAAAAGAAATCAGGATAGTATTTTTACAAAGAAGATAGTAAATAAAACCTAATAAAGTGCTGGAACTGCGACCACATAAACAAAGTCCAAAACGTCTTACAATGAATCAAGGAACAAACAAAAATCAAGACACTAAAATATTAAAAGTTCAAAAATCAGTCGGCTGTCAAAACCTTCATTAAATCCGATACAGGATTCGATCTAAGTCTCAAGGTGCTTATCACGTCAAATCAAATAGAAAATTTTACCTGTAACATCACGGCAACGAAGCAAGGCAAAGGCCGACTATGCAGCAACAAAAACTGTCAATATCAAATATTTTCGAGAAATATAGATCAAAATAAATACTACAACTACGAAAGAGTTACATGTAGATGTGGCACAACGAATTGCCTGTAGCCGGCTCTGCTATCTCAAAGGAGGCGATAACTACATACACAAATAGAATAGAAACAATCGTGGAACGCAAAATACGCTTAGAAAAAGAAAGATAGGAAAGGCGCCAAAAAATCGCAGACTTATGACCGACCATCTAAAAGCGATGAAACCATAGAAACGCGCAATAATTTTCTTGTTACTCGCACAAGAAGAATACGACACAAATTCAAACTTCAGAACAAAAAGATGACGCAATATCAATAAGCTCGATTAAGTCGAGAGAACATCGAAACCTTCAAAATCCGACTATAAACAAGAAAGGGCCGAAACGACGTAACTCACCCGGCCCAGCGTACGTGCACCCGGAATCACTGGAAGCGGGCGAGAGCGAGGACGTAAGTCACTTTACATAATGCACAGCAGGTATAAAGATACGCCACGAGACCCCGCCAAAACCCAACTCAGACGAGTATAATAAAACTAAACACAGAATACCAGCAATCATATGTTTTACAGAAAACTGGGAATTAGATCCAAATAAATTTAAATGTATCATACCGTAAATATGACGGGGAGTGTATTTAAAACCGACAAAAGTCAGGAAAAATATTTTTTAACCCTAAAAGTTTACTAATAAGGGAAAAAATCCTTACTGAACTACGTAAACACAATGAAATAAAATTCTTCACTCACGGAATAAAATATTAGAGGCAACCATAAAAAAAGTGGTAGCCAAAGGAATAATCACCTATGGACACACAAGAAGACATTATTTGACATTTCGGAGAATTTCGACTTAACTCCAACCTAAGCATTCCAGATGAAAAATTCGGCTTTAATGCTTATCTTTAATGGTGAGGAGGATATGAAAGACATCAAGAAAATTGACATGATTCTACTTGAACATGTTAAAATTGAAAACTAAAGTGAAACTGTCCTCAGTTACTCAATATAGAAGCTACTTCCAATTTGGCCACGTTAGAGCCACTCCAAACGTAAACCGATAGAACCATCAACATCAAACGTCGATATTGTTACACCTGTATGCATCAACTGTGGCCAGGCAGGTCATGACGCCTGACAGGCCGAATGCCCCGAATTTAAAAGAGAAATACAACGACAGACGGAGCGACGACACGTTCTTCAAGAAAAAAGAACAATAACTCACCAGATACAACACATACTTCACAGATGAAGAAACCAGGCGACTCATATGCGAATGCAACAAATCAACAGCAGCAACCTACGATAACCAATCAAATCGCTATGAGCAATAGTCAACAAACCATATCTCTACTCAAAGATATGATCCAAAGTCTCTCATAAAAAGCTTGAAATATTTTGTATGCTATTGAAATAAAAAAAATCACTACAACACACGCTAACCAAAAATTGCGCATATTACATGCCAATACACAAGGCTTGAAAAACAAATTTACTGAGATAAAGAACCTAGTTGAAAAATATGATCCACACATTGTAGTACTTAACAAATGCAAACTCGACTTTGACAAAGTGAATTAATCTTAATAAATATGACAAACTCTTTGACTCAACAAAACCTCATCTAACTACAGCAATATACATCAAGAGAGGCATTAAATGGACACAAACAGATCTCATTTCTTCGCCAGACGCCGATCCAAGCTACACAAGAAAAATAGAAGAAATAGCCATCAAACTGTTCTACCATTACAGTAAGAATGATTATATTATCATCACGTATATCTCGTTAAAATAGCAATAGTAAATGAACTTACAGAGCTTCTAACCGAAGGCAACTCGGTAATAATTGGAGACTTGAACTTAAGGATGAGACAGTTAGGGCACTTACAAGATGCAGGTTGTGGAAGTGAAGAAGGACTATGCAATCTAGTTCATACAAATAAACCATCAAGACCGAACCACGCAGGCGAAGGTATACAAGCTAAGGCTAAAAACTTATTAATAAAAGAAAAGTTGATGGAAAAAAAAAAAGTGTAAACTGAAGTATGAAAAAACTTAAAATGCAATATATGCCTATCAGGGAGAACTTATGAGTGATACTGAAAACGATGCAGATAAAAAATATACATTGTGTTAAAAACAAAGTCTCAAAATGAATAAAAAGTCTAAATTATCTATATGGAAACCAAAAATCTGCTAAACTAACATGCAATTAAGACATAAATAACATCGTTCATACTCTCCCATACACATGCACACCTATATATAACCATTCTTACTTGTAAACTTTCCCTAGTATGTACTTTAGTATCAATTTTTTTTATTGAAGTTCTATCAACTAAGACTATCATATTTACTTCTCTAATAAAAATATTATATAAACTATTTTATATTTACCTCTTTCCTCAATAAAATTTGATGAGCACAAAACTTTATAATGTGTTTTATTATAAGACAGCTCAATCTGCATTTAGATGTTTTTGAGAAACTGCTAATTTGACTAGACAAGATGTATTAATAATAGGGAAGCCCGTGATGCTAAATGGAAATTTACTCGAGTGTCGCGGAGGCTTAGAGATTTTTCCCATATCTTTGCATTATTTTCTTCTTCATAAAAAAAATTAATCACACTCGAGAATTTTAAGATGACTTTTTTTGTAAGTTTGTGATCCTCCCACTCTCTTATGTTACACGCAAATAGTCTGATTATTGAAACACACAATGCTCAGATAGTAATTAACTCACCTTAGCTTATTCTAATATGCTTCAATATTTCTGATGATCATTTTTTTTTAATATTGTGATGGACTGCCCTAAGCAAACATTTCTACATAAAGGACTCATATGCTTGAGGGGTAGGGGACTCCTACTATAAAACATGTCAAGAAATTATTTAACTGATAATTTGTTTTAAATGAAAATTTTATAATTTTTTAAATGTGATGAGTTTTAAGTGGTAAGATCTGTTATTAATTACAGTAAAAGCTCTTTATTCGCGGGGTATATGTTCCATAAATATGCCGCGAATACAGAAACCGTGAATACGGAATGGTAATTTATATGGGATTATAAGGGATACGTTCTAGGTGACAAAAAAACAAATATATAAAAATTAATTTAATTGAAGTTTTGAACATTTTAATTAATTATCTTAAGGCTTAGGCAATGGTTTAAAGAATTTTGTAATTTTTCTTGCTTGGCAGTTTTCAAAAGCTCCTTCAATTCAGACTGATACACAGCAGTCGCATTAGCAATTGCCTCTTAAAATAAGACTTCGTTCCATAGACGGATCAATGTTCATAAAGAAATCGCAAAGCTCATTTGCCATTCTTAAACCTTCACTAAGATTTTTCAAATTAAATGTCACCTTTCCAGTGCTAGTTGAAGCCTCTTCTTCAATGGGCTGTGAATTTAACATTTCCTCCAAGTTGGTTTCAGTCAAATCTTCATTTTGCGATTCAAGCAATTCCTGAATGTCACTTGATTCTATCTGTTCGAACCCATCTCGTCCTATTCCATTCGCGATTTCGGCTATGTTTGCAGTCAAAATTTGAGGATGCACAGATTCTTCGTCATTTTCCGCAGTCAGAGCAGGTCACAGTTTTTCCAGCATGACTTCAATGTGTAGCTTCAGTTCTTCCAATGATTCTTTTATGTTTACGATGCATTTTGCTATGTCAAATTTCTTCCAGCATTCCATAACATTCATATCAGGATTACATTCCATATTATCCAATATGATTTTGAAGGTTCGTCTAATGTAATAGAGCTTAAAGGCCTGGATTATTCCTTGGTCCATAGGTTGAAGCAAAGCCGTCGTGTTGGGAGGTAAAAATGTCACTTTTATATTTGGATGCATAGTTTCAAGTTCGCGAGGATGACCTGGTGCATTGTCCAAAAGTAGAAGCGCTTTAAAGTCTAAATTCTGTTTTTTTAAATAAGTTTCAACTTCAGAAACAAAACAATTCGGAACCAGTCACAAAAATAGCGCTTGTAACCCACGCTTTCTTATTAGCACGCCAAAACACTGGCAGGTTGTCCTTGTTTTGATTTTTAAAGCCCGAGGATTAAACGATCTGTAAAGCATCAGTGGCTTAATGACACAATCTCCAGATGCATTAAAACATAGCAGCAGTGTAACTCTATCCTTTGCTGCCTTAAATCCAGGAGCAGACTTTTCGCTTTTAGAAATGAATGTTTTGTTTGGCATTCTCTTCCAAAACAGTGCAGTTTCGTCTGCATTAAATACTTGTTCAGGTTTGTATTCTCCATCAGCTACTAGGTTTGCAAATTCTTCTGGATATCGTCCGGCTGCAGCAGTGTCTGCAGATGCTGCTTCTCCAATGATTTTGATGTTATGCAATGATTGTCTCACCTTAAATTTATTGAACCAACCTTCCGATGCTTGAAATCCTCCATCTGTACATTCACCACTAAAACTACCATCAGGTTCTTTAAAATAAGCGTAAAGACGCTTTGCCTTCTCCGGACCATTGGACCACTCAGGGCATCCTTTTTGGTTGCGGTCTTCGATCCATAATGACAACGCCACTTCCATTTTTCTACTGCTGGATCACGAACAATTTTCGCTGACAGTGAAGTTGAAGCTACAGATGACCTTATTTTATCTTCGGATTTTTTTATCGATCGTACAGTTGATTCGTTGACATTGAATGAGCGTGATATGGATGCAAATGACTCTCCAAGACGTAAACGATCAAGCATTTCTATTTTCACTTTAAGCGGTAACACAGATTTTTTTCGTATCGAAACTCGTTTCTCATTTTTTTAGTTGACATTATAAACTAGGAAGAGTGCAGTAGAGACGTGTTACTCGATCACTATTTTTGTAACGAATGTGAAAGACGAAACAATAAAACACCCAAAGCGGCTTTTACTATAAACGGAACAACAACATTTAAAAATATACTTTATTTTTGAGTTATAAGGTTGCTTTCATTCTGTTTGTTTACATTCTCAAAACCGATCGGAAGCGGCTTGTGTCAAAGGCCTCGGCGATATCATTTAACAACATACTTTAGGCAAAGTTGTAATAAGATCTATTTTACTTTTTTATAAGTCCATTTGACAAGGATATTGGGTTGGATACCTATTGGAATAATTTTATTATTATGTATGTACTTATTAAATCCGCGAATAAAAAAATTTTTAGTCGCGAATATAGGAATTGGGTCGCATTTTTTTAATCCGTGAATAGTGAAAACGCGAATAAAGGAAGTGCGAATAAGGAGGTTTTACTGTATATATAAATTAAGACAAAAATAATTGGAACAATAAATAAGAAATAAAAAAACAGAAATAAATTAGGAGCAATTGTAAGTAACCAACAGCAAACTTTATATTAGGGAAATAAAAATTAATTTCTTATTTTAAGCTTTTATTCATAATTAGGTATCTTAAATATTTCCAAACTACATCATTAAAACTAACATTTTAAGCACTCCTTTGATTATTATGTGCAAAAAAATAATTTATAATTTCTTATACAATATGTTTTATTTTTCAATTCATAACTTGATGGCCATAAATTGGTTAGCAAGTGACCGTCAATTAGGTAAACTGGCTACAAACCAGTAAAATGAAATCTTTCCTGGTTTACAGCTGTTTAATATGTAATAAATGCACAAACATCAAAAGGCCATTAAAAAAATAAAAAAAGTGAGGTCAAAATTGAGTGTGGGAACAGAATTGAGTTAAAACCCTGATTATGAGCGACTTGATCAAACGTTTTTTATTAAATTCAAATGAAACCACTAACGGTGCCTCAAGTCATTAAGTAATTGGTCCTAGTCGTCATCACCACATTAGTAACAAATGAATCAAACAATAGTTACCAACTTGTAATGCGTTAATAGTAAGACCATAAATCCAAGTTAAAAAAAAAATTGGGTGCGTGAACTTACATGGGCATGAGGAGTCATACTCCTTTGGCATCGTTAAAAAATAGTTTTTAAATGTATGCAAATAATTAATTACAATGAAATAATAAAAGGACTCGAAAAGGATAGTCAACACAGTAAATAAAGTTCAGTTTAAGAAATGTTTATACACCCTCATACCTCAAATGTTTATAGCCCTCAGCACATACTCACTTTGGCATTGGGTGATCCATCTAATCAAACAGATATAATCCACATTCCTAACAAACGCAACAAACTTTCTTTCCCAAATTTGTCAGAGTTGCATATTCACACCAACCAAGATACTCGTCAAGACAAATCAAACGAGTCTAACTCAATGGGGTTGTGTCATTTAATTAAGGAGTTCTTATGGCTACCTTCCAGCTCCATCATCAGACCCTGTTTACTATATAGTATCAAAGTACTCGTCAAGACGAATCAAATGAGCCCAAACTCAATGTGGTTGAGTCTTTAATTACGGAGTTCCTATGGCCATCTTCCAGCTCCATAATCAGACCTTAGTTACCATATAGTATCAAAGTATTCGTCAAGACGAATCAAGTAAGCCTAAATTCGATGGGGTTGTGTCATTTAATTACAGAGTTCCTATGGCTACCTTCCAACTCCATCATCAGATCAGCTCTATGTCATAATAATATTGCATTGTCATCTGATTTATACATGCATGCAAAATTTCATTTAAATTTTAAAAATTAAATAAAAATATATTTATTTTCTTACATTAAGTGTAACAAAAATTCTCTCATTATGTTTCGAATTCAACATTAATTGGAATGTCAAATTTGAATTCGAAGCGGACAGCTTCAACCTGTTAATTTTGTGTTACGTTGAGGCGTGTGCATCATAAAATTCTCTCCATCATTTTTTCATAATGCGCCAAAAGAAGTATAACTTCAAAAATATTGTAGGTGAGTATACCTTGGAGGATGAGAGAAAAACTTGAGTCTTAAGTAATGTCATTGGAGATATTGTTTTATGCTCAAAAAATAATAAATCATGTATTGATTGTTTATGGCTATCCAGAAACACTGTGGGCACAAGTCCAATTGCTTTAATAATGAAGTTTCCAACAGGGACACAACTATTTGTAAAGCGGAGCTCATCTGCTCCACCAAAAGCGTAAAAGCGTGTCTACTTCAAATGCTTTGGTGTTATATTTTAAAACTTAAGCTTACTCAAGTAACTAGAAAATAATATTTTTCTAACCTCTTCATTAAATTTGGCTATGAGATCAGGGCATGATAAGGTATTTTCAGGCTCCCATGTGTCACTATCTGCACCATATCCTTTCCAACGTATCAAATAATGAATCTTTCCCTTAACTTTCTTGGAATCAATCACTTTTTCGACCTGTAATAATTTATTAATTCGTTAGATAAGGAAATATTTTTTAAAGTATTTTTGAGTGGCAAGAGGTATAGGAGCCATCATAGAATAGTTGGTCACCACCAACCATAGACACTTGCAAACACAGAAGTCACCAGTGCACTGCTGGCTAAGAACATGATATATGATGAAGAGTGAAGTGGTGTAGTGGAAATGCGAATGGGTCACCAGGACTCTCTTCCACTATATTATTTTGCAACAGCGGAAGCTGTTACTTCGCGTTTATTTTCTGTGCCATTGTAGTATCCGAATGGTCAAGCTGGCTCATTTTCGTGCTGCAGCCAAGTCTACTACAGCTCGACTCAAATTCTATAGTAATTAGTTAATTTTGAAATCACAAAAAACTAATTAATTAGTGGGATTATCATTTACATATTTTACCTCATATTCTTCTTCGTCTTCCGATTTATCGGCTTTTGCTTGGTCTTTATTAGGTTTCCGTTTCTTTGTTTTGTTTTTGGATCCTCGCTTTTTGGGAGGTTCTATGATTTCGTTCTCAGATTCCTTATCATTCACAGAGTCTTCTGCAGGTTGTTCATCTTCTTTTATATCGCCTTGTTCCTTCTCCGTTGGTTCGTCATTATTTACAGATCCATTTGTAGAAGAAACCATATCATCATCAGTTCTACTTTTAGATAGTTTTCTCATATTGCCACTTTCCAAATATAACTTTCAAATCACGCAAGAAATTATAAAATATAGGTATTAAAAATTATATTCCAAATCAAATCACCAAACACCACAGGTGAATCGAAGTAATATTACATCAATCAATTCTCAATCCGATTACTGTAGTTAGTAAACTTTATTAATAAAAACAAATAAAAGTAACTGATATACTCAATTCAATAATTAATAATTAGCATAATTATTGAATATTTTTTTTTTTTGTCAAATGAATAGCTACGTTTTCATTAGATTGTATGAAGTAACTAAGCTGTCAACCCCAAAATCCTACATGAAATGCGTCTCAATCAACATGAAAGGTACAAAAGGGCGGGAAGTTTTCCAAGATAGGAAGACGCAGGACGACGCCATTGTTTGTTGATGCTATTAATAGGGTTGTCCATCAAATGATGTCCGACGCGCTACAACATAAAATACGAATACATTTTTTAAATTATTTGTCATATCCAAACAAAAGCAGTGTATAAATACATTATATTATAAGAAAATTATGCTAGAAGGTGATACATTTGTACAACTTTAAATTGGAAATTGATGAAATATATAAGGTGAAAGAAATTACATTTAAACATAATCAATTTACTTAATAACTATTTTACGAGAGCAAAGTTAACACATTTATTTTAACAACAGACGCCGAAAAACCTTTAAAAGCAAAGCACTTTTTTCTTAAGAAAACATCCTTTTACGTAGAAAGAACTTGAAATTAAATGATACATGCTTCGACAAACAAGATTGGAATCATGAAAGATTGCATTGTTTTAGATGAACTGAACTATTGAACCTCATGTTAGGAAATGGTAATGTATCATTGTAATTGGTTGTATAAATTTTATAGTGTCTACATAACATCTATGTACATACTACATCAAAGTATTCTATAATTCTTAAAGTATTTATTTTAAGAATTACATTACATTCTCTTCTGGTTCTGTATACATAAAACAACTTACGATCCTTTTAAATTAAAAAAAAATTAAGTAATGACATTGTGTGGTCCGAATTGTTTACACGATAAATCATTTTAAAATTAAAAAATTGAACTCTGCCAACCTCAAGTATTAATCTCATATTTGTTTTTACAAATTGGCGGCAAAAATAAAATTGTTTGTCTAACGGTAATATGAATTTAACGTCAGAAAATTTTCGTGCAAAAATTTTCTATCACTTTAGCTGCCATTTAAGCTACGAGAAAGTTAAAAGAGACTTCGGTTGGCCTTTCACGATTAAACTCCATCCCTTGCCACTATTTCTAACTGGCATAATGAACTCAAAGGTGGTCGCACTAATCTGACTGACGATTTGCCTGAAAGAAGTTTTTCTATGGCTACCACTGAAAACAACATCAGTGCTTTACGGTTAATGATAGAGACTAATAAAAGAGTAACCTACCAGCAGATTCGAATAAACTTAGGAATTGGTATGACTTAAGTGCACAAAATCCTTCATGAACATTTAGCGGTCAGGGAACTTTGTATTCGGTGGATAGCTCATGATTTGATCGAAGCTTAAAAACTACGTTATGTTAAAAGGTGCCGCGAAATGTTGCAAAGATTTGTCGGTGGTTGTACATATGCTGTATACGACATAGTTACAAGTGATGATAGCTAAATGGAATCTAAAAGACTAAAATCTCAGTTGGTCTTTGCTTTCGAGGAGTCGCCTACTAAAGTAAAACGAGGTGAAAGCGTCGAAAAAAAGATCGTGGCCTCTTTTTTCGGAATGACAGCTCATTACGCAACAATCGTTTTAGAAGATAAAAAAAATAGTCACTACAGCATGATACACTAATAAATGTTTCCTTCTTGTTTTAGAAAAAGTTTGGGAAAAACGACTTTAGATTCTCCTTTATCGTGACAATGTCTTACTACATACCGCTAGACAAACAATTAACTTTCTCATCCCCCTTACAGCCCCGACCTCGCAGTATATGATTTTTATTTATTCCCTTAATTAAAAAGAAAAACTTCGTGAAAAGTGATTTACGCACGCCGAGAAAGCAGTGGTTGCTTAAGAAAAGGTCGTCGAAACGACCCCTAATGCGAATGGGTAAAGTGTTTCTTTCAGTGGATCCATTAAATGCAGCGAGGCATTAATCTGTTTTGAAAAACAACAATAATAAAAATAACTTGCTAGTTTGCTCAGTTTTTTATTTTCTAAGGATAATACGTTGTAGGAAGTAATACGTATAGTATGTGTAACAGAAATTGACAAATTCTATTTATATTTGTTTTTTTGACTAATAGTATCTCATGCTTTTTTTAAGATACGCTTTGCCCTTGCATATTGAAGAAACAAAAGGAAAGTAAGACGACGGTGGTATTTTCTTTGTTTAAGACAAACAAAAGTAAATTAAAAAAGAAAGTACATGTATACGATTTTCGTAAGGAAATATTAAGTTCGAAACAGATACTTGAAGATACGTTTTGTAGGTGGGTTTTAAAAGAAGATAAATTAGTTTATAAATATAAAAAGGACAAGCTTTAAAACCAGTTTTTAAGAAGTGGTCGGCATAGTGTCATAGGAGCTTAACAAGACATGAAATAAAAATTTTGAAACGAAATGTTACATCTCATAAGTGGATTAATTGAAAATTATTAACATATTTTACTCAATCTTTCAAAATATTCACAAAATGAAAACGAGTCTAACGTATTTAAAGCTGTATACAGTCATTTTAGTTACAGATATTTAGTTTTGTAATATTATATACTTCATTATGGTGGTAAGGCTGAGTTCATCACAAATAAGTTATTAATTTGTAATAATAAAGAAATGAAAACCAATTTGTATCACGCTATGAACAAAGTACATTTCAGGAAAAGGATTTAAAAAATAATATAATTCGAGCTGGATAATAAATTTCCATACGCAAAGAATGGAAAACAGGACATTGTAGATTCGATTACATCAGACAATATTTATTACGCCATCAATGTCACAAAAGTCAAAAAAAAGATGTTGGTTTTAGTAAAAAGTTATAAATTTCACCCAGTATGTGAAATCAAGAAGTTATTACTGAAATAGTCATAAAAATACAAATATCATTGAGATATGAACGTGATCGAAATTACAAAAGTAAAAGAGAAGCCTGCCACAAGGAATATTGCTATAAATAACAATGGCTTTTTAAAACTTGTACATACATGATTGCTTTTGAATAAATGAATATTAGCCATTACGTTTTTTTTTAATAATTGTAATTTGTACTTCGGAATTGTATTTTTATTTTTATTAAAAATAACTGCAGAAATATGAAATAAAAGCTGCGAAGATATTATTAAATAAAAGAAAATTACGAAAATATGGGAACTGTAGTCTAAACAGAAATAGATTTTAAACGATGATAGTGAAAATAGCTCATTAAGTCTTATAAATAACGAAGAGTGTGATATATATACTTGGGATTTAACTAATCGTAGAATCGGACAATGTTGATCGAGAAAACGTAGTTGAATATTTTGTGTTTTTTTTTTTATTTTAAGTGTGATAGCGGATAATGTAAATAATGTTCGATTTAATGATTTTTATTTCATCTCTACTTGGATCAAAGCTTAATGAAAAATTATTTATAATCCTTCTAAATGACATACTTAAATAACTGCATGTAAGATAATTTATATTGTATTGTCCACATTAAATCATTGATTTAAAAAACTAGACAGAAGATTTAAAATTTTAGTTTTTCGAATTTTCACTTGCTATATACCCATAAATTAATTATACCCTGTTATAAAACTGATATTAAAAGAGTTTTGTTTTAAACCATGATTTCCTTTATTAGTCAGTTATTAAAAAAAAGTGCAAAGCTAACTCACAGAACAACACACGAGACTGCCGCTCTAAATTGCACGAATATGGTGCAATGCGTATATTTAACGCTCTCTGATCTTGCCTTCTTCTCCACCGCTTTCCTATTTTACGCCATTATAACGCTTTTGTTATTAACTTTACAGCGGCAGTTTCGTGCATTTTACTGTACATGGGCATGACTATACTTAGTGTTGCTATAAAATAATGAAATTTGGCGTTACTTGGGTGACGATTTTTTATTTTCCTTAGCGTGTTTCATAACAATAGTTCTGGGTTTTTGATGGTCTCATTAATTATCTTAACTAGTAAAACACTGCAAGACTAATATTATTTAATTTTGCTTTCAAAACGGAAAGTTATTTTTCAATAAACACAACTTACAATTGAATTTGGCCTATTACTTAGTAAAAATTACACACTGACTATACGAAAATTGTACGACAAATACTTGAAAACATCGACGGTTGAAAATTGAAAAAGCTAGACAGTAAAATTAGAGTTACTTTGTTAAGCAATCTACTAAAAAGATATTTTGGAAGTAATCTTGTACGATGCACAATAAAATGTTAAGGAACGCAGTCATGTACATTTTTTAAATAATATATGTTGTACTTTAAAATGTTATGTTACAAATATTTAATTGTAGTATGAATTTCAAAAAATTGTGAGTTATAAAATGTACAATTAGTTAATAGTCTTACGATGCATTTGTTACTCACTAATTGTGTCATATGTTAACATTTTATGAAAAATTTGAGAGTAGTAGATATAAATTATTATTTTGATATAATGGATTCCAGAAAAACTGAACGTTGAATTGAAGTGTTGGCTATACATGAACGTCAAATACAATATTATATTCATTACTCTCTTTGAGCTATTTTGCCGTAAAGATATCCTCTATAAATAATATTCTTCGCACCGTATTATTTCTAAAATTTAATATGCCAGAATTTTTCATTACAACGCCCAAATAATTGTTATTTACCGTAATACTACTTCCGCCTCCGGTGTCCTGTCACCTGATTTGTAACGGTAATGTTGGTTGCACTGTGTAGATTTGAGTGGTGCCCGCCTAATTTTGTTCTCTTTTAAGGTTCTTATTACTAGAGTAATGGTTATTTTTTTGAAGTAGTCGTGTTATAATAAACTTGTAGTAGGGAGAATTTTGTGTTAGAGACGGTTTTAATAAGTAAAATGCAATATGTACAAAAGTACCTTGAAAATATCGCAAACCATAAACCATCATGTCCCAAGGTTCCAAACACAAATATTTTGCTGTACTGCAATTTTTACAGCTTCTATTCTCAAAAAGTAAGTATAAAATTGTTTGAAAATAAATGTTAGTGTTTACACGATGTTTAATGGTAAACCTATGAAATTAAAGTATGAATATTAATTGGTATACAAAATAAATAAGAATTCTGCAGAATATCAATTTAAAATGTTTTTTACTTCATATTTTAGGTATTAATGGCACTTTATGAAAAAAATGTGGAATTTGAACCCATTGTGCTTGACATAACAAAAGGTGAACAATATTCTTCATGGTTTTTGGATATTAATCCTCGTGGAGAAATCCCTGTCTTGCAAGTTGGAAATCAAATAATTCCAGATTCTACTCGAATTTTAGATTACTTGGAACAATATTTGGAACCTGGTATGTCTTTAACTGCAACGTAGTATCAAAGTATTTGTGTTAGAATATTTTGTTGTAAATGCATATTTTTTCCACAGAGACACAGCCGCTTATGTATGTCACCAATGACATCAAACTTCTCAATAAAATAAACAAATTTCGAGATCTTATTGAAGCCTTACCTGCAGGGGTTATCACTGTTGGATCCTTTTGTCATCCTCATTTGTGTGGGAATCCTAAAATGCCTTTTATTTTACCTGTTCGAGAGGTTCTCAAGAGTAAGTTAATTTTATTATAATGTTTGTAATGTAGTTATATGCAACTCAGATAAGATTATAGATAAGGAGATTCTCAATTTCAGATGACATCATTGCTATACTGTTACAGTAGATTTTAGTAGTTCTTTCTATATGTATGTTTAATCTTTTATATTTATTATTTTGCTACATATAGGTATAACGTAATATATTCTTATATATAATTAACTAATTATAATCTAGAAGAAATATAAACATTTATTCAGTATTATGAAATTACTTTAAATAAAAACTACATTTTTTAAATAATTCAAATATATTTGTTTATTATTTACATCCACAAATAGGTGGGGATTTGAGCAGTTCCCAGAATCTAAGGAAATTGGCAGAAGACCATCCAAAAGCTAAAGGGATTCTTCTTTACAAAGCTGATATTCAAGAGAGGAAACATGAAATAGTTACAAATGAAGAAGAATATTTAAAAGTATTAAATGTTGTGGATCAAATATTGTCTGAGGTAGAAGATGAGTTGAAAAACCAAGCTGAAGGTATAATAACTGTTATGAGTCATATAATTTCAAAACTGGCTATAATTCTTGTATGACAACATATCTTTTTTGTTTAAATATTATACATTTATTACATAATTTGTATGTTAACCATTTATTTATATGTTTACTGTAAAATTGTTATAAAATCATACTAGTTTTCGGATGTATAAATCATTTGTATAATTATTTCAATAGGATCATTATATTCTTCAAAAAGTAACTAGCATTTTCTTCATTACTTGAGCAATTTTAACATTATTCAAATTTTCATTGCAGGAAATTGGTTATGTTGTGAACATTTCACTATTGCAGACATTAACTTGACAATATTGTTGGAACGTCTTTATGAACTTGGCTTTGAAGACAGATTTTGGGCAAAAGGAAAACGTTCTTCAATAGAAAACTATTTCAGCAGAGTAAAGCAAAGAGAATCATTTAAAAAAACTATACCCGGTTTACCACATCATATCAAAATGATAGTGACATCCCAACCTCCAACATATGTCGGAGCTGCAGCTTTGGCATCATTGGGCATTGTCATAGGAGGTTTATATGTAGTAAAAAAAATTATACACTGAGAAATAAAAATACTCAAGATATAAATTAGTACTGCATTGAAATTATTATTACTGTTATTTCCAGTATCCTGAATATTGAATTAATTATATGAATATGTTACAAATTTTTGTTCAAACAATGTAATTCTATTTCAATAATGTGAGTGAAATTTGTATTTGTGCATAATGATTAAATCCATTATAATTTTAACAAGTTTATTACAAATTACAATCCATAACCACAAAAATCAACAATAAACACACACCATTGTTCTAAAACTATTACTAAATATTATCTTGATTCGCTGTTAGTACTTTCAATATTATCTTGTGATTTGTATATAGGCATGCCCATGAAGTGTTTCCCATTACTTGTTGACATACGTTTTTTGTAAGCAGGTGCTTGAGTTGCCAAATTTTTATCTTTATTGTATTTAAATATGGCTTCTCCTGGCAAGCCTGGCCCAATCTTGGGTATAGTATACCAGATATGACGTAGTTGCAGCAGATGTGATAACAACATCAGTTGCAAGTGCAATGGACGTAAGGTGTATATTTCTTGTATGATTCTTTAAGTATACTGAATTCTTCTTCAGTAATGTTTTTCAATGGATTTGAACTTGGAGATTTATCATCTGTATTTCTGGTATGTTGTTCATCCCTGATATAATCCTTTATCCTTTCCCAACCATTTATGGCCCTTGCCTCTTCTATAAGAATCAAACTTGAATAAATTAATATAAAGCAATGCCCAGAAATGTCAAATCCATTCCAGAAATGTCCATTTTTCAAACAAGAACTTTTATTTTCAAAAGACCTAACATTACATCTTCCATAACTTGTTTCAACTATATTAAAAAGTGTGGTCCAAGAAAACCAGCAAACAGTCGCAATTCCTAATCTAATCAAGTGAGTAGTTACAAGTCTCCATTTTCCACATGAAGTCGTATAAGCGGTCAGAAATACGTAAGGTGCAGAGAGAAACAATGTCCAAAACCAACCAATTTTGACGAAATACTGATTTAAAATATTGTCACTTCTTGAAAAGTATGACTTGGGAAATGTCAAAACGTCGGCTATAAGTGAAAGGAGAAAGAGCGCACCCAGATATAAAGCTATTTTTAAATTTGTGTCGAAGAATAACACCTTCTTGCAAAGATGCAAAATCATTACGATGAGCACTTCCAAAATAGACGATGCTTCACGTGTTGGTTTGGTGCCTTTACTTTCGAAGCTTTCACCTTGCCCTTTAGAGTTCATGCGAGGTTTTTTGAAACTGGCTCGGCTAGTCATGGTTGAATTTTAAAAGATTATCAGACTTATTAATTCAATCACACACAACGCTTCTCGTACTCATTCCGAACGACCTCTGCAACTAGTAGACAGATTATATTTTCTTTTTATTGGCAGAATTCTGACAGATACAGAATAATAAGTTAGAGATGAATTCTAAATCAATTAATCGAATAATCGATGTTTCGTTAAGTGTAGAGAATATTTTTAACGATATGTGGACTTTGTATTGAGCTAATGAATCGATTTGATATACTTAGCGATTATAAATAGACACAAATTTAGTGTTGTTTTATTAGCTCCATAGAAAAAAAAAATTAAAAATGATTGACCCTGCAGGCCACTCTTAAAACATCCCACTATAATATTTGTTAATAGGTTTTTGAGTTCCTCCAATTTAAAAATATAGTTATCTGTAAGCTATACGAACTCAAACATTGATAGTTGATAGTGCAATCCATCCTTGAAACTTTTCACTACCTTTGAGCGCAGAGCGTTCAAAAATATACCTTGGGTTATTATATATATATATATATATATATATATATATATAATTATTCAGTTCTTGGTGTTTTAGAGTTCTCTGAACTTATAAAATATAGTTCCAAAACATTTTGAGCTCAAGTTCAAAAACTTCGATTCGCTTAAAAAAATGCTATTTTTTTCGAATTCAATGTTTGAATTTGATCTGATTTGCGACATTTAACGTAGTTTTTTGACCAAAATAGTTACCAAAAAAGAATATCAAACACCAGTAGAATGTGAATTTGTTTAAGTTATTTGGAAAAAACCTTTTGTTTTGATAATTCTTTGTAAACGATATCTCTTGAAGAATTCAAACAATTTGATGCAGCTCTTGGTAATCAATGTTTTTGAGCAGAAAATATCATTAGATTTTAAAATTTAATTCTTGTAATGTAAGAAACATTATTCTTTAATTGACCAAGGCTGGTTTTTATTACAACAGCACGAGTTCAATTTTTCCACACAATCAACATATAATTACATTCTATTCCAGATTTAAACAACAATTTTTCACATTGCGTGTAAATAATATATGTAGTTCTATGTGCGTGCCCTTTATAAAAATTTTGAGAATTTAATTTTTAATCATTAATATAAAAAAAAACCTTATCTTTCTAATTCAATATTTTGCAACAAAAATAGTATGATCCGACTGTTAATTTCGTGTTTACATGACATTTGAAATTTATTTTAGGATTATTTGCGAGTTGCGTTATTTATTTTAGTCGAGAGTTGAATTATACTTGAGTTTGCTTGTGCTGTGATTACTTACTGTACGTGTAATATATAGCTTAATGCTTACAAATATATGAAATTCTCTATGTTGCAAATTTAACACGACGTGCAAGAAAGCATTAAATGTGATAAAACAAATCGGGGTTTCGCTGCGTCTAGGATAAGGGCGTTTATTTTACGTGAATACGTGCACGTAACTGATAATGCTTTCTTTTAACGAGTTATATGTATAATTATTTTTGAATACTACCTACATCTTTTTACAACACTAAGCAATCTAACCGCCCGCCTCAAAGATCATTGTCGCTGTACCACCCCTTCGCTCCGTTGCCGCCTCGCAGTCCGCTACGTTGACTTTTATACTCAACGTATGCTTGTTTGTCTGTCTTTTTTTTGCCCCATAACTATGTTATCTGGCTAAGTTATAGGATATATTTTGTTACATAAAGCAATGTATTAAATAATTAGTGGCAATAGTAGGGAATGAAGTTGGGAAATAGAGGCTTTTGGGGCGCTTAAATGACTTATGCTGAGTAATGCATTAAAGACATATCAAATTAATATGCTATATAACCGTAGGTCTTAAAAAGACCTATAGAAAGTCTACGATAGCATATGTGGATCATCTAAAGATGATCCACAAAAAGCATTTTTGTCATTTAAATAATATCAGTTGTCGATGGAACAGAGGAACTGATTTGCGCCCATTAAAAAAAACCGGCTAAGAGCATGTCGGAACATGTTCACTGTAGGGTTCCGAAGGCGTTACTACAAAGAAATGCACTACAGATGAAAATACTATGTTGTTACACTTTTTTCCATATTTCCTGCACATAATAGGTATAAGCACTTTAGTCGCCTATAAGTAGAGGGAAACATGTAGGTATGTCAACTAATATTCTTAAACTAATATAAATTAAGGTGCACCAGCAAAAGAGCGGATCTTCATAGCACTTATGTCCTTTTGTTGAGAAGTGCAGTTTTTCGGCAATAATTCGAAAACGTAAATCCGATCACGTTTAAAATAATTTTCGTGAAAAACATGTATTAAGTGTTATCTTCGTAGTTTTTTTTCGTAGTTTTTTTTCATAGTTTTCGGGCATATGATTTAGAAAATAAAGGGGGGACACAAATTCTGTTATTTTTGAGCGATTATTTCGGAAAATATTCAATTACCCAAAAAAATTTGCTTAGAAATCTAATAGCAGTGTTATTAACCTTCAAGCGGGCGCGCGTAGTCGAATCGACCGCGCTTAGTACATTTTCGTTTATATTACTATTATTACCCACTATATTTATTTGTCACTTCGAGTAGCCTGTCGCTATGTCATTGGGAGTAAAACAAAAAATAAACCGTCGCTCGGGGCGCTCCCCCCACTTCACAGATCCTCATTGTTTTAGTCCCGGTGCAGTCGTCGAAAAGACTACACGCGCCTGTCGTCGAAAAGGTTACGCGCGACGCTCAACGTGACATACCCTCGTTCACGCTTATCGAATAAAGCTTTGATTTTTTTTATATAAAATGAGTCGTGGACGGTTATCACAAAGTCCAATACTCGAGGAATTACTAAAAGAAGACGAAGAAGAGAGTGAATCGGAGCTTAGCGACCAAGGCTGTGAAACTTCCGACCACATTGTTGCAGAGGAACCTCTATCTGCTGAGGAATCAAACTGCTCGGACTTAGAAGAGGATGATTTACCACTTTCAGAAATAAATAGCTGCTTTACAGGGCGCGATAAAGTAACGAAGTGGCAAAAATCTAACAATAACAGAGTGAGGCAGAAAATTCAAAATATTCTAACGGAAGATGCAGGTATTCGTAGGAATGGTG
This sequence comes from Eumeta japonica, assembly GCA_005406025.1. Taxonomy (NCBI): domain Eukaryota; kingdom Metazoa; phylum Arthropoda; class Insecta; order Lepidoptera; family Psychidae; genus Eumeta; species Eumeta japonica. The sequence continues at coordinate 120,944 of BGZK01000112.1, forward strand.
TGGGTGTGACGACATTTACGCAAGCAAGAATATTATTGAAAAAGTTGTTAGCCATACCAACGAATTTATTCAAAAAAAAGTGCCATTGTATAACAGAATACGTGACTGCAAACCGACAGATGCGGTGGAAATCCGAGCACTTTTCGGATTACTCTACATAGCGGGATCCTTGAAGATATCTCACGCCAATTTAGAAGATTTATATGCAAGTGATGGGACAGGTATACCTATTTTTCCTATTACTATGTCAGTGAAAAGAGTAAAATTTCTACTGAATTCATTGCGGTTTGATGGTGCTACTACGCGACAAGCTCGTCGTACTCTAGACAAGGCTGCGCCAATAAGAGAAGTTTTAGATATGTTTACACAAAACTGTCTTTTGTCTACGTTTTACGTTCTAAATATTGAACTTTATGCTGGCAAGCAGCCTGAAGGCCCATATCAGTTTAGTAATGCTGCGTCAGACGTTGTGAAGAGGCTAATTACACCAATTTCTGGCACTGGAAGAAACCTTACCATCGACAATTGGTATACCAGTGTGCCGCTGACGAACGATTTGGCCAAGAATTATAAGATTTCTGTTGTGGGTACCATCCGCAAAAACAAGAAAGAAATACCTCCATGCTTTATAGACAAAACCAAACCTGAATATTCAAGTCAATTTGGATTTTCAGATACAGCAACACTCGTATCTTACGTACCTAAAAAGAAAAGATCTGTAGTTCTTATATCATCACTTCATTGTGCTGTAGAAATTGATGAAAGTACAAATGAAAAGCGCAAACCCAGCATCGTTACTTTTTACAATAAAACAAAAGGGGGCGTCGATGAAGTTGATAAAAAAGTAAAAATGTATTCGGTTTCAAGGAAGAATAATAGATGGCCATTGACACTATTCTTTCGTCTTCTGGATATTGCAGGAATAAATAGTATGGTGATATTGAGGGCAAATAATATGACTCTACGGAAAAGGCGAATGTATTTACGGGCATTAGGCACTGAATTGACAAAAGAGTACGTCCAAAAAAGATCAACGATGGTAGGCCTTCCAAGAAAATTAAAAAGAAACATAAGGGAGCATTTGAATATGGAGGTTGGTGCTGCTGATACAGAAGCAGTTAGTTCTGGCACATGCAGAAGAACCTGTAAAATATGTCCAGCCAAAAAGAGGAGGCAATCAAAAACGCAATGTAAGTTATGTATGAAAAATATTCGCAGAAGTCATACAATATTTATTTGCCATCAATGTTATATGGACAAAGAAACTGATTCTGATGAAAACTAAACCAAAATTAATTCATTTTTATTCTTATTTTGTATTTTTTATAATTAGACTAGGTATATATACTAGTCTGTATATATATAGACTAGTCTGAGATATGTAAAAGGGTTTTGTATTCCTAATTTTCTTTTGATCCAAAGAATATTTGAGTTATGTTAATTAGTTTAATAATTGTTTCTTTTTCATAATTTCAATTACTTTTTTTGAGAAATTAGACTTTAAAGACAATGATAATATATCTGAGTACAAACAAATAAATAATTATTTAAAAATTAGTGCTTTATTTCTTTTATTCATCCCATACGTCTTTTCGGTTACGCGCGCCCGCTCCCGTTACAAATGACTGCGCGCCCGCTTGAAGGTTAAAAGAACTGTCGAATTATGAGCCACAAGTTGATGTTTGCTGAAAAAAATTTTTTTCAGTTTCTGTTACACGTATGGATGGTCCCTCCTAGAAATATTTGTTTTTATTATTTAACTACCAAACTAAGTAGCGGCTTATACATTCTGATTAATTGAATAATTTTGGAAATAATATTTCCAAAAGTGATTATAATCGCTCCGAAAGTAGCAGATATAGTGTCCCCCTCCTTGTTTTCTAAACTATATGTTCAAAAAATATGCAAAAAATAGCGAAGGTAACGGTTAATAAATACAAAGAATATTATTTTGAGTATGTTCGGAAACACTGATTTTGAGTTATTGTTGAAAAACTGTGTTTCTCAACAAAAGGACGTAAGTGCCATGAAGATATGCTCTTTTGCTGAAGCACTTTAATTTACACTAGTTTTATAGTAATACTCGAAATACCTACTTGTTTTTCATGAGCGGGAAAGATGGAAAAAATGTAACAATGTAATTTTTTCATCTGTAGTGCATTTAATTGTAATAATGGCTTCGGAACTCTTTAATAAGCATGGTCCTATATGCTCTTAGCCAGTTTTTATTTCAATTTTATAGCACTTGCTGTCATCCGATTAAACTGAAATTTGACATACTTATATAATTGAGGTGACAATACTATGATGTAGTGCCATGGAATTGGCTTTATGATGTGTGTCGGCAGATGACCATAGCAACTCTACAACTAAACGCATACATCTGTTTATTCGGCTTCAATAAAGCATCTCCTCCCCTTTCTTTTTTAAGAAGATCATAGAATTTGGTATTAGATCTATGTGACGCTTTCACAGTGCAAAACTCTATAAGAGTACATATGGGCCCTTTCACGGGACATTTACAGTTAAAATTTTTTTCGATGAAACATTTTTTTTCGTGTTTCCAGGTCCAAAATAATGGACATGTAGTTTTTTTTCAATGTGATACTTGAAAATTTCGAAATATGATTTTTCAAAATTCCGTACTCTGTAAGATAACTTTTTTTTTTAATAGCTAACTGCAAAAAACTTTCGAACGCAAAATGTTCCATTTGAACTTTAATTGTTCGTAAGCGTACAAGCTTTCAGTTTTTTCTTTTTAACAACAATATAGTGCATTGCAATAAACAAATTATTTTTTTTTAAACTTTTTTTCCAATTTTTTTTTACGTTAATTTTTTGTTGAATATTCTGAAATATACGTGCAAAATTTTGGAGTGGAGAAATGAAAACTGTAGGTGATACGAATTTTTTTAATCCGTTCCACGTGTCGCAGTGAGTGAGTTCGCGCGTTCCAACTGGTTACGACTACGCTTCAGCTTGTTCGGACAAAGCGGTTTCATAGCACGTTTAGCGCTTTATGCAGTGACCGCAGTCTTAGTTTTCTGGTAATGTTTGTCAAGTGATCACCTCTTTTAAAGTAAGACAGAAATGTCAAATTCTCGATTTAAAAATATTTGCTGCAATCCGTTTAATAAATAAAATCATAGTGGAAAAAAAGTAAAAAAAAAGTTTGAGTCGCGTTTTACCTTCATTACTTGAAAAATCGCAATTTTTCAAACCGAACGATATTTTTTGTGCACAATACGGATTTAAAACAAATAAAATGCAGGTGGAAAAGTGCAAAACGATCGCTGGCACACATGGTTCGCATTCAGTTGAGCCACAACTGCAATTTGAAAGTGAGAACATATATTCTTCTTCCTCGGATTTCAAAATTGTCAGCTTTTTCAAAAATGAAAAATCAGGAAACAAACGCGCAATAAAAGAAAAATGATTGCCAAAGTAAATTTTTTCATATTTGTATTGTGAAATAATTGAAAAAAACAAATTATTATTACAAAGAGTAGAAAACAAGGCCAAGTTGAAACATTCAAAGGCCAACATGAACAAATAAAAATTTTAAAATAAATACTGTCCATAAGTGATTTTATTCTGTACACCTTCTGTAGAAGTGCGTGCAGTAACTCGCTCGCTGCAACGCTCGGGGCAGATTAAAAAATTTGTACCACCTACAGTTTTCATTTCTCCACTTCAAAATTTTGCATGTATATTTCAGAATATTTAACAAAAAGTTAACGAAAAAAAATTGGAAAAAAATAGTCCCAAGTTTGAAAAAAAAATTAAGTTTTTCATAACCATGCACTATATTGTTAAAAACCAAAAAAAAACGTAAGGTCTGCTATAGTTTTTTTGAGAGCTTGTACGCTTCCGCATAATTAAAGTGCAAATTGAACATTTTACGTTCGAAACTTTTTTTGCAGTTAGCCATTAAAAATAAAAGTTTTTTTAAGAATACGGAATTTTGAAAAATCAAGTTTCGAAATTTTCAAGTATCACATTGAAAAAAAAATACGAGTCGATTATTTTCGATCTGAAAACACAAAAAAATTAATGTTTCGTCGAAAAAAACCTTTTGACTTTAAATTTCCCATGAAATGACCCATACGTATATATCTGATGTATATACTTATGTGAGCACGGATGTGTATGCGCTTTCAGCAAAAAGGCATAAGAGTAAATTTGTTGGTGTTCTGTAGTCGGAAGCTACAGAACACCGACTACAGCATGACTTTAATGCGTTTAAATCAATTGTTGTAAAAATTATGCAGGTAGTTTACAATTATAAATGATGTAAAAATTAGGGAACCCGATAATCTTAAGCTGCACCCAAGGGGGAGGCGAATATCGGTTGCCGAAGGAATTGGCTTCAACTTTGAATTCAAGACTGACACCAGCCTCCTAAAGTTAATTTCACACAGAGTTACCATTATTAAATTTTAATTTAAGTAACAGCGATATAGCAGTGATAAATTGGTGAAAACGTGCACCAATCCTTCATCATCGGCTGTATTTTTTTCTATCGACGCAACCGATGCTTTCATTTTTAATTGTCGCCCGTTGACTATGCTCCCAGTGAGTATACTGTGGTAAATTTTACAGTCAAAATTTTCGCTCCAGCCTAGCCTCATAAACTAGATCACGGTCTAGGTTTCAGAGGCCCTGACCCTAGCCTCCGTGATTCGAGCTCCGTCGAATCTTCATAGGCTGCTGTACTTACTTATGAAATTATTGTGAGTAATAAGAAAAGCTATACTATGAAATAAATAAAAAAATGGCATAAATAACTATATTGTCATTTTTGTAAAGAGTTTATTATGAAAAGATAATCCAACGATTGACCTTGAAGGTAACCCTTAAACTTCCCGTTATTTTTAAGCTATCATACAAAAAAAACACAATCCTCACAATAAAACATAGTGTGCGTTGTGTCCTATTTTTAAAAATAGGACACAAACCGAGTAACTAATTCAAGTGAAAGTCAAAAACACAAGGAAAAAATTTAAGAGATAAAACGGAATTATTTTTTACATAAATAATTTTAGTATATCTATATTATCATTTCAATATATACATGACGACGGGAAAGCCTTAGGCTAGGAATATCGAAAAAGTTTAATGGTCAATTCATTGAAATTTTTATCGTTGGACTTGAGACTGATTCTCATTTTTTGAGAACAAATTTCAATTACTTAAAAACGAAATTTATTAATATTATAAATTTATTAGTTATATAGTATTTATTAGTTGTGTGAAATGAGTACTTCTTTTTAACAACCTTTGGCATTTACATATGCATGTAGAGACAAGATCTGCATTGGATGAAAATATTAGTTTACCAAAATCCAATTGTACCTAAGCTAGAACTAAATTATGCTGTATTGCTAGCGGAGCTTTTGATAGAGTGTATTCATTATCATCCCTAACAATGTAACGACGTCTTTTTATATCTCTGTGTAGCGAACAGTGTGACAACGATTGTCATCTGTATGAACATTTTTTTTCTTGGTTTTACATGAGATCAGAGGAAAATCCCATAGGCTGCTGAATTGTGGTGTTTTATGGCATGAGTTAGAAATTCACTGATTGTGGTGGAAAGGACTTTGCTTATTGCACAACCACTGATACGATTGTGTTATTCAGAAAAACACTTTTACTTTACTATTATACTTACCTGTGACAAAGGCTGGTGGTAGCTTACCGAAGCTCACGTCTGTTCCGAAGGTTGACAACCTGTGGATGGAGATAGTTCCATCGCCGACCGCTCATAGGGAGCCGGCACCGTTATTTTCAAGGGGATGCATATTATAAATAGACACTTTATACCTATATTTTTTTTTGATGTATTTTCTTCTCACGTAGAGGGGGAGTGGCACATCCTTGCGTTCTTCTCCTGACGGCCATGGATGGAGTTACCGATAACAGCAGACCAATTCTGTCAACTTAAAACGATTCAGTCGGTGTCGTTGTGACGTCAAAATACGTCAGGGTCAGGAGGGTTATTGCTGCGCACCCTCAATTGACGTAATTTCCATGTCATAACAATACCTATTAAATCGCTTTAAGTTTAAAGAATTGCAGCCTCAGTGTGGTTAAACTGTGTCACGACAAGCGCGTCGGGCTATTTATAATGGATGCCTACTCTAATGTACGGCAGTGAAAGTTGGATTAAAGTAGAATCAATGCGGTAGAGAAATGATTTCTACGTAAAGTGTATTTTTTGACCTAAAATGAGTGTCTTTGAAAGATAGATGTAGAAACAATGATGTCAGAGAGCGATGTGGTTTATGAGAAGATATAGTGAGTAGATAAGAAAAAGGTATGTTGCGGTGGTTTAGCTATCTGGAAAGGATCAATAAAAGTCGACTGACAGAACAAATTTATAGATCCAGTGCGAGTGATGGAAAGGTCGACAAGGGTCGCCCTAGAGATTTCTATGTCGACCAAATTGGTGACATATTAAAAAAAGGGACAAATTTTAAGCACTCAAAATCGACAAACTTGTATGAAATGATTGACGGATGTCAATAAATCAAGAGAGATATGCAAAGATCGTACCATGTGGAAATGTATAGTATAGTCTCTGCCTATCCTTCTAGGAAATAAGCGTGAGTTTATTTATTTATTATTGATTTTCTATTTCATATTCGACAATACAAGTAGACATTCCTTGTTTGTTTCAAGTGCTTCTTGTCGCATCGTGGACTACTTGTAGTGATGTCTAATCCAATAATGCATTTACGTTCAAGGGTGTAAGAAACCAAACGAATTTTATACGTCGTAGGCTTCTAAGAACCAAAAACGACAGATGCGATTTATATTGACTCAACGGATACCTCTTCATTACAGTTGTATCTCCTTGTTAATAGCCGTGTCACTAAGTACATGTGTACCTTGTCTAAATGAGTTGCAGGTGGAGATGTTTAATGGTCACACATTAGTATAACATAAAAAAAATGGCATAGTGTATCATAAGTTAGGTATTTATACATTTCGAATGCTTCACTGATCGCAGGTCGCCTGCTTAGATTGATGTAATTTGCACATAAATGAAACATTTACAATCAAATAAGTTCAGACACTAAAATCAAAAAGTGGGTTTATTGTCCAAAAAATATATTTATTGTAGTAGACAACACGAGGACGCGCGCCCGGCCCCAGCCCGCGCCGCGCGCGCGTCCGCAATAACGTTCCGCTATCTACGTCCGGATCTCGGTTTTTAATAATTGGAATATTTTATTTAATAATTACAACGTTTCTTTTATCTGTCCATACTTTTAACATTAGGTATAACTAACTTCGTCTTGTATAACTTGGTGTAAGAACAGCCTTCAGGAATTGAATTAGGGTGGCGCAAATGCGCCTCACAGCACTGTTTCCATTTCAACTCGCGTCCGCTCTCTGGAATGATATAACAAAAAGTAATTGAGAGTAGGCCTCGTTAATTAGTATATCCATAATAATGTTATAATTGAGAAACTGTTTTTGTTGGTTTGCTTATTTGTTTGTTTTGTTTTGACGCAGCTACGAAGCAACAGATCGGTGTGATTATTTACAACCTGAATAATAATAAACACTATATTTTTATAGTCCCGACATTTAAGAGGCATAAAATATAATGTTTTATGTTATTCATTATGTATGTATTAAAAAAAAACATTGTGATGTTTTTTCTTCGTATTACTTCAAGAGGAAGCGGTGCAGGAGAAAGAGAGAGAGAAAAGACGGAAGAGGGAAAGAAGGGACAGAAAGCGTAAGGAGGGAAAGAGAGAGTGCGAAGGTGAGTAGAGAGAGAGGGAGAAAGAGAGAATGAGGAAGAAGACGGTACGAAGCAAAAAAGGGTGTAGAAGGAGAGATAAGGAGAAAGATGCAGATCAAAAGTTTGAGAGAAGGATAAGATCAAGATTAAAATTGGTAATGGAATCAGAATGTTTAGGATCTAGGTTTTCATAAATAACAAAATCCCAATCAAGATTCTTAATCTGCACGGGCGAAGCTGGGGGAAGAATCTAGTGTACATATATAAAAATTTAGGGCTGAATTCTTATATTTCATAACAAAAAAACAAAATTCAGTTGTACAGATTATCAAATTATAATATGATAACATTATTCCATCTACCCGTACTACGAGGGCTGCTATTTATGTGTCCGGAATATTAAAAAGAAACAAACATCTATCATTCAATAAGCTTTTATTGTTTTTCAACAATTGGCCATTGATCGATGCACTTTGGCGTACGCTGAAACCAATTTTTATAGCAATTTTTCCATTCTGATTGAGTTATTTCCAAAAAGTGCATTTTGAAAGCATCAACGGCCTTTTTGCGAGTCGAAAAACATTGACCACGTAATTTATTCTTCACGCTTGGGAATAAAAAGAAATCGTTGGGTGTCAAATCGGGACTGTACGGGGGATGTCCTGACAATTCGATCTTTTGACCTTCCAATAACCGAGTTATTTCGGCCAACGTGTGTCAGCTAGCATTATCACGATGAAGAATGATTCAGCGTTATTGGTTGTTCTTTCATATTTCTTTAAAGACTTCTGGCAAACAAATGGTCGTGTACCACTCCGAATTAACCGTTTTACGATTCTCTAGTAGCACTGTAATCAATGTCCGTTTATATCAAACCATATGTCCATTTGCTTCGAAGTGATTTTGGCTTGAATTACTTTTGTTCGGTTCAGCTTATCTTGGAAGACCAACACCGTTAACTGTTGTTTAGTTTCGGAGTCATATACATAGATCCAAAATTCATCACCTGTGTAGATGTTATAAACAGCTTTTCACGCACTATGATTATAATTTTTTATAATTTTTTTTTTTGCACCAATCGACACGAGCTTGTTTTTCATCAAGTTGTGCGGAATCCAACGCGAACAATTTTTTTACAGGCAAATTTTCGTGTTTTATCTTATGTATGCTCGTCATACTTATGCTTAGGGACGTTTTTATTTCGTAATATGTAACATGACGATCTTGTTTTATTAGTTCCCGCACAGTATCGATATTTTATGGTACAACAACCGATTTAGGACGTCCCTCTTTAAATTGGTCCGTGAGCACAGACCGCCCACGATTAAACTCACTGGTATACAGTGGTATTCGATGATGTTTTAACTTCAAAAGTCGAAGTGAGTTTATCGATGCACTGTTTTTGAGTTAGCACACGCCGAATATTGTAATAAATCATTGCTCGAAAATTATTACGAGTTAAATTCATGGTCATAAGCACACCATTTTTAAAATGATACCACAATGGTAAAACAATTGACAGTTACATGAAACAAACTGTATTCTACAGCCTAGGAGTTCCATTTTTAAATATTATAATTACTTTTTAAATATTTTTCTGTCTGTGGCCAGTTCCCGATACATAAATAGCAACCCTCGTATGTGTATTTGTTTATTAAAAAAATTGTTTTGACGCCGCAATTCCATTCATTGTGACGCTGTGAATTATTAAAAAAATGCACAAAGTGAGATGTTCGCGCTCGACGCTCTGTAGCTTATACTTAAATTTTATGCAAGGTAATTGTTTCTGCTCCGAAGTTAATACTACATTGTTAAAGTGTATATAGATAACACTGTGGGTTGGGGAAATCATGACATTTTTATTAAATATTTATCGCTAATATATGCCAAAATTTAGTGGCAAAAAAAGAAAGTAGAGGCTCTTTAAGATAATGAAAAAAGTGAAACAATAAGTTTACTTAAATTTCTTAAAAAAAATATTGAGATGAATTTTAGTTTCAGTAGCTTTACATTCGCCTAGTAAGCGGCATTTCTAATATAAATAAATAACTATAGCTTTCCGCCTGTGGTTTTGCCTGCGTGAATATAGAATATATTCTTCCATCATTTATATGGATCTATCCTGCTGTCTATTCCAAGTCAAATTTGCTCTCTATTCTGATCGATGTACTGTTCGATCTTGATTACGCTATTGATTCTATCAATCTCGACCTCGGTTGCGTTCACGATTTCGGTACCAATGTCCGCTCTCTATTCTGCTCCCGGTCCCGCTTTCAATTTTGATACCGCTATCGGTCACGGTTCCGACTTGGACGACGCCGGGGAAAATGGTAGTATAGAAATAAAATATAAACTATACTATTCGGGGATATTCTAGTTTTCTATGAGTGAGAGAATTAATAGAATCAGTGCAGTAGTTCGGTATATTAGTACAAAATACATGCACGAAGTCAGGGAAAAATTTGAAGTAAATTAAAAAAACTACTTTTTGAGTTTTGCAACCACAAACATACAAGAGCTAAATTTTTATTAATACAAAATTTGAGATAGTAATGTACAAAAATTTTCAATACCATAGCTTTAAAAATAGCCAAACAAATATGAATATGTATTCCTATATGTACATTTTGAAACAAATATACACTAATGCATACAAATTGCTATCATTACAGTAATGACAACTTTGTTAAGCCGCTGTCGATACAGATCTTTTTCCGTAATGAACCTCTAGAGCTCGTCCGAGTTATGTTAAAGTGATGACCACTTAAGTTTCAGAAAGACAAGGACTTTTTTGGACAAAGTTTTATTATTATTCTATGTGTGCGTGTGTGTATTCGTATTCGTGGTAGTGTAGTCTGCGTATGCGTGTGCGTGCGTGTGTGCATGTGAGTAGCTGGTAATTAATTATTTATAATCCATACCGCAGCAATGTATACTCGTGTAAATGAAATAAATTGCTTTTGTTCTAGAATGGAGCTAATAAAACGTGAATGAACTTATTTTATGTCCAAGCGAGTCAAGCCGCAGGCGAAATTTGTGTTAAGCAAAATATATAATTTACAAAAACCTATATTATACATATATATACATAAATGTAAAAATTATTAAAAAAAAATACAAAACAATATTTCAACAAATTATATTACCTGTCTCGTAAGTCACCACAAGAGAGCGGACGCTCTAGGTCGGGTAGTAGGTCTGCCCGCTGATCACGTGGCAGCAGCGTGCGCGCGTGCAGCATTCGCGGCCGCGTGGCGTCGTGCTGCCGGTCCAGCAGCTCGGCGGCCGACGCCAGCCTGCGCGGGGGCGGTTGCAGCCCGTGAGCAGCCAGCGCCGCCGCCAATTGCCGCGCCCGCGCCACCGCCGCGTCGCGCTCGTGGCGAGCGCGCCATACCTACATCAGAGTATTGCGAGTCATCTATTTATGCTGTTGGCGTCTGTTAATTATTTTCCAAATCTAAATAATCATTTATTTTCATTAATATTGGCGCATACATTGACTTTTTTCTTTATCCTTTATTCCGCTCCTATATTATCCGTATACCCGCTACAATAGTGTACTCAATACGTCTGTCACCGTAACAAACGCACGCGTATATAAAACGACTAATAATCGTTAATCATATACAATAAAATTAGCGGAACTCGAAGCGTATTGTAAGGGTTTGTATAAGTAGTTCCTGGGTGATACGTTCCCTTGCAGTAGTAGAGTGCCAGAAAAATTTCTGCCGTTCTTCTGAAAAAACCTGAGTCACTTTGAATTTTATCCCGAAAGGCAGTGTCTCTCTCCATTTCCGCTCTCGGCTGTCTTTCGTTGATCACCACATACTGATAAAATAACGTCTATAGGCGCAAAGAATATATTCCTCGTGTCATTTGTGAAATATCTCTCAACTTGCTGAACCAGTGCACCCCAATATCCGTCTGAGGAGTGGTCCTTCGTTTAATTATTTTTATTTAATAATTACACGAGAAGTGTGTTCGAATTTCTAATTCCCAAAAAAATTGGAACAGGCTTTAACGTATGCTTTGCTACACTGACTTATTTTACGTTTGTTTTTTTTTTTATAAATCTTACATTTTTTAAGGCAACGTTGATAACTCATGCCTCATTATAGCATAGTTGCTATATTGCAACAGATAGTGCCGAGCTGTATTTTTTTTAGCTCTGTTAACGATGACTTAGGTGAAGTACAGCTAGATGACGCTGGATAAAATAGCAGGTCTAGACAAGTGGCTTTCTATAGTCGTACACACTCATAGAGTATAATTGTAAATGTATGGAATTGACGTTAGCTGACGATATATCACGTGGCCTAGAGATTCGAAATTTGAATGTATAAGAATATTGGTAACACAAAGCGTTGGCGTTTTTAGAAACAGAAAGATTTGCCCCATGTTTAGGCCTGTAGATTAAACACGTAGTCTATCTCAGATAGAAGAAAACTAATATTTATTCATATTTATTTAAAATGCTCTTCATACCTTTTACTTTCCACGTGTCCATAACACGAATCATGTGCATCACGTTACAGATAAAATTATTATCTCATATATATAGATAATATATTATCCCTTAGTTATTTTGAGCCTGGTGGTAACAATTAGAATGTTCCCACCACTGCTATGTAGTGAGAAGTGAACATAGGTACATTAATTTTTGGATTTGTTAATTGTAATTACACTTTAATTTACTTAAAAATAACATACAAATAAAAAGATTATATTTCAATATGAATTAACGAGAACATATTTTACTTATTAAAGAGGGCCCGATTTAAAACGGGTCCAAAGCGATATTTGCGCAATAAATTGTTTACCTGAGCGGCGCAGGCTGCAGAGCGACAATGAACATGCGGGCCGGCGTGGCCCCGCAGCGCCGCCTCCAGCGCAGCGCCGCGAAACGACAATGATTGTCCTAGAACAAGAGAATATCCAAAAACGTTATTAGGTATTTTATCTTCATATTAATACTCATTTAACTGTGTATAATACGAATTGAATTTGAATTAACAAGAGCAATAGATAAAAATACATGGAAAAATATGGAGGAAGCCTTTAGTCATGTAGACGCCCTTAATAAATAATATAATTAGATTTTTTTTATAGAAATAATTTATATTAATTGTAATAATAGTAACGCATTATATTTGTTTAGTTAGATCAAAATTTTAATAACTTTCTTGTATCCATTTATAAGCTATTTTTGGAATATTATAAAATTATATATTGTTTATTCAATTTTCTAATAAATTCTACGAGCATGAATTGGATAAGTTGTTCATGAATTGTTATTGTTTGTGAAATCAATTTAAATTATTGCTAGCAGTATTTTAAAACGAATTTATATTGTAAATTCTTTTTATTATGAAAATAAAGAGGCTATAATAATAATATGAATTGAATAAACTTGAATGAATTGAACTTCACATACATATATATGCAGTTACCTATTTGGAAAAATCAAGCCGTGCAAAATTTAATATCACAATTATATTTTTATGAAATTCGATAATGCTTATAATAAAAATATAATAAATGAAAAACAATAAAAAAAAAACTATTAGTTTGGTACATCATGAAGAGTAAAAGGAGCGAGAGCAAAATTTGTCTAGAGTGACATTCGTATTATAAAATTTATGAAACTATTATGTAACCAAAGATCTTTGATGTGAGTGAAATAACTGTTTTTTTTAATTTGTGTTTAGATATAGTAACTAATTTCAACGATGCTTGTATCGATCTTCTTTGATAGAGAAAAAGTAATTCTATTGTAAAATTCTCTTTACAAATAATGAAAATCATATTTTTATTAGGTAATTGTTTTTATATTCGTTTAAAGCAAATAAATTGATTTTGTTCCAGAATGAAGCTGCTGAAACTTTGAATAAACGGTTTATTTAAAATGAGACTTGCTCTCAAATTTTATACACTGAGAAAAATTTGGGTTAACAAAGTGACTTTGTCAACATTTTATTGTTACTATAGCGATTTACTTTGCTCAAGCACCAGAGCGAGTTTTCTGTCTGCAACAAAACTTTTATTGTTAAATGTTTTATTGACCTAGGATCCACAGGAAATAATTTCTGTGACAATGTTTAAAATGCTTTGATGAAGCGAAGACGTCAATTTTCGGCATATCATTGTGTGATTTGTTTTTATAACAACCTTATGTTAAACAAAATGAAAATTGACAACGTGACAAAGTAATTTGCTGAAAATGACACTGTACGATAGTGCGAGGGTGCAGGTTCAGGGCGGCCGCGAATGTGCTCTCACTTGCCCGTGGATGTTTGTTGAACTCGAGTGTGTTCCTTTTTATATTTTATTCAAAGTGTTTAATTGTTAAATCAAATAAGGATGTTACTGGTTTTGTCTAAGACTATAGACGTATTGTTGCGTGTTTAAAGTTCTAGTGTTTAAAAGATATGCTATGTTATATTTTTCAAATTTTGTTTCTGCTTTTTATAATGTAACTTTACTTAAATTAAAAGTAAATCTTGACTGTGCACGTTTTTTTAGGTTAACTTAACATTTCCTGCATTAAATGCAGCGTCACTACAAACATTGCTACAACCTTTTGTGTGCACAATTCTCGCTGACGAGATAAATATAATATACTTATTATCTATGCCTAAGAGCATTTAGGGAATGAATTTCCAAAAAAGAAATTATTGAAGTTATACTTCTTTAGGCGCGTTATGAAAAAATGATGAGAGTGAAATTTTAAGATTGTGTGACGCAAAATTAACAGATTGAAGCTGCCCGCTTAGAATTCGAATTTCGAATAATGAGAGAATTTATGTACATTTAATATAAGAAAATAAAAAAATATTTATTTAATTTTTAAAATTTAAACTGAACTTTATGTCTTGACGAGTACTTTGATACTCTATGGTAATCAGCGTCTGATGATGGAGCTGGAAGGTGGCCATAGGAACTCCGTAATTAAACGACGCAACCCCATCGAGTTTGGGCTCGTTTGATTCGTCTTGACGAGTACTTTGATACTATATGGTAATCAGCGTCTGATGATGGAGCTGGAAGGTGGCCATAGGAACTCCGTAATTAAACGACGCAACCCCATCGAGTTTGGGCTCGTTTGATTCGTCTTGACGAGTACTTTGATACTATATGGTAATCAGCGTCTGATGATGGAGCTGGAAGGTGGCCATAGGAACTCCGTAATTAAACGACGCAACCCCATCGAGTTTGGGCTCGTTTGATTCGTCTTGACGAGTACTTTGATACTATATGGTAATCAGCGTCTGATGATGGAGCTGGAAGGTGGCCATAGGAACTCCGTAATTAAACGACGCAACCCCATCGAGTTTGGGCTCGTTTGATTCGTCTTGACGAGTACTTTGATACTATATGGTAATCAGGTCTGATGATGGAGCTGGAAGGTGGCCATAGGAACTCCGTAATTAAACGACGCAACCCCATCGAGTTTGGGCTCGTTTGATTCCTCTTGACGAGTACTTTGATACTATATGGTAATCAGCGTCTGATGATGGAGCTGGAAGGTGGCCATAGGAACTCCGTAATTAAACGACGCAACCCCATCGAGTTTGGGCTCGTTTGATTCGTCTTGACGAGTACTTTGATACTATATGGTAATCAGCGTCTGATGATGGAGCTGGAAGGTGGCCATAGGAACTCCGTAATTAAACGACGCAACCCCATCGAGTTTGGGCTCGTTTGATTCGTCTTGACGAGTACTTTGATACTATATGGTAATCAGCGTCTGATGATGGAGCTGGAAGGTGGCCATAGGAACTCCGTAATTAAACGACGCAACCCCATCGAGTTTGGGCTCGTTTGATTCGTCTTGACGAGTACTTTGATACTATATGGTAATCAGCGTCTGATGATGGAGCTGGAAGGTGGCCATAGGAACTCCGTAATTAAACGACGCAACCCCATCGAGTTTGGGCTCGTTTGATTCGTCTTGACGAGTACTTTGATACTATATGGTAATCAGCGTCTGATGATGGAGCTGGAAGGTGGCCATAGGAACTCCGTAATTAAACGACGCAACCCCATCGAGTTTGGGCTCGTTTGATTCGTCTTGACGAGTACTTTGATACTATATGGTAACCAGGGTCTGATGATGGAGCTGGAAGGTGGCCATAGGAACTCCGTAATTAAACGACGCAACCCCATCGAGTTTGGGCTCGTTTGATTCGTCTTGACGAGTACTTTGATACTATATGGTAATCAGCGTCTGATGATGGAGCTGGAAGGTGGCCATAGGAACTCCGTAATTAAACGACGCAACCCCATCGAGTTTGGGCTCGTTTGATTCGTCTTGACGAGTACTTTGATACTATATGGTAACCAGGGTCTGATGATGGAGCTGGAAGGTGGCCATAGGAACTCCGTAATTAAACGACGCAACCCCATCGAGTTTGGGCTCGTTTGATTCGTCTTGACGAGTACTTTGATACTATATGGTAATCAGCGTCTGATGATGGAGCTGGAAGGTGGCCATAGGAACTCCGTAATTAAACGACGCAACCCCATCGAGTTTGGGCTCGTTTGATTCGTCTTGACGAGTACTTTGATACTATATGGTAATCAGCGTCTGATGATGGAGCTGGAAGGTGGCCATAGGAACTCCGTAATTAAACGACGCAACCCCATCGAGTTTGGGCTCGTTTGATTCGTCTTGACGAGTACTTTGATACTATATGGTAATCAGGGTCTGATGATGGAGCTGGAAGGTGGCCATAGGAACTCCGTAATTAAACGACGCAACCCCATCGAGTTTGGGCTCGTTTGATTCGTCTTGACGAGTACTTTGATACTATATGGTAATCAGCGTCTGATGATGGAGCTGGAAGGTGGCCATAGGAACTCCGTAATTAAACGACGCAACCCCATCGAGTTTGGGCTCGTTTGATTCGTCTTGACGAGTACTTTGATACTATATGGTAATCAGCGTCTGATGATGGAGCTGGAAGGTGGCCATAGGAACTCCGTAATTAAACGACGCAACCCCATCGAGTTTGGGCTCGTTTGATTCGTCTTGACGAGTACTTTGATACTATATGGTAATCAGCGTCTGATGATGGAGCTGGAAGGTGGCCATAGGAACTCCGTAATTAAACGACGCAACCCCATCGAGTTTGGGCTCGTTTGATTCGTCTTGACGAGTACTTTGATACTATATGGTAATCAGCGTCTGATGATGGAGCTGGAAGGTGGCCATAGGAACTCCGTAATTAAACGACGCAACCCCATCGAGTTTGGGCTCGTTTGATTCGTCTTGACGAGTACTTTGATACTATATGGTAACCAGCGTCTGATGATGGAGCTGGAAGGTGGCCATAGGAACTCCGTAATTAAACGACGCAACCCCATCGAGTTTGGGCTCGTTTGATTCGTCTTGACGAGTACTTTGATACTATATGGTAACCAGCGTCTGATGATGGAGCTGGAAGGTGGCCATAGGAACTCCGTAATTAAACGACGCAACCCCATCGAGTTTGGGCTCGTTTGATTCGTCTTGACGAGTACTTTGATACTATATGGTAATCAGCGTCTGATGATGGAGCTGGAAGGTGGCCATAGGAACTCCGTAATTAAACGACGCAACCCCATCGAGTTTGGGCTCGTTTGATTCGTCTTGACGAGTACTTTGATACTATATGGTAATCAGCGTCTGATGATGGAGCTGGAAGGTGGCCATAGGAACTCCGTAATTAAACGACGCAACCCCATCGAGTTTGGGCTCGTTTGATTCGTCTTGACGAGTACTTTGATACTATATGGTAATCAGCGTCTGATGATGGAGCTGGAAGGTGGCCATAGGAACTCCGTAATTAAACGACGCAACCCCATCGAGTTTGGGCTCGTTTGATTCGTCTTGACGAGTACTTTGATACTATATGGTAATCAGCGTCTGATGATGGAGCTGGAAGGTGGCCATAGGAACTCCGTAATTAAACGACGCAACCCCATCGAGTTTGGGCTCGTTTGATTCGTCTTGACGAGTACTTTGATACTATATGGTAATCAGCGTCTGATGATGGAGCTAGAAGGTGGCCATAGGAACTCCGTAATTAAACGACGCAACCCCATCGAGTTTGGGCTCGTTTGATTCGTCTTGACGAGTACTTTGATACTATATGGTAATCAGCGTCTGATGATGGAGCTGGAAGGTGGCCATAGGAACTCCGTAATTAAACGACGCAACCCCATCGAGTTTGGGCTCGTTTGATTCGTCTTGACGAGTACTTTGATACTATATGGTAACCAGGGTCTGATGATGGAGCTGGAAGGTGGCCATAGGAACTCCGTAATTAAACGACGCAACCCCATCGAGTTTGGGCTCGTTTGATTCGTCTTGACGAGTACTTTGATACTATATGGTAATCAGCGTCTGATGATGGAGCTGGAAGGTGGCCATAGGAACTCCGTAATTAAACGACGCAACCCCATCGAGTTTGGGCTCGTTTGATTCGTCTTGACGAGTACTTTGATACTATATGGTAATCAGGGTCTGATGATGGAGCTGGAAGGTGGCCATAGGAACTCCGTAATTAAACGACGCAACCCCATCGAGTTTGGGCTCGTTTGATTCGTCTTGACGAGTACTTTGATACTATATGGTAATCAGCGTCTGATGATGGAGCTGGAAGGTGGCCATAGGAACTCCGTAATTAAACGACGCAACCCCATCGAGTTTGGGCTCGTTTGATTCGTCTTGACGAGTACTTTGATACTATATGGTAATCAGCGTCTGATGATGGAGCTGGAAGGTGGCCATAGGAACTCCGTAATTAAACGACGCAACCCATCGAGTTTGGGCTCGTTTGATTCGTCTTGACGAGTACTTTGATACTATATGGTAACAGGGTCTGATGATGGAGCTGGAAGGTGGCCATAGGAACTCCGTAATTAAACGACGCAACCCCATCGAGTTTGGGCTCGTTTGATTCGTCTTGACGAGTACTTTGATACTATATGGTAATCAGCGTCTGATGATGGAGCTGGAAGATGGCCATAGGAACTCCGTAATTAAACGACGCAACCCCATCGAGTTTGGGCTCGTTTGATTCGTCTTGACGAGTACTTTGATACTATATGGTAATCAGCGTCTGATGATGGAGCTGGAAGATGGCCATAGGAACTCCGTAATTAAACGACGCAACCCCATCGAGTTTGGGCTCGTTTGATTCGTCTTGACGAGTACTTTGATACTATATGGTAATCAGCGTCTGATGATGGAGCTAGAAGGTGGCCATAGGAACTCCGTAATTAAACGACGCAACCCCATCGAGTTTGGGCTCGTTTGATCGTCTTGACGAGTACTTTGATACTATATGGTAATCAGCGTCTGATGATGGAGCTGGAAGATGGCCATAGGAACTCCGTAATTAAACGACGCAACCCATCGAGTTTGGGCTCGTTTGATTCGTCTTGACGAGTACTTTGATACTATATGGTAATCAGCGTCTGATGATGGAGCTAGAAGGTGGCCATAGGAACTCCGTAATTAAACGACGCAACCCCATCGAGTTTGGGCTCGTTTGATTCGTCTTGACGAGTACTTTGATACTCTGTGGTAATCAGCGTCTGATGATGGAGCTGGAAGGTGGCCATAGGAACTCCGTAATTAAACGACGCAACCCCATCGAGTTTGGGCTCGTTTTTAATGATGCCAAAGAAGTATAACTTCTCAAGCGCGTACACGCACCCAATTTTTTGTGCGAACTCTGTCAATACTTCGAGCTTGTGAAAATATATAATTCCGAAAATTAAATTTGTTTACAGTTTACTAGAATAATATGAATATATATGTATCAATGTTTATAGATGTCTGTAGGTGTGTTTTAATTTCTGAATTCGAGCATTTATAATTTTTTCCTTCTATCATTATATATTATCGGATGCACTAATCTCATGTTTATTTTTTATCTCAAATATTCTAATTGTTTTATTGCATATTTTTACTATCGTTTTTAATTTCTTTATATGTCTCAATTTTTTTCATACTTTATAAAATAAACATTTTTTTCATTTCAATATCATCCATCTTTAATCTCCATTATTAGTCATCAATATTATATAGCATTAGTTATTAATTATTGAGTACTTAAACATTAAAAAAATATATCTTAAATTTACAAAATTTGCTACGATTTATTGATTATTTTTCAATTTCAGGCAAGCTATTAATTGTTAATGTGCCAGTTATAATTGTAAACATAAACAAAAGAGAAATTCAAGCAATTAATACATTTTCTTCATTTAACTACAAGGTAATATGTATTATTAAACACATCCATTCTCTTAGTGTCAAATTGGACAATGTAAAATACATGTGTATTATGTATTTTAATTTATAAAAATGGACAGAATAAGTTTTTTTTTATTTTATTGTATTTTGTGCAAGTTAATTAAATTTGTTGAATAGTTGTCTCTTTATTACACGGGTAGAGATTAGTTGTTAGGAATCATTCATTATGTAATATTTGTCTATTTTGCTTGTTTGTATATGTTTATTGTTTTTTAGTAGAATATTTCTTGTCTTGCTTGTTTTTATTGTGTTTTGTCGTATTTAATAATGAATACGAAATTATTGAGATGCGCATATGAATTGCATATAAAATTGTACCTCGACTAGGGGGACTAATAAGAGACCGAGAACCGCGGCGGTCTATAAGGTACGACCGCGAATCGTTGTACCTAGCGCATGTGGCGCTCATACCTGAAATATGCGAGGTACATGGCCACGCCCCCTTGATTGTAATGTTGCAGCTCATATGTGCAGGCGGATGCGATCTATAAATTGCAGCGGAATTGGTGCATCTGTCGCAGTCATACTCCGGCGACCACTTGTGAAGCTCATGCTGCAATAAATAAGTCCGTACTCCGAGGCGACTACAGTAATCTTCCGTTTGTCGAATTAAAAGTGAAACCATTTTTACGAGTACGTCATGTGCTTCGGAATCTTATTTACATGTACACGTTTTGGACAGTGAGAGGGTCACCTAGCGGTGTTAATGACATCTCACTGTTTAACGCTTTCGAGTGGTGTGACTAGTCGAGGCGTGGTCACCGTTGTTGAGTACGATTTCGGCGCAGAGTAGCCTTGCCGCGTCAATACGAAAACACATATAGGGGGCCGGTCGGTAGGCACGCCTAGCGACGGTCGCTCCCACCGAAGCTCTATTGTGCACCCTGACTCTGTGCGTGTCCAGTGTCGAGTGGGCCACACCTACCCTTGCCGTATCCATTCCCGTATCGAGCATATCCTTGTCTCGAAGTCCACGCGCGAGCTGTTATAGGGACCATTAGGGACTGAAGAATTGAATAGAATTGTGAAGATTTGAATTGAACTTGAAGATGGACAGCAAACGACAAGGGTACGCAAAATGAAAACAGCCAAGCAAGAAAATGAAACGCCAGTGAGTGCGGCGACAAGTCGGTCGTCGACACACACGTGAAACTACGGCACGAATGAAAATTTGAGTGAAAGTTCGTGCGGACGGGAGAGGACCGGCGAGGAAGTTAGTAATTTACATGCGGATACGAGATCCGACCGAGTCGACACTCCGAGTGCAGCCAGCGTGCCTGTTGCGACGCATGGCCCTCTAGCGACAAATGTGCAGTCCCACACATGATATGAACGTTGGCGATTCGAATCGAAATCTGAACGCCGCACAACAGAGAAAGCGTGCTGCGTTGTTAGCTCAATTGGAATTTGAGAAATTGGAAACTGAACGGATAGCTGTATAAGCCGTGGTCGCGCGCACGAAAATGTTGGTTTTGCACTTGGACACGGATGAAGAGGATATAAGCGATTTAATTGAACGTGAAAACGCATCCCATTTATCCGAAACGGATAAACTAGAGAAACGGATCTTTATATTGGTCGGAAATGAGGCTGCATCCGAATACAGTCCTACAGCGCCACTAATGCCGCCGGCGGCGCGCAGTGAAACTAATGGTGCATCCCTACGTAATACCGACTCGAGTATGAGTGAATCAACATTGGCTGATGCTGTCATATTTGCGACTACGTCGGCAAGTAAAGAGACGTCGAGTCATGTGTGAACCGTCTAAAACTCTGGCGGATCTGCTGACTTTCAATGGAAATGTCAGCGAATGGATCGCATTTCGAGCGGTATATAATGCACGTCGGGATTATTCAGTGACGTGCAAAATATAGCGTGGATCCGTAAAGCACTTAGTGGCGATGCGCGTGAAACCTGCTACGCTTTGATTTATACTGAAACAGACCCGCTACGAATTGTGCAGGTACTTGAGCGAAGGTTCGGACGACCTGACGCTATAATCAAGCAGGAGCTACATAAATTGAGACGTATGGCGTCAATGAATGACGGAATAAGCGACATTAGCTCTTTTGCTAATAAAGTTCATAATTGTTTAATATTGCTTACATACGGTTTAATACACAAACAATTATATGTATACATATTATTATAATTTATATAGTATATATGTTTCCTTGCCTATTTCCTTTTCGTGTTGGTGGGGCGATAGGTGTTGCTTTTCTGCAACTACCGACGAGACGAAAAAGTAATTTACAACGTATGTGACGTGTAAAACGCTTGTGCGGAAAAGATAATATAAAAGACAAAAATTGTGCGGTGCCGCGTGTGTGATCCCAGGACGCGACAAGGGGTAAGCCTTTTACTTCCCAATTATTCCCTTTTCCTATGGTATTTATTTCGACAATATATATGTGCAAAGTTCGAAGGCAGACCGGCATAGTTTTAAGTTTCGAGAAAACTGCGATACACCAATTTGAGATTTGTGTTGAGAAAGAACTTGAAATTAACAATAATTGTGTTGCGTCAATAAGTACGTTGACTAAATTAAGCTACCTGTCCGCTCCCGAAATGACTGATGAGACAGTTGATAAATTCAACGATATTTTGAAATTTAAATAGCACGAATATAAAGATTCTCAGGACACAGACGGGCCTGAACTTGTGATGTTGTCGAATTTCTTGAATAAGATAGCCAACCAGTGCAGCACCACCATGCCATAAATAAATAAATTTTGTTGGTGCAAATAAAGAACTGATGAATATACCAGAGGTACACGAGGACATGAAGAAAGAGGCCGACATTCGCACCATATCTTGGAAATTTATACCTCCCGGCGCTGTGAACATGGGTGGCGCCTGGAAATGTTTGGTGCGATCTGTAAAAACTGCGTTGGCCGCTACAATAAGAGAGAGGAGCCTTCGTAAAGAAGTTATCCACAACCAACTGCTGGAAGCCGAGCACATTGTCAACTCCAGGCCGTTGACGGAAGTAGACATCGAACCTACAGAGGCCAAGGGTCTCACGACTAACCACTTCTTGATCGGGCGCTCTTGCGGCGCTGCCCACGCTGTGGCGCTGACAACGTGCTCCTTAGACCTGCAAACTGGCGAAAATGTCAACGCTTGCCAATCACTTCTGGCAGAGGCGGTTGAAGAAGTACTTACCTACTCTTGTGCCCCGCTGGGCGCCCGGCGACTCTACATTTCACGCGTCGGCCGAGGGCAACGTCCTGCTGATCCGCCCAATCATCGCCTGACGTCCTACACCGCCCAAACTCACAACCGGAGGCGTTCTGCGGCATCCCACTTCAAAGATCGTCGTGCAGGTGTAATTCGAAGCGGCGGCTGTTCTGTATCCTGATGTCTAGTGCTGTGCACCGAGGGGGAGAATGTTTCGGACATCCGCGCTCTTAGTGTTAAATTGGACAATGTGTAAATAAATGTTCCATATTTTGATTTATAAAAGGAGATTTACGTTAAGAATTTTTTTTTAGTTTATTGTATTTTGTGTGTGTTAATTAAATAATGTGAATAAGTATCTTTTTATTACCCGGGTAGGGATTAGATGTTAGCCCCGCCGCTGCACTCACCTCCAACCCATGGTTCAGAAATCAGTCCCCAAGGGCCGTCCCAGAATTGCCAAAGGAGTCCATCCGATGGTAATCTCGCACCATTTAGGCCACAAGCTTTGCAGCAACGTCCTTCAAAGAAGACATCCAAACCGTGATGTCCGTCCTATGAACAGTATGGAACTCGGATATATCTGACTTTGCTCGCGACCTCCGAGAATGTATAAACAGTGAGGACAAGCTTTATGTTCCCATAAAGTACCATCGCGGGATGGTACAGCTAGAAGCTACACAGAATAGAAAATGTCTAGAGCACCCGAGTGACCAGTTTCTCCTTCAGTTGGACGCCACGGCTTAAAAAATAACACGATGGAATGAAATAATTTTACAACGGAATCGGTTTAGTTCTAGTTCAGGAAACCTTCCTGAAACCAAATAGACTCAAATCCTGCGCATTAGCAGAATACATACAGTTATGAAATGACGGAACCAACGCTCCACTAGGCAGTAGGCAATTTACTACAAACGCTCGCTTCATTGCTGTCCGATAGATATTCCCAACCTCATTGACATAGAGGTAACAGTACGTAAAATTGCTATGACAGACCACGGTGCAATTGTTATAGTCTCGATTCAGTTATCGCCTTCTAAAGCATTAATCCGTAGCGATTTAGAAACCCTCCTTGCCGTAGACGATGCCGCCATCTTCTTCGGTGATTTCAATTGCAAACACACCGATTGGAGATGCACGGCCTCTAATGCTAACGGTATAAAATTAGCACGACTACGGAAAAAGAAAAAAAACTTTAATTCGAAATCAACGCGCACCTCACACCGATACACTTGCCCGATTACGTAACGTCTAAACCCTCCATCTTGGATATCACCCTAGCAAAGGGCGTATCACTTAACGTGTATTGCATCGATCCGTTCCACAGTCTCGTCTCAGATCACCGCCCCATTCTACTAAGAATGTAATTTCCCGTTGGCGGGTGCCCCAGGCCTACCATAAAAATAAACAACTGAAAAAGAGTGTCAGCCGTGTTTGAGAAAATCGACACTCCCGAACTCAACAAAATACTCGATAACATAGTATCAACTAACGCCATATTGACTCAGCCATAGGGGCTTTCACCAACTACGTCAGGACGGTGGTCGAGAGCAGTTTGCGGACGGTCCCAGCGACTATAGACCGCCGGAAGCTGCTCACGCACGCTTTCGAACTGCTAAGAGCCAAGAACGTAGCCCTGCGTCGCACGCGCATATCCCACAGCAGAAAATAGGTCCAAAGCGTTGGCTCTCCTACGTCGCATGAAGGCCCGCATGAAGGAAGTAAAAAATGAGAAATGGAGCAACCTCATGCAAGAAATCACACCCACACATAAAGCATTTTGGAAAGTCACCAAAGCTTTGAAATCATAAGGGTATCTCCCCACATCGACATTAAAAAGATCTAAGAACTCTTTCGCAGCCTAAGACCGAGAAAAAGCTGAACGTTTATAGCAGACAGTGTTGAATACCAATGTTCACATAGGTACACTATCGCCTCAAGACATCCATCACGTTCATGACATCTAGGAGAAGGGCCATCAGAAAACTTCCCTCGAACCCCAAGACGATCTGCCCTCCGTCTCTTTAAACGAGATCCAAAAACTCGTTAAGAATTTGAAAACCAAAGAGACACTAGGCCTTGACGATAGAAATAATAAGCTATCAAATGCTTTCCTCTACCATTATTGTCACAGCTGGTCGCAATCTTCAATGTGTGCCTCAAAAACTGTTACTTCTTTCCTGTTCGGAAGGAAGCCGAGGTGATCAATATTCATAAGCCTGAGAAACCTCGCGACCTCCCAGCCAGCTATAGACCAATCAACCTCCTAAGCGGCAAAGGTAAATTTATGAAAAAATTTTGAAAGCACGACTAAGCGATCATCTATTCGGCAAGGCCTTATTATAAACGAAAAATTCGGATTTCGTCCAAATTACTCCTGTCTCCAGAAAGCCTATCAACTAGTCGAGTATATCGCGGAGGACTTTAAAACCAAGAAAAAGTCAGTAGCTGTCTTTTTCGACATATTTAAGGCCTTTGAGAGGGTATGGCACGCAGGCCTCATTCATAAACTCTATTTGCTAGAAGTCCCAGATCATCTGATACACATAATAGACGCCTAGAGACATTTCATGTTCAAACATGGAAATACACATTCATCAAAAAGACTCATTAGAGCGGGAGTATCTCAAGGCACCATGCTCTCTCCCCTTCTGTACTTCGCGTACACGATATATATATATATATATATATATACACATGCGCGATATACTGCGACCGACGTCAGGCGTCCAACTCGAAATTGCAAAAATCGTGTTAACAAGTTTGGGGACTGGTAACTAGTTATATATTTACGCCTTCGTCTATAATTTTCCGGACTTTTATTTTTTTGGCCTGTATTTTTATAAAGTTTGCCATGATTGTCTAAATTTTTATATTTTCTTGATGATGTACTTTTAAGGTATTGATATTTCTTATAGTCTAATAAACTTGCATCTCTCTAGTGGTCCTAAAACAAAACGTACAGCCTGCGAGGAATATCAATACCTTCATAGTTTGTTATCAAGAAAATATAAGGGTTAAGATCGGCAATGTAACTTTTCTGAGGTACGAAAGTACATAACGTTATTTTGTTGCGAAATTATAGATAATATTGCTATAGGCACAAAGTACATTCGCTACCAGAACTAAGAAAAGTAAATTCAGGGACAATATACATTTGATCTTATACAAAAAACTTTGTCATGGTTACAAAGATAGAATTTATTATTGTGGTAGGAATAATGTGGCATTGTTACTAAAGCGAAATAAATTAAAATTATTTACTTAGTTTGTGTGACAACTCAATACTGTCACTTTAGCATAGTCTACAATACTGTCACTTTAGCCTAGTCTACAACTACTGGTACACTAACAAAATAAAAATTGACAATAAAAACCTTATGCTAGAAGCTATGTAGGTACTATGAACGGCTCGCTAGTGGCAAAGTTTCATTGCTATTGTTGCTACAATTTTTTCTCAGTGTATTTATTATATTTACAAAAAAAGAAACGAGGCGTAATTGTAGTTGAAGACAGAATTATTGGCACTCAATTCCAGAATATTATTTTTCTGTTCAGTGCAAATACAAAACATTTTTCACCTTCACTAAATTGGAAATGTTAAAAACCTACCAAGTGCAAGCGATGACTGTGAGAGACGAGAATGTACTATGTGTGTTCTGTATTAATAATGTCAAAATTAATTCCTTTACTATAGAAAATAACAAATTTTTCAATGTTTATAATACCTAAGATATGAGCAATATTTTTTACAAGAATAAGTAACTTAAATTTCATGTTACTATCTTTTTTTACTTTCTTTATTATCATCTCTATAACATTTAAAACAAAAAGGACTACCTAGATCTTTCTTATTAAATAAAATATCTTACTTAGTATACAGCATAAGATTATGAAAAATATATTTTTATTCAAATTAATTTTATTGCAATCAGTTAAATTAGTGCCCCGGTATATATACAATAAATACAAAAATAATTCAAAATTAATAAAACAAATGAATTGATATATAGTTATTGTATTATTACTACATAAAATTTTAGTGTTTTATGAGCAATGATTTCTGGGACATCGGGTATAATTGTCAAAGATACGAATAATGATTTTGCCTTTTTAGGTAGGTATGTACCATTGATTTATAAAAATCTATTGTATGTACCTTAAAATATGAAAAAAAAGGTATTTTTAAAATGGAATACCGTACCGTCGGAGATTGAGAGAACAGAAGTAAACAATAAAAAATGGGTGTATATTTACTAGATATATACCATATAAAACAGAGTACTTACTCGTACTCTGATACGAAAATGCACTATGGAACCACGTAAACACTTTTCACTGATCGTACTTCACTTGTTACTTCATTGGTCATTAAAACAAAAACTGACTCCTAACGTCTTATATCCTATATTTAATTCACAATTAGGATATCTAGAATAAAAATTAACTTTAATTATAATCAAAGTCTTACATATATCATTCTCAGTCGGAAACAGAATTTTACATAGGTATTTTGAGAACAGTTTGACTAATAAAAATCGGTGGTTCTGTAATAAAAATACGCCCACATATTTAATATAAAAAAAATCAACCCTATTCTCTTATTTATTGGAGTATTCGATTATTTTTCATTCGTTTTATAGGCACAGTCTGAAACAATGTCTACAACCCGAAACCTATTGCAAGCAAAGGTTGGAAAAGAAATAGAGGGTTGATGATATAAAGAAACGTTTATATTAGCCGCATAAGGAACGCCTAAGTCATACAAGTTGATCGAATCGGAGAGTCAGTGGGTGAGCATAAGAAAGCAGTAAGTACCCATAGAGAGCGAGACTAGCGCGCAACAGGAGCCGGCGCGCGAGGCGGCGAGGTGTGCGCGCGCGTACCGGAAGTACAGATGTTCGAGCAGCAGCAGCAGCGCGGCCAGCAGGATCCCCGCCATCAGTAGCAGGAACGCCGACAGAAACTGCTCCAGCGCCAGCGGGTCTGATGACTTATGCTCTTGCTTGTTGGGCTTGCACGTCCCGGTCATCCAATATCTGCGCTTACATTAGAGTTAGATTAGAAGGTAGTTTAGATCTTAAATTTAGCCGTTAATTTCTATAAATATATAGGGTCGAGTAAAAAGGTTTTTCGTATGTAAGTAGTTACAGGTCGACCAGAACGAGATTCATTTTCGACATCAAAATTATAGGACTGAAAACGCTTGAGACAATTTTGTGCTACTTTCAGCGACATTTCATAAGGTCCATTAACGTCGCAATTTTTTTTGCGACTTGTGTCGAATTTTTTTCTTTTTTGTAATAAAATTTCAAAATGCAAAAATGCGTCGAATTTCTATTTTAGATTCTCTCGTTTCGATGGACAGAAAAACAATCGATAAATGGCGGGATACCGTTTTAACTTTTTATTTTTCTTTCTTTTTTCATCTATTTAATGGTATCAAAACTAACCAGATACAAACAGCACGAACAAAAAAATTTTATTGTAACTTTTTACTTATAAAATATAAAAATACTTTTTCCCCGACTTAATAGATTTCTCTACCTGTCCCAAAAAAAAATTGTAAGAGAATGCTCCAGAATCTGAATTTGGAAATGACTTTTCGTGATTCCTTTTCAGTATAGACAACAGACTATTATCAGTTTAACATTAGAAATTAGAGTTTGTTGTATGTTTTTGTTTTGGAGGGCTAATTACGTCATATAAGATTTCAATATAGTTTCCACTACATTTTTTAAAAAATTACATTTAAAATCAGAAAACCTCTAAAAGAGGTTTCACATTTACTTTATTGCCTTATTTACAAAATATTGTCAAATGAAATTGTTTCAAGTAATGCAACCTTGTTCTAAAATGCTACAAGTGTTTCGGTACTTTAATAGTATATTGTATTACAAATGCGGCGATTTATGTAATGTAAATTCAAATGTCGAACGTGTGTTCAATTTGTCGCACTCAAATAACAGTTTTATTTATGAAAAAACTCACGCGTAATTTTAAAATGGGCAAACGGTTCTTTTTCAACCGCAACAGCGAGCGTCAAGATACTACTTTCCTCGCATGAGTAATACAAAATCACTTCCAAAACTTTTGAGAACATATAAAAAAGAGTAAACTACAAGATTTGTGAAGTTATAAGTAGTTCAATCAGCAGAAAGTCCACCAACGGTATACGGTGAATTATACGCGGCGGATCAGAAAATAATTTGTTCGGTTCGCATTTAATTTTTGTACAGACGAACTATATCTCGAGATTTCGTTATAAAAATATTTTGTTTTGCGACACCAAATGTTGCTTGATTTATCTTGACAGTTATTATAGGTGACGTACTGTACAACGCACGAAACTCTACCGCTGTGAAGTTCACCACGAAAGCGTCGCAATGGCGCAAAATAGGAACGCGGATGAGAATATGGAAGGGTCGCGGAGCGTTGAACCTCCGCATTGCATTATTCGCAGGCAATTCAGAGTGGCAGAGGTTCGTGCGTTGTATTATATGCATTAATTTCTAGTGATTCCTTTTCACTACACGCGGATAGTATATTATCCTTCATTTTAGTTGTGTACGGGCCTAGACCCACATTACTTTTGGCCGCCTATTTCGTCTCACAGCACAGGTAGACTCTCTGCTAACTTGGTTATACTCAATGTTAGTAGAGGATCCGAATTGGAAACGACCTTTACGCATCTATTTAATAGATGAAATGTATTTTATATAAATTTTGAAATGTAAAAAAAATATTATGCGAGTGGATTGGTCAAAAAATCCTGGCCAGACTACGACTAATTGAAAATTCAAAAAAGATTTTTTTTAAAACATCGCACTCATTCGTTTGACAAAGAAATTTTATTCCAATCGAGAGTAGGAAGTCTGTAAAATATGTAAACGTAGCATTGTCATTTTTTTCCTGACATAACTATTAGATTGGCGTAACCATATAAACAAATAAGTCGATACTATTAGTAATTTACACACATCTGTAAATTAAACTAGCCAAAAGCATTGCTTTTTGATTGTGTGACACAAATTCGTTCTTTAAACTAATAAGCGCAATGTTCCAAAAAAAGGCACTTTTCAATATTTAATTAAACGCAGTCTGGCTAGGAATTTTTTATCCAATCCAATCGCGATACATTTTTTAACATATCAATTTTGATTTAAAATACTTTTCATCCATCGAACAGATGGGTGAAGGTCGCTTCTGATTCGGATCTTAGACTACGCAATAAATAAAAAAATTTTGTATATGCTTATTCGAGGATTACTTTTTAAATGGATACCAATGTAATTGTAAAAAAATACTAAGATATTATTGAAAAAAGGAATGTTTATAGTGTTTCAATCCTGGAATAATAAACAAAGAACGTGACAACATATATATTTTTTTGAATATTTGAATACTTATTACATGAAAGATAAAAAAAAATCTAGAATACGTCTACAAACATATATTGTTTTAATTATCATCTATTAGCTTTTTTTTTAATGAGTATCTAAAAATATATTATATTCATAATTTGCAAATACAGAGTGATTGGCTGCATCCATAGCTAAAACGTAGGATAAATCCGACATAGGGAAACGTTGTTTCTTTGTTCAAATTCATTGCACACAGTGGCTGTAACACTGGTCGAAATTTGTATTGTATCTATACGCTATCGAAATCAAGAGTGCGACCAGGATCAAAACCGAAAACGATATCGAGATCTGCATAAACCGTGAGCGAGAGTGGGAGTAGAACCGGAAGAGAGATTGGGATGGGAAAGAGGGAAAACGCGATTGAAGCCAAAAGTCAAACTATAATTAATTGGAAGCGAGAGCGAAACCGGTATCTGGACGGAAAACGTATTAAATGTTAGGATAGATCAAGTAAGGGAATGAAATTATTCCATTCTCAAGCGAATTAAATCGCAGACAACGTAGAAATTGTGTAACGTCAACGATGGAGAGTAGAAAGACTCGTCAAAACAAAATATATGAGCCCAAACTCGAGACGTTTACTGGTAGCCCCTGAAGAGTTTGACTATCCACCTCCCGGCTTCATCGTCAGAATGTTACATAATGTAATGTAAAAGACTCGTCAAAACAAAACAAATGAACCCAAAGTCGAGGCGTTTACTGATAGCCCCTGAAGAGTTTGACTATCCAATGCTTGGCTTAATCATCAAACTGCTACAAGGTGTAATGTAAAAGACTTGTCAAAACAAAACGAATGGGCTCAAACTCTAAAAGTTTACTAGTAGGCCTATGAAGATTTCCAATGTTTACCTTTTGGCTACATCATCAGATCCTCGATACCAATGTAACATATGAAATCCATCTTCAAGGTTTACTAGTAGCCGTTGAAAAGTAATTTCTGTTCGCAAATCGTAGTATTACTGCCTAACCTTTAACCGTTAAGAAGTGCTGTGGCCTCGTCATCAGCTCAGTATTATGAGATGATGGCTCTCAGACGTAAACACCTGAATAACTAAAAAAGCACCTCAAACGCACTATACATGTTTATAATATTTGTGGGTGTTTCTCATTTTCCCTGTGATACCATAGGACTTCGTGACAATGGAACAAACTCAGGAGTATACCCTTTTGAATGAAACCATATTCTTCGAAACCAGTTAATAATTGGCGGATATATCGCAATATCCACAAAAAAACAAAAAAAAAGTCGATTTGCGAATCTCCCCCTTTTCTGTAAAAAAATGAGTACAACACAGTAGAATATGAAACCATACATACCGTCGTAACCTTTCGAGGTCGCCATTGGAACGCAGGTCCAGCAGGCGCCGATTGAACATGGCGAGGTACTTGGAGTTGCGTGCGAACGCCAGTCCGTAACCGGACATCGCGTACCACGAGCCCACCGTCAGTAACCGGCAGTCCTCGTCCTGCGGCATATCACGGTAATGGAGCGCCTGCAGGTTTTGACCTGGGGCTTTTGTTACAGCGAATGCATCTACATGGTCGAGGTGGGATTTTATGTTGTTATACTGTAAATTGCAAAGTTTATCAAATACTTCTTTTTGGTTTTATTTTTTTCATTGTTTAAAGAAAGAATTCAAACTGATATCTTTTTTATGCATACATTGAATTTCACCTAAATGGATAGGGAAGAACATCTTACAAAGATACCTGAGCGTGTCGTAGGTCGTAAAAACCTTGAACAGTAGTAAAACATGGATTTGAAAACGGCAGCGGTAGAAACAATGTATAGTAGATGCAACTAAACGGAATTTTACTGCCTAGTTTAGTTGTAAACTACAAGTGTTCTGTACATGCCGAGTATGTAGGTATTTATCAGTGAAAATTGCGAGATTTTTTTCCTATTGAACCTCGACGTAAGATTTTAAAATTTCTTCATTTGAAGAAATTCGTTAGTTTGGAGGATTTTTATTCGTTCGTTCTCAGATCACTTATCTGATTAAAAGTCTGCAATTAATTATTTTACAATTACTTTAATAATAAATAGACAGATTACTGAAAGCCAATTGAAGTGAACAAGGTAATGAATAAAAATGAAATATTGAATAACACAATAAATTAATTATTGGAGTAGTTAGTTTATTATTTTCTATTTCGGTTTTTGAACAATGGATATACAAAGGACCAGTAGCGTCACTGACGAGCATCGCTGCACAGATATATAAAAATTGGTTCCGAAACCAATTCAGTTTTTTGGGTAATACTATAAAAATATGTAGAGGAATGTTGCACATGTATTGGTTTATATGCAGCTCGTGCAGAAATGAAAAATTTAAATACGTTGAGATTCAATTCTTTCATAAAAACAATGGTCAAAAAATACGTTTTGTCGTCATTACCTACTACAATCGATGCTTCATATGAAGACTTAAAAAGAGTGTACCCGCCAAAAATATGGCTGGAATAATAAAGTGGATATTGAAAATTAAAAGGAAGGATAAAGTATTTTAGGAACATGTTCATCCCAATAACAATGAATAAATTACCAGCTCCGGATAATCTGGAGTGTAGTTGCTTGTGGATGCCGGAAGAGTGGCTTTTATTGAAGTGTAACCCGGGCAGCAAAAATAGTTGTTTCAACACTACGCCTATCGTTCGTACAAACCAAGTTGAAAGTCATCATTCATATTAATGAAATCGACATAGAGAAAAATGTATGTTGTTTAAATAAACGCATTTTTCTTTTCACACCTTGATGAAAAGTTCGCTTTTGACCTCGATATCGGGCAGAAAATTGCTACATTTTCCCCGGGCCCACGTCGGGATGGAAAGTTCGCTGTTCGTTCCCGAATCATTCCCGCTCACAGATTAGTGTCACCCGCACCTAATGCGAGGGTGACACAATAGCGGGGGCGGGAATGTTTTAACGTTTTCCCGAAGGGAACTTTCCATGCTGGTGTGAAAAAAAATGAACTCGCCACGGAAAAAAGTTTTCCACGTCTTCCCACTCGCGATTATATAATCCGCAAGCGGAAATGGACTACTTTTCTCACTTGACGCGTAATGTACTATTTTAATAATTTTCTTTTTTATTTAATTTTCCTTAATTTAGTTCTTTTTCTCGTTTGCTACGTCTATATAAACATATACGTTAACTCAAGTTTGACGTAGAAAAATATTCTACAATCTAATTATGTACGACACTATTTGAATGATTGAAATTATAATTTTTTTCAAATCAAGATCACAATTTTGTAATAAGTAAACTTTATATATATATTAGCTAAGCATTTCACTTTCAATTTTCAAATTTAATTCATTGTAACTGAAATTCGAGATTTTCATGTTTGACACTCCCCAGGGGTCCTACTATTACTTAATTCAAATGTTCACATCGTTCATTGATTACAAATGATTAATTTCGTAGGGCGATTTTACCTATGTTTTATATTCATAATTAAAATAAATCCTAAATTAAGTTTTAGTGATGGGCATAGCTATGTATTAGTTAATAGTTACAAAGATAAGAATAAAATTCTCCCTTTAATAAGAATAAAACTGAAACCCAGATTTTCTGGTCAGATACGACGTTCTTCACGACTAGGCTACCACCGCTTTTATATTTTGACAGTAAGTACTTTATTTTTAGTAGTTTAGGAAATAAAGAACGGAAATAGTTATTAATTTATTTATTAAAAACAATGTATATAACAGTAGGAAATAGTGAATTTGATATTACGTATGAATCATTTGTTATATGTGCACTTATAATCCACTCTCAATTATCAGAATCTGTGATATTTTTGAATTGTCAATGTTCTGACGATATATTTTTGACTTCCTTGACAGTTAACATTTCCAACAACATACCATAGTATATTTTAATTAATCTGGTAAGGTTTTAAATTTTGTTTTGTTTAACAATATTCCGCTTAATTATTGTCGGAGATAAAAAGATGCGACTATCGAACAAGATGAGGGACCATCAAAAGGCGTATCACTTTCGGAGATAAAGAACGTCGAAGTTTTCGTGTTTAGATTAGTCAGGATTTTACTTGTGAAACGAGGTAGTCGAGGACGGTTCCGTCGTAGATGAAGGCGTCGAGTTCGCCGGTCAGCACGCTGGTGACGCCGCCGCTCACCGTGCTGCGGTTGTACCTGAGGCACGAGAACGAAAAGCGCCGTGGCTGTACCGCTTTTTGTTGATAGCAGATAATGACTATTAGGAAACCATCGCATTGTATAGGCTTATGTAATACAATTATAAATAGACTACGTCTGTACGGTGCGAAAGACCTGAAAAAAGCAGTTTTTATCTCATGACACGTTTGCGTACTGTAAACTTTCTTTACTGTAAACTGTAAAAATTCTACTGAACAGCGCCGAGTGCGGCTTAAAGCGGCAGGAGTGGTTCTAACAGAGGTGCCATCGAAAATTTATTTTTCGTTATTCATTTAATTTCAATTTGATAAGTGCCGATATTTGCAATGAAAGTAAAAATTTTGAAAACTTTAGTAATAATTATTTATTTGATATTGACTGAAATAAAGTTGACGTCATGTGAAATTCGATTAAATACATCGAATCACGAATTTGTTCTACGATTATCGAATATTATACGATGTGAAGGAGACAAGTCATAATTTTTAAGAATGAGCCATATCTACATTCTACTTTTCATTAAAAAAGTTCTGGCAACACATTTTCAGTTGCCATTACACAGATAAAAAAAAACATTTAATTTGTAGAACATGTCCTACAACAAATATGACTATCGACGTTTATTTGTCAATATATTTCTATAGTAACTGTACGAAGACTTCAATAGGGTACCTTTACTATAATATAATAATTATTATATGATAGATGTCATAACGCTATTTTTATAAAAATAAGATGAGATAGATAAAAATATAGATAGACAGTTTTTACTTTATTTACTTTTTGGTATAAATTATTACAAATAAACAAAATTGGTGGGACAAGAGACATAAATACAAGTGAGTTATATCACGACCTGAATTCTATGGTAAAGTTGCGTGTAAAGAATAATGTGCCATTGTTAATTTATATTCAAAAACTAAAAACACGTCTTGAACAAGCTTACAAATTCAGAAAACCCTACGTAGACAGACTGTACTTCGATAAAAACAATATTTAGCAATTAAAAGATTATAATAGCATTGCGTTTGAATATAAGACATATTCTAAACGAACAAAAATAATAACAATTAACTGTTGGCCGCGACTTCGGTTCCGTGATGGTTATGGAACATAAGGACGTTTTAAAAAGACATGAAGGCTGTCCAACATTACATCGTTCCCTTTCATAATCCGGAGAAAATCATAAACGTTATATTGTGGGATCTTCTTCTAAGCCACAATGTATATACCAAGATTTTTTCTTTTTCATGAACTGATGGATTTAAAAAATTAAGAACGTTATGGATAGTTGGCCACATTTTTCTGTAACACTCGAACTGTCAAAAAATCTAACGGTAGGTTTGTACCGTTAGTCCAAATCTATTCAGTAGATATTTAAAATTAAAGAGAGAAAAAAATTTGAATATGCTCGGTCTAGCTCCTTGGTATTGTAACGCGATGAATTGTTCTAAATTAAGCGTTGTTCTAAAGTAGAATTCTGTTAATAAAACACAAAAAAATGTTCAAAATCAGTCCATTAGTTTTTGGACAAACAAACAGACAAAAATTTTTAAAGCAGTTGTTTTAGGCTCTGTATTATGTACATATATTACAGCTCACTTCCTTTTTTGGAAAAATATTGTATGCATAGATCTGGTTTATAGATTTTGTATAATTAACACGATTAATCGTATCACTTATACGCACCTAAAAAATAATTACACGCCAAACAAATTTATCGTGTAAAGTTTTATAATTAATTGAGTATAAACAAGCTTAACCTATTTATAGAAATAGTTTACTCACTGGGCCATGTAGGCGTGTGGTTCGGGAAAGTACTTGGAGAGAGTGGCGTCCGTGTGCGACCACGGCACGGTGCCGAACCGCAGCGAGGGCCGCTGCGACAGGGGGCGCGCTATCCTCGGGTCGTCCAGCCCGTTGAGCTCGTGGAACTCCTCCCGCGTGATCATGAACGCGGCCAGGTTGGCCGTGTAGATGGCGAGGAACACCACCGCGAACATCGCCCACATGTTGGTCATGAAGCGCGCCGTGAACCCGCGAGGGGAGTCCACGTGCACCGACGCCTATTCGGACACAATCGACTCGCGGGTAAATAATTATACTATATGCTGTTATCGCCGTTGGTTGATTTAAATTAATAAATTTTATAACGATAGGCATAGTCAGTCTGTACATAAATGAACATATATTTTTATCAAAGCTATAAAAAAATATAACTTCGTCTGATTACTTTTTCATTTCTCGCTAAGAAAATTGAAAATTTTCAATATTTGATAATTTTTGGTTTTTGGTCTGATTGTTTGAGTGAATATTGACGTTTTGAGGTCCTGGGAGCTGTTCTCAGCGGCCATATGTGTCTAGGTGTGCTATTAAATCGATCGATTCCAAAATCTAAGCAGTTCTATTATTAATACAAGTTCGTCAAATACTGTAGCCCTGGTTGAAATCGAGTTAGTTGTTCGGGAGGTATTGTGAACAAATAAATTATAAAAATGCGTTTCATTATCAACTTTGAAATTTTTGAGATTCATTTTTTGAATTCTTTAACTTTAGCTGCCAAAAAATGCATAAAATAATGCAAGCTCCATTCATTTTAGTTGAATCAATGAAATGATATTGATGTAAAAAAAATTTCATAAACGTTTTTTCAAAATGACAGATTGAAATGGTTTCTTTTATAAAGTTTAATCATTTTTTAAACTAAAAGCTTGTGTTGTGTGTTGTAAGGCCCCTTCAATCGGTTAATCCGCTCAAAAGATACTCTGACAAAAAATATGAAAAATAGTGGTTTCTTCATTTTTTTTTCAATGATTTCAATAATTTTACCAATAATATTTTTGGGCTCCATAAATCCGAATACAGTGATAACCTTTGCGACCAAAGCTTCACGAGAAGCTTTAGGCCTAGGGGCATTTCTTTTATATATACACTAAAGAATATGAAACGCAGGATAAGAAGTACCTGAAAAAGCACAGCCCAAACGATCCAGTAAGTCCGACATAGCGAGAAGCGGTTTTGGCTCGACCGTTTGGCATCTCTGCTGACACTGCAGTCGAATCCGCTCGGCGACAACCATTCGAAGAGAAATATGGAAAAGGTAGCGGCCTGTATAGCCACCGCCCCCACCAACATCCACGAGGCCGTATCGAAAGGTTCTAGGAAGGCCGTCGGCGATATGATCCCGGTGCGCTTGGCGACCACGATGGCGATGCCGGTCTCCATAAACGGCACGCTGAAGTCTACGACGGCTTCGCGATCCGAATTTATTATCAGCGATGTTAGCACCTGTCAAAAATATTAAGTCCATTAATGACCGATTGTCCATGTCTTACAATAAGATCGAGCAATAAACGACCAATGGAAGAATAATTAAATTATTTCTGAGATGCCTTTATCACTTACCATGTCAGTTTTCTTGTTGACCAAATCCAAGATCAGTCCGTTCCATTTGCCGCGGTGCAAGGTGCCCCATCGGCCGTCTTCGACGCGCGACAACTCGTACGTGAAACCCAACTGTTCCGCTAGTTGTGACAGCAGGTCAATACAGAAACCGCTACAGCATTGGTACAGTGAGCTGTTACGATGAGCAGCGCCCGCTTCCATTCTTTTTGCAAAAATAATAAATAAACATTTAACAATGTTCAGTAAATACTCCATATATAATTATTACAATTAACATTTATCCTTTTCTCAGAAACTGATCTACCAACGCAATATCACTAGTGAATAATTAACAAAACTCAATCAAATCACGCGTCACCCCAAGAAGTAACGTGGGAGCGAGACATATATTATTTTCTAAATTGAAATAGTATAATTCTCTTGTTCTTTCCACTTTTAAGATGGAAAGCGCACTTAGTGCATACCATTAACGTATCGGGGCATTTCGATGATGGAAAATGATTATAAATTAATTTATATTGTATTGAGATGATTGATATTATAATCTTTGGATAAGCACCAGAGCTTTTCACAGTAAAGGTGGCGTACGAACGTACCATGTGCTTAGAGCTTATTTTCGTGTCAAAATGTGAATGTATCATCCACTGCGACACTCTACGTACGAATTTGTGAATATTTCTCATGTACTTGGTTAATATGGCAATGATTCACATGCGAGTGTCGTAGAGCCGTAACAAGTGAATATCTCTAATACATGCAGTTTTTTAGTGTTTTAAAGAGGTAAAAGAGCATATAAGCCAGCAGAGAATTAGTGGTTACGGCCGCCCATGGACAATCGCGACCCTCGAGAAGTCACCAGTAAGTTGCCAGCCTCTTTGATAGAAATAGAATATTTGATGGAGGAGGAAAAGGGCCGATGGAGGGGGAAGGACCGATGGAGGGGGTTGGGTAGATGAAGGGGCAGTGCGTGATGGAGCAGGGAATGGACCATCGGAACGTCCACTCGCTAGACGAAACGCTACAATTGAAGCTGTTACTTCACGTCTGTATTTTGTGAGATTGTGCTATCTCACTGGTCGACCGGCTCATTTTCGTGTCGTAGCCAAGAAGGCCGCATATGAATCTGCTACTGTAGATTGATGTATATAATATTATATGATATAGAATTGGGTGTTAAATAACGAATTAAAATTTATTACTGTAGCTACTTCGTGCTTACCCAGCTACTTCGTACTCGGGGGCTACGCGACAAATCACACCGCGATCTAGTGAGCAACGACCTGTCACGGGGTCGGGGGGCGCCAAGTTAATGTAAGGCGGCTCCTCCAGGAATGTGATGCGCATGTGAAACTTTTCCGGCACACCTTGTGGTGGCGTGTGCTGCCCTCCCGGCCACACGATGTCTTTAATGTCGAGCCGTTCTCTCGGGTATGAGTTCCAAGTGCCTATTTCTTCCCATACCAACTGCAAAAAATAAATTTTAATTTATGTTCAAGTATTCGAAGTAGGCGCGAATAGAGGAAGAGGGTGGTTATGTTACATTGTTGATGAAATTTTATAAAAAGTACA
Organism: Eumeta japonica; assembly: GCA_005406025.1. Taxonomy (NCBI): domain Eukaryota; kingdom Metazoa; phylum Arthropoda; class Insecta; order Lepidoptera; family Psychidae; genus Eumeta; species Eumeta japonica. The sequence continues at coordinate 160,750 of BGZK01000112.1, forward strand.
CGACAGTTATAAATATGATTAAAATTAATGCCCTAGCACGACAATTCTAAAACTGTAAAGTACTAGTAGAGTAAACAAAATTGTAGAAGATTGTTGACACGATTTTCATCCCAAAAATATGTTAACAAATTAATTGCAAGAAAAATATAAATTATATTGGCAACTAATTCTAGGCAGGATTCCCATTTATTTTTGTCATTGAACTCGAAACCGTTTAATGGCTATTAATGAAAGTCGAACAAGTTTCTAGTTTTTCTCTTGTAAAAATTGTTGTCATTATTTTCATCTGTTTCTTATTACATGCACATGCATATACTTGTATCTTTTTTTTTTCTCGTTTCGAATCGACAGTTTTTTTAGAACGAAGTTCTTTATGGGGCGTTGCGGAGGGATACCCTAGTCGGCAAAAAACGTCTGTAACGTTAAAAAAAAGCGTAAGATTTTTATATATAGCCTATGCATGACGGCTATACAGTGTCTGATGTATAGTCTACGTGATGACTGTTATTATTATTGCAGTTTGCTCTTATTATAATATTTTTATGTATAGCCTATGCATGACGGCTATACAGTGTCTGATGTATAGTCTACGTGATGACTGTTATTATTATTGCAGTTTGCTCTTATTATAATATTTTTATGTATAGCCTATGCATGACGGCTATACAGTGTCTGATGTATAGTCTACGTGATGACTGTTATTATTATTGCAGTTTGCTCTTATTATAATATCATTCCACTAACGTTTCATAATCTAGGCGTGGCTTGTGTATTTTTATTACTTAAATTTTGTTCTATTTCTGAGATTATTGAGTATAATTAAATTTTGTTTAAAATAACAATATTTAATTTCTCTGACATCAATTTAATTATCACTATTATTAATTATACAATTAAAATGAAGAAAATAAATTTATACATAATAAATTATTTATAAATGAATATTTTTATAATTGTTGGTTATTATTAAACAATGTCAAAGTTACATAGGATATTTTACTGTTTTCTTTTTAGTCCAAAAATATATAATTCAGACAATGTACAAGATAAAGAACGAGAAGAAATAACCGCAACAAATGATGTTATGTTGGTGAACAATACACAGCAATCAGTAATGAAGTATGTTTTTCAAAAATTGAAAAATTAATTTTTGTACAATATATCGACTATATTTTGGTCATTGAGTTTATTCATTTTTTTTCACTATTATAGATAAAAAAAAAACATAATAAAGAATAATTATTTTCGTCGAATAGAACTTGAAATTAATATTTTTATAATAAGGAACTTCGTTCCTATCTGGTGTCCCACGACACCGCTCGTTTTTTTTTTTATTAATTCCACTATAAGAAAAATTAAAAAATAACTACTATACTAAGTACTAAGTAAATTAATTAATAGCATTAAATAATAAAAAATGGAAAAATGATAGAAAAAACAAAATATTCATTTTTATCATGTATTATTTATCAATAAAACAACGTAACTATTATTTGTGGTGGCAAGAGGGTGGAGGCGGATTATTTAGTACCGAAATATTTTGCCTATATTTTTGTTTTGTACAATCGAAATAAGATTGCTTAGATTCAAAATTGGCTGTCAGTATATTAACAAAAAGTTTTTCAACATTTTTTTGTAAAGGCATTATTTTTCTAATTTTCACTCTTTTATTCTTTTGTAACATAATACGCGCGTGAGTCGTGCACTTTTGGATTTCCCAAATTTTCTGAATTTATGTTAATATAATTTTTAATTTACTGTATTTGTTAATATAATATTTGCTAAAATAGTTTTCTGCATTATTATGCACCTGGAGAAAAAGAAAGAAAATCAGAATTACCGGTTGATTTTTCCGAAGTGCGAATACAGTTAGGATAATTGGTTAGGTACTTCTATATTGCTATTTTTATTTTTTTTTATTTAATAAAGAATGTGATAAAATTAATGACTTGAACAAATTATTATTCAGATCACTGTTAAAATAAAATAAATACACACTTTTTTTTGTTAATTCTCTATTACACAGAGGGGTCACTACTAACCAGTCAAGGCAAGGGTTCATAAGGATCATATAACATAAATGTTAAACTTTGACATGCAAGAAAGAGATGGCCAAGAGTTGAGTTCATTTGTAGTTTTTTAACCGACTTTAATTTGTATTCAACCTTTTGTTATCGGATCTAGGCGGCTTGCATATTTCATCAACAGGTATATTAATAATAATAATATGTACCCACGCCTATTTCCCAGAAGGGTAGGCTGAGACAATAATATTTCCACATGATGCGATCTTTGCATATCTCTCTTGCTTCGCCGACATCCATCAGTCTTTTGAGGCAAGCTCGTCGGTTGCGGGTGCTTAAAATTTGGCCCTTTTTAAATATGCCACCAATATGGTCTGCATAGGATATTCCAGGGTGACCTTTATCGACCTTCCCATCATACACATTATAGATTTGTTTTGTCACTGGCCATAAGCAATCTAGAATATTAAAAAACCAATAAAGTTTTTGAAAACGCATCACTTCGAGAGTAGGTTACGTTTTAGTTTGTGCGAATTGTCATTTGTTATTTAATTGTGACATCGTTTGCAAAACTGAGTATCGATACTACAATGAATACAAGTCGAGAGAATATTCGCCCCATTTTTTTAAATATTTTCGTTGTGGTCCAAGTCAACAAAAAATTGGCCACAGCCTTCAATTGGTATTTGGTGATGAAGCGCCTTTTCGTAGCTCTGTGTAGTCCTGGTTCAGTGAATTCAGACGTGATCACCTCTTTGACGATTTACGTGAAGATCGGCCGGCGACTGCAGTGACCGAAATCAATATTGATAAATATTGGTAATGTACGGTAACTAATTGACACTGATAAAAAAAAGTAAAAATCGTGTGCGTGTAACCTTTACGTGCGGCTGAAGTAAAATTTCTTTGACTTTCATAATAAATATCACTAAAAAGATTAATCATAAAATAAATATGTCGCTTTATAATTTATTTTCTTTGATAATACAGTTTTGCCCTTTCCGTATTTGTGATAGCCCTTGGACCTATTATAATAATTTTATAAATATAAATTTTACTTAATATGTACATAGAATTAAATATAAAATTCAATGATGGTTAGTAATTGTCAATGTATAGCAAAAAAAAAAAAAAAAAAATTGGAAAAAACATTTTATTAATTATAATATAACATTGATTTTGATAATGAAATTAGAAATTTTATTGGTCAGCTCTTTAATTCTAGTACAATTAAACTATAGATTTTATTGAATAGATTTTTAATTTTGGTATTTAAAACTTAATTTTTTTTTGTGCGAGTCATGATTAATTTGCTGTATTTTGCCTTTATTTACCGATAAAGACGTAAAATTTTCCTCCGAATCAATCATATAAATTTTTAACAACAATTGTTTTACAATGTTTCAAAAGCATTTTTTATTACACTCGTCTTTTTATAAAATTTTCACATTATAATTGTCAATTAAAATAAGCAATGTAGTCACCATGATTAATACGCAACAACATGTAGGAATATATTTTGGGCCAGTTTCACGTTATTCATGTAAATATGTCTAACTATATAGAAGTTGTATATCCGCAGTGTTACCAATACATATATACAAATACATATATATTAGGTTGGTAAATGAATAAAACGTCACTTCCGTCCGAAAACTGTTACTTCCGTTTGATAAAGATCTGGATTACTCTCAAGTAGCGGCTAGAGAAATTTTACTTCAAAATACTTGTGAGTGAATTCGTACTGAACTAGGCACTGGAATGAGCCAAAGTGCAAAAGATTGCGCACGTACATCCGTACGTTCGGAAATTTTACACTCGATGCATATATACCGTTTAACTTCGCGGATGACCAGAAACAATTGCGAGCAAAATGGTGTCGTAAAATGGCAAAAAAATATAACGGAGAATAATTGTAAATGGTGAAAGAATTGTACATCGGAAAACGATAAATATATCAGAAAACATTTTACGTGGTGTTATTAATGGAAATCCAGACATTTCAAGTATTCGCCCATGTACAGTCAAGGAATGATTCGTCGGCTGCCGCACCTGGTCGCTGATCGCAGGACGGAGGTTCACAATCTTGAGTTCGGTGGCGCGCAGCTCTCCGTCGGGCGTGAATTCGATGCTCTGCCTGCCGGGCTCCGCCTCGACGCTGACGTTCCGGAGGTGTCTGAAGAACCGCTCGCCGGCGGACCAGCGCGCCTCGCCCGCGCCGCCGCACGACAGACGCGTGCCCAGCGGGTGCCGTATGTTCTCCGGGGCGGACACGTACGACTCCACTCCGTAGGCGAACACCTTCACCGCGGTCGCGATCTCGCCTATCAAAGACGAGCTCGACGTGTCGAAGTGGACGCCTGCACCGATCAAAGGGCACATTGCTTTTTTCATAACATTTTCGTGGGGCAAACGAGTATATGAGCGACCGGAGAGTGGAGGGTCACCGCCGTCCATGGACACTCGCAACCTCAATTATAGTTGGATAGGAATAGGATATCTGACGGTAGGGGGAGTGCGTTGATGGAGAGGAAATGGGCCACGCAATCCTAACTCAATTGCAACAGCAAAAGCTGCTATTTCACGCCTGTATTCTGAGAGAGTGCAGCATCTCACTGCTCGAGCCGGCCCATTGTCGTGCTGTATGCAAGTTGACCACAGTATTGCTCTACCAGATTTAATGTTTTAGCTTCATAAGCATATGATGCGGTTTGTAAAAATCAAGTAAAAAGTATCATTTACAGAAAAATTATGTTTTGTAATATTTATTACAATACAGTAGAAAAAGAATATATGGTTAAATAACCATAAAATATTTTTTAAACGTTTACTGTAAGATAAGGTTTTAAAATTAAATAAATCATTCGACTCGTTTGTGATTAAAAATTATAAATTAACAGTCATGTAGAAAATATGTAACTTATCACAATTCAACCAATTTCATAAGTCATGGGTGCTATTGGTTAATTCTTAATATTTTATTTGATATAGAGCAAAGCACAAAGGCGATCTCTAAATTTCTTTAACATAATACCTCTACATGATAGTATGGCCGTGCACAGAAGACGCCTAGTACAATTTCGTTAAATGCGACGAAAAATGATAGAATCATAGGGCTGTGTCATAAGGACGAATAAAAGGAGAGAACGCAATTATAAGGGTTCGTTTTTGGTCACTGGCTACGTAATCCACAGAAGGGAATAATACATAAAACATCAAACAGTGTCAACGGATGTAGCTACAGAATGCACACAAATATTATATGTATATCTAAATGGCACTTGCCGGTTATGAGCGTTCGCTTTTAAATCATACACTAACTATTTTTTTTATTCACCAAAAATAATACTTTCTATAAAAACCATAGGCTATACATTCCCAATTTGTTATAAGCTGATAATACATTATGTTGAAACACTTTAAAAACTACGTCATATATTTTTTATAGTGAAATAAAAATTTTATGAACTTTGCGAAGATTAAATTATAATATGGAAAAATAAGTGTTGAAACCTGACTCGAAATATATTATGTTTTCTAATATAAGATACGCTATATATTCGTATTCTAGTAATTAATCTACTCGGTCGCTTAAATATTAAGTATAATTATATTAGAAATACATTATAAATGCATGGCCTCTCCTAAATTTTTGGACTTAAATATACAACAGACAATACAGGAAATTTAGTACAAAATCCTTCCATTATTACAAGAAAGATAGCAGCTTAATGAATACTATTTCTAACCGAGCATTCCAACTGGGAATTTGTTGGACTGCTGCATGGAGCCCAACACGCTCTGAGTGACTATCCAAACGAAGTTCTCGCCGGTGAGGTGCAGCTCGCCGGCCGTGCTCAGGATGTCGGCGGCCTCCTCGCGCGTCGCGTACAGCAGCATCACCCGCGCCTCGCTCGCCACCAGCTCGTTCAGGTCCGACGGTTTCTTGACGACCACCGCGTTTAGGATGGTGAATTTGAATCGATCCTTAGCAAACAGGCGTTACGATATATAAACATTTTAATACAAAAGTATATTTAGATTAAAAACCGTCGGAAAGCAGCGTACACCCCCTAACGAAAATTACGTAGATTCGAATATATCCGAGTTTAGAACAGATATAATTTGTATAAAAGTAATACGAACATGTAATTTTTAAAATATTCTCCATGTCTACATTTTCTAGGTCAGTTTTGCAATAGTCATGAGTGAATAAATTTATTAATTTTTTAGAATTTTTTACTTTAACAGTAGTTAATGACCACAAAAGTGACCAGTTAGCCATTCTGCGATCACTTCGCAAGATATACATTTTGCGAAATTGGTCATAAGTGCCGATAGATACAGATTGATTTAATCATTAAATCTTTCGCGTAGAAATGGCCTCGATTTCGGACAATAAATTATATTTTTTTCAATAAATTCTACGATCGTGGCCATTATTTGATCCCATATTTCCAGATTATGTTTAACGCCTAACAATTTGCGTTCGCGCATTCCTAACTTCCAGAATCCGAATCAGTAGCTTACTGTGCAAACCCGGATGCTGTATAAAAGCTTGCATTTTCTTGACGCAACCATGTTTATATTGTTCAACGATTTCATCAGCGATTTTTTTTCTAAATGCGTAAAAACCAAACTATATGCCAATATAAACATAGATGGAAACGCGTCTCGCGCAGCTTAAACATTTAGTGCATTTAAAACTTATAACGATGCATGTGTGCGTGCATCGGCTCACTTGTAGCGCGGTGACCCTCTCTCGGACGGCCTGTATGAAGTCGTCGTGGCCGGCTATGGCGGAGGTGACGACGCTAAACTGGTGCCACTTGTACCGCTCCAGGATCGACAGCATGGCCGCAGTCTGATGTTCGATGGTCGGCGCCAGCTGCAGCCGCAGCGATGCGTGCGAAGCGCGCTTCTCCAAACCGCTGTTGTCCGCGTTCCATGCTATTACCTGTTTTTGTGCAGATACGACGTTATTTTCATTAATATCGTATAATATATATAACCTCTTAAATTTATATTTATACAGATTGTGATTAATCTGCCTTAATTAGAAAAATACCAAAAGTGTATAAGAGCTTTTTTAAAAATTCAAAGTGAAAAACGTATTTCAAAGGAAAGTTTGATATATAGACTACATTAGTTTGACAGGAAGCGTTATAATCTGAATCTTTTTTTTTTGCTAATTTAATTCAAAAATACAGTCTTCACGAGTTGTCACAGTTAAAAATAACTATTGATGGTGGCCCGAGTTACAATATGCAGTTTACGGGCACAAGATTACCGACTTAATAGATTTCAGTTGAGAATATATCACCGAATTCAACTAACTGGATACGAAAAAAAAAAACAATCTGTCTGCTCCAAAAATTTGCAAAGCACATTCGTTTCATTATAATTGGATCTCGCTCCAATTATTACAATTTCGTATAATAAGAATTAAAAAAAAAAAAATTATTTTCTATTATTGGATAAACAGATATAATAGATATTGCTATACCTGAACTGAAACGGAAGTCAGAACCATAAATGGAAATTTCTTTTTTATCAACATCCTCGAATAAATGCAAATAATAGCTGGTTTAAATACAAAATAATATAAAATTCTAATTTTATATATATATATATGACATATATTTAGAATAGTAAAATAAATGATGACGCCAAGGATTAGCAACGGTATCGAAACTCATCGAGTATAAAAACTAACCGGTATGCCGAGGTAGCCGGCCAGCTGAAGGAAGTACTGCGCAGAGGCCGTCGAGCGGCCGTATTGCTCGTGGTTCATGAGATACAGGATGGCCGACACGTTCACGGCGAGGAACTCTTTGCATAGAGAATCCAAGATGGCTGAAACGAGAGAGAAAACGACACTGATAGCATTAAATAGACAGGGTTCCGCGCAAACGACGTAGCTCGTCTCGCAATGCGGTCATCATTACGACATATACATTGCTTTTTACTCTGCTCGTAAAGAGCAATGTATATGCCGACGCTCGTAATGATCTAATATAAGTTTGAGGATTGTTTACGTCAGTCGTTCCAGCATATATTTATCTCCGCTTTCCCCCAAAAACACTGATCCATTTAGTCACATGATATAACCCTTGGCGGCCCGTTTTCCACTACTCACGAAATGTTCCAAAGTTCAAAAACCCGAATTCGGAACGCATGAACGCCTCGTTATTGGGAGCTCGCGTCGTTTCCTTCAAGTTCATATAAACTTTATTTGTCGGGAAAAGTTGTAATGTATACGATATGGAAGGCTTTAACGTTGATAACACACATTCATAAATATGTTAATGTTTCTCCCTACGATATGTATAAATTGATATTTTCTAATTCTTCATAGAAAAACAGCGTACATATCGTATTCGTGATCTTAGATATCACATGATATATTTAAAATTACTTATTTTAAAGCTCCAAAGTCCACATAAATAAAGCTCTTTCATTAAAAAAAATTAAATGATGATTAATATTGTTAATTATTTTTATTTAGCTACCAAAATATTCTCGACGCTGTATGTTGATTTCGAAATATTAAGTCTGGTAAATTTCGAAATGGAATACCCGTTTAAAATCGTAAGTATTGACGTTTTTTATTACCTTTGTTTTAAAACGGATTTGATTTAAAAAAATGTGCTGTTTTACGCTACAAGTTCTATTTCTACATAAATTTGAAAAAAAAAATTGATCAACATTTCATGTCGTGTGGAGTTGCTGGACTCCCATCGACCGCGTCCCCAGGTGGTGGATAGGGGAATACCCCCAGATATGGGAGGTACTGGGAAATCAAATACTCAGCGCGAACCAAAACCAGCAGGCATGGGCGTGCCTTAAGTCCCGTACGACGCGGCCTAAGGGATCACACCCCAACAGAAAAGACAAAGCTGTGGATCAGCTAAACTCATGAAATGGCGGAATACAAAACTAATCTACCCAGGAGGGTACCACTGATAGTGGAGAATCCCTCTGAACGCTGTTCTCCAGGACAGAGCTCAGGCTGCCCCTCGGACTGGGGGCAAATTTCGCTCAAATAATCATAATAATAATACAACACTCACTCAGCAAATCTTCCACAGAGGATTGTTTACGAACAGACCTAGATCAAACTCATATAGTGGACCCTGCCTACCTACAGAGGCACCTGCATCTAATGCAGAAATCATCGAACTTGACAGCACTGAACATACTGACAAAAGCGAGACACAAGGCTGGCAGGAAGTGAATGGTCGGAAAAGACTAAGAAATAGTCCAGAAACAATGCCACGTAGACAGAAACAGACCAAACTCAATTACTGGCTAGCAGCACCTGTACCGACATCAAATAGTTTTGCTGAACTTGAAACTACTGACCAGCCAAAACCACAGATCAAGTGACTCACCAGGCAGTAAGACCCCACCTTCTTCATTGACAAAGTTAGTAACATCCAACCCTTATCTAAAATGCTTGAATCTGTAGCTTCAGGAGACTATGAAATCAAAATCCTACAAGGTGAAAGAGTAAAAATTCAGACAAAATCACCCGAGTCATACTCAACTATATACAAAGAACTTAAGAATAGAAGCACTGAGTTCTTCACATACCAGCCCAAGCAAGAAAGAAGCTTCAGAGTTGTATTGAAACGCATCCATCCCTCAACTAGCACTGATGATATAAAACAAGCCCTAGAAGATCTACACCATAAACCCAACAACATTTGGAATGTTAAAATACCAAAACAAGAAAACCCCACCCATATTTTTCATAGACCTGCAACCCAATCCCAATAATAAGCATGTGTATAGTATCAAATCCCTTCTGAATTGTCGGGTAGAAATTGAACCTCCAAAACCTAAACGTGAAATCCCTCAATGCTCTAACTGTCAGCAATACGGACACACGCAAAAATTCTGCCACAGACAATCCAGATGTGTAAAATGTGCTGAATCCCATCATACAAAAAACTGTCCTAGGAAAGAACGTTCTGACAAAGTGAAATGCATACTCTGCGAAGGGAATCACCCGGCCAATTATAAAGGATGCATTGTCTATAAAGAGTTGCAAAATATAAAATACCCGAATACTCAACCAAACAAGCAAAAGCTCAAAAGAACAGAAAAACCGGAAGCTATTGTCAACCAAACTCAAACAAAGGCAGAATTTACTGGCCCTAAAAGTCATATGCAAATACTGTGGAAAGCAACCCGACAACGAATTCAACCAACATTGAACAACAGGTAGGAGATATCGTTCGAATCCTCAATACGTCAATACAAGCTCTTATGAATCAAATGCTACAAATGACCCAGATGCTTAGTGAGATCATGTCAAAATGTCGTCACATTCTCAGCCCTAAAACTTTGTGCATGGAATGCTAACGGCTTGTCAAACCACTCAAATGAGTTAAAATACTTTCTGAAAACAAACAAAATTGATGTTATGCTCGTTTCTGAAACTCACTTTACAACCAAGAGTTTTTCAACATTCCCGACTACACGCTATATCATACCATGCATCCAAATGGAAAAGCTCATGGCGGTTCAGCCATCCTCATCAAATCAACCATTAAGCATTATCAATCCCAGCCACACTGCAAAGACTATATACAAGCTACAAATGTGGTTGTGAGCGCTGGTGTAAGTGACATCACAATATCATCTCTTTATTGTCCACCGAGGCATACTATTAAAGAGCAACACTTTAATGATTACTTTAAAACTCTCGGCAAGCGCTTCATAGCGGCAGGTGACTACAATGCCAAACACACTTTTTGGGGCTCCAGGTTGACTCTACCAAGAGGCCGCGAACTGCTCAAAAGCGCTCAATCAGGGCATATGAACATAATCTCGACAGGACAACCCACATACTGGCCCACCGACAAAGACAAGATACCAGACATTGTAGACTTCTGCATTTTCAAAGGTATAGCAAACACCAACATATCCTGCTCCAGTTGTTGGGATCTATCATCAGACCACTCTCCTATCCTAGTGGAAATTACGGCAGAAATAAGGGAAACTACTAGGAGATGTACCTTACATAATAAACGTACTAACTGGCCCTTATTTCGTGCCCTCACCGACGAGGCATTCAGCGTACCTATTGCTCTTCAAACAAAAGGAGACATTGTGGATGCTGTTGAATATTTTACTACCAGTGTCCAAAGTGCAGCATGGAATTCAACACCAATAAACCAACACAAGCTTACTGAACAACATATACCCACAAACATTCTCCAGAAAATTAGTGAGAAAAGAGCACTCCGTAAACTGTGGCAGCAAAATAGATGCCCAGAAACGAAAAAACGCTTAAACCACAAAATAAAAGAACTCAAACGCATTCTCAATAACGACAGAAATGTAAGGTTCCAAGCGTACCTCGAGAGTCTTGATCCCACCGCTGCTACCGACTATTCACTCTGGAAAGCAACAAAGAAAATTAAAAGACCAACAGTTAACTCCCCCCCACTTAGAAAACCGGATGGCAGCTGGGCCCGCAGTGACCATGAAAGGGTTGACGCATTTGCTGAACACCTGACGAATGTATTCAAACCCCATCCCTACGAGGGGCCGCCAGAACACGAGAAAATGGTAATGGAATGTTCAAGGGAAGCTGCAGCAGAGTACCATGCCAAAAAATACACAACAAAGAGGTCAGAAGAGTAATACAAAAGCCAACACAAAGAAATCACCAGGCTATGACCTCATCACAAATAAAATTCTCAAGGAATTGCCAAACTCTGAGTACGTCTGATGACAGAAATTTATAATGCGATGACTAAACTACAGTTCATACCACCTCAGTGGAAAGTTGCACAAATAATAATGTTATTAAAACCTGGAAAACAACCTGAGGATCCTAAGTCATATAGACCGATTAGCCTTCTCCCCATCCCATCGAAAATATACGAGTCGTTGCTGTTGTTACGCATACTACCATTGGTGGAACAACATAAAATTATACCCGACCACCAGTTCGGCTTTCGTCGAAAGCACGCCACTGTCGATCAAATACACAGGCTAATAAATGAAATAGACAAGTCTTTTGAATCCAAAGAGTACTGCGCGAGTGTATTTCTTGACATATCTCAGGCGTTTGACCGAGTATGGCACGAAGGACTGCTGTTTAAAATAAAATCTTCATTGCCCAACTACATCTGTCAAATACTTGAATCCTTCATACAGAATAGACGCTTTGTAGTTCAACACGGTGAGGCACTTTCACGCCTTTGTGATATCAACGCAGGAGTCCCACAGGGCAGCGTGCTGGGGCCACTACTCTACCTTATCTACACCTCTGACCTACCAACCTCAGACTGTATAACCACCGGAACTTTTGCTGATGATACTGCGATTTTGGCTTCCCATCAAGATCCAGCGGAGGCATCAAAATCCTACAGGATGGCCTTAACAATATTCTAAACTGGCTCAAGAGGTGGCGAATAAAGGTTAATGAGTCCAAATCCGTCAGCGTTATCTTTACCTTGAAGAAAGGTATCTGCCCACGGTTAAAGATTAACAACATTGAGATTCCCAAGCAGACCACGCGAGATACCTAGGATTACACCTGGATAAGCGACTTACATGGCAGAAGCACATTTTACAAAACGCAAGCAATTAGGATTGCAAACAAGAAAACTCTACTGGCTAATGGGCCGCCAATCACAATTATCACTCAGCAGTAAACTTATCTTGTATAAGGCTATACTAAAACCAGTCTGGACGTATGGGATCCAACTATGGGGGACAGCCTCCCATTCAAACGTTGAAATCGTACAGAGATTCCAAAATAAAATGCTAAGAATGGTAACTAATGCCCCCTGGTACGTCACAAACGAACAGTTGCATCACGACCTGCAAGTTAATACAGTCAGACAGGAAATTATTCAATATGCCAAAACATATAAGAAAAGAATCGCAAGCCACCCTAACCACCTGGCGAAAGTGTTAATGGATGAAACGCAAACGACTCGCAGACTTAAACGGAAAATGCCCAGCATATACTTAAATAAATAAATAAATACCAATTCTTGAAGTAAAGTAGGATGTGACACAGGTCACATACCGAGCATGTCTAATAGATTCCAACATACTACTCAATGTCCCATAGTGGCGATAGATTGTAGTAAATAAAATAAAAAAAAAAAATTGATCAACATTTCATTACAATAACAAAACACAAGCTTTTTAAGTCCCATTAGACTAAAGCCGCATTGACATGAGGAAAAACGAGGGTAAAATCTATAGAGCATTCAAATTTTTTTTAGAAGAAAATGTTTAGGCCTGATCAGATTGTAAAACATATTTATTCAAGCGAAACCGTTGAAAAACAGCCTTTCGAATGACTTTAATGGGGTTTGAACACAGCAACATTTGAAGGCTTCCTCTACATGACGCATTTTGATAGAAGAATGAGGTCATAAACTCTCCGCGTCTTGTAATGCAATGGAAGAATTTCTTTCAGCGCTATAAGTGCAGAAATAATGGAAATAAATATTTACCTCATCACAGCGCTTTTTAAGAATTCAGGTGATTAGCTACAAAACCTCATAGTTTCGGATTGTTCGTTTATCTTATTAAGTAAAAGTCATCCAATTATTCATTTTATTCGGATCTAATTAAATCACATTCGACACAAAAGTGTACTTCGCACAAGACTTAAAAAATATTGTGAAAAGAGTTTTGAGTAAATAAATTTTGAGTAGTTATAACTACATTGAACAGCGAATTCAGGAAAAAAATATTTATACCCCTCTAGTGAAAGTACTTAGACAGCTATTCAAATTACCAAAAATATGTTTTGTGTTGTAAATAATTCAAGAATTTAACCATCAATATAAAATTAGTCGAAATTTCTAAATATGCTTCTTAGGGTATTTTTTGTTTGGTCGGTTGGTTGACGTGACGGCGGGATAGTGTGATCGAACCATACTACAGTCGTCGGTCGATATGAATAATGAAACAATTAATTTTATATTTACTCGACATTGACATGCACTGTGGTAAGAAATGGGATTCGTTAAGGTTACAAAAACTCATTTATCCATTCCACGGCTAACAAGTAATCTCACAGTATAGCACACTCATCCTCTTGCTTTGTGATTGCTAAGACTTGCAAAACGTACTAGTTCTAAATAAAATTAAATTGTGTCATTTACAACAAATAAACATAAGATATTATTTATAAATCATTGCTTATTTTGCTTGCGTAATTTTTAGACAATTTTCGCGTAATTTGCAAACATAACCAGAGATACAAAAAAATAGCTGACTTGGCCCTTCGTGAAATCGCAAAAGTTTTTGTGGCGAAAGATTTGCGAAATTCAGCATAATTTATTACAGGAAAGTTTTTTGATGAGATCTTATTACTTTTTGTAAGCAATATTTCTTTTCTTCTTTTAGGGTTCCATTTCTTACACGATAGCTAAAGTTTTCCACAAAGCTCACTCTCTGTATTTCCTTAAAAGGGTTCCGCTCTCACCGACGTGGCAACCCTGTCGATACTTTTGTGCAGTTTTAAAAGTAGTAAAAACATTGATTTCTTTCAGCCGATTGTGTGATCTATAATGTTCTTTTATAATGTCCTTATTGAACTGATTACTTACATTACTATCTTTTTACTGCGTTTTCGTATGAAATGATGAAATATTAAAGCGTTTATTATCAGTTTATACAATAGGCCAAAGGTAGGATTAGTTTGTTTAATATAAACTGAACGGTTGTACACGAAATGTGACAATGCGCGACAAGGAGCAGGTCAAAAGCTTTGTTACGTGTCAAATCGGAAATACTAAAACGAAAAAAGGTTGGTCTTTTGTTTTGTGCAATATTTAAAGTATTTTGAACAAAGAAAATTGTAAACACTGCTGTTTTCATTTATGTGTGACCATCATAACAAGAATGGGAAGGGGTCAAAACCTTATAAATTATGTGACGTAATTTATGGATGGGCCCCATACGATTCAAGCGATTCACCGATCTGGCTTATCTTCTTAACCATGTATACCGCCACAATGAATCCGACCTGGTTAATTTTCGAGTAAACAATATCGAAGCACTAATTATCAGGTAAAGACAAAAGTTTTAATAAAAACACATACAATTTGTATGTCATTTACAACATAAATGGGCGCGCGCGGCCTTACCCTTGGGTAACATTGACGCACGAGACTATGGATGTAGGAAAAGAGAGCTTTGGGTAAATCCGAGAAATCACATGTTACGGTCTGCGCTTGAACGTGATCCGAATAGAACTGTTCTAAGTTTTGTTTTGAATGTTTAACTGATATGTCTTAATCTCAAATCACATTAGCTAAAGTTAGGGCTGGATTTAAACTTAGTGCCGCCCCTGGGCATTGTAGAAAATGCTGCCCAAATACTGAAATTTTACTTAAAGTTATAATTTTATGGCCTTATTTAAAAAAAAATTAAATAACTAATTTATTTCAGAAAATTTATTATGTATTATATACTTTAAAGACATTAAACATATTTTTTTTTGTTCTAAGAATTAAAATATAATTATTATAAAAGATGTATTCGATAAATTATTTAATTTTATAAAAATTCATTGATTGGTTGATTATAGTCTATTCTTCGAAAAATGCATGAATTATTCAAAAATATTTTTAATTTTTCGTAACGACTACAAATTATTATTTATATTTCAGAAATAAAAAATCAAATATTATTATTTTGAATCATCCAGAAAATACATTAATTTAATTATTTTGATCATTAATATTAACTACAAGTGCCAAAATAATAATATACAAAATTTCGATTTAACAAATAATGCATGAATTGAATTTCTAGAATTATCCATTAAACAAAAAATTATAATATAAAAGAATTATTTAATTATATTGAGTAATTTTGAACCACTAATTTTTTTTTTTCATTTTCCAAATTTTGTCGCCCTAGAAAATATGCCGCCCTGGGCACTAGCTCCGACTACCCCTATTGTAAATCCAGCGCTGTCTGAAGTTTTAGTCAGGAAATCTCACAGAATGAGTTTCCTTGGAGTTTTGTATGAATAGTTAGATTAACCGTGGATAAGCCATATAACGGATACAAACTAAATAAAATAAATTAACGTTTACAATTTATTTTTTTAGACATTTTTCTTAGTAAACACTAAATATATTTCAAATTTCAAGTTTACAGGTTTCCTAGAAGTAACTTTATAATGAATAGAGGTTCAATGTAAGCTTACAACGAAAATTATAAAGTATTAGATATAACATTCAACGTATTTTTTCGGCTTTTGTTCGTATTTGTAACAAAAATGAGGAAAGTTTAAAAGTGCCTCGAGCTACTTCTAGAAAAGGGTCCTCGGTGACGGTGATTTGCACGACTCAGCAGGGCCACTGCCGTGACCCGGGGTTAATAAAATCAATATTATTTTTCTTATGTAACAATGTAAAAAACTTATGTAAGAATAATACATTTTTTGATAGGAAATTTGATACATAAATTAACATTAAATACGTGGTCAATAGACTATCGATGCTATTACCTGAAAAGGTGTATGCAGGTTTGTACGTGCATTATAGTACAGTAACTACATATTATACAACGACAGATAGGTCATTAGATTATTGTAATCACTATGAAATAATATGAATTCAATTTTATAGTAAGTAAAATCATAGCGATAATAATGAACTCGAGCCATAATATATTTAAAAAAATATTTTACAAGAAAGTCATCATTGATTAGTTCATTTTGACGATGAATCTGAAATTGTACAAGACAGACTTTTGTCGACATCGCGATGAAGTCAAGTCTCATTGTTAACCGTTAAACTACAAATAGTTCTTAAGATATTGCCTTTCCTTATATACATATTGTAGTTATTAATAATGAGATCAAGTCGTGCCCTAACTTGACGCCCTTACATAGTTACAAGGAACCGCAAAAGGTTGAGGGGCTTGGAAAGTGCATACTGCTAAAAAATATAAATTACCATAATTTTATTATTAACAGAAATCTTGCAGGTCAATTTAAAAATCATATTATAGAAGTACTTTTATAAATTAATCATCAATTATTAGTACACTCTATGGCAATATTTTTCCGTTTGAGTGCAAAATTATAAAACGTTAGAAAAAAATCTATAAAATGGTTGACCTTGCAGGCCATCTCTAAAACTTGCCGCTATGATATTTATTGGTAATTTTTAAGCTCCTTAACTTCCAAAATACAGTTATCTTAAGCTCAAGACCTTATCATTTAGCTTTTTGAGCCAAAAATCCGACAAAACAATTGACCTTATAGACCAGTCATGAAACTTTTTGCTAGTGTCAAGCTTAGTCTTTAAAAATATACTCAACAGTAAATTATAAATTTTGAGTGCAAACGACCGATTTTTGTGCTTTTTAAAGCTCTAACAGTTCAAAAATATAATTTTAAATAACCTTTCAACTCTTGAATTTTAAATATCCATATTTATTTAAGTAAGAAGTTATTTTTTCATATTTTTAAATTATATATTGCAATTTATAGTTTTTAAACCACGGTATGGGTCGTTTGGTTTGTAACAATCAACTGTGTTTTCTGAGCAGAAGAGCTAGTTAGATTTCGGAAGTTATGGTAAAAATAATTTAAAAAAATTTTTAAAAAAATGGAGTAAAAAATCAATTGATTGAAATATTTGAAGCTTTCTTAAAAAAAACTTGTTTGAAAATTTTCAAAGTGTATTAGATTTTGATTTCTTTTTATGGCATTGAACGCAATTTTTTAAAAACAACAAATGTTATAGAAGGTCAAAAATTGATTGGTGAAAATCCGCGAAGTTATGTTAAATAAAAATGTTTATATTTTTAAAATTTTGAAATTGCAATGTGTTATTATCAATAGTATTTGACGCAGTTATTTTAGCACAAAATATTTTGTAGAGGGGCAAAATCGATTGGGTGGAAATTTTCAGTTTAAAAAAGTTTTTTTGGAAATTTTAAAATGCAATATTTTTGGGAAGCGTTGTTAGAATTTTATTAATTAGGCGGTATTCGATGCGATTTTTCGAGAAGAAAAAAGTTCGTAAAAGGTCAAAGATATATATATATATAATAATAGAAAATTACTTTCAAATTTTTTTTTCAGATTTAACGTTTGAATATTTGAAACGGCTGTACCGATTGAATTCAAAATCTATTCAAATTTAAGACCCAATGGACCCTTTCGAACATCATGTTGCTTGTCTTAATCGGTTAATGCGTGCGTGTGTGCATGTACGTGCCCGCACGCGCATGCACGCACGCATCCACACACATTCATACACAGAAGGACGTCCTTCTGAAACTAGTTTTCTGTGACCTGGGACCTCAAAACGTCGAGATATGATAATAATTCGGTTTTTCATCGAACCCAAACCGAGAACATCCCCTATTTTTTTTAAAGCTATGATTTTAAAAGCGGCAAGCTACAAACGTGTCGAATCCTTCTAGATAAGAGGAATATGTGATTTTACAATATAACCGTATTATTTTATTATTAAAACATAATCAATCTGTTATTTTGAAACGGGATTTGCCCGTTTGCTACATTATTATTCCTTAAAGCTAAGCAAAACCTTATTGAGATTTAGTGCAATAAATTTATGAGGTATAATAGGTAGCAAATTGTACCTTTTCAATACATAACTCCTACGGGTTAAATTAACGAACAATTTTCATTAATGTCAGCGGAGGTATAATTTTACTTTCAAAGAATGAAAGACACGAGGTAGGTATTCGCATGAAACCTCTCGGAAGCAATCAATAATTAATTAATGAACGCAATTCAATGTCGTTTCATTTTAATGCGGCATCGATCAGCGACGTAATCGGGGCTGGGATCGACCTCAGAGCCGAGACTTGAATTACACTCAGAACCGGGAGTAAAACGGAAAAATATTAGGACCGAGTTGACTTAGATTGTGCTCAGAGATGGGATTGGATCAGGTCAGGATTCATTCTGATTAGAGATCTGAACTGACTGCGAGACCGGAATCATAATCCGGAAATAAATAGCGGTCGTGAGTAAGGTTGGGGTCGAGCCGAGGTTTGGGGTTGGGATTTATATAAAAAAAGAGAAAATTATTTTAGGAACACGCACGTGTGTACCTAAAAATTACAATCATCACTATATTTTTTTTAAATGTGATAATATTCTACTAGATTAATTAATATGGATTCCAATTTAGATTCTGAATTAAGAGCTTCCTGTAGCTATTATTAAATTGCAATATTTTAAGACTCTACGAGGCTATTCATTTCATCGTTTTATAAACAGTGTGACAAAGAGATATAACATAACAATTAACGTGCGTGGATTGTCAATGCAGAAATCTGAATTCTTATTCGCCTACCGCAATCGATGTAACGAGTCAGTCAACAAATGGAAATAGATTTAAAATAATGTGTAGGTATCTCACAAGTTTATTATGAGAACGGGTTTCATGTTTACATTTACTATGACGTGAAATGTTATTGCAAAGGTAAGAATAAGATACGACATTGTGCCGCTCTACAGATGTTCTTCCGTTACACTTTTAGGGTTCCGTATTAAAAGGTTGCCGGGGGGACCCTTTTACTAAGCCTATGAGAACCTATGTTTTATTCAACGCCACTGCAGTAGTTTGACAAGGCCTGACAACGTAGTGATTGATTACGTCTTTTCAGAACGCTTCAAGATAGAATAATACCGGTCTCTCATTCAGAGTATATACAGGATTACTATGGGACCGATAGGAAATTATAAATATGTGATAGGAAAGCTCACTTGGCACTTATTTAATCTCATATGGTATTAAGAAAAATGTTATCATTTTCAAGATATCGGGCATTATTATTTTTTTTTAATTCACTTCAATGAAGCTTAACCATAAAAAATTCTTAGAGGTATTTAATTAACCATTGTGATATTTTAAATTTTATACGGAAACAAATTTGTATAATTTTTTGTAACATATTTATAGTGCCAAGTATCATTTTTTCTATTCCGTCTATTAAATGGTTACGGTTTTGTATTTTTACCTTGTAGACCAGCTTCTGGTATACGAACGGACTTGGGAGAACTTTGATTGGTCTTTCTTGCCGGAGAATTTGAATGGACAAACCGGAAAAACGAGAAAATGTGTTCGATTATGCATGAGAAATGACGGTAGAGGTTTCGAAAATATATTATAGACAAATAAATACATTTTGTTTAAAATAGGTTTTTTTTTTGTTTTATATTCAATCTCAAAATTTCTCAATCATATTACGTCAAGTCAAAGTGTTACTAATATCTTTTTGAAATGAAAGTGACACGTACTTTGTTTGATATGAATTAAAAGAGGATAACATGGAGAAATTTTAAAATGAATCGAATTAATGTACATGTTATGGATAATAAAAAATATATATTACAAACTTTAAATCCTTAAATTTCAAAAGTAATTGTACAAGTTACCTCACCATATAAAATTTGAACTATCACGATCATATTGCTTTATTATGAGTTTAATAAAGCATGTATTCAGGATCCCGAAAATATAAATAATGGACAATTAAATACCTGTAGTATTTTTAAATGGTAGTTTTATTGAAGCAAGATCACAATATTACAAAAAAAATGCTCGATATCTTCAAAATGATAATATTTTGCTTAATACCATATGAGGTTAAATAAGTGTCAAATGACCTCCCCTATCACATATTTATAACTTTCTATCGGCCCCCCAATAACCCTCTATAGCTCTTGATCTATTTTTATCTCTTCTATATTATTAACGACAATTGAAATGTCCCGAGTACTAAATACGTTTTACTATTATATTTTTAATAAAGATTTTATCTAAATATGTATTTACAAAAAATACATTTTCTACATAAATATACATTCATAAAAACGATTCAATTGACATAAAAAAATTACTATTTATTAAATAAAGAAAAATCATCATTTTATAGAGGGTATAGCGTAGTTCGTGATTTGTACACAATTTTAAAATGGATTTTTTTTTTTAGAATTCTCGACGGTTAACGTCTATGCGGTGTTGTAATTCTAAACTCATCATTGCACGTATGAACAACATGATACTAAAAAGCTGTGCACCAAATTACAATAGTTACATTTAAGGTACATACACGAATAGCTCTTCATCTAGTGCAGATAACAGTACATAGGCACAAGATTCAATAACATAACAAGAATTTAGTTATATCCTAATTCTACGAGATGGCGCTATACAGCAATGATTACAAATATATTTTCCGATAGTGGTTTTCCAGGGAAATAGTGTAGACAAATTTTAAGAGGAAAATTTTACCAAAATACGAATTCCCATCAAATCGCGTTTTAAAGACACCAACGTGTATATTTATTGCTCACTTACAGTAAATAAGATATACGACTAATTCGTAACAATATAATGTAATTTTTTTCCAGTTAGAGAATATGCTTTTGTAATTATTTAGTTAAATTAATTATACACATATTAATTTATCTAACTAGATACATTAGACTTACATTTACCATATAAATTAGACTTACATAATTAACATGTAAATAATCTTTCAAAATAAAATCTTACCATATTACTTTGAAAGATTAACGCCAAAATCGACAGGCCTTTTTAATTATGTGCGGATGACTTCATGAAAAATATAGATGGCATTAAACCGTTTTATAGACGAAACAGTAAGTAATGTAAGATAAATATGCAAACAACCTTGTTTTCGAGTAGGCGTCAAAGATATTTCATTACCATGTAAATACAAAATTTGCATTATTTTAAAATATATTTAGTAAAAGTAGATCCGTAGAGTTGTTACAAAATTGAGAGAAAAAAAGAGAGGGAAAATAAGAAAGGGAGACAGAGAGAGAGACAGAGAGAGAAAAGCAGAACAGACGAACGTTTGAAAATTTAATTCATGCAATGATCAATGAAAACGCCTAAACACATTAATCATAATACACTGTCACTGTATCTGTGTAAGAAAACCTTGAGTAATTCTTTTTTCTGTGTAGTCAAAAAAGCTTTCCTATATATAGACAATATTAGATTCGATCAAAGATACACACGATGATATTGAAACTATTGCAACACTGTTTATTTAGACGAAAGTCTAGTAAACAATGGTTTATGTAGACGAGGGGGTGTTTAATTATCGCCGGTCCCACTTCGTATTCACGTTACAGACAATGTGGAAATGTTAAGTTCGAATTAAAAGCATAGTTAAGCGAAATTGAGTTGCAATAACTAACAATAGCTCGACTTGATCTTTTTAAGTTTCTACAGTCTTCTTCTTGTGATTTGTGGTATTTCTATATGAGTTGTTAAAAGGATATTTAAGGTTTCTACACAGAACACGATATGTTATAGACGTACGTTGATTATACTCTTTAATAGTTCTGCGCGTTTTAAATGAAACACATACACAGGTTATAACAATTCGAGATTTTGTCAGTTTTGATACAATTCAAAAGTCACTTAATGGCAGTGTTACGAAATGACGTTTAAATCATGTGTCAGTAGTGTCACGTAATGGACTTATAAATTAAGTTAAAAATCAAGTAAGAATATTATTATGTTCATTAATACTTACTTTTCAAGTCCTTTGGTAGTTCGTGAGAAATGAGGTAATAACCAATAAACCATTATATAACTGGTATACTACAATATTTTCTAATAATTTGCCTAAAATGTAAAAAGTGTGTTATAAAATTATTAACGCAAAAAAATGTAATAGTGTTATTATAGTTTTTTTTTTCATAATTTTAGTACAAAAGACATCAACGCGCAAAATAATGGCTTAACACATGATCGTCACCTGTCATGTTCTACATAGTATGGGCAACTGCGACGTATAGGTACTCAACTTTCAAAATATAATCGAAATTGATGTAAAATAAAACGAACAGAGCGATAAACACCGATATGAGTGACGTCATGCAGTCGAATCGTCGAAGGCGGTTCGGAGGGGTGTGGGCGGGACGAGCGGCGGAGACGGCGGCGGGCGTGCGGTTACAGGCAAGCACACGACATCGAGGGGCCGGCAGGTCGGCGCGCGAGCCGCTACCTGTGGGGCTCGGCGTCAGCGGAAACATCTGCAAGTGTACGTCGCTCACGGTAAAGTTGTAGGCGCGCGCGAACTGGAGCGCGAGCCGCGACCGGCTGCGGTGCAGCGCGCCCACGGCGGCGGCGATGGCGCGCTTGTAGTCGCGTAGGCCGAAGCTGGTCTTGGGCAGGGCGAGGCCGGCGCGCGGCGCGTGCCCGCCCGCCGCTAGCGCCGCGCTCGCCGCCGCCAGCACCAAGAACGCTTTCCACATTTAGTGCACTTATTTCTTCGATTCACTCACCGATGCGAAATGTAACGGTTTGCATTTCATAACGAAATTAAACCTTATATCGATATACAATCGCACTAAATAATTACATGAACATTTTTTTATTTATTTTGAATTAGCTAGTATCACTATACACTCGTAATGAATTACACTAATAAGAGTTCCAAAGCCCATATAGACAACGAAAGATGTCACTGCCGTCTACATTTTTCTTTGAAGGACGTGCCGATCATTAGTGTAAAGCGAGAGTGTCCACGAGCACGAGGTCCGCCGCGAGACGTACATGCAAGCTGAAGGCGCGGCCGGCACTGCGGCGAGCGCGCACGCGCGCGCCCCGGCCCGGCCGCCGCCGCCGCCCGCCCAAACTCGAGCTCGGTTCATTCGCATTCACGTCTAATTTCATATAATTGACTCAGAGAAAACAGAAAAAAATATATATGCAACTTCCAAATGTAAATGTACAGTCGATTTTGAATACGTAATTGGATACTTAAACGCACTTTAAACGTGTAAGGCAGAAAAAGTTACGTAGTTGTAAAACAATGTGTTTGAAGTTATACTTCTTTTGGCGCGTTATGAAAAAATGACGAGAGTGAATTTTTATCGGGGTGACACAAAAACTACTGTATGAAGTTCCCGCGAGCGGCTTAGCGAACTTACTTCAGACCACTTATAACTGATGTGCCAATATGGGTTGCCAGTAGGTGTCGCTTATAATTATAAGAAATTAATGTAAATTTGTAAGTGCCTCGATGTCTGTCGATTGATATTATTTCCGGTCCTTTTTCAAAATTTGTCCTTAGGTCACTATTTAGGTGCCTTCAAAATACTACCTCTTCTCTCGTATAATACCTTCAGTACTATACCCCTATTTTATATTTATTTTCCCATATATACATATATTCCCTAGTTCACCAATCAGGTCATTTATATCCTTTGAGGGGTAGATTTTTACTTTACTCCCTGTTTATTTATAAATATATTTCCTGTGTCCCAACGACCCGCATTACATTCTTTCCTTATTTTCCATTTCCTGTATTTTAAGTTTCCTGTCATCAAGTAGGTGACTATACACCCCGAGGGGTACGCCCCACCCCCCTGCCATGACAATTTCCTACCCTACCCACTTCCCCTGTAAGATACCTCCCCCTTAAAACTAATCTTTGAGGTGGGTGGTCTTAGAATTTCAAAATTAGTTTGTTTGAATCGGCATTACAAAAGGAAATTTTTGGCCTTAACCGATTTTTCAAATTCAATTGAGGCCTTAGAAATAAACTTAACATATTCTAATTTTTGATTTAATAATTGTTACAATTTCCAATAAAAAGATTAAATTGAAGTTTCAGTTTGTATACGAAAATAAATAATAATCTATTTAACATTTCAAATTTGAATTAAACTTTGTCAATCATATTGACTATACTTACGTCCTGTTATTAATTTATGGTAATCAATTATTTGCATGCAATTAAAAACAATCTCTTAATTATGCCAAATAAATATAACTTCTCACGTACATACATTTTATACACTGTGTATTGTATACACATACACTGTATTTTTTTAATATCTACAAGACAACAAAAAATGCAAAATCTGACAAATAGACTTATTTGTTTGGTACGACCTTTTTTCAAAGGTTAATTATTCCATGTAAAATGAGTCACTTAAATTTCATGACCGTATAGAATTATAAATAAGTCGAGTTATCTTCAAAAGCACTGCGCATAAGTCAAAAAGCATAAAAGGAAGCGAGAAATGTTTCCCTTTACTTATATTTTCCCCTGTTAAATGAAATGACGGCTGCTGTCCCCCGTCTATGGAGGATTGTGACGTTGTATAACCTCGGAAACCCAACGCGGACGAGATAATTCAATAGACGTATTGCTTTTCCGAATTGATTTCGTTCGAGCTCGTATGTGGAAAATATTGCACCGCATTCAGGTGAACGTCGGCCAAGGGTTTCTGGAAACAGTAAAACTGTTTCATTTTATATCAAAAGTTCGTTTCATATGTTTACATAAATCATAAATAGGAACTAACGTTTGGAAAAATTGTAGTTCCAAATCAAGGATGGAAAATGACTTCGAAAAAGTGTTATTCTAACTTTGAGATTACGTGTGATGCCTTAGAAATGTCTATCGTTTTTTGTAAATTGGTACACTGTTTGTCATTATACGCATAGAGGAGGATTATGATATTATTGCATTAAAAAAAACCGGCCAAATGCGAATCGGACTCGCGCAACGAGGGTTCCGTACAAACCTGTGTATAAGTAAAAGTTCAACCATCAAGACAATCGAGTTATAGTAAAATGAAATCCATAACATTACAATGTGGAAAGCTGAAGGAGTGTAAATTTAAGACAAAGATCTCTTTATCGTTTCAGTAACCCTTTATCTTATATAAACACATATCATTTATTTTATAATATAACTGAAATACCTACACTAGCTTTGCAGCAGTCTTGCAAAAGTTCTTTTATCAAAGTTATTTATTCACAAAGTTTTTTAGTCACTATTTAGAAATCTGATTCAAAAATACTAGTTAATTATTAAATTTGAACCAGATCTGTAAATGGTGACCGAAAAAGGTACGAATAGGACCACATTGAATATTGAAGTTCGAAAAAATGTTATCTATAGTTGTACTACTTCTTGTAGTGCTCGTGTTTATTAACGGAAATATGTTTATGGATGAAAAATATGTGGAAATTCCTTTTTTGGGATTCATTCTAAAATCGATATTGAAGTCTCCCACAACAATCAGACGAGAACATGAAGTATACCTATTGAGGTTGCTGCCTATATTGTTGTATTTATGCACTCTATTGCAACATTAATTTGACATTGTGGGCATCTATATACAGTTATCACTCTGACAACAAACATTTCAAAATTCACAATGGCAGTTTGCAGCGCCTGGGTTATTTAAGTAATATCTTTTACATGATCCATCTGTTACTGCATCCTTAAGATTGCGACGTACATACGCGATACAATGTTGTCCCCATACATAGAGATAACTCGCGGTCAATGCGGTAACTATATTTATATTTATAATTTTTTTTTCGCGCTTAAAGGCAATCTAAGTATTTGATATGAATTTCAACTTGATACTCCTACGCGTTCATGATGAAAAGGGTAATAAGGTTATAAGTATTAAGAAAAATAATTGTGATGTAACTAAAAATTTAAGGTCTTTGCAATGTTTCCTTCATATATCCTATACAATGTTGCTTCATGCAGGGTTTAGTTTAGGGTTTGAATCCCTTGCGAGTGTCAAAAATTATAGCATAAACGGCTGTATCTTTTGATTGCGTTGGTTTAGAAGTTGAATTTTTTCACAACTCTAAGGGACAGTAGACTTGAGTATGTGATATGAATTTCAGTTTGATACCTTCACGAGTTCCTGAGAAAAAGGGTCTTGACAGACAGACGGACGGACAACAAAGTGATCCTATAAGGGTTCCGTTTTTCCCTTTAGAGGTACGGAACCCTAAAAATTACAAAATTTTAGAAGTCTAATTTCGATATTTTTAGAAAAAAATCTTATTTGTAATACTCCTACATAAAAGTTCTTCTTTCACCCGGAAAACGGACAGTTCGACAAAATCCTCATTAAGTTTTCTTAATAACTTTATCATATACTTCAACAACAATAAGAAAGATATATTTCAAGTGTTATCATAAAAACTACAACGGTTACAATGATTCATGAGACAAATTCTAAAATACTTAATAAAACGCGTACTTATAAATAATTATTTGCTTTTGGAGTCGATGCTAGTTAAAGATATGTCAGATACGGTTTAGATTTTCCAGTTTACTATGAATGGTCAAAAATTAATTTATTGTTTCCCTCAATATTCTCCATTAACATAAATGAACTTTGTCATACGAATGAACCAATTTTGAAGACATTTATGCCACTTCTCCCTGGTGACCTCGGAAACATGTTTTTGATACTCTTCGGCAGCCTCTTTTCGTGATGAAAATTATTGACGCCGTAATTGGTTTTTAATTTTTGCGAACAAAAAAAGTCACAGGGTGCCAGTATGCAGGATTGATCATAAGTTCTACGTTTTTCTCCTTCAAAAATTAATTTGTCTGTTTGGCCGTGTGAGAACTGGTATTGTCGTGGTGCAAGATGTAACGACGTTTTCATAAAATTTTAGGGAGTTCGTCAATAACTTCCGGCATACAAATGGTTGTGTATGAATTACTCTTTACGGTAGGGCAATTCTCCAAAGCAAGAGTAGCCACGAATCCAGTATTAAAAAAAGAAGCAATCGTCCGCTTAGAGGCACTTCGTTCGCGCGCCATTTTGGTTCGTTTCGGCTCATCTCGATAGACCCATACGCTCGATTGCTGCTTTATTTAGAGGTAGTAGCAATAAATCCATGTTTCGTCACCTGTTACTATATCCCACACCAAATTTGACGTCACTTCCTTGAATCTGGTAAGCGTAACATTGTATCAAGTGACGCATTTTCTGAACCTCAGTCAAACTATGTGGGATCCAATGTGAACACAGCTTTTTCATATGCAGAAGTTTGTGTAGGATAGATTGTATTTAACTCATACATCAGCCTAGGGATGCCCGAATCTCAAGAAGGTCACATGCCTGTCTGTTTCGATCGTACGGCGCACAGCATCAATATTTTTGTTGTTCACAACGATGGGCAACCTTCACGAAATTCGTTACAGAGTTTGACATGATCGCGCATGAATTCTGCAAACCCGTTATAAATAGTCGTCTTGCATGGTACTTCATCTCCAAAAGCAGTTCGAAGACGAGCTGTCAAATTACACTTACAATCGTAGAAAATCATACAGCAACAATTTTCACGACTCAAATCCATAGTGATGAAGACAGCAATTTTTAAAATGACGCCACAATGTAAATAATTGACAAACAATTGACAGATAGATGAAATGAATTGTCAAAGAGTTCCATTTTCAAATGTATTAATTACTTTTTAATTATTATTGTTTATGTAAGTGGCTAGTTTCCGAAACTTATAGTGCGCCCCATCTATATTACTTTGTTGATACACTAATCTGTTGAGTTTGGTAATCTTTTGTTAACTGTTATATTCGTCGTTTTCATTATTTTATACTTTCTTTTACTTGACACCAAAACAACTGATATTTCCAATATTTTAAGAATTGTCAAGTCGGTTTTTATACTATATTCCGCTTTCGAATTTTCTTATGACGTTGATAATCATTCCTGGGACCTAAATTTTTAGTTAAAACGCATATCTCTCAGATTCATTTTCGCCGAGTCGTCGATTAGTCGATTAGTTTTCAAGAGCTATCAATTTTTATATTTTTCCCCATTTCACCGAAAAGTGGTAGAACTTTAGTAACTAGTGTTAATGTAAGCTGCTGTACTACGTTTTTGTCCCTTTCCAACGGATCTCTAGTCCAGTGAATCTTTTCTATTTTATTTTCAAGAGCGTTAAAAACCAAGTGTTTGTAATTTCAGTGATGTGAAAACCGTCGAGGAAATAGGATTGTCCGATTTAAAATCAAATAAAATATCGAGTAGACCACACGATTAAACGAGCAAAGTCGGAAATGACGCTATTGCGAAATCAAACTTCGTCCTTCATTTCACATCATTTCCAGAGACTTATTAAATTATCCTTATTCTTTACAATAGTTGTATATAGAAATTATACAATTCACGCACAATAAACCAAATCACCGTGCTTACATTGTTATCGTTAAAGAGTTCCAATGTATTGCCGCTTAGTTTCATAGGAACGTTTAGGCAATCCTATAGGCAAACCTATAGGTTATTATGCCAATGCATAATATCCATTTTAAACCAATGCACACATTCGTGCGATTTCTCCTAAAGAACTTCCGTTGCAAGCGTTTATACTTCATTTCCAATCCAGGCCACAGCGCCAAGACCATACCTACTTCGGTTTGGGGCCGTCATAAACTTATATCACTTTGATTGCTTATTAGAATTTGAGGATCTTCCTACTTTATCTTCGACGTCAAGATCTAATACCACTGAAGTTGGAATAGGATCACCATAAGCAATACTTAACCCAACGCAGAATGGACCATGAATATGACAATATCTAATATTCTAGGTAGCATCGATTGGATGCTGTATTGGTTCTATAAAAAATAATGCCACTGAACTCTGTTGATTGGAATATCTAATTCTTATTACTTTAAGTGAGCAATTCTATATATATATATATATATAACAATTTATATATGTCTATCTCGAAAATGGTCGTAACGATTTCTATGACAATATTCTCTTTGATAAAAGTTTACTTTTCAAATTTATTTATATGTCTTTTCTCTGAAAAAATCAGATAGAAAATTCTAAACATTATCTTATTTAATGCCGTTATGCCGTATGTGGAGGAGTATTGAAGTCATAACTTGTTGCTATATCATTGTTTCTCAACTACAAATGGCACTACATCATATAAATTACGGAGATAAGACTATACAATATATACAGATAACATCTGTATATATTTCTCTATGACTATACGTGTTAATATGCACCTACATGAATATTTATTGTTGGAAATGAACGCAAGCAACTTTTCTTGTGAAAAGTTGTTATATTTCCTCGACAAACTCGACAGACGGCGAGCAAAGTTCTATTGCCCGGGTACTGATATTTAAACGACAATTGTTGTTTTGATAACTTAGAAAAGATTGACCTACCAAAATCTTCAAAGCGTTCTCGATATTCGTTTCGGGCCATCGTAAGAATTATAACGTAATAATACTTTCTTCTTATAAGCAGATTATGCCATACAGCGGGACGTTATATGAATAAGCACGACAAAAGGACGATTCCGAGAATAAATATTTAAGTCTCATATATGATTATACTGATATATTTGCAAATAATGTATAATGCCTCGAGAAAAATCGCTCACGATCTAGTTGTGGTTCATTTATGTTGATATATTTTTGCAAAAAAAAAAATTAAACCTTATACATCATATAATACATTTAAACCGTGTTAAGTCTTCAAATGGATTGGTAATTTATTGAGATCGTAATTTAGATCAAAAAAGGAAAATAAATAGCAAGTTGCATCTGTAAGCTCTCTCTATAAACGTTAAGAATCTTAAAATAAATAGTGATAAACAAAATCAATACAAGAGACTGCGTGAAGAGTGAAGTACATGCTTATAAAAATACAAAGCGCTGAGATAAAATTTTCAGGGTCAACCACTGCGAACAGATATGGTGCAACTATTAAATAAAAACCGGCCAAGAGCATGTCGGACCACGCTCATTAAAGGGTTCCGCAATAACTCAAAAACGGTACATCCGATGATGCTCAAAATAATTTTCGTTGAAAGTATTTATTAGTCATTATTTTTGTATTTCATTCATATTTTTTAGATATTCAGTTTAAAAAATAAAGGGGGGGGGGGGACAATTTCTGCTATTCAATTGGTCAAAAATCTTGCTACAAAACCTTAAATTATTTTTAGAATAACTGTCGAAATACATGTTCCACGTTGATATTTGCTAAAAAAATTTTTTTCAGCTTATGTTACAAGGATGGCGTGAAATATTTATATATATATATAAAATAATTTTGATATTTAATTACCAAACTAGCTTACGGCTTATTAAAGACACGTATACTTAGAATTTAGTTAATATACATCTTGTAGTTTTTGAGTAAAATGCCTGTGACATACGAACGGACGGACGGACATGACGAAACTACAATGGTTCCGTTTTTACTATTTTGGCTTGGAACCCTAAAATTCATGACACTAACCTTTATCAATCCAGTCTGCCACCATCTACTATGTTATACAGTTTAAAAAATAATACGACGATATTTTAAAAATTGTAGTCACACGGGGTTTGCAGCTGATTGTCACAGAACAGGTATTATACGGTCAGTCAGGGTTCGCTTTTTTATTACTCCTATTAGTTTCACTTTTTGTGCAGTCACGTTAATTAAAATTTCTGTGTTAAAAATGTATTATGCGTAATCATCTCTGCAGTTGTCCAACATTGTGACAATAGAATGTAATATTTTTAAGCTATTGCATAGCTTCTATCGCGGGCCTTGAGCGTGGAGACCGAATCCAAAAATTACGTAACGAAAATAACCTAACACCCCCCACTCCGACCGGCACTGCGGTGATACTTTTTACTTTAGCCATCTATCGATGAATAGCAGAACTTTTAATGTGAAATATCACGCTTGTCTCTTTAGTTCAGTAACTCGCCTCTAGGTGGCATTGGTTGTATCGCGTTACTGCACATGCGTAATCCCCCTCTTCGCCCCGCAATCTGGTGACACATGCCTGCTTAGAGTTTCGGCGTTAGGGCACCTCCTCAAAAAAAAAATACTGCATAAATAAAATAAATAAATAATTATAATTGCATAAGTTGATAAAAAATACTATGAATAGCTTTACCGCGGCAGTCCCCGAATGCCACACGTGTTTTTTTTAATGAAGACTGTAGCCAACGTAGGAATTGTATTCATGACGTGCATATTTTGACGAGCTTCGTCTGCGGCTCAGCATGCATCGAAGGAACGACATTAAACCGTTTCCGTTTCCGACATCAAACCTAATCCCAACTCTGGTTATAATAACTGTTTCGACACCGATCGCGGGTCGCCTTCTGGCCCCTACTCTGAAACGGAATGCAACTCCCACTTCTCTATTATACAACTCCCACTTCGATCACGTTAAGTAATTCGATACCAATTACGGCTTGCCGTCTGACCCCTGCTACGACACCAAATATAATTATCACCCTGATAACGATAATTGCTCATCGACGTTGATTATGAATTACCTTCTGACCCAAAAACGCGACACTTACTTTGAACAACCCTCACGAGTTGCCTTCTGACCCCTAATCCGACACCAAATATAACTCCCATTCCAATCCGAAATATTTTTAATCAATTCAAATTCTTTAAATAATTTCTCATAATTGTTTATTTTCGATGGTGATAATTGAAATCGAACTGACATATAATGTAATCGCCGTGTTCAAAGAGATATATTTATACATATAAAAACCGGCCAAGTATGTGTCCAGCCACGCACAGTGTAGGGATCCGTAGTTGCTCGTAACAGTATGCGGATTCAGAAGGGGGCCTTTCGTTTGATACAATTGAGTTCACGGCTAGTAACGTATTAATGAGCCCGAATCGGACGGATTTTGAGGATGTTGTGATTTTATAGTGCCATAATTTTACATGGTTCGTCTTAATGAGAGATACTATTACAGTATTTAGCTGACATAACATACAATATTATCGACAGCATGAATCTCATTGCCATAAATACGTTTCTAATAAGATTTCGCGGAACGACTGGACTTGTTACAATTTGTATGACAAAATAAAAGAAGCAAGCTAAAAATAAAAGGCCTGAAGAGTGCGCCAAATATCCTATCACTGAACGTTGCCGAACAGGATCCACTTTTTTCTAAGAAAATTAACCATCTGCTACGTGTCGCGCACCGCCATTAATTACACATGATGTGGGAATGGTTCTTGTGAAATTATAAGCGTGCAGTTAACGTATTATGGTTGGAAAAAAAACTAGATACTATTCCTGGGCGAGTGCATTTCGTGTTAACTATGGAAACCATTTTTGTTATAAGTATTTACAATGAAGATTTTGATATAGATAAGCTAACATAGTGAAATGAGCTAAATAATTCAATCACAACAAAAAAATATATAAGAAATGAGTATTTTTATATACTTTTTGCCTAAAAAGTATTGATAGATGTATATTAAATAATTTTGTGAAAAAGTATTGATATAAATTAAATAAGATCTGTAATATTATATAAATAGCTATCTCCTTTTATAAGATGGAATGACTATTTAACTATTTAAGTTTTTGTACGTAGTGCTTGATGATCCACCCAAAACTGTGAAGAATATCGTGACCCCGTGACACAATCTAATAATTCCGATTAGATCGACGGCACACGACGGAATGGCGGTACATAAAGCGTGCGTCAGCGGGGGGCGGCATGGGCGCAGCACCCACTCGAAGGCTCCGGAGCCTATTAGATATCGATAACCTTATTGACTAATTTGATTGAACGGGGCTCGAACGGCCAGCTTCCTGTCCGTGTCCACATTTACGATATTATTGGAATATAATGACATTAATTCCTCTTTGTATTTTTGTTATTCTGGCATAAAACATTATTTTTTTTAAGGAATCGTATCAGACAATTCTGTATTTTTACTTCTTTTAACTGTGCAGCCATTTTATTGCGTTAATTTCGTAGTCGTTCTGGAAAGAATAATAGCTATTCAGATGAATTGACTTACACATAGGACTCGGCGTGAGACCTTGCATGGAGAGCGTGATGTTGAGGCTCCTGTGCGTGAACAATTTCAGTTTGCGAGGTAATTTGGAGAGGGCCGCCTTCTCCGCCTTGGTGTAGTCGCGCGCGCCGAACGACTTGTGCGGCACCACGAGGGCGGCGGTGATGACGGAGGGCGCGGCGGCGGCGGGTGACGTGCGCGGCCGGCTGCCGCCCAGCCGCACGCCGCCGCCGCCCCCGCCGCCGCCCGCCCCGCCGACCGCCGCCACCTTGATGCCCCGCCGCCTCGCCCGCCGCTACCGTCACCGCCAGCGCAAACATCGCTACCGCCACCACACCCAGCGCAACTTGCGCCTGCATTCCGACCCCTGCCATAACAAATCATCATGTTTTTAAGTCTATCATATGTTCTTAAATTACTTTACTACATTTTAATTATCCAAATTATATGATATCAGTAAATTTTCTTATCAAAATAAAAAAAAACTAGCTATTCTATATGTTATGCTAATTATTATGATTTGCTCCCTATTACTTACGTATTTACTGCATATTTATATATACGATTTATTTTTCTAGAATAGGTTTTTGGTGACAAGTAGAGAAATAACGGAGTAGAAAAAAAAAAGAACTATATAATTTGAATTCGGAATTATATTTGGTAAAACAATATAATAACGTAACAATAATAATAATGAATATCAAATACAATACATTATTTTATGTAACAGATTACAAATAATACGCTATTAATTTTGTAACGACGCTATAAAAATTTTGAGAAAGGCTAGAAGTATTAGGTCGGGGAAAAAGTTTTTTCGTATTTTATAAGTTAAAAGTTGCTGTAAAATCTGTTTGGTTGTGCTGTTTGCATCTGGCTAGTTCTAATACCATTAATGTTATTTCATCACCGGTGAAAATATTTTTTTCGAAAAAGGTATGGGTTCATTACATTTCAATGGGAAATATTTTTTTTTCGAAAACATGTTGGGATCATTACTTTTTAATAGAGAATCGCAAATGAGTACAAGATTCATTAGACTTCTATCAGTGAACTCGTGTGGGATCCAAGAATCCAGCTTTTTTCAAATGGGTCAAAATTGTTTTGTGGTCAATCCCCAGCTCTTACGCTATGTCGTAAGAAGTAATATGACGATCTTGGAGTATTTTATTTTTTCCAAAATGGCATCGACATTATCTGTAACAGCTGGACCAGAGCGAGGTTCATCTTTGAGATGAACGAAAACGCTTGAACCAGTTTTTTGCTATTTTTTCCGACATTGCATTGGTACATAAACGTCAAAATTTTTTTGGCGGCTTGTTTCACTTTTTCTCTTTCTTTTATTAAAAGCTTCAAAATGTATCGAATTTCTACGTTAGATTCACCATTCATTTTGGTGGACAGAAAAACAATAAAAATGGAGGGCCACCGTTTTATTTTTACTTTTCTTTTTTTAAAATGTCACCTATTTAATAGTAACAAAACTATCCAGATACTATTAATAATAATAATACTACCATTACTGATACAAACCAAGCAGTACAACCAAAAAAAGATATTACAGAAAGTTTTTACTTACAAAATACGAAAAAACTTTTTCCTCGACCTAATATCTAAATAGAGAAGATTTTTCTTATGTTCACCACCAGAATATAATAATAAATCTATGTATATAAAAGCAAAATACGATTCACTCACTGATTGATCACAAAATCTCGGAAAATTCTAAAATTATGGTCATGAAATTTGGTCAGACGAGAGTCTTGTCAATGTAGGTACGTACTAAGGAAGGATTTTTGTAAATTCAATTTTTAATGGGAATAAAAGGGTTGTTATAGAACGGAGTACGTCAATAAAACTTGATATAAATATTACATATTACAAATGGTGAGACGAATCTTTCACAATTTAGACGGTTTAGGTACGATATACGATAATGAGCGTGCATTTTGTTCGTGTTCTTAATAACTATTCAACTTATTACTTAGAACTTTGGTAATATGTTTCAGGCATGAAATGGAAGGTTTCTGAAAAGAATAGTAATTGTCACCGACTTCGTCTGCGTATTGTATATACTATTACACCGAACTACTGAACCGATTCTAAAGATTTTTTTACTAATGAAAAACCAGCTCTGAATTTTATTCAATTTCTTTTTTATTAGATTCAAAATTCTTCAAAGATTCAAAATTCAAATAGCTACCAAATTTTTCTCGGCTTCATTTGCATATTTGTATTTGTATATCACTGATTCTAAAACTTCTTTCACTCATAGAAAATTACAATATCTCAGAAAAATATTGTTTATATTTTATTACTAGCTTTTCGCTCGCGGTTCTGCCCATGTGGACATAGAATGTGTAATTGCATTTTTCATATGAAAAGACCTTACTGTCAATCCTGACCGCGTTCCCGATATTGTCCTTGATCTTTACCCCTGTTACGCTCTTGCTTCTGATCCCGATCCGACACTCGGTTTCGACCTAGATGCCGTTGTCAATTTCGATTCCAGCCGTGGCTCTCAAATTCGACCTCCCATTCCGCTTTCAATTCTGATACCGTTCACGGTTCCAATTTGTACGAAGCCAGGACAAATGGTATCAAAACTGAATATAAATAATACACTATGGGATAGTGTAGCTTTCTAAGTATAAAACGTTTTTTTTTCTACATATGTAAAAGTTCATGTGTGAATGCATGTTCCTTGGGCATATGAATACAAATTCGCAATATAATACTTAATGGAAGAAGAAGTGGGTTGATGAAGGGAGGTTGTGGGCTGATGGAGGGGAAGTAGATCACCCGAACTTTTACTCATTCGATGAAACACAACAACGGAAATTGTTACTTCACGCCTATATTCTATGAGAATGTAGTATTGCACAGGTCAAGCCAGTCCATTTACGAACTGAAGCCAAGGTGAGGGCTATAGCATAGCTTCATCGAGAGCCAGGATCAGCACCGAGATTGAAAATGAGACCGGAGTCAAAATTGAGTATAGAATCGGCATCAGAATCAAGAGCCTGATCGGGATCGAAATACAAAAGCTGAAGGAATTATTTGCCCCCGGTTTCCTTCAAATGGGAATAGTGACTGGTAGCGAAACCAGAATTAAAAGCAGGACGGAGAACAGAATTGAGAACAGTTCCAGGGTCATAATCGAAAGCGGGAGCGGCACCGAAGTCAAGAACGGGACTGGGAGTGTGCGGTCCGGATCAGAATGAAAACTGTGACTAGGGTCGGAAAGAACGCGTGACCGGAATTGAGATCGACATCGATTGATACAAAAGATGAAGAAATTCCCTTTTCCATGGCAAGCCAACCACAAGAAAGAGCAGAACAACGTCTGCCGGGCCATTATACAACCCCCCTACCCGCCTCCCATCCATAGGAAACTTTTTTCTTGACTTTCGATTTAAATGAAACAGATATATTCTTCCCCAAATCAAGCTCTATCTACCTATGAAAATCAGCATCAAAATCCTTGCAGCACTTTCAGATATATGTGCAAACAGATGGACAGACAAACCAAAAAAATGAAATCGTTGCTTACTCTTATATTAACTTTCCCTTATCGTCCCCTATTCATTTTTAAAACGCTCTTATTAGCTTCACCTGTATGTATGTATGTAACCGACTCCTTTACACTTGATTTTGTCCCACTTTACAAGAATAGATTTAATTTAAACTTTCTACACATATCAAGAACCGGCGATAATACAATAATTTGATAAATTTATCTCATTATCCTGATCAGGATCGCCAGGATCGAATGATTTCGTCACGTATCGTCTGCGTGAGAGCAAGTGGCTTATTACTGTTACTAAATTCTATTACTGTTTTGTAATAGAATTTAGTAACAGCAATAAGGATTATTATTAATTCAACTATTGTTATATTGTTAAAAATTACAAATTTTTACCAATTAATCAAACTAAAAAGGGAAAAATAAATATAGATGAAAAAAAACTAAAAAACACGCTTATAAAGCA
This sequence comes from Eumeta japonica, assembly GCA_005406025.1. Classification (NCBI taxonomy): domain Eukaryota; kingdom Metazoa; phylum Arthropoda; class Insecta; order Lepidoptera; family Psychidae; genus Eumeta; species Eumeta japonica. Next base: position 198,411 of record BGZK01000112.1, read on the forward strand.
CATCAAACTAAAAAGTGAAAAATAATTCTGAATATGAGCCGAAAAAATAATAAACAATGACGAAAAATACTAGTATTATTGTGGAAAAAACGTGGGGTGCTTTGTGCCAAATTTCTCGTATATAGAGCAACCCACGCTATAAACGCTGTAAACTATATTTATTCATGCACACTTTCAATGTACAGACATACCCGGTTCTAATGTTTTATTGTGGGTATAGACGATACCTAACATCTGCTCTTATTTCATCCAGATCAGAATCTTGACTAATAACAGAATCGAAATTGAAAACCGACAAGGAGAAAAGGAGAAACCCACTGATTTATTTATAGATCGGCGCAGAGTCCAAAACGGTTTAGCTCAATCTAATAATTGAACATTAAAATCGTGTTTCTGAGATTACGTGAAATAATCTTAATTTGGTGAAATATGGGATGAAATGTTGTATTGTAGACGCGTTGCATCTAGTAACTAAAAATTTACACAATTCTTCCTATTATGTTGTACACAAGGACTGAGAGTGTTGTAAAAAATTTAACTCCTGTAAGGATTAAAGACACTCTTGTATGGCAAATCTTATACATATATAATGAAAATAGGTTGTCTTTGTTCGCCAATCATGTAAAAACTACTAAACTTATAGACATAGGACTGGGACCATTCGATGCGGGATGATTTGTAGATGGTTCTAGGCTACTCATTTTTCGAATTCCGTAAATCCTTCGCCATTTTATTTACAATAAAAATTACCCAGCGAAGCGGGCGGGACAGCTAGTGAAAAATAAATACATTCCTTTTATGATAATTAACCTTTACGAGGTTAGGGATAGAATGTCATATTTGCTGAGTCTGCAAACTACAAATATTGCAAAAGGCTTCATCTTAAAAACCACGAATTTCTTAATACCACATCGATTATCTATATCAAAATGACAAATGATATAGATAGTCAATATAAAGAACACATAAAATCGAAAACGGACGGGGATCTGAATAGAAACACGAACCGAAATCGAAGGTGAAATCAGGATCGAAACCAAAACGCTGTCAGGATCGAAATCAAAAACAGAACGGAGTTTGGAATTGAGAATTAGACAGTTATTGGAATCGTGATCGATATATAAAAAAAAACGATGAAATTTATTTCTTGACCACGCGGGTGAAAGCTAGTAACGAATGCCAATACTAGGTACCTCCTCAATAAAAATGTTTTTAAGTGGTGGAATACTAAAATAGTGTTTTTCTATCGTTAAATATATAAGTTATTTATGATTATTTGCTTTATCTTTTTGTGCATAAAAACATAACAATTTGCTAAAAAAAATCGGAATATCATATTCACGACGTGAACTCACTATTCACAGAGATATTTTTGAATAATTTGAGGTGAGACCCTAGATCATACCGAATTTTTCAAAACACAAGCACACACGCACGCACACATACAAACAGAGAGAAAGAGATAAGAGACTCAACAACACACATCAAAAACATAAACACACTCAAAATGCACACACAAACACGCACGCGCACACACACACACACACACACACACATACACACCACACACACAACACATAGAGAGAGAGAGAAATAGTAATTGTTTTCGAATTTAATTTCTTCGTCTTCATCTAATTTTACGTATTTTGAGGTACCTCGCCCACAACCACTGTTTGAATTCACATCAAAGTGTATTAAGTAATGACTTTTTATCAAAAGAGAGTTTAAAAGAATGTCGTGGGAGATCCACTTAATAATACATATATATAATTATTCGAAAAAAGTGAAGATACAACAAACGTAGTGAAAACAAGTTTAAGTGAGAGTACTCAAAATCTAAGGGTTTTAGAAAATACGAAGAAGATTAGAGCTCGGTCAGTCGGCGCGCAGTATTCGACCGCGCTCGATCATCTGTCTCGAATGAGGGCACGCTAAATGTTGCACCGCAGCAACGGCTACACATTGTAGTACAGTTGTGAACTATCGGGCAGATTATAGGAATTTCTTAAACAATTCAGTGGAGAATTTGTATCCTTCTTTTTCTCCAGTAAATATCTACAGAATAGCCTTATCGAATTAATAAAAAATCGTACTTATATAAACGGCTGATGAAGAATCGAGAGCGAATCCTTGCAAACTTTGTTGATGATAGCTCTTGAGATTGCAGATGAGAAATTAATATTTTGGTATCCTTAAGCGAAAGGACAGTACCAAGGAAACGGTCTAAAAGAGCAGTGAATTAAGGAATCGATTCGGAAACCGTCATTCAAAGCGCATTGCGGAATTCAAAATACATATTGCATTCTAAACTGGCCCAAGATAACGGGAACATAAAAACACTAATTTAAAAAAAATGACCAATATTCGATAAAGATCTGTCTGACATATCTTTAGTCCCGTAAATTAATTATGACTTGTTTATTGTTCATCATTATTACAATAATAACCATTTGTTTGATATATCTATATAATTATATATTATAATAATATAATATAATTATAATTATATATATATATAAATATCGAATTAAGTATATAGATGAACGTACATATACAATTTCACTGTTAAATTTTAATTTCATGTCTAAGCATATCTAAGGATCGATTCATGTTCCTAACGAATATTATAGTGATGAGAATATGAAATGCATTTAATTTATAACGGAAAATCACTATTTCTGCAAAACAGAAACATGTGGTGTTTATAAAAACATTTTAGTGATCAGACGTTACGTGTATTGTAAAATTACTCTGTACTGCTAGTTGTAATCATTTGCTTCATTTGGAAGGGGAGAAAAATGTTGAAATATTGAAGAAAAAAAAAAATAGAAATCAATTTAATGTCTTTTCTGCGCCGTTCGTGACGCGTTATGAAACCTCAAATATTTTACCGAACGAGATTCTTTGATTTTCGAACAAAATAGGCTTATAGCCATTGTAATCACTAAAATTTGTCTGATTTAACATAAAATTATCTACATAATGTGGACTTTTCTTCTAAATGGGTAGTATTAAGTGTTTATAATCAGTATAATAATATTTATGATAACTATCACCACATCACTGGTTCCAGGTTTAATAGAAGCACCAGCATCATCCGTGCCAATGGTCTAAAGAGAGAATTATTTTAATTTAAGACAGTTATCGAGGATATTTTATTACAGCTTATCCTGTCGTCATATTAAAAAATAAATACTTTAAACTCTCACGGTCAACATTTTAAGGATTCGATTATATATCGAATCCTTAAAATGTTGTTCACAGATTTGTGTTGAAGTGTTTCTAAATTGAAGCTCTTAAGACTGTATTTATTCTTAGCGATGCAATTGAATTAGATTATTTATGGTATGCCTCATTACTCGCAGCGTTAGTTGGCCGATCTCTGATGTATTCTTTTTTATGTGACCGATTAGTCTTTACATACTATAGTGATTTACTTCACAATTTACAAGAGCTTGCAAAATAGATAATAGTTAACAGTGTATCATATCGAAGTGTTCAATGCTTTTAACATTTTCTGCTGCTTATTAATATTCCAGAAAATGCGTCGAATCCATCGCCAAGAAGAACGTTTTCGTAAAAATATCATGCTTCATTGAACAATTAAGTTTTAGATTGCCTACGTTAAAAAAATGATAACATAAAGACGACGATATATTGACGTGTAAAATTAATTATTTTCGGAACACAAATAAAATAAGCGTCAAGCCGACTTCCGCATTTCTTTCATCCGACGGGGACCAAAGCCTTGGATAATGCTTTCTAAAGCCAAGTCAAATACTCTTATCACTGCAATAATATTACTCTTTTAAAGTACATAGATTTTAGACTGTTCGTATTGTACTTTTTTTTAATTATTAAAGTGAAAAGCAAAACTAAAAGTTTCCAGTGGACAGGCATATTTGCTTCATCATCACCTTTGTCACCATCATCGTCATCGTCGCCACCGTTCCTTTAAAAAGTTAGTTTACAATGCTGCGAAATTTATTTCAGCCCTATCATTATCTACAAAACACATTTATAAATATAACTGACCATATTTATTAGGTTTTTTTTTTTTTAATAATATAATCAAACTCGATAATATTATATTAATTGATATTAATGCTATTGATACTATTATACGGTAATAATTGTAAATGCGAGTCGGCTTTTACCGTCATAGCCTCCACGGAGTACGCCCAAGGACATCTCTCGTGTACACAATGCAAGGACATATCTTAAATCCTTTGACGAAAGTAGCGGTCTTACCTCTGTTATTATCTATGTCGTTCTTTAAAAATAATTTTAAATTATTGTATACGTATACATATATCTTTTCCGAACGTAATTGATTATACTGTTATATTTATTATAAAATCATTAGTCAGATAAGTTAAAATTTAAACACAAGCGCGTACATCCGTAATTAAATGTATCGGTAAGTAGTTCGATTCAGAAAACGAGTTTAGGTAGGCGATGTATGTAGGCTATGGCGGGTGGGTGAATATGGTGTTGCCGTAGCGTTACCTATAACAGTGGCGTGTGGGTGTGGGTGCGGGTGCGGCGGCGGCGCGGCGGGCCGCGAGCGGCGCTCTGCATAGGCTCAGGGGGCGGCGTGGCCGCGGCCGTGCATGGGGGCGCCGAGGACGGAGTGCGGTGCGCCGGCCGCTTGCTGATGCTGAGCGCCAGACGCGTGTTTACGTAAGCGCCACGCCCCCGTACGCGGACGCGGCGTGAGGGGCGCGGTGGGGCGCGGCGCGGCGCGCACACAGCACCTCGACCCGCCGGGCGCCGACTGCCGCGGCCGCGTCGGACGCCGGTGCGCTGCGCGCCTGCGCACTGCCGCTACCGTCTTCTATTCTTGTTAAAAGCCTCTCGACGCGCTGCCACCACCCTCCTGTTACATAACATCAACCTTCCGAAAACATTGACGTCCTATCACTTATCTGTTCTCTTCAAATTTTCGAAGAAAGCCTGTCTGTCTCTTATAATTTAAATGATTTTATTTGAAAACAATGAAAACTTTTTACACCAAATTTAAAGTTGTTTTGACTAATAATAAAAATTAATTCTCTTGTAGCATTACGTTCTTATTAACACGGGTTCGTGTGACAAATAACTACGTTGTTTGTATATTGTATCTATGTTAGTGGTTATCGTACGATATATTAATAAATGTATGACGACAAAGTGAAACCTATGTTTTCTAAAAAATCATATCATGATACATTTCTGAATTTGGTACAACAATCTAATAAAACATTTGCTATGACGAATCACAAACACTTTTCAATATCCTCACCAAATGTCCTCACAAAATCCTGTGACTTTAGCTCAATAAGATTTTCTGTGCGTTTCTTTCTCACCTGCATTCATTTTTGGTACGAAATTCCTCAACTCAGCTTTCAGGTGGTGTTAGTTGGAAGAAGTCGTCACGTAAGTAAAAAACGTTATGTTCCATTCGACTGTCAGCGTCTTTCGCTTTTTCTCTCTAACAGATTAATTAACTAGTTAAACAAGTGTAGCGGCATCCGCGCCCGGCTCAGCGCTAATTTCATCAAGATATTGGTAAAAACATCCATCGTTACGCTACACGCATTTGCAGCGTATAATAATGTCATTGAGGTAATTTCTTTGCGATTATTATTCCATTTTTATTGGTTGTGGTGACGGAGTTTAGAGGGCCTCCATTAATTACGTGAGGCTATTTTGGTGATTTTGACACCCCCGGTAAGATTTGGCCTGAGTCCCCATCCCTTGATCCTACGTGAGATTTATCGAAATTAATCAAGTATTTAACCTCATTTTAGTGGAAAACATGTTAAATTTTATCCTGTTTTCTTTCAATTTTGCAGTTTCTTGTGAAAAAAAAATTACATGATATTTGTCGAGCCCCCTCCACCGCCGTAAGATTGGGTGAGATTTGGCTTGAGACCCCTCAAGCGCCTCACGTAATTAATGGATGCTCTCTTACAAGTTCAAGTCTTTAATAAACTAATGTTACACATATAAAGTGATACCTGTTATCGATTTCAAAAATTACATAATCGTGCAGCTCAACGTACTTAACAAAGTTTTTAATAAAAAAAAAGGGTCACTGTTTGGTGCTTTATTCAGTGTATTTTTATATAACTTATAATTCAGTATTTAATATGTATTGTATACCATTTTAACTAATAATTTTTTTTCGATCTTATTAGGTTCTGGAGTGGAGTTTTCAATTTTAAGTCTTTTAAGTCGAGTTGGTATTAACCTACCGATAGATATTTATGTTCAAAACCATTGAAGATTGTTTAATACATTTTTACCATTTTCTGCTTAGTAAAAATCTGAAATTTATATTGTGGTAAATTTTGAATAGTAATTATACGCAATTACTTTGTTGAACAACCACACAGAGCCTCTAAATTAAATTCTTACTATGTAACAGATTGACATATAAACACAATTTATTTTTAACATTGAATTATGTTGATGTCATTGATTTCTCTTGAGCGTTTCTAAATTTTCTCACAGGCATATTAAAGTTTCATATATAAACTGTGATGTCAGAATTAAAATTCCAATTACCTTGATCTTAGTCCTAAGATAGATACGGAATTCCAGACCAACGCCACTGTAAGTCGCCCAAACGGACAGTAGATATATGCGTCGCGTAAATTCGTTATACATCCGCGGTACGTCCCCAGGGCAAGATGTCGTACGTCAAGCAGCAAAAATCAACAATTCTGGCTATTTGGATATCCCACAAATTCCCTTATTATTTTAACTGTATAAGTGCAGCAGGGTCGAGCCTTAACGATAAGAGCGTCCCTTCGATACTCATTATCTAGACTCTAGAGTAACACACGTTTATTTTCATATAATTTCAAATTATCAAAACAATAATAAATATAGTAACAATGGCAAGTGAACTAAAAGTGAACTAACAAGTGACTTGAATGCAATTGACAGTGATAATAGTGGGAAATTATTCTATTTCTATGTAATTTTGTGTTGTCAAACAAAAATAAAGAGACATATTTTGTTATTTTAGTTGATAATTTGAATTACGATTTTTTTTTTATTTTACGTAATTTATTTTATTTCTTAAAATACTGAATTTCCTAAATACTTTCCTGTACTTAAATAAAAACTAATCAGCAAAATTTAAGAGAAAAATCAAGGAAATCTACATAAAATTGAGCACAATTTTTTTTTTTTTGCAAATTGTGTCGATTCTACATTAGTCGAAAGAACTTCGTTCCTACCTGGTGTCCCACGACACCACTCGTTTTTTTCGTATTAAAATAGTGCTAGATTCATATTCGGAAGAAAAAAATTTCGTTTGCTTTCTGTTACAAGACGTAAGTTATTTACAGTAAACCATTTCCCAATTTTGAAGATATGCAGCAGCAATGTTCACATCGTCATCATAAATAGGTTATTAATGCTTTTCAATTTAGATACCGAGTAATGAGGAATTACCTGCTATCTCATGAACACTCTTTCCACTTGATACTAAGCTCCTTATCTCAAATGGAAATGATCTCAAAGATCATTTACGTTAATGTTTGTCTGAATTTGAATTTCTTCAGAAGTTAAAGTTTTAAATTTCCTCTGAAGTTCCTCAGAACTTAAAACTTGAAATTTGGTACAGTCTAATATACGTCACATATTTTACTATAGTTAAAACTCTGCAGTTGTTTGTACTATAGGGTATGAAACTAAGTGTCCACGAGCAAACAATAATATTAGTTATACTTAACGATTCGTAGATCTAAGTACAGCTATTAAAGAACGTGTTGTGTTTAAAACGATTCGGTTTTCGACGTGAGTATAATCAAAATAAAAAGTGGAAATCGGTTGACCCCCGTAGACCAAGTTCGAAATTCCCCTTTGCTTTCGAGCTCTTCCACTAAATTCTAATAGCTTATCAAAATATCAACATCTGCCGAAAATTGTATTTTGGAAAATTGGATCGATATGTCATTCGAATCAGTAGTTTGAATTCGAATTTGAATAAATTTTGATTTACAAGTTACACGAGAAAAAAATTTTTTTTGGAAAATTTTATTTTTGTAATCAGTCGAATTTGCGACCGGGGGACTTCCAACTTTCAGGGTATCTAAAGCAAGCAAGATCCTTTCAAACATAGTTTTTATCTTAATCAATAGATTGATTTAGAAGGTATTTGAAAAAAAAAAATATTTTCATTCTGCTCCGATACCTTTCAATTAAATTAACCGATCAATTGTTTCGAAGTTATTGTTGAAAAACTATTTTTATTGTCAAGAATGATAATTTCTTGATGAATTCATTTAGTTTTCCATTCATGAGTGTGCATTTATCGTGGTCATTATATTGATCGTTTAATTAGCTTATAAAATTTAAGAAAAATTGTAATTTGAGACCAATATTTAAAATCTACTTAATCTATGAATGTCGAAATAATAGCATCCTAGGACCCAAAACATCGATATCTCGATGTTTTGGGTCCTTTCAAAATATTCAAAAACTACACATTTTCTTAGTCAAAAGTTAACAATTTAAACAGTGAGCGCATACAATACCTAAGTAAATATTCAGAAGAAAAAGAAATTCAATTGTATTTAAACGACTAATTTATTGATTAATTTCGAAAATAGGAACATACTCAAAAAGTATTTTCTACAATATATTGAAATTACCTCCGAAACAGAAAGTTATTTGAAAACACACAAATTGCTACAAAAGAGCGTTTGACGGAACCGAAAGTGTCCCATTGGGCTCGTCTACCCGGCCTCTTATTTTTAACTTTTATATTTCATGCCTCCCGCAACGTAATACAATCGCAGAAGTTGTTCTTTCGCGGTTCGAAGACGAACTTTGCATTATTGATACTGCAAGTCACGCAGATAGAGCGTCGACAAGGCTGCAATGCGACCGTAATGAAGTTTTTGGATACTACTGCACGGAGGTGGGAATTCAAGTGTAATCAAGAAAAAAACAGAATGTGCGACCTGTAGGCTGAGAATGAAATTACTACCAATGGTGAATTTAAGAACGAGTACGGGGGCACAGGGACAAAATGTCTTCGAGGTGTCGTTCTATGAGCACGAAGTATGAAATTCTGAAGATACACTCAACACTTATTCACGTAAGCACGGTAGGGTAGACTGAATACGGTTGAAACAGAACATGTAACTAGCAAATGGTTACGAGGAGAGGGGTGCAAGGGGAGAACGAGGCGGAAGACGGAATTTTCGAAGGCAGATTTTTTTTTATTTAGTTAATTATTTATTACTGGTCAAATGCTGATTGGAAATATCGTTATGAGTATTGAAAACTTGAAGATTGATTAATATTGGCGTACGTTGCCATACTTATGTTTTTAATTAGAATTTATAGCAAATAAAACATGTTGAATGTTGTATTATTTGCATACGTTTTAACTAACCTCAATGGCTGTCTCAACCGCTCCTGGCATGGGGACGATTGAAACAAATCGAATTTTTTTTTTTGTAATTTTGAATACATCCAAAAATAGTACCCCATGAACTAAAATTGTACAACCCTTTCGCATTTAGAAACACGCTCCTTAATTTGACATATCATCATTATCGCTAGGTTTATAAACAACAGTACCATGAACGATAAAAGCCAAATCGTTTCAACCGTATCCAGTCTAGGTACCCTACATACGAGCTGCGCTAGCTAGGATTATCAGACGATATTCTAACGCAATTAGTAAATTCAATTCAAATACACTGCGTGCCGCGTCTACTTGATTTTTCATCACATATAATGCGCTAATACACTAGGCTACCTGTCGTAACTAAATGTACTAAAACATATATTAAAACCTGGTCGGATAAAGTATTTCTATACTAAACAAAGAATTATGTAAATCAGATCAGTGGTTCTCGGACAAACGGACAGACGTTGTGACTCGTATGAATATGGATTGTGGGCTGGTTCAGTTCCACACTCGCGTGAGTTAAATGATTATTACTAGAAACGCTTGAAAGACAGTGGGCGTAAAACAACAAAAATTTGAAGCTATTCACTTTAAACATCGGAAAAATAAGCAAGCACATGCTATTCCGTATAACACTTCAATCTTTTGCGTGATGATTTTTATTTTATATCGTTGCAGTACAATTATAGGTATGATATTTGATAAACAGCTCCATTTCCGGGATCCTATCAAGCCTTTATTAGAAAATCAGTTTAGTCCAGCCAATTCAAAAATATCTTTATTTCGTAGGTAATAAAATTACTTGAAATATGTTGTTATTATATTCTTTTGGCATTAACATTACCGCCCGTACCAAATGACGATTCACCCTGAGAAGAATGGGCAAGAAACTTAGATCTTTTTTCTTAAAGACACAGGATAGATTACCTAATAAAATTAGTAAATTATTTGAAAATAATGAGCGAGCAGTTCAATCCCAGGATTTTTTCCGTGAATACATATGGCTTAATAGCCCTTACCACATAGCTTTCTATTAATGAAAGTATTAAATTCGTAAAATGTCAAATTTTGAATTTAACTGGGACCTTAATACTGAGGCTAACCTATAAAAGCGTACAAATTGCCCCTTAGATGGTTTGTTTACTCTGTCGAGTCTGATTTAATGAGTTCTACCTATCACGCTGTTTACTTACGCGAGGTGGAATTACAGCTCAATTTTTAACTAAAATATAGAACTACAGTAACTGACAAATTTAAATATGGTGGTAAGAAAATATGTACACAACAAGAGTACGTCACGTACATTAGAAGATTTTTTCTAGGCCAACAAGACAGACGACAGATGATATCTTTGCTTACGCCGCCTCGACTTAAAACTCTGCAAGGTCTTCAAATACTGTAGGACAAGTCTACATAGTAAAGTGTATGCTATTTATTGTCGTTACACTGGTGGGTCAAGAATTTTGTCCTTCAAAGGTATTTGGAGAGCTCCTATCTGTTTCCCAATAAGTATATGATGATGTGCTTGTATTGCGCCCGTTAAGGCTTGAGTTAACGCACGGGTACGTGCTAACTCCAAATTGTATACATACATTGAGATTAAATCCATTGTTCCTTGGACTTAAATATAATTTTTGTCAATGTAAGTGCTGTGTGTAATTATGTTTTGTGTGTAATTATATTATTGCGTGATTTACGTAGGTATGCGATATTTGACGGGATTAATTGCGTGCGACGTGAACATATAGATAATATTTATACAGAATAATTCAATACCCGTATGTTTGTCGTCACAAAACTCAAGAAACAGTCCTTCGAATAAATTAAAATTTTGACACAAAGTAGCACTTAAATATACACGTGTTTTTTTATATCCACAAACATTTGATTGCGACTTCGTCCACATATTCGTACTACTCAAGAGAAGGTTAAGCTGTCGGTCCCGGATATTGTCACCACGTTCGTGACAACGGACATTATCAGCTTTGAACCTGCACTGGAACAACCTGGAAGCACCACAATCAGAAACAAAAAGATTATGAGGGGGTTCGTCCCAATAATGGGATAATAAAAATAATGGGATAAAATCTGACTCGACATATACAATCATTAAATATCCCTAGACTAATTTTACCATAATTGTGCTCGTAATCGAAGTTAGACGCTCACATCAAATCTAGGCGATTACTGTTCGTTTATTTTTCGGATAAGTTTAGGAGTAAACTTGGATTATAATTAAAAACGTGAAACACTTATTTTATTCAAAAACTTAATAATATACTTAATTATTATCTGTAACGGCGATTTCGGCTATCGCCGCGTAAGCCCGCACCCCGGATTGCCTCTCTTCACGATGCGCACGCTTCTTTCTTTGGTCGGCGGATTTCTTGCAGTGTGGCGGCGTGGTCAATAATGGACAGCGTTTTCTTTCTTTCAGACTTTATTAAGCCGAGCTTTACAAGATGACGGTTGGCTAGCAACTGTGTCGGATGCACCACTCCCACCGTATTTTATAGGTGGTGCATCCGTTGCACATGTGAGTTGCATACATTTTAATTGGGGAGGCGTGGCCATGCACTTAATTTACATATGCACTGTCAGAAATGCATTGGCGCCACTAGCGCCAGAGACACCGATTAGCGGCCGTGCCGTAACGACGGCCGCTTTTTAAGGCCTATCATTGGTCCTCCCCACCAAAGCACGATTTCGTATGCAACTCACACGCACATTACATTTCAAATGTTTTAATTATCAATACAAAATTCTAATAAAAACAAAATATTTTCCTTAAAACTAGTCCCTACCCGGGTGATTAAAAAACTATAAACAAAAACTCTTTAATAATATACATAGAACACACACAAATATAAAACACTTTTAAGCCCGTATAAGACACAATACAATTTTTAAATTTACATTAATTGCGCGGCTGTCCGTAACATTCTCCCCCTCGGTGCGCAGCACTACACTTCAGGACACGGAACAGCCGTCGCCTCAGCTGACACCAGCACGACGATCTTCGAAGTGGGACGCCGCAGAACGCCACCAGTCGTCTCGACGTCCACCACACGAACCTGGTTGTCAGGACCCGGGTAGGTCTTCTTAATTCTGCCTCGAGGCCACGAGTATCGAGGTGATGATGAGTCGACGATCAGCACGATGTCGCCCTCGGCCGGCGCGCGGCATATAGGGTCGCCGCGCGCCCGGCGGGCACCAGAGTCGGTAAGTATTCTCTCAACCACCTCTGCCAGAAGTGATCGGCGAGGCGCTGACACGTGCGCCAGTTTGCAGGCCCGAGGAGCACGTTGTCGTCAAAGTGGCCCGCTGCGGCAGCGCCGCAGGAGCGCCCGATCAGGAAGTGGTTAGGCGTGAGGCCCTCGGCCTCGGCAGGTTCGACGTCCACCTCCGTCAACGGTCTGGAGTTGACAATGTGCTCGGCTTCCAGCAGTAGGGTGTGGAGAACTTCTTCGCGAGGGCTCTCTCTCAATGTAGCGGCCAACGCGGTTTTGACAGATCGCACCAAACGCTCCCAGGCGCCACCCATGTTCGGAGCGCCGGGAGGTAAACTTCCAAGTTATGGTGCGGACGTCGGCTTCTTTCTTCATCTTCTCGTGTACCTCTTGTATGTTCATCAGTTCTTTGTTTGCGCCGACGAAATTCGTGCCGTTGTCCGAATACATCACTCGGAGTTCCTCTTCGAGCGATGAATCGACGCAAAGCCAATATCATGGAGTCTGATGACAAAGACTCCGCCAGTTCAATATGTACGGCGCGTGTTGTCAGGCATGTGAATAGCGCCCCGTATCTCTTTTCGTGTCTGCGGCCTATCGTCACACTCATAGGCCCGAAATAATCGACCCCCGTACACGTGAAGGGGGGTTGGTGATGACGTAGGCGTTCGGGAGGCAGGTCACCCTCCGCAGACGGCATTTTCGGCAGACTTCTGTTAATTCTGCACCATTGACATTCGTGGGCGATTTTTCGTAGTTTCGATCGCAACGACGTGATATAATATTTCTGCCTAATTTCGTTCATCACGGTGTTGTGGTTTCCGTGATTGAACCTTTCATGGTAGTGTTTCATGATCAATTTTGCGATCGAACTATCGCCACTGAGCACAGCGGGGCGATTTAAGGTAAACGACACATCTTTAGCGGCCTTTATTCTTCCTTTCAGACGAAGAACGCCGTTTTCATCAATTTCCATAGCAAACTTTCGTAGACGGCTTCTTCGTGTGACCGCTTTGCCTTCTCGTAAGTGTGTCGTTTCTTTCAAAACATTTTGCGCCTCGAGCAAAGTAACGTTTCGGCCCTTCGAATGTAATCACAATTCAAACTCAAAGGGTGCCGATCGTTCTCTTCAAGTCTTCTATTGTCTTTCTGGGCTGGTGTATGCGCCTTCTTGCTTATGTGCTTCCACGTTGGGTCTGAACTCGTTTTAGTTGCCGTCCTCTTATGTTTCAATGCATTAACTTTTCGTTTGACCCGAAACAAATCAATAGCTTGCAATACTCTGGCCGTACTGCGGAGTAATCGGGTCCAACTCGAGAATCGGCTCACGTTTGGTACGACTTGCGAGTCTTCTTTATTGACCAGTGTCAACGTCGTACATGATCTCTCCTCCCCGTCGGTGTTCGCTTTCAACAGTTTCCTGCGGCCATTCGTCTTCGCTTTTGCGCAGGAAATCGGGTCCGTGGAACCATCGGTGCGTTTCATCAAAGTGGGTAGGCGGGTCTCGTGTCGCGTCATCAGCGACGTTCAATTTCGTAGGCACCCACCTCCAACATTTCACCGTCGTGTGTTCCTCCAATTCGGCCAGACGATGAGCGACAAACGGTTTGAACGACCGTGGGTCGGAGCGGATCCAAGATAGAACTGTGCGAGAATCAGTCCAAAATATTTTGCGGGTCACATTCAATTCGATTTCAGTTAGTATCGACGAAGCCAATCGAGCGCCTAACAGCGCCGCTTGCAATTCGAGCCGAGGGATCGATATAACTTTCAAGGGAGCGACGCGAGCTTTTCCTGCTATTAGCGAAACTGCGCTTTCGTGTTCGCTCAATTTTATACGCCAATACACGGCCGCAGCGTACGACTTTTCGCTCGCGTCGACGAACACATGTAGCTCCCCCTCGGTGTGGCCGGGCGATATGCATCGAGGTATTCTGATCGATGCCAGCTTCTTTATGTCGTTCACCCATTTTAGCCACTTCTTATGTGCATCGGCTTCTATTGTTTCGTCCCAGTCGATCCCTGATCTCCATATGTCCTGGAGCATGCATTTGCCCGTGATGAGGACGGGCGAGGCTAGACCGAGCGGGTCGAACACGGACATGACTGCACTCGTGACTTGTCGTTTTGTTGGTGGAAGCGATGTTTCCAATACTTCAGTAGGCGTGTTCCGCAGGCCGAGATTGAACCCCAGGGCGTCATTATTGATGTCCCACTGTAGACCGAGGGTTTTTTCAATTCGTGTGTCGCCCCCGAGTTGTACATTGTCGTCATTTCGCGTGTCGGGCATTTCATTCAAGACTTCAATTTCGTTACTCGCCCAACCGCGTAACTCGAAGGCTGCCTTTCGATGAATCTCGTAAACTTGTTTCGAAACACGCCTGGCTTCCTCTATACTGTTAAAACTTTTCAAGAAGTCATCAACATAGTGATCTAATCGTATCGCTTTGCACGCCTCCGGGTACTCAAGTTCAAATTCTGAGGCGTTGCGATTTTGATGTAGATCGCAGTACAAGGCGATGAGGCGGCGCCGAAAATCAGTGACGTCATTCGGTACTCTTGTGGATTTTCGTTCATGTTATTTCGCCACAGGAATCGTAAGCTGTCTCGATCTTCTTCTGATTTTGACCCGCAGGAACATTTCCTTGATGTCGGCCGACACGCTACGCGGCCCTGTCTGAATCGGACGAGTACACCCAATAGTGATCTTATTAAATCGGGGCCCGTGAGCAATGCATCGTTCAGACATTTGCCATTCGTACGGGCGGCCGCATCAAAGACAAGGCGGACTTTCTTCTTCTGCGGATGCGTGACGGCGAAATGAGGCAGGTACCACAAGCGTTCGGATGTAGATTGATTCGGCGCTGGCTCTGCGTACCCATTTTTAACAGATTATTGATCTGTTCACAATATTCACGTTTCAAATTATCATTCTTTGACAATTTCTTTTCATGCTGCGCAGACGTCGCATCGCTGTGTCATAACTTTCAGGCATCGTTTCGTTGTCCGACTTCCACAATAGGCATGTTTCGAACTGACCGCTCGGTAATCTTACACTATTGCTATCTAGCAACACGAGCGCCCTCTCTTCTGGATCGTGGCTCGGTTTACGCGGAGCCACGCCGAGGGATTCAATTTCGAAATGCCGTTTCACAATATCATTCAGTTCAATGTCGGAAGCGTCGGACGGTCGCAAGTGATGTACGGTATTTATCGGTCGTGATAAACTGGAGCAGCATCCATGTAACACCCAGCCCAGTTGAGTCAAGGAGGCGGCAGGCTGGTTTGCGCGACCACTCTTAATTTGTCGCGACACAATCAAGCCCCAATTATCCTGACCGATCAAGATGCACGGTGCGGCAGCGTCATAGATCAAATTTTCAGCGATATCTGTCAAGTGCGAGCAGGCTGCGACGGTGGCGCGCTCTACGCGTTGCGGAGCTAGCTTCAGGTTTCTGATGGTCTGAGCTGTCATGAGTTTCAAGTTTCGAGAAAACAAGCCTTTGATTTTAACTCGAATGACCCGCGATTTTCATCGGTTATCTCATTGCCACCGACACTCGAGACGCGTAACGTTTCGCGGCGTCCTTTCGCTCCGATTCGATTCGCCACCTGCTCATCGATTAAGGTGACCGTGGAGCCTTCGTCAAGGAGTGCGTGGACCTTCATCGAACCTTCGGGGCCATACAGCTCGACCGGAACAATTTTCAAGTATGCGCGCATTGTATTAACATTGTTTACAGATACCGCCGTGTGCTCGGTGACGACGGCTGTCGTCTGGGCGCTCCCCTCATGACCCTCTATCGTGGTCCGCTCTTGGTGGAGTAGCCTATGATGTCCGCCTCGACATATCTTACAGGGCTTTCCTCTGCACGTGGCTTGCATGTGACGGCCCCTCAGGCATCGGAAACACATGCGAAGCCTTTTCGCGGCGTCCCATTTTTCGCTCATATTCAACTTTACAAATTCGCCGCAGTCGGGTAAGCCGTGTTCGTTGTTACAGAGCGGACATATCATTTTCACATTTATTGTTGACCGATTTGATGGCTGGAAGGCGGTGTGCGAATTCGAGTTGTTGTCATCGTACTTCATAGTGTTGATCGTGTTTGTTCTTCGCGGGCGTCGTTCCGGTGTAGGCCTCAAATTTCTACTGCCGCCTTTCTCTATCGGCATGGAGGCGCTGCACTGGTCGGCTATCTTATTCAAAAAGGTTGACAACATCACAAGTTCGGGCTCGTCGCTGTTCTGAGAGTCCTTGTATTCGCACCATTTGAATTTCAAGATGTCATTGAATTTGTCAACTATCTCATCGGTCATCTCGGGGGGCGGACAGGTAGCTCAATTTATTCAACGTGCGTATGGCCGCAACACAATTATTTACTTTATTGGCGAACGAGCTGATGTTGCCCATTCCACCGTTCATCGGCGTCATACGTCTCAATTTATTTAGCTCCTGTTTGATTATGGCGTCAGGTCGCCCGAACCTGCGCTCGAGCACTCGCATAATTTGTAGCGGATCCGTTTCAGTATAGATCAAGGCTTCACAAGTTTCGCGCGCTTCGCCACTGAGCGCTTTGCGGATCCGAGCTACGTTTTGAACATTGCTGAATAGTCCCGACGTGTCATTGTATACCGATCGAAATGCGATCCATTCGCTAACATTTCCACAGAAACTCGGCAGATCTGCCAGAGTTTTAGACGGCTCGTTCACAATTTTCGATGTTTCTTTGCTAGCAGTCTTGATCGCGAGTACGATCGCATCGGCCAATGTGGATTCGCTCATATTCGAGTCGGTATTACGAGGGGATGCACTATTAATTTCGCTGCATGCCGTCGGTGGCGGTGGTGGCGCTGTCGTCGGACTCGATTCGGGCACGGGCTCAATGTCGCCCAACGTAACGGTCCGTTTCTCAAGTTTATCCGTTTTGGATAAATGGGACGCGTTATCACAATCAATCAAATCGCCCGAATCCTCTTCGTCCGCTTCCAGGCGTAGCAACAACATTTTTGTACGCGCGACCGCGGCTCGTGCAGCTATCCTTTCACTTTCCAATTGCTCAAATTCTAATTGAGCCAATAACGCGGCGTGCTTCTTCTGTCGCGCCGTGTTCACATTTCTGTTCGAATCGTCAATGTTCAACTGATGTGCAGGACTTCGGTTTCGCATATTTGCCGCTAGAGGGCCAAGTGTTGCATCGGATGCGCCGGCTTCATTCGGAGCGTCGACTCGGTCGGATCTCGTATCCGCATGCAAGTCACAAACTTCCTCGTCGATCCTCTCCTGCCCAGGCGAACTTCCGCTCAAGTTTTCATTCGTACCGTGGTCCCACGTGTGCGTCGACGACGTGCCCGTTTCTGACGACCGGCTTGTCGGCGCACTCATTGACGTTTCGTTCTCTTGCTCGGCTGTGTTCATTTTGCGCGCTCTTGTAACACGCTTGCTGTCCATCTTCAAGTTCAATTCTTCAATCTTCAATCCCTAACGGTCCCTAACAGCTCGTACGAGGTCCTCGAGACGAGGATATGCTCAATACGAGGATGGAAAACGGGAAGGGTAGGTGTGGCCCGCTCGACAGTGGACATGCACAGAGTCAGGGTGCGCAATAGAGCTTCGGTGGGAGCGACCGTCGCCAGGCGTGCCTACAGTCCGGCCCCCTATCTGTGCATGCGTATCGACGCGACAAGGCTATTCGGCGCCGAGATCGTACTCGGCAACCGGTGACCACGCCTCAACTAGTCACACCGCTCGAAAGCGTTAAACAGTGAGATGTCGTTAACACCGCTAGGTGACCCTCTCACTGTCCGAAGCGTGCACACGGAAATAAAATCCGAAGCACACGACTTACTCGTAAAATTTCTTCAGGATAATCCGGCGAACGAAGGACCAGCTGTAACGGCGATTTCGGCTATCGCCGCGTAAGCCCGCACCCGGATTGCCTCTCTTCACGATGCGCACGCTTCTTTCTTGGTCGGCGGATTTCTTGCAGTGTGGCGGCGTGGTCAATAATGGACAGCGTTTTCTTTCTTTCAGACTTTATTAAGCCGAGCTTCACAAGATGACGGTTGGCTAGCAACTGTGTCGGATGCACCACTCCCACCGTATTTTATAGGTGGTGCATCCGTTGCACATGTGAGTTGCATACATTTTAATTGGGGAGGCGTGGCCATGCACTTAATTTACATATGCATTGTCAGAAATGCATTGGCTCGCTCGCTCGTGGGGCTTCCACACCCTTATATTGGGTGCAGGTACGGGACGGAGGACTTACTGTTGCCTCATGCCCGGGCGTCTTCTCGTCGGGGATACGACCCCGACGGTCCTGTGGTTGTGGTTCCTTTTACGAGAATCCAGTCAGACATCTAGTTCTCGCAGGTTCTGCTTCACTAAATGGGAGGAGGCGTTTTCGTGATTTCTCTAGGGAGCGGTCGGCCGCTCGGGGACCTCTCGTGCGTCGGCGCGATGTTCCGGAGGAATTCATGTGGGCCTGATCAGCGAAGTCAAACATCCGGCGGGCTATGCGCGGATGAATTCCTCTACGGTCTCGATACGGAGGTCGCGAGCGATAACGTCATTTAATACATACCGACCCGCTCCCACGATCATCCGTAGGGCGATGCTCTGCTGGGCTTGGATCCTCTTCCTCTGTGATATGGAGCAGAGTGCGTACCATGCTGGTGCCGCATATGTTAACCGGGAACGTATGTAGCCCTTGTATAGGGCGAGTTTGGCCCTGAGCGGCAGGTGCGATCGGAGCACTGGGCGCAGCATGCTCCGCGCGGCTCTGCTCTGGTGGATAGCTTGTTCCACTTGAGCGGCCATGCGCATGGAGCGATCAATTTGTACACCCAGGTATCGCACCTTTGTCTGCCATTCAACATCCTGTCCCCGGAGTCTTAATTTCGGTGGCATGGCACGCTGCTGGCCGGTCAGTATGGCGGCCGTCTTCAACGTTTACGGCGACTCGCCATTTGTCCAGCCATTCTGGCAATAGGTCGAGGACCCTCTGGATTGGCCGCAGCCAGGTCAGCCCGACGGGATGATGCGAAGTACGCACTATCAGCGTATAGCGCGAGTACGACGTCCTCCTCCCAGCCTGTAGTTGACCTGCGAGAGTGGGGATATCATCCGTGTAGACCCGTACAGGCACGGAGACAGACAGCTGCCTTGCGCACTCCGGCGTGGATGGGTCGTGGATCCGAGGTTGCGTCCTCGACTGCAACGAAGAAACTGCGACCTTCCAGGAACGACGCTACTGTCCGTACGAGTGCAGGCGGGATTTGCGTATTCAGTAATTTGAACACCAACCCGGGTGCCACACTCGGTCGAACGCCTTCTCGATGTCGAGAAAGACACCGACGGTACGACGACCCCGGTTGTGCTCGGCGGCCATGTGGTGAAGGACTCTTGCCAGCTGGAGCGTGGTGGAATGTCCGCTGAACCCAAACTGCTCTGTCTTGGAGTCAGATGGCGAAGAAGGCGGCGCAGCGCGATACGCTCAAACATGGCGATGGGACAGCAGCGTGATTGGTCGTTGGCTCGTTGCGAGTCGGGGTCCTTGCCTGCTTTCGGTATGGCGATGACACGGCCCATCTTCCAATTCTTCGGAAAGTGTCCAGTCCGGGTATACCGTTGAATAGCCTGGTCATCGCTACCATGGCTCTTCAGGCAGCTGTCTTATGGCAGCAGTCGGGATCCCGTCTGGTCCCGGAGCCTTCCGCTTCGGCAGTCGGGAAATCATCTGCCAGTTCGGCCGGGGAAACAAAATAGTCTCCCGGCAAGGGCGGGCGGCACCGGGCCATCCGGAATTCTTCCACCCGGCGCACCTGCACGTGGGCGATGCCGCTCTGGTGTGTGTCCGATGGCAGGGTGAAACTGTTCCTCCAGGTGCTCTGCCAAATTCCGTTCTCTTTGCGGCATATCGGCGTATTCCCGTCTTGTCGAACAGGCATTCGGAGCTGGTGATCTAGTAGGCGGCGGCATAGTTGATGGAGCGATTTCCAGTCCTCGCCAGCCTGTTCTATCGTCTCCCAGGCGGCGCCCCTGAACGTCATACCGCTTGCCGCAGATCCTGTGTGATATGATTTAATTCACGCTGATACGTGGGCATCGTACGCCCACAACTTTGCAAGTTGCGTTTCTTCTGGAGCGCGAGTTTCAAATGGTGGGAGGTCCCATCGGCGATCTGTCCTTGCTGGAGGCGGCTGCACTGTATGCTGCTTGCACTTCAGTGAGGCGTTGAGCGGCAGAGTCGATTTCCTCCGGCAGGAGAAGACTTACCGATGTGGAGTTCCCCAGCGCCTCCTAAACGCGTCCCAGTCGGTGCGATGAGTTGGAGGGCGGCGGGAGTCATGGGGTGTGGTACCAAGCGTGATCAATATCGGGAGGTGCTGCGTGTCCATATCATATAGCACCTCCACATAGATCGGATAATGGGAGTTGATGGCAGAGCACGACATCCAGCACGTCTGCTCAAATCTGGGGTTAGTCGGGATGTGTGATGGTGTGTCTGGTCCTGACCTCATACCCATGTTGCTCAGAGTCCTGCAGCAGTTGTCGACCGGCCGGCAGATGACCCTCGAGCCCCAGGCAGTGTGTTTGGCGTTGAGGTCACCCGCCAGGATAGTCGGGGTGCTGTCGTCGAAGATCGTGGAAGTCGGAGGAACAGAAGTGGGGAGCCGGGGCGAAACAGACGTAAGTCCGCTTCGGCCGCACCCACCCTCACCCCTATAGATCTTGTACGGGAACTCCGGCTGCTCCAGTCCTCCGTGGACGATGCCTCGGCATCCGCGGTGCCCCGAAAAGCGATCCCGTGGGCGATACCTCGTCTCGGCGGTACACAGAAATTGGGCAGCCTGAGTTGTTGTTCAGGCCGGATTTTGTCTCGCCCAGGAGACAATGTGTATATCCCGACTGGACGAGAGCGTGCGTAGGTCTGGTAGTTCGCCTGAGATACCACCGGCGTTCCAATAAATTGGCCGGAGGTCAGCCGGTGAGCGACGGGTCGAGAAGTAGAACCTAGCAGCGCCGTGACCGGATCCTAATGGTCAGTACCGCCCGCAAGGCTTCCATCATCCGCGCCTGTAACAGGTGAGTGGCACCAGTTGTTGGGAGCCATGGTCACCCGGGCCGAGGTCGCGCGCGAAGTTCAGTGGGCCCATCGGTGGCGTTCCCTGGTGTTGCAGGCGACTGGAGGTATCATCTGGGGCAGCCTGGCTGCTGTCAGGGCGTTGGCTGCTCCTGTGTCGCTTGTGACGACCTCATCACAACGGAGCCCTGGTCTGGATCCCGATAAGCTTGTGTTGGCGGGTGTGTTGGCGGGTCGGCAAATTGATCCGGGAGGAGGGAATCTGACTATTCTCCGTCTCCTCCCGCCTCCCAGTTCCTTCCATGCTGTAAGCCTGCCCTCAGTCCCTGGGATGGACCGCCTGGTCTGTCTCTGCCAGTTCTGAGGCGGCTCCAGGACTGTTGTTGACGGTCCTGGTTCTGGTCCTTCTTCAGGGCAGTCGTTGTTCGGGGCATTGCGGGGGCGGTCGCATCTAATCGGCGATCCTCTTCCGCCTCTGCCCCCGACGACGCCGCCGATGTACAGTAGTGGGGTCGTTCGGTTGGTATGGGGACGTGATCCTCCTTTGACGAGCTTCCTTCTGAAAGGCTTCGACATCTCTTGTCGCTGCCGGTAATGGCAGTTTGCGAGCACGTATTTTGATCCCGGGCCTCGGGCGTCGGCCTGGTGACCTTCGCTGCACCGGGTACGCATCGCTGCGGCCGATGGCACCACTGATGAATGCCCGAACATCTGGCAGCGGTGGTATTGTGGGGACCCGTTCAACCTCTCCATCCCTCGATGGTGACTCCAGGCATTGAGGGAGGTGTTCACTCCATACAACAGTCGCTGGAGTCCATCCTGGTTGGTGTGCCCGAGTCTGACGTGAACAGGCACCCCGGTCTTCCTTGCGTGGAGGTATCGGCCGTGCATATTCTGCTGGAATCCTTGTTTCTGCAGCGCCGTGACGATCGCCGAGCGGGTGCGTTCACTGGCAGTCCCCGATACCAACCTTGTTGTCTTCGGCCACCGGCGCGTAGCAGAACCACGCATGTGTTATCTCTTTCCGTGCCGCTGCCTGCAGATAGCGTTGGACCGTTCGGAATTCAGTAATGATTTCGGGAGAAACCGTACACCCTTCCCGAACGGCTGCGCAGTGCGTCCGAGCAGCCTTCGCAATTCTTCGAAATGCGGCATCCAGGCAGGCTTTCCACTACTTAAAGGCGGATACCCGCGCACTCCTGGTGGTAGTCGCATCGGTATCGGCGGCGGCGCTGCTCTGGACCGTAGCCGTACCGGCTTCCATTCCTGTAGCGACTGGACGATCCAGAGATCCTTCTCGTTGTCCTGGAGTTGGCTTTCTTTGGGACGTGGAGGACTGGCGGCCATCGCTGGTACGTTTTAATGGGAGATAGGGTGGGGGAGGGGAGAGATAGCGCTCTCACCAGCCTCCACCAGGACAGCGTACGCGGTCGAATTTAACGTTAATTCCGCGTACTGTTCCGGAGACGGCGATCTCGGTGTCTCCGCGTCGATAGACGTCCGTTGATCCGCCCTCTTTGGGGCCGAATGCATTGGCGCCACTAGCGCCAGAGACACCGATTAGCGGCCGTGCCGTAACGACGGCCGCTTTTTAAGGCCTATCATTGGTCCTCCCCACCAAAGCACGATTTCGTATGCAACTCACACGCACATTACATTTCAGATGTTTTAATTACAATACAAAATTCTAATAAAAAACAAACAAATATTTTCCTTAAAACTAGTTCCTACCAAGGGATTAAAAAACTATAAACAAAACTCTAATAATATACATAGAACACACACAAATATAAAACACTTTTAAGCCCGTATAAGACACAATACAATTTTTAAATTTACATTAATTGCGCGGCTGTCCGTAACATTATCCATACTGAGAGGGAGATAAATAATATTCCTTAGCGATGATTAGAAAGTATGCCGTAGGAGTCAACGAACCGATTTTGAAGAGAACAGATATTATATTAGCATCCATTTGAGTAAAAAGCAATTGTACATTACTATGGTCAGCCAAGCATGATGACAATAACGACGTAATTACAATTTTGCTATAAATAATTTTTAATTCTTCCCGAACTAGTCTGAAAAATAAAGTTGTTGGAACCATTAATTTAGATTTGAAACCCGTTAGAAAACTGGTTCGCCTCAAAATGGCATACCTATCTACAATACGAAACAAAATCGATCGATTAGCTCAGAATTGGATACTACGTGACTCGTGTTAAAATTATCTGCATTTGTACCTAAAAAAAAAAAAAAAGGCAAACGTACACATCCGAAAGGCAGTCGAGAAATCATGATTTCAAAAAGAAAGAATACCTAACGCTACGGAATACGCTTTCTCGAATAACAAAATAAAATATGATAATACAACTATTGGATAATGGCAAATTCAATGACAAAACCTCTTCCCTAAGACGGTCTCATACGTTCTCCAACAGCTCCGCTTTATCGGCGGCCTTGCTGCTATTGGCTATGGTAGCAATCATGGCGATGAGGGAGTACTTAATACTATAAAAATCCCTGGTTCCAAACGCCTGGTCACCATCTCCGACGACACGACATGGCAACATACGTATGAACGCACTTTAAAGTCTGATGAGAAGATTTTAAGTTGGAAGATGTACATAGATCGCGCTGACATATTATAATTTTATCAGAAATCCGAAAACAGGGAGAGGATACGATAAGCCTGCATTTGGGAAACTTATACCGAGAATGCTATAGTCGAGAAAAGTGTTGTCGCATTTATTATCCACAGTTTTCACACCAACGATATAGTAAAGAATGAAAGTGTATCGAGTAAACTTTGTTATAGGTACTGCATTATGGCACGATATGTTTTAATACTTCCTGCCCTAAGACCCGCTAGGAGACTACAAACGCTGGCTGTAATGTATATTTGTAAATGTTTGCACCTTAAAGATATTGAGCGTTTCGAAAATATGGACATTATTACATTTCGAAATATTTTATAAATACATCGCAATGTATGACGGCCCAGAATACAATTGAAAATGCAGATATTAATTCGTTCTTGCCTTCAATTTTGTCAATAATAATATAATGAATATAAATAGCAGAATAAAAAATAAATGATTATCTTTCACTTTAATTCCATTCTGACATTAAGACATCACAAGTCCTTCTTCAAAAGATATATTTTTGCGCATGAGGTATTCAGTTTAGTTATCTATTTTTATCAGTGCGTGAAGTTCACAAGACGTTAATCTTGATTCTCTAAGTTAATTACTAAATTTTTGGGTTCAAGGGCAGTGCTATAATATAAACTATCCGCTATTTTCTTTGTATTTTATGTGATCTTCAATCCACATCTTTCTGTTTTTGGAGCATGTGCCATTGAAAATAATGGTATCAGATTCACAATTCGTATCATGTTCTGATGAACTATTTAGTAAATCAGATAATAATTGTGGAAATTGAACGATCCATAAAATATAAGAAATTCAAATCTGAACATCATGTATATAAATTTAACAGCTAGAACGTGTGCGACTGGGATGTAGATGAAGGGAAAATTATACATGACGTTACCTGCTATGTACATCTCTGGATGTAATGTGTAATAATAGGTAGACATTATAGCCGCCGCCTGTGACGGGCTTAATTAAAACGGAGGTTATGTACATATGTCACAAACCTAACATGCATATATCACCCAATGTACTACATTATAATAATGGACAATTTCAACGTAAAACTAGCTAAACGAGATGGCGCCACCTTTAATACATTTGACTCTAAAAGAGAGGTCATATACTGAGATGTTTCAATAACCATAGATACATATATTTACCATCCCATTACAGAGGAGCGATGGAGAGCTTCAACCCAAAACCATAGTAACGAGCTGTAAAATAAAAAGCTCTTCTTCATCCTGGTGTATTTCCTACACCAACATGATGTTCTCTCGTAAAGTTAAAAATATTGGTTTAACCTATAAATTCGCATTAGGCATGCGCCTTATGCGAAACTTTTCTCACATAGGGGAACGTCCAAATTAAGAATTTTCGACATAACAATAAGTGGTTCACAAATAAGACGTTTGCCACCGAGAGCTATTTTTTGGGCTCTTGATGTCATATTACGTTACAATTTTTTGATACAAGACAGTACAACGCACGAAACTTTGCCGCTATGAAATACGCGTCACGAAAGCGTCGCAATGGGGCAAAATAGGAACGCGGAAGAAAAGCAGGGAAGGTTGGAGAGCGTTAAAGCTGTGTATTACATCATTCGCAGAAAATCAGAACGGCAGAGTTTCGTGCATTATACTGTAAAGTTAATAACCTCATGTCAGAATTAATTCACTTTTGATAAAATGTTGCGTAGTTTGATCAACATGCTTGTTGAAATTGAGTATTATTATAGTATTTTGATGTGAAACATCTAGTGGCGCGCTTCGACGGCGACCGTGACAGCAAACAGCATGGCGGTCTCTTATATCGCCAAGCTCTCTACTGCCTTGTGTGCGTGAAGCACGTGTACTTTGTAACGAAGTATTCTCAGTGTTTCTTGTATTATATTCTATACATTATATTATTGATTAACAATTATAACATGTACTCAATATTTTTATTTATTTTTACTCAATATTTATTTAATTATAAATAAAATCAATTTCCATGTTTCATCTGGCGTGCGTACCGTGATGCCTCCTATGTTTTTTAATTAGAATAGAGTATAAAAATAAATAACGTAATGAGAAAGAGGCCATCCATAAATTACGACACACGTTGAGGGGCGCGGGTGGGGGGGGGGGGGGCTCAACGACGAAATGTGACAATGCGCGACAAGGAGCAGTTCAAAAGCTTTGTGACGTCAATTACGAAATACGAAACGTAAAAAGGTTTGTCTTGTTATATCCAATATTTAAAGCATTTTGAACAAAAAAAATCGTAAAAACTGCTGTTTTCATTTACGTGCTTTCGCTAACAAGGATGAGGGGGTCAAAAATCTTATAATGTATGTGACGTAATTTATGGATGGAGCCAAAACACCGAACATCGAATTTATATATATTACATATCTACAAGTAATTTGATAAAACTTTAAAGTATAGTACAAGAATAACGTAAATATAACTATTCAATTATAGATACAATAAAATATATTTAAATTAAACATTGCAGAAAAAAGAAAATATATTGGTACATTAAAAAAAAAACTCCTAATTTTCTTAATCTTTTTATATACATGCGCTTTTTTTTTTAATTTCTCGATAAGAAATATTAAGAGAACACTGTTGTACGATCAAATCACCTGTGACTGATTGAACTGTGTATGAAGCGGTTGAATATTTCAGACAAAAGCTCTGAAAGTACTAAAAAAAATTGATAGAATCGTGTCTATAATAATGATAATTAAAATATGAAGTTATAAACGGACGGATTTTTCCAACGTTGCCTTTCAGAGTAAAGACAAATTGTATTCATATAGTAATGGAATATAATACGTTACTTTATATTGACTTAGTACGCATTTATTTTAAGTTCGTATAATGTAAAGAATTAATTTTACATCTCTTTCACTGTATTGGTATTATTTAAAAATGAGTACTAGCAATTTATTAAAAGTAATCTGTGGTAGAGTCATACTGTATTCTACTTGACTACAACACCAAAATGGACCAGCTCCACCGATGAAATACCAGTCTCACAGAATACAGACGTGAAATAACAGCTTCCGTTGTTGTTTTTGTCCAGTGAGTGAAAGTTCTGGTGACCCTCTTCCTTCATCTCCCATTCTCCCCTCTATCACAACCACTTTCCCCTCCATCACCTCATTCCCTTTCTATCACCCCACTTCCCCTCCATCAGTTAAGTCTTCCCGAGAAAAAATGATTGGATATGATCATATATTAGTAGATATAATCATATCTAAATGAGTATAATAATATATAAACCTGTATAATTTTTTTATATGATTTTACATAGTTACATCCAAGAAGATATAGTTATATATAATTATATATGATCGAATATAATTCTTTAACCCAAAATAAAACGTTGGGTATACTCAGATATGATTAGATCTTATGACTTTGTTTCATAGCTACATATTCAATTCATGAAAATTTGTGAGACTTAATCTGATATTTTTAGATATGATTATATATAATTTTGTATAATTATAGCTAATCATATATGATTATATATAACTAACAACTATATAAAGAAACAAATTATCAAGAAATTGATAATTTGTTTCTGCATGAATTCTTGATTATTATGGCATGCAGTAAGACGATTTTCAGAAGTTCAACCCCTTGAGCAATGATTAAAAGTTCACGATTTCTTGCCCTAGATGTTTGGTTCCATGAACAATCTTGGCAATAAATCCATTCATATTTTCAAACAGGAAAGCTGATGTCATAGACAATGGTCCCCACCGCTCAACACACAGTTTTAAGTGTAAAAGCTGATGCATATTATAAGTTAATTCTCTGTCTGAGTAAAGTTTAGGAATTTCTTCCACAAATAATTTCAATAAGTCATCTGCTTCTTGTAAATCGTCAGCTGTAATGGAACTTTTCAGTAAATTAAATAATGATTACTAGAAGTATTAAATGTTGAAAATATTTTTCTGCTAAATAATTTTCCAAAGCCGGTAAACAGTAAAACAAAATCAAATTATAAAATTCTGACGCTTTATAATGGTTCATATCCGCTAGAGACCTTGGTAATCTATTGATCGAAGAAAATGGTCGAATATTGGTTATAAAACTGTTGATATCTTCGAAATTATTTTTTATGTTCCATGGTCCTGGTTTATTTGTATATAAATTAAACATCTGATTTACTACACCTAAAAGTACAGAATGCATAAATTCTGGTAAAACACACGTCCCAAGATCAATAAGTGGTAAACAAGATAGTATTGATAAACCTTTTACTCCATTTAAATGTTTTACATTTGATTCAAGAAGTTCCAAAGCTTGACTCTCCATTCTTACCCAGACCTCAATTATATTATTATAAACTGTTTTCGTTAATAAAATATAGTCTTAATTTTATAAAATGGTAATTCAATTCTCATTTTTATATTACATTTAATTTTAATCAAGTACGTATTCCTGACGCTAGATGTCGCACTAAGCGTTTCATATCTCGTGGGTGCCGTGACACCCTTAAGTAGTGTGGCTCTATCTTCGTCAATGTCTGTCGACGTTTGTCGTTAAGAAACTAAGATTTTTCTAGTAAAGCTTTTGGCTTTCGAATTGTACGGCCAAAGCCTTAGACAATTTGTGGAAACGTTGCGTGCGCAGGGATAATATACAGTATTAAAGAATCGGATAATATATTGCTGTATATCATTATATATATTTATATCTTATTATATATAGTTAGATCCTGCCAAAATTTGCATCTTATTATATCTAATTGTTTGGATCCAATTATATATGGCCAGATCTTATTATTTTTTCTCGGGTTCCCACCATCAAATATCCTATTCCTATTCAAAAGGCCGGCAACGCACTAATGATCCCTCTGGGATTGGGAGTATAGATGGACGGCGATGACCATGTACTTCTCTGATGGATCGTCTGCTCGTTTATCCTCGACTATACTATAACAAAAAAAACAATTTCCATGTTTAATTAATTTATAAAATTCATAAAACAGTGAAGCAACTGTCGCACCATTATTGTCGGATATATCCGACGTTAGCTTTTTGAGTATATAAGAAAATTGATGAATTACATTGAAGAAAATGGTTTTTTTTTTGCCAAGATAATTATAATGTTATAGCGATTAAATCTAAGATTAATTTGTGTATAAATTAGTAAAATCATTTGATTCATTAGAATCATGTACATCTTTATTCTTTAATTACGTGAATTACGAAATATAAACGAAAAAATTAAAAGAATTAATTTTTCTAATATATGTCTGTCCTCTTTATCACAATTTTATTTGTCGGATATATCCGACCACGACCGTCAAAGGGTGAAAACTGTTTTTTCTTTATTAGTGTTATCAGTTAAAAAGATATTTAGTCTTTCGTCATTATAGGGTTTCATAACTGAAATAGAAAAACGGAAGACTTATAAGATCATTTTGTCGTTCGTGTCTGCCCATCGAGAATTTTTTTTTTTAAAAACCCAGTAGAAAGTCAGTGTTAGTCATACACGTGTCCGGTTTTCTTAATAGTCTCTAATACTTCAAACTTTCATAAATGAACCTATTCTAACTAATTTCGACTTCTATATTTTATCGCTTAGATACAGAATCCGATAGGATTGAGAGTTCATTTTCCACTTTGCACTTTGTGTTATTACTTACTTTTTTTATATTATTATTAACTTTACAAATTTAAAAATTATTAGAAGAGGTAAATATTAATAAATTTCTTGTATACAGTTAATTAAATGAGGTCTTCGTTTGATAAACCGGTTTTTTCTAACTTCTAAACGTGAAGTTGAAATGACACACATTATGAAAACTTAGGTTTAATATGACATTATACAAACCGTCCGGTCCAGCTTCAAAATGCGCGTCAACCAAATGAATTTCATTAAACGCCATATGCTGATACTTGGCGTTCCAAGAGTCGATCCTGTCCCAGCGAAATGTTGACTTCCGTCGTCACGTATTACCAACGTCCTATCCTTATTTCTAGTACAAACGCTTACATCTAAAGCTATTGTAACATTGAAGTTCGATACAGACGCTCCCGAAGTTTCAAATATGGAAGAGTTTAAATTTTTATAAATAGATATTAATGTCACATGGATAAGCACAAACGATGGCTACAAGGATCATCCGATAACGATGAAAGTTGGTCCAAAGTGCACAGAATTATGCAACTCGGAACCTAATGGATGGTAAAAATTGATTCAATAAGCACCGTTGGATAAGTTTAAGCTAATTCTTCAAAATACATTTACTTACTCATAAGTAGGCTTAACTTAGGATATGTGCTGGTGGGAAAGGAATTGTTTGGTGCTCGACCGAAACGACTGCATTCTAGTGTATAATGTGCTATAAAATATATCTCGATAATACATTTTTAATATACAAACGATAGGCGTTATTTTTGTAATAGATTTGTTTTTAATTTTTTATTTGAACTTGTCTCTATAGTTTGCAAATTATTAACTTCCCGCTATAAATACTGAAAAAAATCATAAAATTGGGAAGTGTAATTCCTATTTTCGAAAATCGAGTTTCCATCAGATCATTAAACGTATATTGGGTCATAAGAATATATTTCGAGCACTTTTAGAGTAATGTCTGTATTCATGTGTTTATAAAGCTCACATTTGAACGGATTAACCGATTGATCGAAACGCAGTTTGCACATTTAAAAGTAAATGAGGAATCTCAAAATTGGAAATCAATAATTATTTTTCTGTAATAACTTTTAGATTACTCTATCCATCGATAGCAAAATCTGTTCAAGAAATATAGCTGGATAAAAGTTTTGCAAAAAAAAAGGGGTTTTTTATCAATATAAACTACTCTACCGGATAATTTCTAAAATGCATTGTTGCTTTTCTTAAAATACAACCTCAACCGCAGCATTAAAATCGGTTGAATTGTTCAATATATTGTTGGAGCAATTGTTAACTTCGTAAAATATTAGCTTTCCGTAGCCGGCTTCGCTTGGGAATACAGAATATTGATCGATCTCGCTATAAATCCCAATTTCGACCCTTAATTCTAGTCCCAGTACTCATACTGATTTTGATCTCTTTAACGCTCTTGATTTTAATTCCGGTACCACACACAATTCCGACTCCAATTCCGGGTCTTGATTCTGCTCTTCGTACCGCTTTCAATTTCGATACAGCTTAAAATCGACGTAGCAGTTTCGTTCAATAGTATCTACAAACATGTGGACGTAGTCGGGGACAAATGCTAGTAGGTATAACATAAAATTCTCCATGAAAAAAAACACTAATACGCAACGTTTAGCGATGATCGGCCGGTGTTGGAGCTTAGCAATATCAAATGTTACACATTAAAATATAGAATCTTAAAATATAAAATGAATTCAAAAAAACATAATAGGTCTTTTAACGGTAAAATCAAAAGGCCTATTCAATTATATCCTACTGAATAGGATTGTTCTTGATTATTTTTTAATCTCCACATGGCGCATAACGGCTATATCATGAATGTTGAATAATTTCACTACAACAACCTTATACTCATACGTTCAAACTGATAACACATTAAGTAAATACCTACTTATTTACGTCGCGCAGTTGAGAAAAATACCTCCTCTTGGTGCTTGACGCCAGACCAAAGGGCGACAAACAACTAGGTATTGATTCGCAGACTTGCTAAAAGCGTATGTAGTCTCGTACTGCGCATGGTACACTATTATGCCATTTCTCAAATACAATAATGACATATGAAAGAATCAAAATTGAATTTGGAATAGAATTCTTTCGATAGCTATTCATAAGCAAACAGTCCCAAAATCTTTTTTTTAATTAAGGCTCATGGAACATAGTAATTGTTAAACTATAACATAGGACTTTGTAAAATTGTTCCATTATTCAATTTTTAAGATGATATTCCACAAATACCCTACGATTTGGAAAAAATAAACTAGTAAAGTGCTTGTTAGACACACATATAACATCATACAGCAGTCATTCTTAATTAATATTACTTTCAACTACATACCAAACAGTAGCCAAATAATCATGACAATAAAATATTCCAGTAGTATGAATTAAATTATGCAATTCAGAACCGTTTTATGTCATCAGAAAGTTTTAATCCTTTTTGTACCATTGTTCTGTATGACAAGTCTCTTTATCATGAAATATCAAAAAATTTTTTCAGATTCATAATACACAAAGCATTATTAATACAATCATGAAAAAATATCACGGAAGTGCATAATTTATTTCATGTTAAGGTAGTATGCTGTGATTTTGCATCGTAGCTAACAAAACTGATTATATTTATTTATATTTCTATCATAAATATATAATGACTATAAAAATTTAAATAAGTTTAAATTAGTTTATATTTCTAAAGGTTGAGGTCAAAATCAGTATGGAAAATTTAGATATTTTTCAACCATTTTTTCAATTTTATCAACAATTATTTCAACTTAACAAAATTATATTACAACAATAATTTAAAAAATTAATAAAGTAAAGAGTTTGTGGTACTTGTAAGGGATAATATTAAAATACTGATAAATCATTTTTCATTGTATAAAATGATTAATATCAAATATCAAAGAATCATTGTATAAAAACATTGTGACTACAATAATCATAATTCGTATTATTCTGTTCTTGCATCAACTTATGCCATTGTATGAAATTATGAAATGAGAGAACAGGATCACTGTCATATATGGATACACAGGCAGAGAGCAAGGAACTATATTTCTATATATTCAATTACGCAGTACTAAGTGCAAGATACTTATGGTTGTTGTTCTTTATCATCATTTCAAGTTTTAGTAGATCGTAATTAAGATTGGAAGAAAACCTTTATGGAATCACTAGTGTTTTTGTCAGTCTATCCATCAGACACAGCCCTTTTACTCGCATATAGTTTGCAGCCAGTTGAAATAATTAATATCTTACAAAAATATAGACATTCTATTATGTTCTATAATATTTGATTTTATAAAAAAAGGGCAGATTTTAAGTGAAATATTGCATATTTTAAAGTGAGTGCATTATAAAATAGATAATTTCATTACAACTTGGTTATTATATGTTTCTAAATCCTATTAATGGTGCAACCAGAAGGGATCTGTTCATATGATAGTCAATATAGATAAAATTTTAAAATGCCAATCAGGAATATACTAAAGTTTAAGAAATATTAACATGACACATACATTAAATAGTGCCTTACTTATATTTTCTTAGGGAGGCATACGTCCCATAGTATCCCATATTGGTATTGACAATTGATTAGATCAACCAGTTAGAACAGAAATATTAATAAAAAAATAATAAAAATAACATAGAAAGCTATACTAATCCTAATCAAAGAACTTTGCTTGATTTCTGTTCTAAATGCCTCATCTTAACAATTGGGTACTTATATTGATCTGGACCATTCACATACTCTAAATGACCACTGTCAGATCACAACCTGATCAATCTCAAGTGGAACCAAGGATTCAAAATTAATCTCAAATGTATAAAAATATGAGAGATTTTTAAAGTTTTTCTCTGATTAGTCCCCAGTCTACTATTAATATATATGTAGGTTTATTTAAGCAAAATAGTATTTTCCTAATAAAATACCATATAGTATACAGACACATTCATTCCTGGGTAATTTCATTTGACAATATCTCAATTGCAGGTCTTCTGAAAATAATTGCATTTGTCAAGGTGAAATAACTATTACACAGTATAATAAAATTACAAAAGATTCTGCTTAAAGTTATCATAATTATTTCTTTAAACATTATCTTTTTAATTTTTAAAATAAAATTATTATTATACTAAACAGCTTGTTATCATTTGATTATACCAATGCTAGAACTTAGTGATTATAAGTCAGTAATTTTACATTTTATTAGTTATGTTGGCAGTTTTGTTTGATGCAATGCAAAAATGGCATGTCTCTACATGCTTTGACTATACAAAATAAATGTTAACTTATATAAACAAAGTGAAAAATAAGTGTTAGTAACTACATATGATTATAAATGTCTCCTATATGTGTGCCCAACATGTATTTCACCAGGTTTGTTTTTTCCACACTTTATATACACCATTAACCAAACTACAAGATCAACTGTACTATTACCGATTTACTAAACAAAATGCTACTTTTAAGCAAAAGCTTATGAATAATCATAAGACAGTATATAAATATAATATATTACCATTCAAAGATGCAGTAATTGTATTAATATTGAAAACACTATGTTACACCTTTATATTCACAAGAAAATGGAAATGTTAGCTGAAAATATTTGTTAGTATGATAAAACCAATAGGAATCAAATATTACTATGCTCATTAATAATGGTAATTTTTTAAAAAGTATTAAATTTTATTATCTATGTTCTATGTTTCAAAAGAACATAAAACATTTAAGTCTTTTCTTAATTATCTTTGGTTAATCAGATTTGAATACCTATTCTAATACTATCACAGATACTACACAACCATAGAAGTTGTGATCAAAAATCCTATAATATCATAATGGAATTGGAAGTCTTCATTCAGCCACAAAACCCTGTAAATTATAAAATTTAAATCAATGTATATAATGTCTTGCTTTCACTGGTAAAGACTGCTACCATGCATTATTATATCCCAATTCATTATAAATACATGGTTATTTAATGAAGTAACAGTTCCCAAAAGTTCTACAATAAAAATAATCATCTTGACCATATAAATATTCCTTACGAAACCACTTCCCACAGTTCTCAATAATAAATAAAGGTTCGGCACAATGCACACAAAACTTTTAAAAAAGTTCAAAGTTCAAACACAATTTTTTTATTATAGATACACAATATCAAAATAACGGTGGACACAAATTGCTTAGCGGCGATCTCTATAAGAGCGATGAGAATCACGTTCGCGACTTCTGGGGCGTGTACGATCTGATGTACGCCATAGGAATTCATCAACAGAACGCTCATATGATCTCTTGTCATACATGAGCAATGAACGCGGATAATCTTGTAGAGGTGGAATGTCATAATAACGCGGCGGAGGTGGAGGCGGAGGAGGTAAACCATCGTATGGCGATAAAGCACCTGCAAAGCCTGGCGGTGGCACATAAGGTAATGGTGGAAGTTGATGTTGCATAGAACGCATATATTCTGCCACATATGCTTCTGCTGCTGCTGCACTCCCACTTCCGTAACCGTCACGCCCACGACTGAACCACAACGGTAAGCGTTCACGAATGTAACCAGGAGATGGTGATCTTCTTTTCCAAGACTCTGAACGATTTCGCGGTGACAAAAACATCTTACGTCGACTGCGGGAAGAAGATATTAATCGATTTCGGAAACCTGTTCCTCTTGATAAAGGTGTTCTGTACGTTCTGTATGTGCCACTGCTTCGTAGATAGCTTTTTTTTGAAGCCTCCTTGGATTTTCTAAGTATGGGTGTCATTTCAATACCTTCATCTTCTGAAAATAGTCTACACAATTCTTCGGCAACTTTTGGTTCAATTTCTTGACCATCTCTTCCAATTTTTACAGGTTTACCCTCATTCCAAGGATTATATAAATGAAGAGTACTACTAAAGGGCAGTTCTTTACGACAAATCCAATCAACTTTAAAAACTCCATCTAGTACTTTAGCTGAAAGGCCAGGAGGTAAAACCCATGAAACAGATGGCACATCACGTCTTGACTCACTTCCTAAACGTGCAAATCCAGCAAATTTCCCACTTTCCTTAACAGAAAATATTAAAAGCACATTTCTAGATTCTCTATAAGCTTGATTCAAGTTAGCTTCATTTTGTGGTAAGGTAGACCAAACTCCTTTTGCTTTTGATAACGTTATATTTTCGGCATTGTTAGACTTTATCAGGAAAAATCGAGTGTCTCTAAATAAGTAATTCAGTTTTGTCATATAATCGTAAGTTTTTATTTTGTTACTAGGATTGGTGGTACGTGCGCGTTTGGTAGGTGGTGAACGGCTTACAGATTTCGTGCGTTTACGACTCGATCGTTTATCTTTTGATTTTTGCAAAGATTTAGAGCTGACTGTACTGATGCTCGGTGAACTTGTATCACTTGAACTGGAACTAGACACTTCACTACGAGTGTCGAAATCTATTACTTCCTCTAACTGTTTGAGTTCTTCTCCAATTTCTGCTTCGACTTCACCAACTCCAAGGTTAACAGCATCTGTATTGTTGGAGACCTCCATGTTTGTAAAAAAATGAGAATCACGTTTAAAAATGTAAGTTAATAGTTTAGTATCAGCATATCGTATTATATTAACTACAACTTCATTTACAGTTCATATGTACTAACAAAAAATGTAACAACAAAATGCAAACATTTCAATTCATACCATAGACAAATTTCAAAAAAGTATTCCATCTAAACATAAAAAACGCTAGAGTAATATAGAGGAACATGAGCTATTGATACAATACATAAATTTCATATAAGGCTCTCCACACATGAACGCTCTAAATGGTAGATGTAATCCAACAACAGAACAGTCAAACTAATATCGTACAATTTTTCACCATACACACAATCGGTCACACTTCGTCTCATTTCATTGAAATGCTTCTAGATGTAAACGGAAAAAGGTAAAAGAAACGCTTTAAACAATCAACATTAATGGTCGCCCAGGGGTCTAAATTCAACCACAATCCATTATTTTTTTAAATTCAAAAACGTTATTAAGTTCATTTAACAAATAGTAAATCTCTATACTCATTAAATACGTATATTTTTTATCTTGTATTACTATCTTAGTTACGAATAAGTACACTGTACAAATACATTAACGTTTGTAGTTTACCTAAATTATCTGCGATACCTGTTAAACTCAAAGTTTCACACGCTAATAACGTATTTGCATGCGCTCACATCTAACGTGAATAGAATAATATGTAAAAATGCATACGGAATGATATGTAATAAATATAATGAATTCTAAATGGTATTTAGTATCATTTAAACACTGTAGATTTTAGATTTAAGTATGATAAATAGATCCTTCTAAATAAAGAATTTAATTTAACTTAAAGATGAATAAAAAATAATACTAAATGTTCCCAAAATTTTATTATTTAATATACTAAAACTTGTCAATAGTAGTAAACATAAAAAAAGAAAATTAGTTTGCAAACGGCGTAGAAAATTTACTGAATTGATTAAAATTTTACTACATTCGTTGTTATAAATTTGAGGAAACCATTCATAAATTTGCAGATGCGACATTTTTTCCTTTACTTTTTATATTCATTCTCTGTATATTTGATAATCTGAGATCATACTCGCAAAAGTAAACAGCGTAAAATTTGACGAACAGAGACTTCTAAATAAAAGTTTTGTCGTAAATCCAAGTTGGAGGAAAAAATAACTGCTTATAAAATTATTTTAATGATATCTAACAATAAAACACGTCAAATACCTACTAAAAAGATGAAAAAAATTGGGTGACAAACAAAGGAGAAAAAGTTTCTGAACTTTTATGTCTTTACATATTTATAAACCTATACCTAAATTCTGTTCATTTAAAAAAAGGCAAGACTCTTACTTTCTATTATTAGCAACCATCAAAAATACATTATAAATAAGTACGCAAAAATGTTAAATATGCCACTCAACGATCGAAACTTTATTACGGTTTCTTGTGGATTTTAAGGTACGAAGACAATTTCAAAGGATTTACGACATAACTATAGCAACACAGACTGTTTTGTATAACATTTTGTACAAGGTCAAGTCTGTAAAATAGTCCGTACGACGATAGCAGTGTATATGACTTTTGAACGCTTTCATTAAAATGAGTTACTGTTACAATAATTTTAGATGATAGAGTACAATACAACGCACGAAACTGCCGTTGTGAAATTAATCCCAAAAGCGTCGCAATGACGTAAAATTGGCACGCGAAGGAAAAGAAGGAAGGACGGGGTAGCGTTAAACTTGCGCATTACATCATTCGCAGACAATTCAGAGGGGCAGAGTTCTTGTCTTGTACTGTACCTACCTACATTGATATATATGATAAACCTCAAATAATAATACCGTAGAAGAAGCTAGATTCGAATGAACGAATTCTGCGTAAAACAAGCAAACACGTTTTTTATTGAGAGTTACTGGACACACAATAATGATAATATATCTCTCTCCCCATTCCGTTTTTTATTCTTTAAAATAGATGAACTTTGCTAAACAATTATCTATCAACAGTTTATTTTAACGTTTGTATATATTTCGTTGATTAATTAATTTTATTCATTGTTGCATGCCTCTGGGTGCATTGCCGAAGTCACAGCGTGTCCACATGCGACACCTTTGACAACTAAATTATACAAAATGTCTCAAAAATCGCGTACCCAATTGTTGGAATCAAAGAAAAAATATTTGAGTCAAAAATTTAAGTTGGGGATTTTTCAATAACGTAGGTAATTAGTAAATAATTAATGATAGTGACCAATCAGGAGCGCGCCACAGAAGATTAAAAAGTGAGTGGGGAGGCAGTAGGGGACGCGAGACTGAGACGCCACAGCTGCTGCCGACTTCTCACGTAGTAGACCAAGAGTGGGAACGGACCGACCGTAGACGGCGTACGTATACGATGCTGGGTCAATGTGTGAGATCGTGCACTAGAGTGGGCTAGCGTGTCAGTCCCCTACTGCCTTCCCACTCACTTTTTATTCCTCTGTAGCGCGCTCCTAATTGGTCATTTTCATTCCTTAATTGTTAATTAACTACGTTATCAAAAACTTCCAAACATGAATTTTTGAGCTTAGAATATTGTTCTCTTTCGATTTCAACAATTGATTGCGCGATTTCTGAGACACCCGGTATAGTCAATAAAGAATATTACTGGAGTTCAGTTCGATCGCCCGCCCCGAACGGACGCTACCGCGCGCCCGCTCCCAGCGCTCTAACTAAGCTATTCGCTTTTGTGCAGATCGCCGCCCGCGACCCTCCCGGCCCTGCTGATCGAGTCCGCAGCGCCGCCGCCACACTCCACAACTAATAATAATTTATTATTTTAGGTTTTAACACGCGGAATTTTTGAAAGCTTTTAATTAAGCTTTCAAAATAAAGCGACATTTTCGAAAACCCTTAAGGTCAAATCGCGGGCTACCTAATGGTGTCAACGAGGTGATTTGCAGCGAGCCCGGCGCTGGCCTTTCCCCTTCAGGGAACGGCAAACCCGGACGGACCTGGGACCACCGGCCTTGGAGGTGCTCCTCGCCGATACCAGGTGTCGCCCGCCCACCCTCCATTATCCTCACTCTATCCTCCGTATCCCGTTTGCTGGGTCTATAGCAGACCTAGCTCGGATACCAGCTGTTAGGCCGCTAGGTCAAAACCCGCGCGCCCTTTTATTTCGAATTAAAACCTCAATATTAAAAGACTTACTAGACGACATACCGCGCAAACATAGCTGAGCATCCCATTGTGTGTTCGCATACCTGTCCGTCGAGCTCCGAGAATTCGGCCGACCCGCGT
This sequence comes from Eumeta japonica, assembly GCA_005406025.1. Lineage (NCBI taxonomy): Eukaryota > Metazoa > Arthropoda > Insecta > Lepidoptera > Psychidae > Eumeta > Eumeta japonica. Next base: position 238,298 of record BGZK01000112.1, read on the forward strand.
CGTATATTGTTCGCCCGACGAACAATAGACGGTTAATTAGACACCTGCGCGACAACCGGCAACTGTACGATCAAACGCGCACGGTATCACTCAAGTATATACCGTTAGCATTAATACACCTGTATTAACGCTATACAACGCAAAACATAAATAATAATTTAATTTAATTTAAAATTAGCCTACCGTGGACCAAGATTCCCCTGCTCCCCTGGGGCGGGAGGGTCTGGCCCCAAAACTCCCATCACGTTAGAATTCATACACAGGTCCTAACCAAAGCGCTGTCCGAAATAGGATACGAAGCGCCTCGGACGTAGTAAAAACTAATCGCGAGTGACCCCGTCTCGAGCCGCGTCTCGAACCGCGCAACATCACCAATGAAGACGAATAAAATAAAAATAAACGCCAGGCGAGCTCATCGTCCGACGAAGAAGCGACGTGCTCGACACACAGTCGTCGGTTCGGACAGCGAGTCCGAAAACAACACCTCATTTACCCTCGTAGGGTAAAATAAAAAACGCTAAGAAAAGCGCTCAAAAAGCGAAGGTGGCTCGCGACCAGCCGGAGATGGACATAGACCCATCATCGGCGCCCACATCCCGTGCAAACGATGCAAAGCCCTCCCCGCTGCGGTCCAACAGACTCAGACTACGAGTACCGCCCGGTTGAGTCAACCAAATCCAGTCTCCGCTTCCGCAGGCGGTGACCGCCAAAACCGCTCCTAGGACGGGTGCCAAGACCACCACCTCCTAGGCCTAAACTGCCTCCACCCATTTTTGCGCAAAGGCGCTAACTTCCTCAAATATCCGCAGACTGCACCCGTCTGCGGATAAACTACAGTAAAGCCGTCCGCACCGCCGACGACGGCATTAAAATTCACTGCCCAGACGTTGAGACTTTCCGCAGTCTCAATAAATATCGTGGACTTCAAAGTCCAATTTCACGTACGCCCTCGAGGAGCGTAAACTAAAGGCCGTTATCCGCGGCATTCCTACCGACTTCCCGGTAGACGAAATCCAAACCGACCTCTGCGGCCAGGGCTGTGCACTCGGTGCACAGACTTTGCCGCAGAGACGGCTCACCATATGGCTAGTTCTCGCCGTCCTTCCCAGGACCGAGGAAGCCAAGAATATATTCAATAATCTGAACATGGTGTGTGGCCTCTCGGGTATCCAGTAGAGGCCCCACAGAAAGGAGGTCAGGGCAGTGCCACCGCTGCCAGTTGTACGGCACGCGGCCGCCAACTGTCATGCGGACCCGCGCTGCGTGAAATGTTTGGTCCCACATTGGACCAGAGTGCCCTACTCGTGAGTCGGGAGAGAACCCTCCTGCGTGAATTGTCTCCAGCAGCATACGGCCAACTATGGGGATGTCCGAAAGCCCCTAAATTTATTTCTTATAATAGGCCTAATCCCAATAGGCCTAAAAGGGTAGGCTCTCCACCTCGGGATCTAAATAACTTCCCCGATCTTGCGGGAAACAAACCAACCCCGGGCCGCCTGCGCTGGCGGTGAACCAGCGGCTGGGAAGCTGGAACTTTGGTTCGCGAGAGGGAAGAAGAGAACTCATGGATTTCTTTCATCGAGATTTCTGCATTCGTTGGTTAAAGTGGGATATGTCTGGTGTAAGCCTCCTCAGTTGGGCGCCTCAAACCAAAATATTAGATTATTATCATTCAACGCTTGCGGTCTAACTTCGAACGTTTTAGAGTTAAAAAATGTATGTCGGAGAACAGCATCGATATCGCTCTCGTACAAGAAACATATCTTAAACCGAATAGGCCTAAAATGCAGCATCGCAGGCTATGTCCAACTACGAACGGACAGGACATACAGTAGTAAGGGGTACCGCTCTGTACTACAGACGCTCCCTACATTGCGGCCCTATTAATATTCCTCCACTTACAAATATGGCCACGGGTTGTAGACTCGCTATGACGCCATAGTACACTCGTCATAGTCTCGGTCTATCTCCCGTCTCCAAAACGGTTGCTCCGGCGCGACCTAAGAGCCCTCTTTGCCTTAGGGGATGCCGTCATCCTCTTCGGTGATTTCAATTATAAAACATAAGATGGGGCTGCCCATCTAACAATTATAACGGAATTAAACTCGACGAACTCGAGGACAGACTAGACTTCGGAATCATCGCGCCTCTACGTCGACATGTTTCCCCATGTCGTCACACATAGACCCTCGACGATAGATCGCACTCACTAAAGGAGTTGCACTTAATTTCAATAGTATTGAGACAATACGGTCTCACGTCTGACCACCGGCCGGTTATATTAAAATGGGACCTCCCGACGGCGGGAGGCCTATTCCCATCCGCAAAATTACTAATTGGAAAAGTGTCGACCGCGCTTGAGAAATCGACACTCCAAACCTCAATAGCATTCCCAATGACATCGCGTCTACAGACGAGATTGACTTTGCCATAGGTGCTCTTACCAACCACGTCAGGACAGTGGTCGAGGAGAGCGAGCGGGAGGTTCCGGCATCCTCGGATCGCCGGAAGTTTCCGCCGATATTCTCGAATTGATAAGAGCAAAACGCAGCTTTGCGCCGCGCGAGCCACCTCCCGAGTACAGATCCAGAGCGCGAGCTCTCCAGCGCGAAGTGAAAGCTCGCGTTCGGGAATTCGAAATGAGAGTTGGAGCGACCTCATGGAGGAAATCAAACCATCCCACAAAGCGTTTTGGGCAGTTACCAAAGCGCTCAAAACCGAGGATATACCCTATACCACTCAAAAAGATAATTCAGTAGCCATAGACGACGCGGAGATAGCAGAGTGCCTTGCAGACTCTATAGAGACTCAATGCTCTCGCTTCCCCTCCGCACGACATCGCCATATCAGTCGCATCGAGGAAGAGGTTCTCCAAAACTTCCCTCGAACCTAAAGACGATCTGGCTCCGTCTCACTCCGAAGTCCAAACGCTAGTGAAATCACTTAATACCAGAAAGGCACCGGGCCTCGATGGTATTAGTAATAAAGCAATCAAATGCTTTTCTATACCGTTGTTAAGCTTACTGGTCGCGATTTTTAACGCGTGCATAAAAATTGCTATTTTCCTCCTGCCTGGAAGGAGGCGGAGGTTATAATCCACAAGCCAGGAAACCACGCGACCTCCTGCCAGCTACAGACCGATCAGCCTCCTGAGCGGTCTGGGCAAACTATTCGAAAAATCTCAAAACCTCCTTAGCGATCACCTCCCTAGGGAAAGGCCTTATCATAGATGAACAGTTCGGCTTTCGCCCAGCCCATTCTTGTCCACAGCAAGTCCCCTCCGCTTAGTAGAGTATGTCTCGGAGGGCTTTGAAACCGAACGCACCGTAGCTGTCTTCTTTGATGTAGCCAGGCCTTCGATAGGGTATACACGCAGGTCTGATTTATAAGTTATATTCTCTCCAAGTACCAGATCGCCTCATAATCACTATTCAAAATTATTTAGCAAACAGACATTTCACATTTAGGCATGAGCGCACTCACTCGACAAGACGTCTTATCAGAGCAGGAGTTCCTCAAGGCTCCACCCTCTCTCCTCTGCTGTACTCCGCGTACACAAACGATGTACCGCGACCGTCGTCATCTGGCGTCCAACGTTATTCGCGGACGATACCGCGCTCTTTTACGGAAATAGGAATAGGAGCACCCGATTCACCCTCCTCCCCTCAGAGGGCCATTGACGAGCCAGGTCAATGGTTCCGGAAGTGGATAAAGTAAACCCCGACAAATCAGCAGCCATACAATTCAAGTATGGTAAGATGGACTCATTGTCGACAAAACACCCCAATCTTAAAATGTTGGATGCGAACATTCCGTGGCAACGGAACTACAAATACTTAGGAGTCACGCTCGATAAAAATCTACACTTCCGAGATCATATCGAGCGTGTTAAATACTGCACTTTTCTTACAAAGCAAGGCTCGGGGCCGTGTTCGGTAGAAAAAGTAAACTATCTAGACGTAATAAACGTACCATATACAAAATGTGCATTAGGACGGTGATGACATACGCGTCTCCGTCTTCGCTCACGCCGCTCCAAAAGCACTACATAGACTACAGGTAATACAGAATAAATTCTGTAGAGCCGCAACGGATGCACATTGGTGTGTTCGTAATTCAATTCTCCATAGGGACTTAGAACTCCCCACTATTTCCAAATATATGAAGGACGCATCGAAGCGATTCTTCGACATCGCGGGATCACATCCCAATGTTCCTTCGCGCGGCGGTTGACTATCAACCGCCGCATCCCACCCACCTTATCCGTAGGCCACGAACGTACTTACCGATCCACCTGACGCTCTTACAGCGGCAGTTGAAAGCCTTAATGACGTCAACGACACGCATGACTGACTTAGTAGGTCTATCCGTTAGTCAGGATCATCATTACTCCACCCGGCCGCCGCTAACCGCCGCTAAGGGAAGGGAACCGACCCGTGACGGTTTCTGCGACATCCTATGCCGAGACGACTTCCTCCAGGCGTCGTCCATAGCACATGTCACGCGCCGTCGGCACTCGCATATGCCGTCCGGCCACCGGTGAAGCTATCAAAGTCGTCTGACTTGTCATCTGACTCGTCTCGACCGACTAAATAGCATAGCCGACCCAATATTACTTCTTTCAGGAGGAATTTTGGTGGGTTTCAGTCCACACTGCCCACGTACGGGCGCGAGGGTGTGCAGGATAGACATTTTTACCTCCTCCTCGTCGCAGAGGAACAAAAAAGAATATTACTGGTTCGAAAAATCAAAATCAATTTTTGTTTAATACATTTTAACCTAATTGTTACGTTTAAACGTTTAACGCAACGCTCCCATCAACAAATATAAGTATGAAAGTTGGAATATTGAGGCAAGAGAATGGGAAATCATAAAAGTGAGTCATAATCGCGTCTGGTATATTATTAGCTGGTACCAACTCTAAAAACAATTTACTTTCTATTTTTATTTGCAGTTTTTAAAGTTACTTACGTTTTTAACAGACGTAAAGGTCAATTCAATTATTTAATGATAAATTCACAATACATTTTAGTACGATGTGCCTTTGGTAAAAATCAATCTTTGAGTCTTAGCATTTAATATAAAAAAATAATAACAATTGAAAATGATTTGACTAAAGTTAGTGGTAGTAGAATTTTTTCTGGCAGCTTTTACATTGTGAACTTGTATATTGTAAACTTTTTATATTTAAATATGTTCTTATAACGTTACTTCAATCAATTATCAGATGAGAAAAGGTTTTTGTTATACTACATCTAAACTATTATTATAATCTATGTTTTTTTTTAATTAAATAGTGAATAGCTCCATTTCAATTTATGTAACTTACAAAAAATAAGAGAATTAACATATTGTTAATTTTGAACATTGTTTTTTTAAATAGATAAATTAGATTTAACAATCATTAATTGTGGTACGAATGCTCATTTTTAAAGTCACTAAATCAATTAGTGATGTTGTTATTATTAAATTAAAGTCTGTTTATGTATTTTACCTCAACAAATTGGGTAAATTAAGATCACTAAATAAATTTACTCTCTACATAAAATTTCTCAAGTTCCTAAGGTGTCTGATAAGGGAATTTATATTTTGTTGTTTATCGAAAATGATAATTGAGTCATGAATTGTATTAATTTATATTTGATTGTGTATTTTAAATATTTGTCAAATCTAATCATAAAAAAAATAGGTTAACCCTGTAGACCAACCCTGAAACTTCCCGCTATTTTCGAGTTCAAAACACTTGGAAATGTACGGGATTTGACGTGAATTTTTGAGTAAAAAAAAAACGGTTTGTTTCGTTTTCTTTCAATAACGATTTCTCGCAAACGAATCAACCGATTTTGACCCGGTTTGCGGCAATCGACGTGTTTTTACAAAGTCAAGAGCTGTTTAGAATTTTAAAACGATCGGTCTAGCCGTTTCGTAGTTATTCCAAAAAACTGTTTTTTACTATTTCTTTTGACAACGATTTCTCACAAACGAATCAACCGATTTTGACCCGGTTTGCGGCAATCGACGTGTTTTTAATAGGCTAAGAGATGATTAGATTTTGGAAATGATCGGTCAAGCCATTTTAAAGTTATTTAAAAAAAAAACACTTTAAAAAAAATCTTAGTTTTTTGGAAATTTCTCAAAATCTGCTGATCCAAATCGACCCAAACTTTCAGGAAATCTAAGTTTGGTAAAACTCCTTGGAACGCCGTTTAGTGGGCTCGATTCGGTCAAGCCGTTTAAAAGTTATAAGAGGTTTACGTACATCCACACATACACACACACACATCCACACAGACATACGGACATCATCTCAGGGATGATCAGGGAACCTTCCTAGACCCTCAGAACGTCGAGATCTGATGAGAACTCGAATTTTGCAAAATGGGGTTAAACCAATAACTTCCCGAAAACTTTAGAAAATTTTCAATTTTCTTAGCGGGAAGTTAAAAATAAAGAGATATTTGGTTAAATTATCGATAATAGAGTGGCATTAACGTATCGGCTATGTCTGCCTAAGAGATAAATACATTAACAACAACCATAATTTAAGCTTAGTCAGGAATTATTGTAATGTCATGAGCCATAGAGTATCTATTACACAGAGTAGAACACATTCTGTTAGAAACTCATTCTTAGTTTGCTTCTGTTTTTATATTTTTAAAATATCTGTATAAATATTAATGTTTGTTTTCAAAAATTAAATAAAAACGGAAAAATATTATGTCTGAGAGATTGCTTTTGTAAACATTTATTGTTAAATCTTACACATCAATAGTGCGTATTACGTATAAGGATTCTAAAAATTGTTATCATTTGTTAGCGTAATTTGTTGAATTATTAAAATATGTCGAAAGATATAATTATTCTAACGCCAAACGGAAGAAGGCAAAAAGTTAAATGCACTCCTGATACCACTTTTCTTCAGGTACTATGTATTTTGTATAAATATATATTTTCTAATATAGACACATCAAAGATATTATTTATTGTGCATCAAATAAAATCAGTTTTCATTTAGATTTTGGAAGATGTCTGTGAAAAACAAGGGTTTGATCCTACACTATATGGATTAAAACATCACAACAGAATTCTGGATTTAACAAGCATAATTAGATTTTCCAATTTACCAAATAAAGCATTTCTTGAAATGGTTGAAATGGAAAGAAAAAATGAAGATAGTAAAGTAACAATAGGGTTGCAGATGGAAAAATGGTATAATACATGTTACATTTATAATCTATACTAGTTAATAAATTTTGAATGTATATTTCAATAAACAATGTTAATATTTTATTAAAAAAGTAAAACAAAACTTATTACATTCCTAAAGGATATTATATGTTTCATTTAAATATTGTAAAGCTAGTTTATTTATTTCTAGAAAGATATGTGATTGCCAATAATTTTTTTTGTTACAGGTGATAGAAGAACTGCTGAGTTCTCTCCTACTGTTTCAATTTATGAAATCCTGATAATTTTAGCTCCTGAAGAAATGAAAGTATTTGAACATCCAACTGTTATATATATGCGTCAGGAAATTCAAGGCCTGAAAGCATTACAAGAGAAAACTTTACGTCAACTTGGTTTAATTAGTGGCAGAGCAATTTTAAGATTATTGAATAAATCACCTGAAGAGCTTAAAAAGTGAGTTACTAAAATATGGTGTATGAGGTGTATTCACGTAGTATACAAGCAAATTTTTAATGGTTTTATACCTTTTCCCTTACCCCATATATATGTAATTGTAAAAATCACAGAAGCCTATTAATAAAATGTAATAATTCTTCAAAACTTTTATGGAACATTATCTTTCTGCCCAAAGCTTCACCGGCATTTATATAGAATGTATTTTTTCATCTTTTATATTAATTTGATTCAATATTGTCGATCCCAAAACTGTCTTGCTGTCAATATCAGTACTGCTCCTAATTCTGATGTCATTCAAGATCTTAATTTTAAACCCTGTCCTGTTATGGATTTCTACCCTGGTCTTGTTCTCAAATTCATGTGCTGTGTAAGGCGCCGACTACGCAAATGCGTCGCGCGGTTAGGTAGCTCTTTTATATATGTGAATATTCTAAGCCCCTCCTTCCCCTCTCCATGTTTTAACATCATCTGAGTTAACCCTGCACTCTCGCCAATATTCCTGCTATTACTTTAATATGCACACAAATTAATTGTTAATTTCTCACTATTTCAAAAACTATACATCCAAATGGCATGATATAAATGAAAAATGTTATTTACATAAAATTTCTTCAGTGATAACAACTTATTTTCATTATAATGCATAGACTACATAAGAAGTATTAAAAGAACATCTCTATTTGTATCCTTTGCTTTAGTCCTTTTACTGATGATTTTGTAAAAACACTGTAACAGGTGTATTTCTTACCAAAAATGTAAATAGGAATTTTGTTGTACCTAATACTAGGAATTATGGGTTGCCCATGCAAATTAGATAATTTATGTCCTTCCCTGGGATACAATCTATCTTACCAAATTTCATTGAGAACAAACAGACAATAAAATGAGGTACTTTTGCATCTACGGATTGAAATTCTGGGAATCCCAAAATTAAACATTGATTCATTGAAAATTATGTCACATTTGGTGTAGATTTGCGTTAACTCTAAAAGCCGTTATTCATTTCTATTAAAATTTATGAAAAAAAATAAATTAGTGTACCCATAATAAAAACAGTATAATAAATTAGATTAATAACACCACAGCAATATCTGGATGGTTGGAATTCAAAATGGTGTTCTAAATCACTACTAGGTTAATATATCTATATTGATAAATCAATTGGGTGATTATTAAAATGGTGAAATTTATGGTTATTTGTGACCAGCTCAAATTAAGGCTTCTAATAAGCCCGATTGTAGTCGATGTATATATATATGACAGATAGCGAACTGGAAGTGAATTTACTCAGTTCTGTCAGAATAAATAGAAGCAATTGGTATTAGAAGTATTCAAGCAAAAATTGTTTAAATAAAGTTCCCAAAGTTAATGGCATCACTTCAGACCTATACCCGGCTGCCAAGACATAATTGAACAATCATAGTTGAAAACAACTGTACTTGTACATCACCATACTATAGGGCTGCTCACTGTACTAGATAAAATCGTGGAAAAGATGCTTGTCAGGCTTCTGCAGTAGCGGATAATACTGAAGCTGCAAGTGATACATTTCTTACTGCACTACACTGCCAGAGATGCCAAAGCAACATATACTTTGAATTCAGAGATTGTGATATTGGGTTGGGGAAAAAGTTTTTTCATACTTTGTTTACAAATTCAAGATAATTTTTTGTCATATTTTATTTACATTTAATTGTAGTATGTATATATATGCCATTATGCTCAACAACTTTTGTTGCCATTTTGTAGGTAGTGACACAACCCTATTGCTATAGAATTTTGTAATTTCTCATCAAAAAGCTGCAACAAGTAGTATTGAAAATCCTTGCTTGATGTTAACACTACCTAAAGAATTCAGAAGAAACCGAAACAGGTGAAAATCTGAGGGTGCAAAGTCATGGCTTGCATGGCGGATGCATTAACACTTCCCAACCAAACTCTCAATATTTGCTGAGTGCCTAAATATGTGTGTGATTTGGCATTGGTGAAAAACCACACCCTTTCTGTTGATCAATTCAGTTAGTTTTCACTCTACTTCTTGCTTGAGTCTCATCGGCTGTTATGTATATCCATCTTTTTTCAAATGGATCAAAACTGTTTTGTGGTTAATTCCCATCTCTTCAACTATGTCGTAAGAACTAATATGCTGATGTTGCTCTACTTTTTCCAAAATGGCATTGAATTTATCTAACAGGTCTTCCAGAGTGAGCAGAATTAATAATGCTTCGAACAGTTTTTGTGCTATTCTTATTGACACTGCATTAAGTCCATAATCGTCACAAGTTTTATCACATTTTTCCCTTTTTTGTAATAAAACTTCAAAACTTATCAAATTTCTATGTTAGATTCAAACATTTTGTTAAACAGAAAAACAATAGAAAAATGGTGGAACACCATTTTTTGACGTGACAACGTCTTAAATTAGGTTGCGGCTGGGAGTCACTTATGAAAAAGTGTAACGCTCGGTAACGTAACGATGAGTCACCAACGAGAGGCCCGGCCTCTGCGTCTCTCCCACTCAACTATGATCGGTCTGCCGCGCGCTAGAGAATTAGTGCATAGCTTGCAAATGTATTGCGTTATTGTATGTATATTTGTATATAAATACGTATGTATGTGTAAAGGTAAAATAAAATTTTGTTAATATGAAATTCAGTGCGAGATTCTTTGTATAAATTAATGTTTTAAATATAATTCTTTGTATAAATAAATGTTTTAAATTGTTACTATTATTTCATCCTTCTTCCTACTATACGAATGAATATTCACATTAAAATGATTTTACCATTCAAAGTCGTTGTCACGTAAAACTTTCGCCCGTATACCGACTTTACAGGCAACCAAATTTTTTAATCTCATCTATTTAATGGTATCAAACTAGCCAGATACAAACAATATAACCAAGGAAATTTTACTCCAACTCTTTACTTATCAAATATAAAAAAACCTTTTCCCCAACCATATATTATTGTAATAAAGGCTATAATTATGTAGCCTTCATGCCTATGGCATTGTCGGTAATGTAGCTTGAAATGAAAGATACTAAAAGTTGTTCAATGTAGTGACATGCTTAAACATATCTGCTTCTCTTCGATATATTAGTGAGAGGTGGCCTGATAGTATGAAGTGAAATGGTGTGACTCTTAAAGCTAAATAAAAAGGTTTTGAAATTATACGAAGGACAGACATAAAATAACTCTAGGTGTGAGCTTACTCCAAAACTGTGGAGTATACTTACAGCTCACTGAAATGTCACTTGCAAATAAAAAGGCAGCGGAATATGTTCTTTTTTTGCTGAATTATGCTAAGAAGGTAAGAGTGGTGAATTTGGAGGCAGGCAAAAGTTATGCAATAAAAAAAGCAAAAATATAATCACCAAATTCTTTAGTTCCTGGGTGAAACAAACTTACAGATTTCATTTACAATTCAGGTAATATTCAAATTAACCCAAGTCTTTATAGGATATGATGGATTCACAAAATACCTATATAGGTTTAAATTGTAAAAGTCCAAACTGGGCCTGTCAAGGCTCAAAATGTATTACACATTTTTGAGAAGTATCACATTTTTCGGAAAAACAATTCAAAGACTGAAATGGGCTTTTTCATAATGAAGCAGATAATACCTAAACATACTGTATGATAACAAACGAAAAAGGGGATGTGATAATTTGTAGCCCTTTCACAAAAGGGCATAGACATAACACGCCAAATTAACAACTAAAAGATACACTGCAAATCGATAAGGTACATGTATTACTCCTAGGGTAATATTCACCACAGATGTTTGTGGATGATCCTAAAATGGGAACTATACATAGTATTTTGCTTTAATGCTGTTTTTGCTATATGCTGTTTTGCTTTAATTTTTTTGTATGGAATCCTAAAAAATTGCCATTTTACAATAAACGACGCAACAATCGCCAAATAAATTAACGATAGGTAAGTTACCTTGAAAGACCATTGGTTAATATAGTTAATCTTAAGGTATTTATTATGGACTGTGTAGGATTACTTTTATTCTAGAGTGTGATTTATAAAAAGAAAAGCTGTAAATGGAATTAAGATAACAATAGATTTTTATTCTAGTCAGGCAAACGTGTCTTCAGTTTTACATCCTCGTGGTCATGAAAAGGAAACTAATGGACAATCATCTGCCAATGAGAAAAGAAGTAGTAATGAAGACATGGAAGTTGTATCTTGTACATCAAAAGTAGACAATCCAAAAAAACTTAATTTTGTCAACATAATTAAACAGGAAATGGTGAAAGAGTCAGAGGCATCAATAGAAAGCGATGACACCAATATTGTGAACCGATGTTCAGAAACTGCTACTGTTTCCAAAAGTACTAGTTGTGAAGCTGAAAAGCAATTAAAAGAAGAAAATAAGAACGAACCACAGTCCGTTTCAAAAGCTATGGTAGATCCAGCTTTTCTAGAAAGACGTCTCAACATTGAAAGTGAAGTTACCTTTGTATGTATTATATTTTGTAATCACATAATATTATTTTATCCAACTGACATTAAAAATATATTAGGAGTACAAATAAGTTTCTGCTATAATTCACAGATGATAACCAGCTAGAAAATTAGGTTGCTCATTCAAGAACAACATTACCCTATCATATTATTAACTTCATATTAGCATCATATGTTTCTTTTATCCAAAAATGTCTAAATTTGAGCCAAATAATAGTCATTTGCAGGAACTTTTAATTTACTTCTTTAATTTAAAAAAATCTGCAGCTGAGGTACATCGATTGCTCGTAGAAGCATATAATGAGGCTGCCTTAAGTTAGGAAACATGTCGTGAGTGGTTTTAAAAGTTAAAAAATGGTGATTTTGACATAGACGGCAAAAATCGCAGTAGAAGGCCAAACATTTATGAGGATGCAGAATTGGAGGAATTATTGGAGGAAGATTTGTCTCAAACACAAAAGGAACTTGCACTTACTTTAGAAGTCACTCAGCAAGCAGTCTCGCATCATTTAAAATAGTTAGAATTGATTCATAAATTAGGTAATTGGGTTCCATACGAATTAAAGCCGAGAGATGTTGAACGCCGATTATGCATGAGTGAAATTCTGCTAGCTAGGCACAAAAAACAAGTTTTTTTACATCAAATCGTCACTGGTGATGAAGTGGATACATTATAATCGTCCAAAAAGAAGAAAATCATGGGCACTACCTGGCCACGCATCGACATCCACAACAAAACCGAATATTCATGGAAAAAAACTGATGTTGTGTATTTGATGGGACCAGCTGGGTATGATGTATTACGAGTTACTTAATCCAAGCGAAACAATCACTTGAACTCTATACCAAACATAATTGATGAAATCGAGCCGACCTCTGAAGGAAAAACACCCTCAATACTACTCCAGACACAACAAAATTATTCTTCACATGATAATGTTCATCCGCATGTAGCGGTTCCGGTGAAAAACTATGTGAAAACACTTGATTGAGAAGTACTATCCCACCCGCCGTATTCACCAGACATTGCGCCGTCTGACTATCATCTATTCCGGTCAATAACACATGCTCTGTCAGAGCAGTGGTTCACATCATATGAAGATATCAAAATTTGGGTTGATTCGTGGATAGCCTCAAAGGAAATTTTGGAAAATCCAAAAGTGCACGCTTTATAGTGGTTGTTCAATTTTTACAGATATCTATATTAGTACAAATGTTTTTTCTTATCAGTTGTGCATTTATATAAGTCTATAAGTACATTATGAGTAATATGAAAAAAATTTAAGTTCAAAAAATAGCTCGATTTTTATAAGGCGAGAGTAGATCACTACCTCAGCGCTCCACTTATGAGGCATGCAAAAATAGAACCCACAGAAATATCAGCTTCATCAGAAATAAATAATAAAATAAACAAAACAAAATAATGAAAGATAACATTGAGACATTTTTAGTTCTATTAATTAATTTTTTTAATAAAGAATGTTTCGCGCCATTTGTTTTACCTCAGTACAATACTACGCAAGCATTGTGAACGGACCTAAGTTTAATATACTATATAAATACTAATTACAATTAAACTATGTTGAATTAGACAGTGATCTTCAAAAGGACTAAGTTTAGGATAATACTAAAGCGTTTGGAAAAAAAATGGACTAGATTAGTTAACTTTTTCAGGAGTTATCGTGACCACGCGAGTATGGATACATACAGACACATAGATATCCACAGAATAATTTTGTGAAACATCTTTTTCATTAATTTAAAAAACAAAATGCCTTTTAAAAATGTCATAAGTGTTGAAACTAGTATTTTTCCTTGATATTCATGTGTAAATATTATTATATAAGTGTGATCAAAAATAAATAGAGACACTTTGAGTTCATAAAATCACTTGATTTTCGTAAGGCGAGAGTAGAGTAGACTAGTTAAGACTTTGAATCTGAACGCTGGCTGAAAGATGGAAAAAAGTAGTTGCTAATGATGGACAATACTTCAATTAAAATTAAATTACCATTCTTTCACAATAAATATTATTAAATTCACAAAAAAAAAAAGGCAGAAACTTATTTGTACTCCTAATAAAAATAGACATGTTATAATTATTTTTACTTTTATATTGTTGTACATTATTTTTCCAAAGTGAACTATTTCAGGCATATTTATAATATAGATAATTAAAAAAAATTACTATTCTAAGGAGATGTTTCATAAATATGAAAGAGCTCTTGCATCTTGTACTATTGTAAAAATGCCATTAATAAACTATAGTGTTTTATGATTTTCGCATATTTTAGCTTAGTTTTTCTGTACAAAGCTATTGAACACATAATTATAGGCAATATTTAATTTATAAAATAAAGATTTAGTAAATGATATAATAAATATTCACGGGCGAGCACGCATGACTGTATTCTTTCTTTCCACTGGACATGCTTGTCCAGAAATATAAATTTTGTTGATTGAAGTATATTGAAGTTTCGAGGAATATTTGAAAATCGTAATTAGAAAACTCAACACATTCAACAAAATAAAAAAAAAAGGATGAAAAAAGCTTTGTCTGTAAGTACATATATTTTTAACTTATAAACCAATCTAGGATGATAAAGTTTTTTCGTTATTATTTGATTATTGTGTCTTATGTACAGTTTGTGATTGATAGTTAACAACTTTCGGTACAAACATCATTATATAATGCTTTTGTACAATAAAAGTAAAATACTTCAAAAGTAGTAATTCTCTTTTTCTATTATCTATAGATTTTTATTTGATTTTGTAAGATATTTACATAGTGCCAGCAGAATATGAAACATCTCCTTTTCAGTGTTTAAATCATGGTAGTAGTAGTAGATTAAGTATTTAAAATAATTTTAGTTGGGTTCTCAAAAAGCAATAGCATTCACTCCACCAGATGATGTGTCTGATGAAATTGAAGATCTTCCTGATGATTTCTATGATTTATCTATAGAGGAAGTGCGTAAACTCTATCATGATTTGCAAAAACAGCGTTTAGAAATGGAAAATGCTCCACTTGTTACTGGTGAAAAACGACAAGAAATGGAGAAACAGGTCTGTATTATGAGAATAACACATCTCATCATCTTATACATAATTATTTATGATTTTAATCTGAATTAATAATAAATTATTTCCTACTCCCTTACTTGATATTTTATTGTTTTGAATTGGATAAACTAAAGTGCCCAAAACTAGGAAGAATGAAATGTCTAGTAATGAGCACTTTATCTTTGAATGTTTTTTAAAATTTGCTTACTTGATCAATGTATTCGAATCACTTCACTGTCTAATATTGTGTGTATGGTAAAAAATTGCCATAAGCAAGCAATGAATAGCACCTGTAAAATAGCAAATAAAATGGATAGCAAAAAAAATGGATAGCACCTGTAACAGTTGCAGTAAACTCTCTTTGCCTTGTGCTGTTTGTATCTGATTAGTTTTGATACTATTAAATTGATGCAAATTAAAAATGGTCTCCTGCCATTTTTTTTGTTTTTCTGCCCATCATGAGTGAATGTAACATAGAAATTCAATACATTTTGAAGTTTTATTACAAAAAAGAGAAAAACATGATACAAGCCGTGAATAAAATTTGTGACATTTTCGGATTTAATGCAGTGTCAATAAGAGTAGTATAAAACTGGTTCAAGTATTTTTAATACTGCAATTTTGATGCCAAAGATGAACTTTGCTTTGGTCGTCCAGTTATGGATAAAGTCAGGACCATTTTGAAAAAAGTAGAGTAAGATCGGCATAATAGTTCTTACAGCATAACTGAAAAGTTGGGGATTAAACACAAAACAGTTTTGACTCATTGGGAAAAAATCTGGATATACAACGAAGCTGGATACTTGGTCCCACACAACTTCACTGAAAAAAGTTTAATGTATTGTATGCTCATTTGCGATTCTTCATTGAAACGTAATGAAACCGAACAGTTTTTGAAAAGATTGATCACTGGTGATAAAAAATGTATTACTTACGATAAGAATGTTCTAAAAAGTTAATGGTCAAAAGACAAACAAGCTCCAAAGACTATAGTGAAACCTGAATTAAATCACAATAAATTGATGCTGTGTATGATGGGATTAGAAATATTATGAGCTTTGATGGCAAAACCGTCAATTTGGATCTTTACTGCCAATTGCTAATGAGACTCAAACAAGAAGTAGAAAAAAAAAAATGGCTGGAATAAATCAACAGAAAGGGTGTGTTTTTCCACCATGATAATGCCAGATCATACACATCTTCAACCACTCTGCAAATATTGACAGAGATTAGTTGAAAAATGCATCTACCATTTAGCTCTGCCCTTTGACCCTTAGATTTTAATTTGTTGCAGTTTCTTCAGAAGTGTTTAGGTAGTGTTAGGTTAATATAACAAAAGTACTGTCAAATCTACCTACTGCAGTTTTTTGATCAGAAGTCCCAAAATTTTACAGTAATGGATGGGATTATGACATAGATGAAGTATTAAAAATTCAAAAAATTTTTCAATATATTGACTGTTTGAGAAAAATTTGTTGTTCACACTTTCATCGCGTTTATTTACAATTAACAGATCTCTTCAAAAACTTGTTTCGTAAATGTAGTCTGTAAGATTCGACAGATGTATGACCAATCTATCCAATCTTACAGACTACATTTACAATTTCCTTTTTTACTTTTGGTGCAACCTGCCATAAAGATTAAAAGTATTGTATTTTTATTTACTTAATAATATATTTCCTCAACTTTTTTAAACCTCAATCTGTAAGCAATAATTTTTAGTTTTTATATTTTTATGTTATACAAGTATCAATGACACCAAGCAAATGTATAAAATGATGGTAAAAGTGTAATTTCCCAATGCCCAGATCTTCATCAGCTACAACCAGTGACAATTTAATATTTGTCCACAGCATTTAAAAAAAAATACTTTCCAATGACTGTAATAATTTGTTGAACACTTAAAAGTGTCCAATATTTCAACTCTTCTTTCTTAAGCCCTATTATGTCCTTGCTGATCTGTGTATAAAAGAAAATCATATTTTTAAAATGTTTTTTTCAGACTTTACAAGAGAAACTGAGCACTTACAAGAATGTCGTAGTAAGGATACAGTTTCCTGATCAAATTATTTTACAAGGAGTTTTTGAGCCTGTCAACACGATTAAAGATATCATCAACTTTATTAAACAACATCTTCGCTCGCCTGAGGAACCATTCCAAATATGTGGGTTTTTTTTTACTTGATGGAGGTTAAATCTTTTTGTCAATTTATTATGTAGCTGAAAAACAGGTAGCTTGTCCAAAAAATCATTTTTACGATCTGTATGCAGAGGGCGCCAACAGTGGGAGGGCAAATAGAGGCACCTGATATGGGCGACAGAAGTCCAAAAATTAAAAATTTATCTTTTACCAGCTCAAAAGATAGTGACTGTTTTTTTTCGCGTATCGTATTTTTTCATGTTGCTTATGAGAAGTTGAATACATTTAAAATGGTTAATGTCTCAATTTATAGATTAAAAAAAAAACTATATTTAACCTTTACATCCTAGTTTTTTACTCCTCAGATAGGATAAAATTAAAAAAAAAATTAGGAGTCCCAAGTCTACATATGTAATTATTAAAAATTCTTGTCCCAATCACAAAAAAATGCTACCCATTATAAATATGTGCTTTTTTTTAGATAATTTATCTCAAATGCTGAAGAGAGAGGGGACACCACTATCAAGTTTCTGCTTCGGTTAGCAAAAATCGTAGATCCGGGGTTGGCCAACAGGATTCTATTACTAGCTCAATGTGTCTGTCCGTCCATTGCACATTTAAAGATCTTGTGAAATATAATAGGTGACAGGTTGTAATTTTCACAGAATATGTGTTATTATGGCAAATATAAATATTTAAAAGTAAAAGATGAGGGAAATCCCTATAAAAAACAGTTTGTTTTTGATCTGTCTTAAAAAAATCCTATTGTTGAATAGACTTACAGCGAGTTGTGCCAAAACTAAAAACATAATTCGTCAAAGTAATAACATATAAACAAGTTGTCCAATTTTACGAATTACATCTTTTTCTTTTGGCGCAACGCGCCATTAATACTGTTGAATAAAAAAAGAGTTTACTTTAACCTCAATAATAGACATGAAACTTTGTATATTAATCAAAGCTTTGGTGAATCTTTCCTGGCATGCTTTGTGCGTGCGTGAGTACTGCGCGTGCGTATCTTCATCATTAAAATAAATAATTCTATTTGTCACTTCAATCTGGATATGAGTCAAAGAACAGTGATGTAGGTGTGGCAGCTTAAACTAGCGTCTCCTATCTAGGAGACTACTGACCATATTATTAATATTTTCTGGGATGCTATGCCTCTGTTTTACTTGAAAGAAGTGCTATGTTTAATTATAAAAAAAAGATTTTTGCAATTGAAATGCTAATTATTCATTAAACATTTGCTTGTAGTTACAACGCCATTCAAGGAATCATTAGATCCGAATTTGACATTGTTAGATGCAAAATTGGTGCCATGTGTATTAATCCATTTCAAGAGGGAAAAGGAGACTAGTGAACCGTATCTGAAAGACGAAATCTACACGAAAAAAACACCCAGTGATGCTGCAAACATTTTAGCATCCAAATATAGGTAATTCACTTGAAATACTTACATATTAGTACATGTATATTTATTTTGTATATTTTACAATTTAGCATCTGTCACTCCACCCATGCAGATATAAAAGATAAATTCAAATTTCCTTACAATAAAGTAACGCGTATGCTTACAGCATTGTTTGGGAATTTATGTGGTAATAATAAAACAACAAGCTAATGGCATGGATAACAGTTATTCTATAGAAGCTGTGACATTCTACATGACTGCACATGGGGAATACACAGTGTTTATAATGAACTTATTTTATCTGGCCTGGCTGAAATAAGGCCTGTAGGTTGCCTTAAGCTAATTATCTGTGAAAATCCCATGAAAGAGTATTAAAAAAAATGTATATATCAGTTTTTTCCTATCCTCTTGTTTTAGTAAAATGAAACAGTCACTAAATTTATTAAATGATTTATCATTAAATTGCTGTCATTAAAAAAATGTGAATTTTATAAAAGTACATAAACTGTTATCTTCACATATAAATTTAATGTGTCCTTTTACAAGTGTATCACTAGTAGAAAAAATTAAAGTAAAATAAAAATAATAAAAAAAGCTTTTATGTAACAAACTGAACTGAAAGTAAAAAATAAATTTAAATATAATAAACAGGTTCAGAATAGCTTCTTTCTTGATAACTCATCAAAAAAGCTTATGTAGGTAGGTAATTTCCACAGAGATACTTTTGTATATGAACATATGTAATTTTAATATATAAAATTATACATATTTATATTTGATGAAGTTGAAGGTGCTGTCTGTCACAAAGATTACAAATGCTTCATTGTGTTAACAAAATTAATTAATTAATATTACTGTTATGCAAAGGCATAATATTAATAAATGTTTAGATTTGGCAAGTTCTGAGAGTTAATTGTAATTTTTTACTACTGTTTATATTCATTACCATATGTATCGGAATTTATAATTTACATAAAATATTTGCTAGAGCTTCATATGTTTTATACAGTCATAAATGAAAATGAGATAATAATAGATAATAATTATTTTACCCTAATGCATTTATGAATGTCTGTTACCATATGTGCATACAGGATGTGAACATTGTTAGGTGACTAAGAAAATATTAGAAGATAAACTTAATTCAAATAAATTGTTCCCTTTTATATATATATATATATATATATATATATATATATATATATATACGGGTGTAAGGGACCTTCCACAAACTGATAGAGTGAACTCAGTATATTATACTAAGATGATCCGCGCATGAAGTTATTTCAGGAAAGTTAAGGGAATCCAAGAAAACTCATTTGTTTTATCACCTCCTACGCAATGTATCGCTACCATTTTTAAATCACGCGGGCACGCAGCGATTTTTAAATCACTCTGTAGCTAGACAGATAGTAGAACAGCTGATTCCGTGCATTGTTCGTTAAAGTAATTTAAAGACCCATTGCTGCTTTTTTATTTTACCTGTTTTATTTACAAAAATGGAATGTTGCGTACAGAAAATGTGATTTTACATAGAAGTAAAGTAGTTTTAATTGAAAAAAAAAAAATTTTTGCTGAGAAAATTTCCAGTGGATTTTGATTCAAAATAAGGGTCTGAATGCACCCTATCAGTTTGCGGAGGGCTGCCTCTTACACCTTGTATATAATTCTATATATAAATATTTCTATATGTTTTCACTAATTTCGTGGGCATTGAATAGTCAAAATTTTTAGTTCCTTAGTCTACAATTCAACCTCAAAAATTTTTTGGAGAATCATAATGTACTGTGTGTCTTTTCTATTGTGCATAAATACCTACTCTAAGTATGTATAGATTACCTATATGGTCTAGGTATAAAAATTGTAGTTTTATATAATAAGTATTATGTAATAATTATAATGTTTCATATATAAAAGTGCAGCTGAAGAATTATACCGACAATCTGTTTTTATTTTTCTTCTATATGAATTTGATGAAAACTAATTACCATCTATCAAATAATTCTGAACCCTTTCTAACATAATAACTCAATAAAACAATGTAATTGCTTGATGTAAAAAAAAATAGTTTACTGCCTTTATTCCAGAATATAATAAAAATATCTATGGACAGTATTGTACTAGGAATAAATATAATATTTAACAAGATTGTCTTTTTATCAATAAACAGATTGTCCTTTTTTTGTCTTCTAATTTTATTTTGTTATTCATTGATTCCCTAAACTTGAAATAGTTACATTTTATAGCAATTGTCATAAAACATACAACAAAATGGAAAAGTTACAGTTTAAAATTACTGTTTGTATTACAGAGCGCCCAGCAGGAGGAAGTTTAACAGTGGCGAATCAGCAAATACCGGCTCTTCTGCGGCATCATCATCTAAAAATAGTAAACTACCAAAATGGTTTAAATTATAGATAACATAATTATTCTCTTTTATGTTCACTCGTTCATTATCTACATTTATAACAGTATAATGGTGTACCATGGATTACTGTGATATGTAACTGTGAGTAAAGAGGAAAATAAAAAGTACTTTTTTAGCAATTTGGAATTTTACTTATTTATTGTATACTTAGAAATTAGCGAGCTATGCCAATCTACATACTTTGTTTTGTGTGAAATATCTTCTTAAGTTCAAAGCACGTAGCTTCTTTCAAAGTATTTGCAGTCAGAAATGTGACAAGTCAAAAAATACATAATATCACTTAGAATCAGTTTTGCATTGATTATCCAGCTGGAAATAACAGGTTGTTTACAGTACAACGCGCGAATCTTTGCCGTTGTGAAATTAGTCATAGAAAGCGTCACATTGGCATAAAATAGGAAAGCGAGGGAGAAGAAGTAAGGGTCGGGAGGCTATGTCCTTACGGATTGTATCATTCGCACGCCATTTTTCAGAGCGGCAAAGGTTCGTGTGTTGTACTGTATATCTCGTCAAAGTGTGTTAATAAAATACTAGTGAATGATAATATAGGCTGACGTAAATGTTAAAACAATTCATTATATGGTTTTGAAAGTTTAGGTTGCTAATTGTTAAAATATACTGTAATGCTTAAAATGTATCATATAACATTAAAATATTCATAAGGTTATCCAAGCATCCTCTTATATTGTAATTTATGTCGATATTTGCTTCTATTTTGAACTGCCATTATTCTTAAATTCCTAAAATTAATTCAAAATTAGGGTTATCCCCTTAAACATACCGCAGTGTAGTCTTACCTAGCAGGCTGGCAGCGTATTGAGATGGCGTTTATAAATCAAAATGCCTCTCTATAGGCTACAAAAATGATGCTGGCTTCATTTAGTACAAGCACATTGAAGTAATATATTCATTCTTAAAATTGTGGTACTTTTTTCGCATTGTAACAACCTTACTGCAGTTGAAATGTGGATTATTACTAATCCACTCGATTTTTTAATTTATTCAAAAAATGATAGTAAGTTTAATTAATCCAACTAAAATTTTCTTATCACTAGTTTAAGGATCTAATCTGTTCAATAATTGTCAAATACGGTTACTTATGAAATGTATATAAAATATAAGCTATGGACTTGAATGTCTAATATGAAATATTCAAAGTGATTATGGCAACCAAAATTATTACTTTGGATATAATTGTTTTGATTTGTCTATTTTTTAATAATCTCTTTTGCTTAGCTAATCAAGAAATTATGCACATTTATAGCCTTAAACTGCATTATATTAAAACATTCTTAAATAAAATTCAAATCAGAAGTTAAGGTATCATTGAAATATCAAATAACATAAAAACTACAAACTTAAACAAATCAGTCTAGGTACTTGTATATGTCCAGCTAGATCTGCAGCACTAAATGAGCAAGTCTGCTTGTAACAGACAACAAATTGTGATTATCTTTTATTAGATAAAAATGCAAAGCATGTGAAAATGCTTTTTTATATTGTCATAGATTTTTGGGATTTTGAAATTAATTGTAATATCAAAAATAAATTCATTATCATTAATCAGGATTTCACATTTACTAGCACTCCAAGCAATAATTATGTACATTTTTATATAGTTTATTTATTAATCAAAATATGTGATGGGCTGCATAAGTCCCAGTAAATTTGAAATAAAATGAAATGTGCACATTAACGTGTAAATTGCAGAATTTAAGCCTTCTAATTGAAACAAACAACAGTAATTATGCAATTGAATAAAAATTTAAAAACATTATTTTTATATATACAAAAAAGGTTTTAAATATACCTATTGTCAATTCACATATACTGTTAACGTTAGCATGTCAGTAAGATGAACTCGTAACATTTTACTGATATGAAAATCGCGTAATGCTCAAAGTTTTCACATATACTGCATTAGCATGTCGGTGACGCGATGACGTGAATTCGTAAGAACTTACCCAACCGAAACTCGCTTAACCGGCCTATAGAAATTCTCATTTCCACAGATTGATCAAAACCACATTAGAAAAGCCAAATTTGACTTTAATTTTTAACATAACAAGGGCAGATTCAGAGGAAGGGTCATGACCCCCCTGGGCTGGGTCTTTGTCTTACTATTGTAATCGAATTAAAGCTGGTTCTGACAAAACCTCGGTATGTGTGCCGCTCCCCTTTCCCTGACTTGAATATTGGATCCGACCTAGACTCGGTAGGAGGTACACCTTCCGTCGTCAGAGATTAGTGTGATTATCAATCTGCAACTGCTGCAGCCTGGATGGCAGACTTACTTCAGAGTCCTTCACAAAGTTCTATTAATAGTACAGTAGATTTTAGCACCTCTAATGTCTACATTTGTTCTCTCTGTGGTTCGAACTCGAACTATGATATTTATTGTATAGAGTGTTTGTCGGAAGACTGCTAATTTCACTTTATAACAATAAGTTTGAATAGATATGATACAAAAGGGGTTCCATA
This sequence comes from Eumeta japonica, assembly GCA_005406025.1. Lineage (NCBI taxonomy): Eukaryota > Metazoa > Arthropoda > Insecta > Lepidoptera > Psychidae > Eumeta > Eumeta japonica. The sequence continues at coordinate 261,946 of BGZK01000112.1, forward strand.
ACAGTTAAAAGGGAATAGATAGTTGGGTATCAGTAGTTGGTAATCTTAAAAAAAGAAATTATTTTTGATAAACTTCATTGTGAACATGTAACAATATGTATTATAATTTAGAATATGTAAAATGGAAAATTGATATCTTGCTTATACCGTGAAAAAAATTGTGACACCATCTTGGAATTTTATTTCACCATAAGCCTGAGCCATCTTACTATACCATAACTGAGATAAAATCTTAGCAACACAGAGTCACAATTATTTATAATACATTTTAGTTTGATTTATTCATAGTTTCACGCTTCCTATTAATAGGAAGTCCAAAGAAACTAACCCATTAGTGAAGTTCTATGATTATTGAATAATTCAATGTTCCCTTTCTAACTTTGACCAGTTTTTTTTAATAGAAAATCAAACAAACTTGTCTGTAAACAGGGGTGCACTAAGATTCGAAACAGGATAGGCATGGATAAAAGAACTTTGCAGTTTTAGCATTATCTCAGTTGGTGGCACATGGACGGTGGCTAGCTACCTTACTTGATTCTCACTATACGACAGATTCTTGTGGACAAATTCATACAATAGAAAGGAAAGTTTTCACAGGCAGATAGGTCAACAAATTTAAAGTCTTAAATTTTTCTAGCGACTACAATATATGTTCAAAACATTGGTCTAATCTAGCAAAACAAGTGATTCTAACACTTGAACATTATCAAAATCTGTATGCTCGATTAGTGCAGTCGGTAGTGATCCACTTGATGCGCTAGGGGTGTGGGTTTGATTCCCACACAGTACAAACATTGATTTATTTGATTAAAAATTCATGTTTTTATCGAGTCGGTATTTTCCATGTACTTTTGAGTACATATTTACAAAAAAAAGTAAATATTATTGTATCAAGTATCTGATATCCACAATACAAATCTCGTTGCTTAGTTTGGGATTCGATAGTGTTGTGCATATGTCAAAAGATATTATTATTAATACCGCTTTTTATGTAAGTTGGTTGCAATTGCTTTTCAAAACAATCATAATTGATATTAAATTTCCACAGACATAATCCACATTCATAACAAACGGAACTAACTTTTTCCCAAATTTGCTGGAGTTAATATTCACGCCAACCAAGATACTCGTCAAGACGAATCAAACGAGCCCAAACTCGATGGGGTTGCGTCGTTTAATTACGGAGTTCTTATGGTCACCTTCCAGCTCCATCATCAGATCAGCTCTATGTCATAATAATATTGCATTGTCATTCGATTTATACATGCATGCAAAATTTCATTTAAATTTTGAAAATTAAATAAATAAATGTTAATTTTCTTATATTAAGTGTAACATAAGTTCTCTCATTGTTTCGAATCCGACATTCATTCGAATGTCGAATTCGAATTCGAAAGGCAGCTTCACTCTGTTAATTTTGTGTTACACTGATGCGCGCACGTCTTAAAATTTCACCATCATCATTTTTTTCATAACGCGCCTAAAGAAATATAACTTCTAAAAGCTCTGCTTCCTAAACCTTAACACGCTTAAATATTTTCACACAGTAGACACACTTTTACTGTGTCTTCACACTAAAAACTCGACGGCAGGGAACAGTGACGGATTTATATTTTGTATGAGTGTAGGCCACTTTATTTCCGCCGCCCCATGTACCTTTCTAAAATAATAATTTTCTGAAATCTGCCGCCCCTAGGCCGCGGCCTACACGGCCTATTGACAAATCCAGGACTGGCAGGGAAGCATTAACTAGTGCTTTTGGCCGTTAGGGTGCTAGCATAGCTTGCGTTTTAATCATGTAAATTGTCGCGTTTGTAAAACTACTAATAGATGGCGTTTAAAGTGTCGTGTTTGTAAAATCACTAATAGATGGCGTAATAAAATAAAAAATAATTTTAAAACTTCGTTTATTACGTGTTATATTTATTTGTCATTTAGGGGTATGTATGTATGGGATTCCAACATATGCCCAGTTTTGTTTGCCCAGTATTTGCTTGTATGGAAAACACCCTCACGCCTGTAAGTGAAGTTCTATAATTATTTTTCTCTATATCCCTATCTTGCATATTAAACAAATGACCATAGTGGTTTAATGTGTATTAGACGCCAGAATGCGGTAGGTGTGGCAAGTGAAGAGAATTTTTTATGCCTCATAATGTATAGTTTCACTAAAATCATCTACGATGCTTAATACATACATAAATAATGTAATCTCTTCAGACAAATTATTGTTTAATAATCATCAAACTGCATTTACAGGGAAGTTTTTTATGTTAAAGTAAAGAACGGAACACTACCAATTAAAAAAAAAACTTTTATTTCACCATTAAAATATAATATTTCGTCATTTACAATCCAATGAGACATTTTACAATTTAATATAAGAAGGAAGCACTCCGAGCTTACACCGTGATGGCCTAATTAATTCACTTTCGGGGGCAGCTTCAGGCAGTTCTTTCTCTTTTTCTACATTATCAATATAGTAACGTTTGTCATTAGCATTTGCATCTGCATCATCGCTACAATTTTCATCATTTTTATTAATTTTTATATTACTTATTTTGTTGATAATCTCTGATTTTATGTCAGGCTTTAAATATTTAGGCTTGAGTACTTTATGTGGATAAGGACATTTCAACACAGGACATTTTCCTGTTATTGTAAACCTGGGACAAATATTGATGTGCCGTTTTAAACATTGATCCCCCTTCTCACAGTATCCTTTCAAAAAGTCAACACAAATACTAGTGTTTTCATTCAATTTTACATGAACATACGGACAACTGTCTCTTGTACATAAACCCTTTAAGTAGAATCTGCATGTGGGCATCTTCTTTGCAGTTAATTCGTGGGATAATAAGCAGTTAATGTCGTGGCATAGTCCTTGAAGAAATTTTTTACAAATAGATACATGTCTTTTATCATGTACGAATATACAATCTCCATGGTCTTTACGTATACATTTCCCATATTTTTTAAATAAAGGACACGGGATGTTGTTCTTCTTCAACTTTCCTATGGCTGGTCTTCTACATTTTAAACTTTTTTGTTTCAACAGAACATTATTATTGATTTTCCTTCTTAATGTAATGGAATTTTCCATGGACATCAGTTTTAATTTATCTTTAGATTCAAAATATTTTTTTGTATTTGGTGTAATTACTTTGTTATTGACTAATTCATTTTTTTGTACTGTATAATTCGTTGCTCTTACAAATTTGTACTGATTCGCATTACATTTGCCTCGCATTTTATTGTTGGAAATTTTCATAGTGGCAATTCTCGAAGATTTGATTTTGTCTGCATTATCAAGATTTTCCTTCAGAACATTTATTGATGCTGTTTTATATTTGTTGATAACAACTGTTGACTTCTGTTTGACAGCACCAGTTAATGCCTTGCTATCGATAGACATACCACCATTTCTAACCAACTTATATCGAGATTTTGGTATCGATGGAATAGGTGGAAATGTTTTTTCTGTTTGAGAATCATGAGAATTTATGTTTAAATGTATATTTTCAGTATCATTACTGATCTCATACCTTCCTAGATTTCTATTTATAGGAAGATAGTTTTGTGCAACAAATCTAGGATTGACATATATTTTTGTGTTAAGTACATTATAATTTGTGTTGACCACATTATTTATTATTTTTGGATAGAAGTTAGGGTTAATATGCAGCATGGGTTTGGATGAAGGCATTTCGTTTTTTAAAAACTTAATAAAATTAGGATTCACATGAAGTTTATTATTGTTATTATTCATATTACATGTGAAAAATAATCAATCCTTCAAGGGAAATCGGTAAACTCTATTTCCAATCTTACAATTTATTACATCAACAAAAAAAGGTTTTAGTGATATCTCATCCGAAAATATAGAACTACTGCAATTTTTTATCGCATTGACTATTTTGTCTTTTTGATTACCATGAGTCCAAAGAACACTTATATGATATGAAGGTTCCTGCAAAAAAAATATTAGTTGCTTTTTTTTACAAAATAATATTAACAGGAACATAAAAGATAGACAGGGCAAATTTCATTCATAAATAGTTTGCAATTTTATGAGTATACTTTATAACACCACAAATATATTATAAATATAACTCTTATGTGCATAATGTAAATTAGCTAAATATCATATAAATATATTAAAACGTTTATATTCTTTCTACCTTGAAAGTATTTATTAAGTGTTACTTAAAAAAAAAAAAACTATATTTTTTGGACATACAGATTGAAAAATAAAGGGGGGAGACACAATAAACCGAGTTTACATGTTAGTTGATTTTATGCAGTCACAAATTCATTTAGAGGGCTCTGTGGCGCATGTTCAATATGGTTCCTGTGGATATACAAGATTTACCCATACATAAATTTAAAAGATACAGTAAATCAAATTTTTTTCTGTAAATCTCAGTAAATCACAATCATATAATTTCTGAACATTTAGAGGAAAAATATCAATGGGTATAAGCAGCTCGACTTCATACTGGGCTGTTTCGTTCAATTAAATGGTTTTGTATTTGTTTTGCCTATGCGTGATGAAATTAGAAAAGAGCTACCCTTAAGCTTTTTGCTCATTCTTTTTGGGAGAAAACTACATTTACAAAAAGTGATGACATATTTCAAGTGTTATTTTATTACCTAAGAAATAAAGATATTTTGAATTTGTATTTCTGCTACTTTTGAAGCGATTATTTATTGCTTAGAAATCTTAGTCTTTTTAAAAGAATTATCTAAATGTGCCATAGGTCAATGTTTGCTAAAAAAAAATTCTCAGTTTGTGTTAATGTATGGGCCTCCCCTACAAATATCTATTTATATTATTATTTAACTACCAAATTTAGTAGAGGCTTATACAAGACACCTATACTCTAAATTTTATCAATATACATCTTGTAGTTTTTAATTAAATGCCTGTGACACACAGACAGATGAGAATGACAAAACTATAAGAGTTCCGTTTTTGCCATTTTGGCTCAGTACCCTGAAAAGGTAAAAGATAATGCAAGTAGAAACAATTTATTAAGAAACGACAGTGTTCAACCAGCTGTCAAACATCTGTACAAAACAAAATGAAAATATAAATTATTTATCAACAACAATAGACTATGAAGCTTTGTTTTACATCAATGAAAAAGTTACAGACAAACAGATCAAGTTATAAAATCCCTACAAGCCGTATTGGAAGTTTTTCTTCTGCATTGCCAATTTTCAGGTTTACAACTTATGCTTGCAGCAACCTATGACAGACCGAAGTTTTAGGGTGCAGAGTTTTATCAACAGAGATTGAGAATGCCCAAAATGAAAATACAGATATTCTTCAATCACTTCCATTCTTCTAAAAGTAAAAAATCTAATGGTAGTTGTACAAACGCCATATTGTATGAGAATGTAAACATAAGTACAGTTAAATATTTATAGAAAAACCATGTTCCTCACCAAGATAAGCGTTTGATAATCACTTCATTCTATGATGGTGGGCAAGAAAACCACTTGATGTACAAAAAATACTTCAAATAACATTTGGTATGTTAGGAAACCAATCATTTTTTTTTCCATGATACAATTACCTTTCTGAAAGTTTTACTTTGGTTGATACTCACCTCATAAAAAGGTGCCAATTTGAAGGTCTCCAAAACTTCATCAATTTTCTGAGTGATATTCAATAAATGTTTATGACTACAGTATTTAGCTTCTAAAGATACAAATGTTCTTGTTTGTTCATCATTGCAATATGTTTTTATTGAGTCAAATTCTAATTCAAAGCTGAAAAATAAATAAAAAAATATGAATATTGAACATATCAAATTATATTTCCTATATTAAGTGTGGATGGCTCTTTCAGGTAAAGAGCCATCCACAAAATTATTTAAAATCTATTCCATTGTATTTATTATACAGCCCACAATATAAATTTATACAAAAAATTGTAATACAAAACATTTAAGAATTATAATTAAACACAAAGGTAGTGTTGTTGTGTTAATTTCATAGAAAAAATCTGAAAAACAGTTGACCATGCAAGCCATCACTAAAACTTCCCGCTATGGTATTTATTGATGTGTCTTTGAACTCTCCAAGTTTAAAAATATATTGTCTTAAAACTCATAAACTTACTTTTAAGTTTTTTGAGTTTAAATATCTGAAAAACGATTGATTTTATAGGCCATTTATTCCTGAAACTTTTTGTTACTTTCGAATTCAAAGTTTCAAAAATTAGCTATAGTTCTACATAACAAGAAGTTCAGAAGTCATTCCAAAAAAATTTTTTTTGAGATTTTTTCTTAACAGTCTCTCGAACGAACTAAGAAATTTTGATAGTTCGATGATCGACATTGACTTCTAAGCAGAACAGCTGGTTAAATTTCGGAATTTATCGATAAAGTAATTTGACAAATAATGTAAAACAATACTATTTGAAAAAAAAAAATCCAAAAATATTTCTTCAACAAACCAACTAAGTTTTATGCAATTGATGTCTTTGTTTGAGGAAAAGAGCAAAACAAATTTGGTATGAATCAGTAGAAAAATTATTTCAAAAAGACATTTTTCTTTAAATTCAATTATTAGATTTCTCAAAATTTACCCGGCAAAATTGGTTCAGTTTTCAGGAGTCTAAACTAAGCAAACTCCTTCAAATTCTGCAAACTGCGTTTCGATTGGTTAATCCATTCTAAAGATATGAAAAGTTTACATACATGCACGCACACACACACACACACACATAGACATCTCTCGGGAAATGATCAAAATAGATTCCTAGGGCCTTAAAACATCTGATGAAAACTCAACTTTCGAAACCCAGATTAAAAACAAAACTTTCTCAATTCTTGAAAGTTATTAAATTCTGATAGCGGAAAATTAAAAATGTTTTCATTTTGACTGTATGAATAAATCCTAACCAAACAATAAACAAAAATAAATATTATCACCTTTGACATTCTTTTAATACGTCTCTTAAAGAAGCAACAAATGTATTAATCCAGTGGTACCTCAGAACTACAGTTCTAGACAAACTCACATGTAGATTATCACACTTCTCAAATGGTACAATTATTGAAGATGTTTCTTTGATTAAACTGTCTTGCACTCTTAAAATGTTGTCACTTTTCATATCTAAAATATTATAAAGATCAGAAATTAGAAAGAAGATTAAATGAAAATAAAGGCAAAAAAATAAATATTGTGCCCACACAAATAATAATATATTATACTAATATAATGCGAAAATTATGTTTAAAATTGGAAATCCATTATAATTTCAAATTTAACATTCTACTAATTTAATCATTTCACGTTATACAGAAAATCTATAGATGTAGATGTGTAGATATTTTTCTGGTATTTTGTTAATGTAAATGGTTGAATCTTCTTCTTTATTAGTGGTAGGAGGAATACATTGCGAGAACGGTGAATCCAGCAGTACTCAATGTGATTTATACAACGCTTCTATTCTTTGAGCTCTGATCATTGTGCACAATGATAATTATTGGCATAAAATGTTAAGCAATAAGATAATAAAGCCATTTCAATAATCACTGCAATGGCTTTACATTGGTCTGATTTTTCTCTAATTAGTGAATTCGATAATATGCAATACAGTATGAATACATTTTGTGATGTAAAATGAATGAGTTGTTTATAGAGTTTAGATTCAATTTACCTAAAAATTTTGTCTTCTATGAAAGGGCAGATATTAATTTAATAACTAATACCTTTCCAGACAACAATCATATCATAAAATAAGAATATAAAATTTTAAGGAACATTATGATTTATCCAATTCCAAAACTAATTTATGATTCATATGAATAATTATAAGAAAAAATGGTTGTATATTTTATTACGAATATAATAGATTGATAATAATAAAATGTATTATAAACGTTATATATACTTCGTACAAATATTTTTTATGGCATGTTTAAGCAAATAAGAGATTTAACATTTTTTAATAGCATTTTCGAGGGGCATATCAGTTTGCCAGCTACCAGAGAATATGTAGTTACCGCTGCCCATAGACACTCAAGCCTAGAGGAGTCACCAATACATTACCAGTTGCTTGGCTAGGAATGGGATACATGAAAGAGCGAGTGGCGCGATAGGGACAACTGGAATTCTCACTAACAGGACAAAACGCAACAGCAGATAAGGGAAAACATGAAATTACTAAAGGGATTTTAACACAGTTTTCACAGGTAGACAAAGCTTGGTGTGGAGCAGAACATATACTTTATTTCATTTAAATCAGATGCACAAAGCAAATAAAATTGCTACCATCAAAAGCTTATAAAACATTATAATATGAACAAACAAATGTTCAAACGAAAAAACCTTCTGATTATGACGTATTCGAATTCCTGAATGGGGAGAAATTGAAAATTAGAATCAAGAATGTGACCGAGCTTGAAATGACAAACAGTACTGGGACCTAAATTGAAAGCAGGAATGAGGTCGAGATTGACAGCAAAATTGTTCACTATAGAACATGAAGGAAAACATTTTATGTCCACGTGGGAGGATAGCTAATAGAAAATAAAATTGACATATTTTAATTCTTTCCAAGGACTGCAACAGAATATTCCAATGAGCATCAATTCATTAGCATCAGTTGGGATAATCTAAACATGTGTCACATTTGGTTTCAACCTGTTGCCTTTCTTATCATTTATTATCTTGCTAAATGCCACATCCTCATTTGTTATAAAAAATATATTTAAAATTAAAACTTCCCTAGTGGTCTTTTATGAGAAAAGCAGGAAACTATAGATATCATAGAACCCATAAGATATCCCATATCCCTTAAAATATTTCGAGGTAGTAATTACAGTACTATTTTGATATCTAACATTGAATTATAATTATTATAAGGAGGGAATCTGGATTGCTATTCTATAGTATTAAATGAGTTATTAATATTATGGAATTTCAATTTTCCACACTGGTTCAAGCATCACTCAGTTTATCAAATACCATACCTTTCAACTTCATAATAACATCTACATTAAAAGTAAAGTTATTTAACCTTAACAACTTGATCACTTTCCTAAGTATAAATATTTTAGAAAATACTTACACTATAAATTTGTGAACACTTTCGCTTAATATATGACTACATTTTAACTTTTCCCAAACTTTCATAAACAAAACAAAAATTGAAGCATGCTGGTTTTGGACTATCTTACATGTGTTTATGGGAAAAAAATCTTACACTGCAATATATGAGGGTAGAATATTTTTTATAAAATAGCTTCATATTTGTATTTTAATTACCAACTTGTCTGGAAATCAAGAGTACATAATTTTTTGGGATACTTTTATTATCTGAGGTCAATAATGAGAAACAATATATTGATAACTGTATAAAAATTAATTAAAAAAAAACCTATTTTATGAAAATTAAGAATTCCTTTGGACAATATATTGACCTAGATGTAATTCAAGTACCAAGAACAGTTGATATATCAATCATTATGAATCACAATAACTAAAAGATAATTAAAAATAAATTCTTCAAATTTACAACAGGACTCCGCCAAAAATTATGAGCAATGCTTAAATTGTTTGTGATATTTTGCTGATAATTTGCATTTTGTATTATGTGCATAATCAGTTGGCATACAATTATGGCTTTATCTCAGAAACTGTAAATATTTCATTTTGAAAAATAACCAAGTTTAGAAAAAAGTAAGTACACATGGTATAACATAATGTTTATGTTCTTGATGGTGGGTAATAATAAAACTTGCATTTTACTTCAATGTATTTTTTCATTTTTTATTTGATGTTGTATTTGTATTCACTATATATATGTATATATATATATCTCAATTTTAATGATTTCTAATGTTGAATTATGGTATTAGTTTTAATTTCAGAATAATCTTTATTTTCACGTACATAAAAACCAATTTGCAGGCCAGACTAAATGAGTTTGTGGCGTAAACCTTTTCAAAGGTTGGATTCTGTTATTTATTTTACTAAAAAAATATAGTTTTAATATGAGAAATGCTATTATTTCTTGAATAAGATTACAGTAGTTATTATTCTAATTAGCTTTCTAATAGCAATTCCAATTAGAATATAGAGTCTGCTATAAGAATTAAAAATAATATCTTAAATCAAAAACAAATGCAGTAACATTGTATTACTCTTTCTGTTAAATTTTATATATTTGGTAATTAGGTATCACATTGAATTGGTACACCATAGAAATACGACATTTATAGATTTGCCAATAATAGGTTATTCTGTAACTCTAATAATTGTAAAAAATTGTAACTCTATTAAAATATTAGTTATTAGATAAAGCCCACTAACATAAATCAGCATATCTGTATTCCTGCATAAATTTCCATATACAGAGTTATAAATATCACTAGATTCAAATAAATGTGTAATTGAGAATATTCTTTTAATTGCCTATCTGGGAATAAAACTCGGGGTGTTACATATTCAAAAGCAAGCATTTAATTAATTAGGCCTTTAAGCTTCGTAAAAGGTTATAGCCCAGTTTGCACTTAACTTTTTAACTAACTAAAAAAAATATAACAAATCATTATGACAATTAAATTTACTCGAAATAGTATGAATTGATATTTTTACGAACAATCTATATAAACATGTGTTGCCCAATTTCCACGGACATGCGGAAACGACCTCGTACGTCCTGAATGTAAAGCAGGATTATCAATATGATTTTCTGCTATGTTGACATTCGCTCTTTTCAAATTTGGCACTGGTAGCTTTATTCTGAAATACAATTAATACATTAATAGGCACTTATTAATGGTTGAAAAATGAAACAATAATTTATTAATAGCTCAATAATACAGACCTACCAGCTCTCACGTGATCGTCTTGATACTCGTTACTATCTTCTGAATCCGACGAATATTCACATAATGCAGCTAGTGCAGACATATATATATATATATATATATATCTATACTCTCTTAGTTTTAATATAGCAATGTTTTGGTTTATACTAAACGATGACTAATAAATATATAATTGCGTTATTATGAGCGTTTCTCACACGAAAGCATCAGTATAAAATTATGAAAACACGAAAGTTTTAGGCAAAAATGTTGAAAAGTAATGATTACACACTCTTGACAAAATAACTACGTACTTTTTATATAAAAACAAGTCTCAAAAACCACAGATTAACATTTAAATACAATCACAGGTAACTAGCGACAGCAGATAATATATTTAAGAAAATATAACCACAGATTAGACAGTAATAAAAAAGTAACAAGCACAAAATATTATCTAATGAAAAAGTATTCTCCTCCCTTGTTTTTCGATGTACATATCTCTTAACAGGTTAAAGCGGAAATCAAAACATTAACTACCTTAAAAAACTATTCTATACCTCTAATGAATGCATTGTTTCCTTGTTCTTTGTTTTTCATTTTTTTTTTATTAGTCCTTTTCTTCCGTCACAAACTCGGAATTTAAATTATTTTAAGGATTTTAACGCTTTTTTACTAAAACGAAATATCTCATTGTTTTTAAAGCGATTAATTTTTAACTTAAGATTTTTCTGCCATTTGCATATTTTTTTTGGTCTCTTTCCATTGGCACTGATGCCTTAATTTTCCAAGAAGGTAATGACTTTTATAACGCCATCATAGTTCTTTTTTTATTTTGTTTGAAATATCATGTTTGCACTTTCTCAAACGAATGAATCGGTGACGCGTGCTTTGCTTTTTTCGTAGTGCTGAGGTTATGCTTTAAAACTCTAAAGTGGATTCACTAATACAATAGTTTCTATCAATATTTATTTTAGAATAAGAAATTATTTCCTTTTACATTAATGGACTATTATTTAACACTTAAAACGACTTCAGTAGTTTGCGAAGTTAATAACAGTGATAATTATAATATGTAATAAAAAAAATAATAATATGTGTGCGGTGCGCGTTAGAAGTGAAACCTTCAGAGAATTAAACTGCGAGAGAATGAGACGAATATCAGGACGAATATCAGACGCGGTATCAGGCGTGGAATGATTGTAGGGTATGTTGATTTGAATATCGGTATCGATTTTAAAAGTCACTTTAGGTTTTATTATTTAGATTCGCTGTTTTCAATTTCGACAAATGAAAATACACAGGCGCATACAAGCACACAAATATCTTTTTAACTCGCATTGTACCTCGTCTCGTATTTTATCTCATTCTCTCGCCTGTATTCTGTTTCAACATATATTAAATCTCATTCTTTCGCAGACTAAATTCTATAGATGTATATAGAATATGTATATATTTGACTCCGTTTGCGACAGCCGACGAAAAAGCGATAGCTTTTTCGTTTCATCGAGTTTCAAATCATAACGGTGCCAAAGAAGTTTTCACTTCAAAAATGAGAGCCTGATTTTCATCCCTTTAAATTATAGAGGGAGGATAGGCAGTTATGGAAAAACTCCTCACAAAGAAATATGAAAGAAACATTAAAATTTAGACAATTAAATTTTCAATGCTATGATTGATTAATTTTCTCTTTCAAAGACTATAAATTGCAAGCAGGATAAATATTTTGTTTCGAAAAGCGTGAGCTACCAAATCATGTTTATTAAAGATAATAAAAAGTTTCTAATGTATGTAAGAACATCTTTAGGATCATGTCGTATTTTGCATAATTGACGATTCAAGCAAAAACTACTTTTAGAAACAGCGACTTAGAAAGACAATTAAACTATTTATTCATAATCTAATTTATTCTGTTTACCTGATGTTTGAAGGGAAAATATAAAATAATTACATGCCAAGTGAACGAAGAAAAAAGCAGTAATGTTTCATTCACTCTTTATTTTCATATGTCTTTACTTAGTTTTAACCATTTGAGGTCGCGATTAGAAAACTCTCTCCTCCGCTCGCACGCAGAATTGTGTTGGATATTTACATGTATTTATCATATGTTCTAATCTTTTATCTATATACATTTTACACTAAAAGTACAAGACTGAGCTTGGCAGTTTTAACCATAGACTATTATTTTTCATTGTAATTGACCTCAAAAGTGAACGAATACCTAATACATTGGAATATGGAAGTATAACACAATACATAAAGAATATAATGTAATATTTTTGGAGGCAGTACATAGATGTAGTACATGTCTAGAATCTTTATTTTAAGAACTTAAATATTCTAAAATTCAACACTACATTACTGAGTACGTATATATATGTAACAGTGTTGTCATTTACATTGTAATAGTGAAAACACTGAATTTTCAGATAATTTACCATCTACTATAAAAACATAAATATTAAACTAATCCGTGTTTTGCAGACCTGTCATACACAACACAAAAAAAAAATGATCAAACCCCCAACGAGTTTTAGCATAAGGTGTCTAATAAACATTTTTTTCTCTTTTTATTCTTTATCTATGTCGCAATTCCTATGCATGAATATCCATGAATAATATTTTTATCGATTCCGTCTCTTCCGTAAAGACACACGGGGTATAGTCTTTGAATCCCCTGTTCAATGGGAGCCCCGGAATGCCGACATCGTCGTTTAACTTGTAATTAAAATTACATTCTATTTTCATTCGCGTAATATTTGATCTCAACTTTTTGTGTACCAAAAGGCCAAAGTTCTGTGCGCCAAAGGACCCAGCCTTCCCTGCTTTTTATTCATTTAAGTGCGCAATTGGAAAAAACAAACACCACTTATGAAATTTTCAAAATTTATTTTGGGAACTTTATACTTATCACATTCAAAAATGTTAAACTTCAGAGAATATCCAGCAAAGCAAGAAATACTTTTCCCAAAAGAGCTACGCAGATTTTTGCCATTACCCATGATGTGTGTCAATTTTTAATCCATATAAAAAATGCTATATAGTTTTAGTCAAAGTATCATCCTGTCAAAGTGCAAACGAAATATTTATTTTATCTGGTTCTGATAAAATAATTTTGTTATTAGAAGTATTTATTATTTTTATTATTAACTTCATAGTTATTAATTGATTTTTTTTATACTGCAACTGCATTTTTGATGTTGGAAGCACTATTAGTTTTGAGTATGTGTTGTTTATATGCGTATTGACGTATGTACACGTTAAATGTGTACATATTTGTTGTTAATGTACATTATTATCATAGAGAATTATTGTTCTGTGGAACAGTACGTAGATGAATACATAGTTAATACACTATATATATGGTAGGATGAATATATATATATGGTAGTTTATAATACTGACATATGTCTATCGATATAGGCAATTTTATTTTTTAATAAAAACCTAGTAAACAAATGTTTTGGATGCATTTCGTGAATAATATGCTATGAAGTCATATTCTGAGACCAATGTTTACGATCTATCCTGGATACCTGTCAAGTCGTAGTCGTAACAATTACAAAAATCTTATCAAAAAAATTTAATCTTATCGTATCCCTTAATGCCACAACGATTGTAATATGGACGTGGCGCTGTAAACTAATGTTATAAATACGTATTCATAATATCTCTGTCATTAAAGTTTGTGCTCAAAGTTCAAGGTAGTGGTTACTTCTTTGGTTCAAGGTGTTTTTTTTTTTGTCAGAAACTTGTTAATTTTGCATATTAATTTATTAAACGTTAATTACTATGACACATTTCCTTAAAATGTCTGTAAACTCCAATATTAATATAAGTGCCAAGAAATTAAGTAGTACCAGTATTACTAACCGTTTAAAAGGAAAAGTAGCTATTGTCACAGCTTCTACAGATGGGTTTGTAAAATTGTTTTTTAAAATCCCTGAATTTTCATTGAACGTGTTATTTGTGACTAGTGATTTTCAATTCATGTATATTGAGCAATAAACTTATGGGCATTTATGGCATTATATCGCATTACAAAAGGTTTAAAAATACTCCCTTACTACATATCCCTCTCTTCTCTTGTATGTTTCTCTTTTCTTCTACTCAATCTTTATCTATCTCTGTTTCTTCTTTCCGAGTAAAGCAAACAAATAAACAAGGATGATAATAGTAATGACTTTCAAATTGTATTTTCTCAGAGCACGACATTAAAATCTATTAATTTACTTTTGAATTATAAAAAGACACAAACAGACAGATAGACACATAACATGTAAGCACTTCCTTAGGCTTTAAGGTATTTCCATGTGAAACACCAAAATAATTAATTTTTGGGAAGTCATAATTTGCACATTCAAAGAAAAAATGAAACTTATAGGATCACTCTTGTGTCTGACAGTAACAGGCTATTTTCTTTGAATGTATTGGACAAAAATACATCATGTGGCACATATACAGAGTTAGTTAGAGTTATACATATAGCATAAATAAACAAATTCCTATGTTGGAGGTTAATTTTGAGGCCTAAAATTAGAAAATAAAAAAGGGACAAATCCAATATACAAATTTGTTATGAGTGATACAAATACATTTTTTTCATAATCTCTAAATGTGCACTTTAAAAAGTATTTAAAAACTAAATGAAAATCTATGTTTTATCTTATCTTGAAATTTACTGACCCTGGAATTTTGAAAAAAATATGGAATATAGGCCATCACTCATGGATTATAAAATTTAATGATCTAAATGGAAATCATAAATCCTTAGGCTTTCATGAGCAATACAAAATAGTTGTGAAGATGATATGTTTAAAAAATATATTGCTTAATTTCACTAAGAATTAATGCAATGTTTTATAGTATGGAATCCTCTCCACATAAATCTGACCCGTTTTTTGTTTTTTTTAGAGGGACCACGATTTTTTTCATGGGAATGCATTCTTTAAAAAAAGTATGAAAATATTTTCTTCTTCATTCAATTAATAATAATACTATTCCTTTGAGAAGAACAAAACAATGCACAATTGTGACTCAAGAAAATATTACCCTATATGACTTTAATACCAAAATACAGTAGATAATACATAGCTAATAATGTCTATAACTTTCAATTAACAGAATAGGGTATGCTATTGCTGAAAGACTGGGGTATGAGGGTGCATCAGTAGTTGTGAGCAGTAGAAAGGAAGCTAATGTCACCAAGGCCGTGGAAAATCTGCGAGCTAAGGGACTTAATGTGGAAGGCGTGGTATGTCATGTTGGAAAAGCTGACCAAAGAAAAAAGCTTTTTGATGCAGTATGTATTTTTTTTATTTCACTGAATATGCCCTGCAATTACAATTAGATTATTTTTTATTTTAAAACTTAGGAAATCCATATACTGTAGAATAGTCCGTTTTTAAATAGATTCAACCTATTTAGAAACAGCATGTGAATAGTATTTTCATATCGTTAATATCAAATTGTGAAATTAGAGTTTATGATTGGAAGAAAACATATCCTTTGCAGCTTTATAACCATCACCCATCTTTTTATTAGAAAAAAAAAATAAAAAATTATATAGTTGTGAGATAAAGCTAAACTGTAGTTAAATGGTATATTTTACTTTTACAGGCGAAAAATAAATTTGGAGGTTTAGATATTCTGGTATCTAATGCGGCTGTAAATCCTGCAGTATCTCCAATTTTAGAGGTGGGATTAGTTATCAATATCATTTATCACTATACACTTTCTTTGTACTATGAAAATAGTAATTTATTGCCAATATTTGAATTGTATATATATATATATATATATAAAATAGTAAGTGAATTTTAATAATTTATAGTAACTAATATTATGCATGATTTTTAAGTTATATATGTTATATGGATACTAAAAGCAAAATCAATCCAATTTTTTATATAAAATCATAGAAATATGAGGGTGGTCTGAAAAGTTTCCGACGTCAATGTGAAGATAGCAGCATTCATCTATAAAAGCTAGTGAATGTAGTTATTCATCTATTAATAGTTCATGATATTGATAGTTTGAGTGAATCAATGTGAGTGCTTTTGTGCAAATGGAAAAAAATTGAGTATTCAGCTGTCATTCAATTTTGGTTTTTGAAAGGTAATAAGCTTATGCAAATGAAAGATGAGTTGGATTGTGTATGGGGACTCTGCCATCATTTACTACAGCAAAATTTTGAGCAGTTGAATTTTAAAATGGCAATGAGAGCTTGGGAGACGATGAACGTTCGGGATGTCCAAAAACTGCAACTACTGACGATAACATCGCTAAAGTTTATCAAATGATGCTGAATGACTGCCATATTAAAGTGAGAGAGATAGCAGAGGCTATGAAAATATCCAAAGAACGTGTTTGTCACATATTAAATCAAAATTTAGACATGGAAACGCTGTCCGCGCGCTGGATGTCGCGTTTGCTCACGTTATACCAAAAACGTGTTCGAATGAATATTTCCAACGTTCTGTTGGTGCAGTTTAGATGCAACAAATCCGAGTTTTGGCGTCGATTAATTATTACTCTAGATGAAACTTGTACGCACCATTATACACCCGAAACAAAAATACAGTCAAGACAGTGGATTGCAAAGGGGGAACGTGCTCTAAAAAAAGGAAAACTGTTTTTTCGGCTGAGAAAATGATGGCGAATGTTTTCTGGAAGTCATGAAATTATCATAATCGATTATCTTCAAAAAGGAAAAGCCATTACAGGAGCATACTACGCATCATTACTTGACAAACTGAAGACAGAAATTGTGGAAAAATGGCCACATATTTGCAGAAAAATAAAATCCTGTTTCACAAAGACAACGCGCCATCTCTCACCTCAGTGGTTGGTATGGTGAATATCCACGAATTACAATTTGAACTGCTAACCATCGCCTTATTCACCATATCTAGCCCTAAGCGATTTCTTTTTGTTCCCTCAACAAAAATTGTTCTCGGAGGACAGAGATTTTCATCAAATGGAGGAGGCAATCACTTTCATGGACAATTATTTTGCAGAGAAACCCCCCCCCCGAGTATCATTTGGATGGGTTAGAGAGATGGGACTATCGCTTAGAAAAATATATAGTTATAAGGAGACTATGTACAAACATAAAAATATATTTTAAGAAATAATGTTTTGTTGTCTTTGTTAGTTCAGAAACTTTTCAGACCATCCACGTAGGAAAGCTCGCGATGCCATCCGCCGGGTTTTACTAAAACTATCACAAAGCATTATTATTGTGCATAGAATAAACGCATGCGCTGTACACGGGCGTTGGTCCGAAGTAAGGAGTGTTATCGGCGCCACATTGAATGACAAATTAATTGTTATACATGACGAATTCTTATATGAACCTTAAAGCAATGCATCTCTTATGACAGTTCTAGTGATAAGGCGCCGCGTTTTCCTACTTCTAGGTTATAGAACTCGTTTTCACATTTCATCTAAGATCAAATGAACTTGCATAATTGAAGTTTCAGAAATAATGCATCAGATAAATAATTTTTTGTTTTGTCATCGTATTAGATAATTCTTAGTTTGATACATTTATATATATATATATAAAAATTTCAATCCTTAGACAGAAGATAATGTATGGGATAAGTTATTTGAAGTAAACGTGAAAAATTCTTGGCAACTGGCTAAAGAGGCCTACCCTGAACTACAGAAAAGAGGAGGAGGCAACATAGTTTTCATAGCATCTATAGCAGGATACCAACCTATGGAGGTGACTTAAATGGATAATTATAGCAATGGCAAATTGTAGAAAAAAAAATACATGTTACTTGTAATGATACTATTGCAAACAAGTATATTTTACCATTTTTTTTTTTCATAGTAAAAAATAATACCGATCTACATTTTGATCTTTCTAATTGGTTTTCAGCCACTAGGCCCATACAGTGTAACAAAAACAACATTGTTGGGATTAACAAAAGCTATTGCAAATGAAGTTGTTCACGACAATATTAGAGTTAACTGTGTAGCGCCAGGAATTGTTAAAACAAAATTTGCAGCTGCTGTAAGTATGTTTACTTACTAGTTAGTAATAAGTAGGAGTAAAACTATTGGCATTTTTCATTCTATAAGTGATGTTTTATCAATATCAATAAAACAATAAATTAGATTACAGATTCAGAAGCAGGAAAAGAAAAAAGCCTTTCGATTGTGCCCATGAAAAGATTTGGCAAGCCTGAGGAAATAGCAGCTGCTGTGGCATTCTTAACATCAGATGATGCCAGTTATGTGACAGGCGAGACTATTGTTGTTGCAGGTGGAGCTTACGCTCACTTGTAACTGTTTGACAAGATTTAAATGTATATACACAAACAATTTTTTTTTAAATATTACTACTGTTATTTTAAATTAAAATTGAAGTATATTGAAATAGCTTTTTCATTTATTCTAATAATAATAATTTGATTTAGATGCTTATTTGATGCGGTCATTTAAATAAATAAGACGCTGTTTTTCATTAAATGCATTCATGAAATAATTAAAAGAAAATAATCATCTGTACAATGACGAAGAGGGGATGATAAGATAACCCTTATGCAAGAAGAAATAATGGTTTTGAATTTTTTTGTCTTTGTGTTCGCCCACATCACTGAAATCATTGAATGGACTTTAATATGGTTTTCACAGTTTATTTAATTTGAATCAGATATCAGAAAAAAGTTGTGCTCATTTAAAAATCTAGCTTGAGAAGTTACAAGGCCAACAATAATTGAAAGCTTGTATATGTTACAACATGAATATACTACAATGTTCAAAAGGAAAAGGAACTTACAATCGACTTGTTAACACTTTGACAGCCAAGCCTTTTATTTATTGCTAATATCTGACAGCCGATCACGTCCCCAGTCTGTGACATCTTTTTTTGTTAGAGATGCTGATAACGTACTGAGTACGTGTTTGAATTTCAATACTGTATAATCTAAAACAGCGTCCTGCGTCCGTGATCCGCGTATTGTTAATGCTTAGATGAATGCTTAGGCTACGCACACAAACGCATTTCAAATAGTTACGGTGTGCGGGGTGCGGGGGATGAAGTATCGCCCGAGTCGGATCGTCTCTCGCGCCAGTTGTCCCAGCGCGGCCGAGCGATCGAGACCCGGCAGTGTATAAATTTTTGGCGCGCAATGACTTCGCGACGACGATTTCGTCTGGATTCAGACAGGGGCATTAGGGATATATTTGATATTTTACAAAATGATGATGATTCCGATATTGAGGAGGACACCGAGAGAAATGAAACTGAAGGTAAACTATCGATTTTACTTGTGTTTTTTATCAATTATTGCTATTTGTTTTGAATAAGTTCTACATGTTTTGTTTTCCTGAGGCAGTTGACGACTTTAGAGCCGGTCATGAACAATTAGACTTGAATGACGAGGACATACCAGAGCGTGGTCAATTACCGATAAGGACTCGGGGATGGCCAAGGTCTAGGGGAGCAGATCGAAGTCGTGTTCGTTCGACAGTGCGTTCGCGTTCAACTCGCAGTCGCGGCAGAGGAGGTCGAACTGTACATAATGCCCGACAAATTGATGAAGCTAATGGATGGTCATATAAACCAAAGAACATCTACCTGAAAATCCTGTCTTTCAAGATTTATGTACGGTTATGCCTTCAATTGATGAATATTCAACGGAATCCGACTGTTTTCAATCTTTTTCCCAGACTCTTTTTGGAAACTTCTCAAAGAAGAAATCAATCGCTATGCAAGTCAAATGAAGGCAAAGCAAGCTAGACAGGGTGTGTTGAAGCTAGGAAGCATGTTGTACAATTGGAAACCTGTTACAATGCGAGAAATGAAGAAATTCTTGGCTATCATAATCCATATGACGCTTGTTGACAAAGAAAGTTTTGATTCATATTGGTCCACTAGAGAGATTATCCAAACTCCATTTTCAAAAAAGATCATGACGAGATCTCGTTTCAGAGCCATATATAGTTGTCTTCATTTAAATGGCAACTCGAAATATATACCACGGGGCCAGGAAGGCTATGACGCTTTTTTTAAACTGCGGCCATATTTTGAGGAGTTATCGAATTTGTGTCAGAGGGCCTTTTCCCCTGATGAAGAACTAACTATCGATGAAGGAACATGTGGTTTCAGAGGGAAAGTACATTTTCGAGTGGATAAAATTAAAAAAATTGTAAGAGTTTTTTTTTTTGGAAAATTTTACTTTTTATAAGATGATTTTTTAATAAAAAAAATGTAAAAGAGACATGTTTTTTTAATTTTTTATTATAAAATATTTCACCTTTAATAAAAGGAAAAAAAAATCACGGTCGCAACTATTATAGTTTCATTTCTATGAAACTAACAATATTGTTAAAAAGTGCCGGCGCGCTACTAATGCTACGTTTATTATTTGAGCGGCTAATTAGGATAAGTAGGCGTCACGTATCTAGTCCGTGATCAGCTGTCAAAGTGTTAATGACGCGCTCGAGTTATTGAAAAATATGCAAGAGTAGGGAAGGAGTTAGAGGTAATGTAATAAGGGATGGGATCGAGTTGTGATAGGTCGAATTTCAAGCAGGCGAAGCCGTGGGCGGAAAGCTAGTGTGAAATAAATGTGATGCTAAATCCTTTAATCGATAATTTTTAAATAAATTTACTTGGAGTGATAGCTCCTAAAAGAGTCGGGATAGCTTTGCTCTTCTTGCTACTTTCAAGTGAGCAAATCGTCAAATATGCCAGGGTTTTTCTGATGAGCATTATAAGCAAAAGTACAGATTAAAACTTAATCTACAATATTTTGCATCGTCTATGCCGGTCATCAATCAATCTACTGACATGTATAAATGAAACTTCAAGTGTCAGCCTGTAGGTACTTTTAAAACTGAACTTTTTATAACCTAATTTAAAACATGTTTAAAATTGTTTGCCAGCTTGCACTTGTAATTATTAAATCGATTATAAAAGAAACTTTTACTATCAGGTAGATGACTTTTCAGAAATATATTTTCCCAAAAACAGAGTTCCCTAAAAAAAAAGACACTACCAGTAAAATATTCATCCTCATTTTGTTCTTAGCTGTGTATATATTTCTTTTATTTTCCCATCTTGCTCTATAATTATAATATATTATAGTATATATATATATATATATTAATATATATACTATATAATTTTATACGTAACTAGTTTTTATCTGCAGATGCGCACGCGTAAACATAGAACAAATGCCTTATTTTTATATGATTGGTTAAATGGGATGACAGTAATTTCCAAAGGGAAGATCAAAATTAACACCAAATCGGGATTAGAATCGCGAGCAGGATCAGAATCTAGTGCGGTATTATATAAAAATAAAATAATGTGGTAGCGCTATGTATATTTTTCTCTAAGAATGTGTTTGTCTGGGATAATTTGATCTGATTTAAATCGACGAGAAAACTGTTTGGGACGAGGTCGGGATCAGGATCGAGAGCGAGACCGGAATCGAAGGCGGGATCTTGTATAATAATGTGATCTATCGTCTAAAGATGAATGAATGCATTCTCTTATAGTAGGTGGAACCGTGAGCGAACGTTTCTTAGAAATACGTTAAAAACTATGCTGTGCGCGTGCGTGCTAGGGGCGATTGACTGATGAAGTGATTAAGAGTATTAAGGTGGGTCAATTAACCTCATTACTAATGAGGTTCATTTAGGTATTTTAGAAAAAATATATATTTTTTAATATTTGAAATAAAATAACGGTAAGAATTAAATGTAACAGACTCGCATAGTAATGTAGTGTCGCACGCAAACTTTCTTTACAAGAAGGGCAAATGATTGTCTACAATTTTTTTTTAATAAACTCAATGACGGTCAGTTTTTGCCACCATCATTTAGTTCTTTTAATTAGGCTAATTGACACAAGTACTTTGTCATATGCTGTAAATATATATAAATAATATCTAATTTTCATTTTTATATGCCATTGTATGGTATTGTTATGAGTAAATAATAAATTGTGGACAAATATTTTAAATAGATTATTTTAGTTATCTAACATACGATAACAAAAATACATTACATTACAAAAAACTACAATCATGTTAAACTGCTAAACTAAATTAAGCATTTCAGCATAAAAAAAATAATAAAACCCAATAAGATTTAAGGAACTTAACAATTGGTAATCGCAGTTTGTAAAAAATGCAAAAAAAATGCTGCATACTGAATAAATTTATACACAATTACTCAATGCAGTCAAATCCAGTGCACATATATTGGCAAAATAATTCCAGTAGCCACAAAGCAATTTAGCCAAAAGTCAGTAGTGGGGGTCATCCAAATAATGTGAAATATTTTTTATTCCCTAATATTGAAGTACTCCTTTGATCAACCGCAAAAAGTAAGACATTTTGAACATAAGACAGAGACGTAAATGTAAGTTGCCGCTGTATAATTAAGCAATGAAAAAATTTAGGAGAAAATAATAGTTATTTAAACTAATTTTTATTATTTTCTATCTTTCGCTGGCGTAAACATGGACAACTTCCTCTCCACAAATCTTTTTATAAAACTACCTTTCGCTCATTATGTTTGTGTGACAAGTATGGTTCTATAGACTTGCCTAGGGTGTCGTGCTAGGCCCGCTGCTCGGTTCATATTCCGGTCCCCTCTCGATTTCTACGCGGTACCGTTCTCGACCTCGATACCGCCCCACTCTTAAGCCATAACTTAAATATATATTATATTTTGCCAATATCAGTTTAAAAATATAGTTTTTTGTTATTGACTGTACGCGCCCGGACAGCTTGAGGTATATTAGTTTGGGGTTCATCTGGTTTTTGCTAACGCGTCGTCTCAAAAGTCCAGGCGTTCGACGCGTGATCATCGTCTAATGGCACTGTTTGTTTTTGTGTTTTTCACGCTCGCAAATTATATCTTGTATGTAAACCGAGTTAAACTCACACCGGTCTACGATTTTTAGTATTTCACTTGTCCGTCAAGCAGCCGCGTCCAACGGCAGACGGCAAGTAACAGCAGTCCCCCGGCCCACATCCGTCGGTTATCTAACTGGGAAATAAACTATAATGTTAAAGAGGGAAAATGTCGTAAACATTAATCTTTAAGAGAAAATAGACAACACACCAAAATTTTATCATAATTGGATGATATAGGAATATATAGAAGACAAATGAAAAAATATTGATTTTGATACATTACACTATAACTCTCATTTAATAATAATTTTTGCAAAGATGATCATTGAATTACCTAAATATAAACAATATTAACTTCAGAGACAACTAGATATTATTCATTGGACACAACTTTTTATTACAAGAATATATCTATCATAATTTTAGATTCAACGTTGTTGAAAACATTTTATTTGATATTCAATTTCCTTTGGGTTTTTCATTATATAGACAATAGATAAATTTTAGAAATTAAATGACATTATGTAGACATCATCATGTTACAGGTTATTGTGTGAAACATTTTTTCTTAATTTATATTTAACAACAATGGCATTTTTATGGTTTAAGTATATATTGATATATTAAGTTTCCATTCTAGTGTGGTAGTTTTTTTTATTATATCTATATAAAATATATAAATTATTGAAAAGCAGAGGATTCAATCCCCACATGCTGATTATTTGACTGTGTTCAAGAAATTCCTGTTTCTGCTCCCATACTTGACATTCTAAATTCAAGGTTCTTAGTACTTACACTTCTAATTATCAGCATATATGAAAACAAATATCTTCAATATATATTCATTTTTTACTGTTTTCTTGAAACCAATTTTGTCAAAACTTTCAAAAAAGATAAATTTTATTGGATGTGGGGGTTCAAATTCTAGTAACGCATAGTTTGTTCATATATTTATATTAATGTATATTACAATTTTAATTTTAATAAAGTATAGGTTATGTTACAATGAACTTCAAAAATATGAGAAGAATTAAATTGAAGTTTCATCATATTAAGAATGAATGAATATCTTAACTATATTTGCATTAACAAATCTTTTAATATTAAAAAAACTGACAGAATGTATTATCACTTTCATTTCTTACAAGGTAAGATTCAAATAAAGTAGATATAACTCAGGTACTTGATATTTATACAAGAAAATTATTAAAAGAAATAACAAAAATTATGCAACCTATAAATGTTATCAGAGAAGGCTGCATAAGCACAAGCTAAATCTATATTCAATTTATTCTTACTCATCGTCATCATCTGAATCTAGACATAAGTCCTTTTTATTAATTCCTAGCGTATTTAATAAATTGCTAGCAGGACCTGAAGCTCCTTGTTCCTCTTTAATACTTTGTGTAATGTTCGTGAATGTGCTTCTCGGAATATCGGTTGCGTTTCCTTTAATTATATCTGATGCTAGTTTTTCTTTCAATTCTATATCCATTGGGGAATCTTGATGGCTTTTCTTTAAGTCGGGCATAATATCATCATCGCTACCATACTCACTTAAGTCTGTACCAGAGTCCAATTCCCAATTGTCTTCTGGCACCACAAAATCTAAAATGTTTTTTAAAGTATCTGTAAAGACTTTACAGTCGAAATCTATTTTGTCATCATCTTTACTCTTTTCTAAATCGCTCGATTCTAAACCTTCAAAATCAGACTTTTGATTAAAGAAACTCGCTAATTTATTTGTTACAGTATGAGGTGTGATAATGTCGTCCTGTTTAAATTTTTGTTGTTTCCCATAACGAGAAGACAATAATTCATTAAGTTGATCTGGATGTACTTGTAACCAGTCATCACTATCTTCTATTAAGTCTTCAGTAGGATTACTCCTGAAGTCATCACATTGTTTTTTATAGTGGTCTGTAGCCATGATGCATTGTATGTCATTTGTAAGATATGAATTAATGTAAGAACATTCAGTTGCTATGAAATATTTCTTAGCTTTTTCTAATAATTCTGAGTACTTCTTCGAGCCTTCTATGTTTCCTTTGAAGTACTCATTGTTTTTTAGACTGGTCAAGTAAATATTCCATTCTTTTGTAGCAAAAGTATCTTTACTCGAATGACTTACTAAAATTTCAAAACCACAACAAAGTTTTAAACCGAGACAAGACTTCTTATCATCTTTCAATCGAGGATCTATATTTTTTATATTAACTAAAAGTTTCGAATGCATAAGCATAGCATACAAACATTTTGTAAAACTGATGGTTGTAGATACATGATCTTTCAACGTAATGTTTTTACATATTTTTGCATCAATCGCGTCATAATTACAATATGCTATCACAATGGGCGCTATCAAAGTAGGTTTTAGTTTTAATAAGCTTGCTAAACTAACTGGTAATGTTACTATTGCTCTATGAATATTAGAAACATGTCCAAGTAAATAATTTTCAATTCTCTTATTTATCGATTGTTGGATCTCAGGCGATGCACAAGTTCGAGACGGACACTGAGTGATCTTGATTAATGCCTCTTGAATTGTCAGATGTTTATCTAAATCTGCAATATCTGGTGGTATTATGTGTATTTCAGAGTTGTATATATAAACCTGAAAATAAATATGGTTTAAATAGTAATCATCAATTTAAGTATTATAAAGAATAGATAAATCTTTAAGTTTATATATGAATGACTATACTAAAATTAATCTGCTTCTGTAGAAGTGAATTGACATGTGTCTAAATAAATGTAACATGATGCGCTGGTGTGAAATTGCATTACCTTAGCGCTTGATACAACACTGTTATCAAAGCATTCCAAATGGATGTCATTATTAATTCATTATATGTTTCTGACTAAAAACCCTTAACTTTTAAAAAAATATTAGTATACATTAATGGATTACAAACTGGAAAATATGTAGTGTTATCATTTTATTCTTTTTAATAATAGTCCCTTTTGTTAAAGTTATTAGAAGTTAGTATATAATCACCACAATAATGGAAAATACAAATGAATTCAGTAATGTACATTTGCATTTGTGTATTAAAAACTCCAGTTTATTGCAATATAGAAAGAATTTTCTATTTAAAAATGATAAAAGCATACAATCTCTATAATTAACTCCTTTATGTATTATACAATATATACGCCCAATACTATAGCATGAATATTGGTTAAGATAGTTTAGTTTGCATTATTACCTAAATATGAAAACATCTTTTACAATATTATGATAAGCTTCACAACAAAACAGTACATATTCATTTAGACATCTGTGTTTTTTTTCTTTGGTTATGGTATGAATATATGAAAAAATGATAGTGGCTTAATAGTAAAGAGCAATATACCTTTCGATTAGACATTAGCAAGTTACTAGGATACTGATTATGGGTGAAATAATCAATGAGTTTTTAACATAAGTCAAATTAAAAAACATTTGCTAGGAGCCTCAAAGACTCTGTTAAGCCATCAGTCGTGGATCTTATTGTCTCATCGGCAACAGCAGTCATTGGTAGTCCCGATCCACACTGTGTGGAGGACTTGATGTAAGTAGATTTAATCTAAGAACACTTGACCTCTAGACTAAATTGTTTAATATTACTGGCCCAATGGGTAGGAATGTGATATGTTTAGGTCAAAATATCGAACACTAATAAATACTATTCATTTTGAAGAATATAACACTAATTCTTATAGATAAAATTTATAGAAAATAAGAACTAAGACAAAGAGATTTTGCTAGACCAGTGTCTAGAAAAATCTCACTCCAAAATATCTATAAAGCCAGGAATTTTTTTTTTTTTATGTCTTATATACAAATTCAAAATAATTTTTCATCACATTTTATTTAAATTTAATTATAATATGTTAGGTTATGAAAAAATTTTTTTCATATTTTATAAGTGATAAGTTGTACTAAAATCTTTTTGGTTGTGCAGTTTGTACCTGGCTAGTTTTTATGCTATTAAATGGATGATATTTTAATAAAAGAAATATGAAAAGTAAACATTCTGAAGCATTATTAAAATAAAAGGAAAAATGCGACATAAGCCACAAAAAATTGTGACATTTATGGACCTAATGGACTGTTGGTGAAAGGAGCACAAAACTGGTTCAAGCATTTGCAGACTGGTAATTTTGATGTCAAAAATGAACATAACTCTGGTCAACCTGCTACGAATAAAGTTGATGGCATTTTGAAAAATAGAGCAAGATCAGCAAATTAACTCTTACTGCATAGCTGAAGAGCTGGGAATTGACCACACAACAGTTTTGACCCATTTGGAAAAAGCTAGATATACAAAAAAGTTCGATATTTGGGTATTTGGGTTCCCAAAAGAGCTCATTGAAAGAAATCATACAATTGTGTACTTATTTGCAATTCTCTATTGAAACTGATCCATTTTGAAAAGATTTGATCACTGGTGATGAAAAATGGATTACCTACAAGAACTTACAAAAAAGATCATGGTCAAAAGGCAAACATTATTCATTATGAGCTTTCACTGCCGGGCAAAACCATCACTATGGATCTCTACTGCCAACAGTTGATGAGACTCGAGCAAGATGTAGAGAAAAAATGGCCAGAGTTAATTAACAGGAAGGGTGTGGTTTTTCACCATGATAATGCCAGACCACATACATGTTTAGCCACTTAGCAAATTTGGTTGAGAGTGTTAATGTATCCACCATATAGCCCTGGCCTTACACGGTGTAAGGCCAGGGCTATATGGTTCTATAGGGCCAGGGCTATATGTAAGTTACACCCTCAGACTTCTGTTACAATCTCTTCAGAATTCTTTAGTGTTAGATTAACATCAAAGGTCTGTCAAAACTACTTGTCGCAGTTTTTGATCAGAAGTCCCAAAATTTGTGCAGCAATAGGATTATGTCACTACCTGTAAAATGATAACAAGTTGTTGAACAAAATGGCACATATAAATAATAATTAAATGTAAATAAAATATAATGAAAAATTATTTTAAATTTGTATATGGAATATGAAAAATTTTTCCTGATCTTATATATATGCCATTTTGTTCAACAACTTGTTGCCATGTTGCAGCTAGTGACAATCCAACTACTGTAGAAATTTTGGGACTTCTGATCAAATAAATAGTGACAAGTAGTTTTTACAGTCCTCTCTTGATTTCCTTCAGTGAGCTTGTGCGGGACACTCTGCAGCTTTTTTGTACATCTATCTGTTTTCAAATATTTCAAAACTATTTTGTGGTCAATCCCAGCTATTTAGCTATCTTGTAAGAACTAATCGCAGTACTAGTCGTCGACAAGTAGCAGGTTGACCAAAGCAAGGTTCATGTTTGGCATCAAAATTACCATAATGAAAATGTTTGAACAAGTTTTGTGCTATTCTTACTGACACCACATTAGATCCAAAAATGTCTCAAATCTTTTTCACAGCTTGTGTTGCATTTTTTCCTTTTTTGTAATAAAACTTCTAAATGTATCGAATTTCTACTTTAGATTCACTCATTTTGGTGGACAGAAAAACATACAAAAGTGGTGGGACACTGTTTTCACTTATTATTTTTAATTTTTTAAAATGTCATCTATTTAATGGTATCAAAACTAGCCTCATACAAATAGAACAACTACAAAGATTTTACTGTCTGTAGATATATATATGAAAAAACTTTTTCTCTTAACTTAAAATATTATATGAACAATAAGGTCATAAAAATTTTAGAAATCAATGTATATCTAGTTTAAAAATAAAAATGGATTCATGATCTTTGTTTTTCAATCTCCACATGACAAAAGAAAACATTCGGTCTGTTATTTTATATAGCATTTTGTATTTATCAACTGATTCCCCTTTAAATTTTCAATAATTATTTGAAAAATGTGTTAACATTATCATTAATCAAGATATTACTGCAAATTGATTACAAACTTGTTCTGTTTGGCTATATACTAAAGATAAATTTATATATTTAGTCACCCAGTATACACACATTATATATGTTGTGCAAAATATTTTTTATCAAGAGTTGTATTGTTATATTTTATCTCAAAATAACAAAAAACCTTGTACACAAATTAATATGCCAATATACAGTGGGCATATGGTTTTCCTAAGATATGAATGCAAATCTGAGTCATAAATGGATAAAAGTAGGGGTATTATTGGTCTAAATTTATTCAAAGGTTTGATATAAATTTTTTGGAGTTTTAGTAAAATTATAGCTGTGAAGCAGTAAATATAGATTAAAATTTATGTAGAACTTACTCTATTTTCAGTGGTCTCTGGATTAGCCCAACTGGGCAAAACTTCAGCAGCTTCTATTAACAAAAACTCTCCATCGTTATCATTGATTTGTACAATCAGATCCTTATATTCTTTAGTAATCTGCAGTATAATATAAACAATAAACCATTCGTCTTCAATGTTATCTCCAAAACATGTACTGCTATATAAATGAGGAGGAATTTCTGAAATAGATGATAAAATTAATTAAAAATTATGAAAATAAATTTTATTTACATTGAATGTGAATACTTTTTTGCTTTATTCTAATAGTTTTAAAAATGTAACAGCACATTGTCAATCTTTTACATGGATACAAAAAATTGGGCACACAGAAGTTATTGAGAAATGTCCAATGTAATACAACATATGGGCTACATAAGTATATTCAACTTAACATCAGTGACTTGAATCGGACAATTCAACAATATTCAGTACCCTGACTTGTGTGAATATGTGCTTGATGCACATACGTTTGTAGCAAGTTCTTAAGGTTTCGATCCTTGCTTAGCAATAACCCCTTCACTTATTTCTTGCATTTATAATCTTTCAAATTACAAACTGTTTAAGCAGTTTTCTAAAGAAATTTTAATAGAAATAGAGATAGTAATGAAAACTGGTTTGAACTAGTGGGAGGGCTTTTAAAGCTTCATAAAATATCTCTACTGAAAATTCATATTGACATAAAGAATGAAGGTAAATCACTCTAGTATAACACAATGATTTGAAATTGTGTAAAATGGTACTCCTATTTAAAATAAATTAAAAGAAATAATACATGATAGTAAAAATCACAGACCAGACTTTCTATTCAAAATTGGCAGAAACACTTCAAATTTATCTCTATGCCAAATGTACTTTTCGGATAACTTGTTAATGAATTTTTGAATATTTTCTTGTAGAATCTGCCAATCATGTTCTGCATTTGTTGCTACAAAAAATCTGCATTCAACAGAATCTTCACGAATTGTATTTAAAAATTCATCAGAACGAGACATAATATAATTAACCTGCAAAAAAAAATTCATAAAATATGTAGACAAATATTTTCAATCTCAAAATTTTTAATTACGAAAAAATTGATTCGTTTTTTTCTTATGATAATATTATGAAAGTAATTTTGTATTAATACATACCTGTATCAAATAATTTTAAAGTAAACTGAGAATCTTCCAAACAATAATTCACAAAAAACTCCAAACCACAGACTATACTACATATTTACTTTAAACTCATATTACCGTACATACTTCAACACACAGACTATATACTTTAAATCGTTCAATAATTTTAATTACTAAGTAAAATTAATGAATTTTGTTCTAAATGACCAATGAAGCCAAAATAATATGTGCAAAGTGCACACCAACTAGTTGGAGATCTCTAAACTATCAGAAGACCACGAAATTTTTTAACGTATCATATGACATCACTAAAACAATTCCTAAACCATAATTTTATTTGAAAAAAAATATTGTAGAAATATAATGTATAATTGGGTAAAAATCAAAAATTTTTGTATATGTAAATACGACATAAAAACAAAAGGTTGTGAGTAATTTTTCTTACTCTTTTAATTAGCATTAATTCTTAAATAAAAATGTTAATTTAGAAATTTCACTGAATAATTTAAACACACTGATACTGTATTGATATTAATCAAACCATCAATTTTTCCCAGTACGTCATTTTAAATTTTGCTCTATATTAGATGGGTACATAAATATTACACGATAACAAACCAATAGTACGTGATTACTATCGCTAAGTTACCGAGTGCAATATTTTAATTTGGTAATAATGGTTTAATTTGTTTTCGATGCTCTCTAAAACATTCATTAGCCATCATAAATAAATCTACTCATTAGCAGGGGGTTCTGAACCATCAGTTTTAGTAATATGATTACTAAGGTGGTAATATTGTAAATTAAGTTCTTTTAAAGTACAAAGTTTCGTTATAAACACCTTAAGATGGCACTGAACTAAGGACAAATATCAAATAAAATGTCCGTTAACCATTTTTTTAATTTTTTAAAGTTATGAATATTATAATAAAACATAGAGTAAAATAACATTATTTTGACAAATACTAATTTATATAACTAGTCGCTTTCGGTCAACTTGCTAAACGTAAATTACAATTTAGGAATAATTGTTTCCACTTCCGATTCCATTTTTGGTTTTGATCCCAGTCCGCTTTTCGTTTCACTGCTGGTTTAGATGTCAAACTCGGTCCTCCGTTAGATGTTCTTCCTATTTTACAGTTTTTTGTAAAGTGTGTAAGTAATTAAAATTTTCATTACCTAATACATTGTTTTTTTATTCAAAACCTATCCATTGAGATAAAATAGAAACACTCTGTGATAAATTTTGATATACGGTAACTACAATATTTGTCCGGATAATTATCACTAATAAACAACACTTAGAATCTGATGTCCATTTCGATGGACATAAAATTTTTCAGAAAATTAAAAAGAGAAAAACGTTTTTTTTTTTCAAATAATTCAGGTCGGAAAGGGTTAATAAACATATGCACAAACAGAAACTGCAGGTTTAAACATTAGTACATACATAACTTATTATAGAAAACATTTAAGAATTACTTAATGTCGCCCTATTTCAATTTTAACATTTAACTTTAAATCCACGCTATCAAAATATTGGCTATGTTATTTTGTTTCTCCAAAAAGAACATTAACTACGGCCTTTCATCTATTTATTGATTTAGCATAGCAAAGTTAACAAGTTAGCACGTTAGATCTTTTATACAATAATGTTATTTGCGATACATTAAATTTATTAGTAATAATCATCTAATTTAATTAGCCCATAGTTTTTAAAGCAAATTATCTATGTCACCTACACTCGTAATTTTCTTTAGATAGCATGACATGAGTATAAAGTTGAAAAATATTATCATCTACAGACAATATAGGTTATTTTTCTTAGATATACATATAACTAGTGTATATAATATGAAAATGAACAGTACCACGCCACTTTTCTAAGTAATATAAATACTCCTAATTTATTTGTATTTTTAATTTTTAAAAATACAAATTTTTATTTCATTAGTTCATTAAATATGACAAATAATTTAGTGTGAAAAACTGATAAAACTCTTTGTTTCATCAATCCCACCTGATTGCGCTCCAGCTTTGACAAAAATATATAACTAAAATCAATGGCCTTCGACGTCTAATCACAACAAAAATACAACTTGGCTTCTAAGATTCTCGTTCCTTACCTCACGTATCTTGCCACTATGAACTTAGACTAACGTTATATCCAAACAGTCACTGGTTTGAAATAAACTCATAATTCACGTTGCATAGCGAAATTTTTGAAAGCGATACGCTTAGGGGGTATTTTTGCTTTGCGTTGCGTTCTCACTGAAAGCACAGGCAATCTGGAATCAGAAAGAAGTTAGTGGTGAGAAGAGTAGCAGCACCGTCGCGTAAAGAGCACACGAACAAATTATACAAGTCGATTCATTAATAATTAACAAAATTTATTATCTTTCTGCTTATACGTATTGTTACTTTTAGTATGTCTTTTGTAGTTAGAATATGATATTTTTTAATTGGGAAAAGTGGAGCACCACTCTTCGTTTATATGTTGTGTATATACTTGTAAGATTATCAAAATCCATATTCTTCCAGGTGGTGCTATAACAACATTAATGAGCAATACTGTGAACTGCAAAATCTAATTTAACTAATAATATTATTATTGAATAAACTATGAATTAGATTGTTATTATAGTAAATCTAGTCGATTCCGGCCAAACACACAAACATACACATACCACCACTCGCACACCCACATGCCAACACACTCACACTCCCATAAGCCCCCGACCATTCAGGCTTCCACAAACACCCGCACCCCCGAACTACCCCTGCACGCAACAACTATATATTTAGGAAAAAAAGAATTGAAATTCTTTTTTTTCTAAATGTATACTTGTCTAAATATATAGTAGTCATCTACCAAAATACAAAAAATATTGTTTAATTTTTTAATGGTTACATTACGTCTTATCGAAATCTAAAAAAATATAAAGCTTAGCAGTTGTGCATTTGTATATTCTTACCGTGTACCACTTTTCATCGAGATTGGTCAAACCGTTCTTAAATAATGAAAGGACACACAGGCAGGCAGACAGGCAGGCGTAAATTTCATTTTCGCAGTTACGTATTTTACTATGTATTAATTTACATGAAAACAATTATACCGTTCTTAAGTTCTAAAAGGATATAAGTTCAGATAAAAAAATTGTGAACAAAATCAGTGAACAATCCAACATTAAAACGAACAAAGTTTATGTATATTAAATATATGTCCGTTTGTTCAGGCTAATCTCCGAAGCGGCAGAATGAATTGTAAGCGAAGATCATTGCTCTGCTCTGATGTATTATTATTATAAGGATCAAAAGTGCCTAAAAAATTATTATTTTATATTTCCAATATTATTATATACCTTTAAAACTGTAACGGACACTTCTGTTAATTTATTTGTTGTCAAAAAGGTAATAATTAAATTATCAGAAGTGTGCCTATAAGGCTTTCCTGGTTATTATAAAGATTAAATCTATTTTACAAAATCTTTAAAAAATTCTTAAAATATAATCTGTGTCTAATTAATCGTGACATTAAATACACATTAAACTCGCTTATTTAAGCAATTTATTGTAATAATACTCATATTAAAACATGAGTATTATGATTTCAAGTAAGTATTAACTGCATACTAAAAAAGTCCAAGTCCACGTAACAGTTCAAGTGTGCACGTTATTTTTGCAAAAAAAATTATACGTTTGACCCATTTTGAATACATTTGTGTAGGTGCTATTATGAAACACATGGATGACATTTTCGACAATTTTCATGGTCTCTATGGCATCTTTAGTCTGAGGTAGATTCAAGATTTACACACATATATATATATATATATATATATATATATATATATATATATATATATATATATATATATATATATATATTATAATTGTATTAGTATGCAGTAGTATACGTACATATTATTGTTTTAGTTATATGGCTGTTCCATATGAGATTGTTTTATAGTCTAGGAAGTTGTAGATATGTGACAGAGTTCGAAAGCCCTAAATTTATTTCTTATAATAGGCCTAATCCCAATAGGCCTAAAAGAGTGCCCAGCTCCTCGGGATCAAATAACTTCCCAGATCTTGGGGAAACAAACCAACCCCTCGGCTGCCGCCTCTTGCCCCCTCAACCCGTGGGTAAACCAAAGCCACGCTGCCACCGAGGGCGTTCCGGGACCGTCCGGAGAAGCTGTCCGCCGCGAGCCACCCTGTGTCGCTCCCCGCTTCCGCGACAGCGACCTCATCGTTTGGAGACGACATCCAAACGGTGATGTCCATCCTTCGCGCTGTTAAGCTCAGAGATTTCGAGTTCGCCCGAGATTTCCGAGCGTGCAGTAACGTCGAAGAGAAACTCATGGTTCTCGTCAGATATCACCTGATGGTTAAATTAGAGTTCATATAAATGTCTGCACGGGGTGTAGTAACTCCTCCAGTTGGGCGCCTCAAACCAAAATATTGGATTATATCATTCAACGCTTGCGGTCTAACTTCGAACGTTTTAGAGTTAAAAAATGTATGTCGGAGAACAGCATCGATATCGCTCTCGTACAAAAACATATCTTAAACCGAATAGGCCTAAAGCCTGCAGCATCGCAGGCTATGTCCAACTACGAACGGACAGGACATACAGTAGTAAGGGGGTACCGCTCTGTACTACAGACGCTCCCTTGAGCCCTATTAATATTCCTCCACTTACAAATATGGAAGCCACGGGTTGTAGACTCGCTATGACGGGCCATAGTACAGTCATAGTCTCGGTCTATCTCCCGTCTCCAAAACGGTTGCTCCGGCGCGACCTAAGAGCCCTCTTGCCTTAGGGGATGCCGTCATCCTCTTCGGTGATTTCAATTGTAAAACATAAGATGGGGCTGCCATCTAACAATTATAACGGAATTAAACTCGACGAACTCGAGGACAGACTAGACTTCGGAATCATCGCGCCCTCTACGTCGACATGTTTTCCCATGTCGTCACACATAGACCCTCGACGATAGATATCGCACTCACTAAAGGAGTTGCACTTAATTTCAATAGTATTGAGACAATACACGGTCTCGTCACCACCGGCCGGTTATATTAAAATGGGACCTCCGACGGCGGGAGGCCTATTCCCATCCGCAAAATTACTAATTGGAAAGAGTGTCGCGCTTGAGAAAATCGACACTCAAACCTCAACAAATTCCCAATGACATCTCACAGACGAGATTGACTTTGCCAGGTGCTCTTACCAACCACGTCAGGACAGTGGTCGAGGAGAGCAGCGGGAGGTTCCGGCATCCTCGGATCGCCGGAAGTTTCCGCCCGATATTCTCGAATTGATAAGAGCAAAACGCAGCTTTGCGCCGCGCGAGCATCCCACTCCCGAGTACAGATCCAGAGCGCGGCTCTCCAGCGCGAAGTGAAAGCTCGCGTTCGGGAATTGAAATGAGAGTTGGAGCGACCTCATGGAGGAAATCAAACCATCCCACAAAGCGTTTTGGGCAGTTACCAAAGCGCTCAAAACCGAGGGATATACCCTATACCCCCACTCAAAAACCTGATAATTCAGTGGCCATAGACGACGCGAGATAGCAGAGTGCCTTGCAGACTCTATAGAGACTCAATGCTCTCACGCTTCCCTCACGACATCGCTCATATCAGTCGCATCGAGGAAGAGGTTCTCCAAAAACCTCCCTCGAACCTAAAGACGATCTCCCGTCTCACTCAGCGAAGTCCAAACGCTAGTGAAATCACTTATACCAGAAAGGCACCGGGCCTCGATGGTATTAGTAATAAAGCAATCAAATGCTTTTCTATACCGTTGTTAAGCTTACTGGTCGCGATT
The DNA here is from genome assembly GCA_005406025.1 of Eumeta japonica. Classification (NCBI taxonomy): domain Eukaryota; kingdom Metazoa; phylum Arthropoda; class Insecta; order Lepidoptera; family Psychidae; genus Eumeta; species Eumeta japonica. The sequence goes on from BGZK01000112.1 coordinate 298,905, forward strand.
TTTACGCGTGCCAAAAAATGCTATTTTCCTCCTGCCTGGAAGGAGGCGGAGGTTATAGGCATCCACAAGCCAGGGAAACCACGCGACCTCCCTGCCAGCTACAGACCGATCAGCCTCCTGAGCGGTCTGGGCAAACTTTTCGAAAATTCTCAAAACTCGCCTTAGCGATCACCTCCTAGGAAAGGCCTTATCATAGATGAACAGTTCGGCTTTCGCCCAGCCCATTCTTGTCCACAGCAAGTCCTCCGCTTAGTAGAGTATGTCTCGGAGGGCTTTGAAACCGAACGTAGCACCGTAGCTGTCTTCTTTGATGTAGCCAAGGCCTTCGATAGGGTATGGCACGCAGGTCTGATTTATAAGTTATATTCTCTCCAAGTACCAGATCGCCTCATAATCACTATTCAAAATTATTTAGCAAACAGACATTTCACATTTAGGCATGAGCGCACTCACTCGACAAGACGTCTTATCAGAGCAGGAGTTCCTCAAGGCTCCACCCTCTCCTCTGCTGTACTCCGCGTACACAAACGATGTACCGCGACCGTCGTCGTCTGGCGTCCAACTCGCGTTATTCGCGGACGATACCGCGCTCTTTACGGAAGTAGGAATAGGAGCACCTGATTCACCCTCCTCCTCCAGAGGGCCATTGACGAGCTAGGTCAATGGTTCCGGAAGTGGAGGATAGAAGTAAACCCCGACAAATCAGCAGCCATACAATTCAAGTATGGTAAGATTAGAGTCGACTCATTGTCGACAAAACACTCCCAATCTTAAAATGTTGGATGCGACATTCCGTGGCAACGGAACTACAAATACTTAGGAGTCACGCTCGATAAAATCTACACTTCCGAGATCATATCGAGCGTGTTAGAAATACTGCACTTTTCTACAAAGCAAGGCTCGGGGCCGTGTTCGGTAGAAAAAGTAAACTATCTAGACGTAATAAACGTACCATATACAAAATGGCATTAGGACGGTGATGACATACGCGTCTCCCGTCTTCGCTCACGCCGCTCCGAAAGCACTACATAGACTACAGGTAATACAGAATAAATTCTGTAGAGCCGCAACGGATGCACATTGGTGTGTTCGTAATTCAATTCTCCATAGGGACTTAGAACTCCCCACTATTTCCAAATATATGAAGGACGCATCGAAGCGATTCTTCGACATCGCGGGATCACATCCCAATGCGCTCCTTCGCGCGGCGGTTGACTATCAACCGCCGCATCCCACCTTATCCGTAGGCCACGAAACGTACTTACCGATCCACCTGACGCTCTTAGCGGCAGTTGAAAGCCTAATGACGTCAACGACACGCATGACTGACTTAGAGTAGGTCTATCCGTTAGTCAGGTCATCGACCTAAGCTCCCTTACTCCACCCGGCCGCCGCTAACCGCCTCCGGCCGAGCAGGGAAGGAACCGACCCGTGACGGTTTCCTGCGACATCCTATGCCGAGACGACTTCCACCAGGCGTCGTCCATAGCGCATGTCACGCGCCGTCGGCACTCGCATGTGCCGTCCGGCCGCACTCGGTGAAGCTATCAAAGTCGTCTGACTTGTCATCCGACTCGTCTCGACCGACTAAATAGCATTATAAAAAAAATGACAGAGTATTCTCGACTGACTATTGAAATAGATTGTTATGTGACATTTACTCTGGGTTGATACGATTGATAAAGGGTTAAAATAGCGAACCATGAATAGGGGCTACGAATATTTGTAAAGAATATGTTCGCTTACAAGAAGTTTAGACAAACTTACGAAATTTTTGTTTTTATGATGGTATTTTTATTATGGTTCCATAATTAAATATGGCTTTTAATTGTCCTAGGTTATATTATAAATATGCAAAATGTTTATTTATAACTATACTAATTGCTTTCTTTACGCAACTTTATTTAACCTTAAAATTCTTTCCGTCGGAAACGGAAAATTCAATTTACAAAGATGTAGAACAGCAACCTTCACAAGGAAAAGACGATTTTACAGCGCGCAAGTTTATCGAGGCTTTAAGCAATGATGATTTGCAACATAATAGGAACAATATCCACAAAAATGCATACGCACTACGAGTTGAAGAGCTTGATTTTAAGCCTATATGTATAGTCAAAAGTAGAGAAGCTATATCTGCTATACACCGTGCCAAAACACAAAATTGTAAGCATCAAATTACTAACAAAACCTGTTTGATACAGAATGGTACATTCTACCCAAAATATTTACCTAATAGTTGTCCACGAAATGGTATGATTTATGGTAGATATTTAGGTTGTTTTCAAGATGAAAAAAAGTTGAGGTTATTGTCTAACTTTTATAGTAACTATCCTACGACTAATTCACCAAATCATTGTTTGGATATATGTGTCCAAGCGGGATTTCCTTATGCTGGAGTCCAATATGCGTAAGTACATCAATTATTATAAATTGTATAATAGTATATTAATTATATCTAATTGATATAATCGTCTAGTAATATGAAGCCTGCCACATTTTTTACATGTGTGGGACTGTCAGAACAGTCATGCTAATCAGTGCATTCCTGAATAATTTATTTAGGTTTAATATGAGAATATATAGATAACACACATTCTTGCTCACATATACAATATTGCAAAATTATTCTTTTTTTGTTGTTATTTCAGGATAAACTATTATAGTTCGTAAGAATTAAATGGTAACAAAAACGTTGAATATTTATCTGGTTATTTGTAAAGTATTTCATTTAAGTTAAAAGTTAATTTTTATCTATTATTTTTTTAAAAAAAGTTTTTTTATAACTTTCCTAAATATCAGTATAAAAAAACTAATTATTTGATGTAATTTTTCCTTTTAAATTCTCATCCCTATCAAAAAATTATTCACATAATTTTTTAAAGAAGTAGTAGATGTGATCCTCATTGTAGGAAATTTTTGAATTTATTTGTGATAATGGAAACCCTGTTCAGAATATTTGTGAAGAGTATTATCCTGGGAATATGAAATAAAATGATGGTTTTCAATTAACATAAGCATTAAAATTGTATAACATTCATTTGAGTACAAATTTCTGTCCACATTTTAACTGATATTAACATAATGAAACTACATGCAATTCTTATATACGAATCCAATGAATTGAAATATAATGGGTTGGTTTGTTTAATAAATTTAAGTGTGAATAGTTGTGTTAAAGAATCTTTCACCTTAGATATATGCATAAATCTTTACAAATGAGAAATTATTTTTTTAGTAGTCAATAAAAAAGACTGATGTTTTTATTGGAAAACAGAAAAATTAAAAAGCCAAGTACTTTATATTTATAACATTTTTGGAAAATGCTCCCCTCTCGAAAAAAAAAGTCTTGGGGAATTGTTCACTATTGCAGTGGTCAGGATTGTGTGTTATTTTTTCAAGAAATGAATGTAAAATAATGTGTAATGACAAATTTACAGTGTTTTTAATTGCTTAATCATATTTCTCTTAACGTTTAATTATCAGTTATTTATTGATATCAAATAAAATAATGTTATAAAGACTCATCTTAATAGAATAATGTTGTATTGAAGTAAATATCACAATTATTCCAAGTCTGTTATGTTATAAATGGTTATATCATTATAATATTTTTTATTTAGTATATTTTATATAAAAGTGTTTGATATTTTATATTTTTTTTAGTACTGAATGTTTTTGTGGAGATCTTATGCCACCAGCTATCACAAAAATTGATAATGCATTCTGTAACATGAAATGCCCAGCTGATTCAACCAAAACTTGTGGTGGTTATTTTACTATGAATGTTTATGAAACAGGACTATCTAGTTAGTATACATTTTTTTACATCTCGTTAAATCTAAATTTATTAAAACGTTCTGAAATCGCTTTCGTTTTAAATCATAAGGAACAAACTTGGCAGATTGCAATATGTTTCAAGTATATTCCTCATTATCTATAGGTAGAATCACAAGTTTTTTGAGCATTTTGATATGAAACATCTACAGGCGCAGGGTAAACCAGATTGTTGGCGTGGCGACAGGTCGCCATGCTATACAATGGTATATATATAGTCAAAATGTATACCATAGTAAACAGCACCATCGAACTGAGTGAGAAGGGAGTCGCACAGTCGCTTGCGCATGGCGACGCGTCGCCACATTGTACACACTACTATCTATGGACTGTATATATCTATAGTATAACGTGGCGATCGGTCACCACACCGTACGCATTACTACATTTTGATTAATATGATTGTACTTTTTATTTAATATAATATAATTATTTTAATTATTACTGTGACAAGCAATTGTCACAGTAATACCGTCAGAGGAAACATCGAATATAACTATTACTAAAGTCACAAATGAAATGAATTAAGTTGTGGCAACTTGAAATTAATATTGAATTTTTGTATTTAATGAAAATAAATGTTTATTAAATAAATAATCACCATTTTCTGTAAAAAAATCGTCATATTTAATTTTTCCATTGTGCTGTCTTTAGTTCCTGTCGTAATCTTGTCTTTAATGCATATTACTTGTATAAACTCGATGTTTCACATCTGCCAGGTGTCCCATGATAGCTCACTTTCTTTTTTTGTTTCTTTTTTATTCACAATAAAAATGTATTAGTGAATTAGGTAGTTTTATATTCAATGTTACTGGGTTCCATATTGAATCTAGAGCGTACAGTATTTTCCAGCAATCATTTTATTTCAGATCAAAGAATTTGAAAAGAAGTCCTCCCCTACTGATCCAATATAAGTTGAGGGTTTCCAACAACTGTTGTCTGTGACTGATGGCCTTAATATGTTCTCTAAGGCGTGAAGCAAGTGGTTTAATTTGACTTATGTAAAATGTTTATTGGTCAATGGGTCAGTGGTCACAATTCAGACTTGGTACTTTTTGGTGAGGATTGAAAGTAATCGTAGAAAAGCCAACCCGATTCAACTTTGAATAGCATTAATACACTTATTCTCACTTAATTCTCTTTCTCCATTATATATAGTAAATCATATTTCATTTATATATTCTTGATTCCTGATAAATATCTCCATTTCCAGCCTTTACACCATTCCCCGAGTATGAAAACAACAGCCGATAGTTTTTCTTTAAAATTCTTTTTCTCTCCCTCATTCTATCTATTAAAATCAGGCTTTGAAGTTTGGGTGTTTTTTATTGCAATTTGGAAGAAAAAGTAGAGTCCTTGGTTTTAGTAGTTTTCTGGTTTGACTAATCTATAGATTATCAAATTTTTGAACAATGCTTTTGTTGTGTGGAGGGTAAATACTTTAAAGAATAAATTGATAAAAATAAAATAGAAACCGCCTTAAAAAACCTATTTAAATATTTAGTATTTTTGGAGGTTCCAGCTAAAGATAAATCAGATGCAGGTGTATCTCTTAAAAAGAAGATATTATTTTGATTCAATATTCATATTTATAGATTATATTTTCTTTTGTCTTTCTTTAGCTGGATTACTCTAAAAACAACTAATAAAATTATTTAAATAGCTTTTTACAAGATGGTTTTTATCATATTTTTGTGTAAGTTACTTTATTTAATCTTTTTTTATTTAACAAGTAATTATAACTGTATAATTCATGTGCTACTTTGCCTATGGATTAAGCCATGGTTTAATATAATTGGTCAAGCTTTACTTCTTTATAGAGAAAGTGGTAAAGTAATTCTAATCCCGAATTTATTTTTTGGTCATGCTGGTAATAATTCCAGGGTTTTAAATTTTTAGTTGGGCTACCATCACCAAATTATTCTCTTACAAATTATTCATATTATGTATAGTATAAAAGTTATACATTACACATAGATCACATTTGCAATCACTCCTACATTAAATTAATCACTGTATTTATATTGTTATAGCAAAAGAGTTCTGATGTGTTTCTGCTTAGATTTTCACTTTGGAATTATATAAATGAGTGCAAATATATAGGTAGATTAATAAGTAATTTAAATTTTGTGCATACTAAGTTTTACTAATAATCATTAAAACATAGTTTATATGAATAAATCCCAGTATTATTCCCTAACTAATAACTGTTAAGGAATACTGTGGTTTAAGTCATCAGTTCAGTAGCATGAAATAATGACTTCCAGATGCAAATACAGTGGAATCTCAATAACTCGAACCTCGTTAAGTCGAAAAAAATTGCCATTCCTTTCCGATGAACCCTTAAATACACGGTATCTTGATTTATTTAGACTTTATAACTCGAACAAAATGTTATTTCCCTACGAAGTATTGATAGTACATATTTATACTCTATAACTCGAATTTCAAAAAGGAGACTCCGTAAGTCATAGTTGGTACAATATAATGACGTTTTACTTGGAATTCCCGAAATAATAGCAATAAATTCCAAAATGAATGTTCGGGTTTGGGATTCTAATCTATTGTTTTGTCTTGTACATGTGCAATGAATGAATACATTCATGAAACTTTCTAAGTAACCCAGCTGTGAACGTTATGTTTGTTCCTCGTCGACACAATCATATGTATCTCTAAGTTCTTGTTAAGTCGAAAACTCGTTAACTCAAATTTTTTTGCATTTCCCTTGACATTCGAGTTATTGAGATTCCACCATACTTGAATAACCAGTAAAAAGAGCTCAAAATCACTAAGGATCTAAAACATTTGAGGGTATCGCTTGATTTCTCTGGGAACAAATTACCAAGTCAGGATAATATAGCAATAGTTTTTAGCAATAGTATAGCCAAGAGTGTATCCTTATAAACAAATTGTTTTCAAAAAAAAAATAACAAAAAGTAATACATACAAACATGAAACCTCCTTCCTTTTGAAGTTGCTTAATTATAAAGCAAATTTTTATGTAAAACAGAAAAATAACTTCTATGGCCTTTCACTATATGAGTTTAATACTCAGTCTAGTTTACAGACAGTTTAATAAAATACAATATAAATGTTGAATTAGAGAATACTTAAGTTAGAGTTACATTAAAAAAAATACACTGTAGATTAATATGCACATTGGTAAACATATTTATGAAATGTTTTTTAATTTTATATAATTTCAGAATTTATAGCGCAGATACCAAAGACTTTAGCTGGAGATGAAATATCGGTCAAAATAGTTTTTCTACTTACTTTAAATGGTCGTGCTTTAAGACAAGTACATCGCTTAATAAATGCATTGTATAGATCAAACCACTATTTTTACATTCATGTTGATGCAGTAAGTAAATTGTTTTAATAACTCATTTCATATTTTGAAATTGTTACTCGTAATATATCTCTATATTTTGTTTCCAGAGACAAGATTACCTTCATCGGGAATTATCATTACTGGAAAATAAATTTTCAAATATTAAACTAGCTTCTACAAGATATGCATCTATATGGGGTGGTGCATCGCTATTGCAGATGTTGCTTACGGCTATGACCGATATTATTAAATTAAACTGGAAATGGGACTTTGTAATCAATTTAAGTGAGAGTGATTTCCCAATAAAGTCTCTCGAGAGCTTGGAAAAGTTTTTATCAGACAATAAAGGTCTTAACTTTGTCAAATCGCATGGACGGGAAGTCCAGAGATTCATTAAAAAGCAAGGACTAGACAAAACATTCATAGAATGTGATACTCACATGTGGCGTGTGGGTGATCGACAGTTACCGCGAGGCATCGTCATAGATGGCGGTAGTGACTGGGTTGCGCTCTCGCCCCATTTTGTTTCGTATGTTGTCGGTGAAAGGGATGAACTGCTTGCTGGTTTAGACATTATTTTTAAACACACTCTGCTGCCGGCAGAATCTTTTTTTCATACGGTTTTGAGAAATTCTAAATTTTGTGACAGTTATGTAGATAACAATCTTCACGTCACCAACTGGAAAAGGAAACTTGGATGTAAGTGCCAATACAAGCATGTTGTTGACTGGTGTGGTTGCTCCCCAAATGATTTCAAAGCTGAGGATTGGCCCAGAATCCAGAGTACGCAAGATAAACAACTATTTTTTGCTAGAAAGTTTGAACCTATTATTAATCAAGAAATAATTACCAGAGTCGAGCAGTCTATTGGTATAAATGACCACCATTTAATTTACAATTTAGAAGCATATTGGCAAAGTATCTATAACAAAAATGATCTTCCAGTTAGTTCAGATGACCTGTTACAAACTCATGCAAGTACTATAATCCGTCATAATGCAAAAATCTTGTATGAGGAAGCGTGTTTCATATCACCAGGTGAAATCATTGAAATAAATTCTTATAATTATGCAGATGTATATAAAGGTAATTTAGTGTTGCATAAAGCAATAATTGATAAAGGCATAGAGGTGTACATTGAAACATGGTACAAGCCTCAGAAACGTTTAGAATTTAAGCAAATTGATGAATATGTAGATAATATTAAGATATTTAAAGTAAGCTCAGATTATGATCAAAAGGAACAAACATTTAGAAATTTAGGGAACATATTAGGCCCTCTTTCAGAACCTACTCTAATGTATCACTTTTCTTCACCATTAGATAACATATTGTCAAATCTGACTTTAGTGTGGTTGGATCCAGCAGGAATTGTTGCTGATGTGATTGAAATGCATATTGATGAAAATAATTTAACAAACTTTGTAAAGCCCAATCTTAAAGCTCCTCTGTTGCCTGGCATTTGGAGAGTAGGTCTTTTAGCAAAAACGAATTTGATTGTTGAGACTATGTTTTTGATATCACCATTAGAATTTTTTTCGGGAAAAGTTTTGACTCGTTTAGAAAGTCATATTATACACAGCGGTTCTCAAGCCAGCTATAAAGATTTTTCATATTTAGTAGCTCCGCATTTTTTACCCAATAAAACCAATATTCAAATCCTGAGTAATATTGCACAAGCAAATGTTAAAAGAATAGATCAAGATTTAATTGAATGGATAGATAGTCTTAGCTCTAAATTTTATAACATATTAGGTTCCTGTGTAAATTTTTTTGTTAATGACACTGATTTGGGTAATTTAAATTGTGGAAATCATAGATTCGAACTGTGTTCTTCAACTAAATGGAGTTCATTTTCAGCAGATCCTAAAGGTCACATCGGGAAATTAAATGAAGAAACTGGGAGATTAGAAAGAATGTAATCATGTTTTTCTATATTTTTGTCATATTATATTTTTCATGTAGCTGCTACATATTGAAAAATAACATATTATTTGATTATATTTTAGTAGTTAATTTTAAGAAACATTAATAATTTTAGTGCCAAAACATAATGTGGCAGCATTTTTTTCTTAAAGTAATTGTAAAGATTGTTTAATAACAATGTTATTCTGTGTAATCACAACAATGGTACCATTTTTATAGTGATTCATAATAACTTTATGTATATGGACAAATCAAATTACTGTTCATTAGACGCATATAGTATTTTTAATTTTTTTTAATATTCTTATAGAAATTATATGTTGTGAAATTAAATTAGGAAATACATATCTATTCTGGTGTTTGTGAGAGATTGTTTCATACATTTATTAGCATCATATCAAAAATGGAAACTGAAAGTGTTACATGTATTTGTAAATTGTATGAATATATGATTTAATATTGATAAATAGTTATTTATTGATATAAGAAGATTGTTATAGAAGACTGATATTTATGTAAAAGGAAGTAATATAGTTTACAATGTTCACTCATTAATAATAATATGTAAATATTTACTACTAGGTAGGAAAAAATATTAATAAGGATAAAATATATCATGCACATAATTTATTTCTGATATAATAACAATTGTATTGTTTTAGAAATAATATAAATATAACACAGTATTGAATATATTTTTTTTATTACATGCATGGAACTAAACATTTAGCACAAAATAAAGTTAAGTTGAAACTCATTTTTAAATTAAGGTCAAATAAAAGAAATGCATTTTATAGATACAACTTTTAATTTGTGTATCCATTTTGCAGTTGATATATTATAAAAGGCATGTAAAGCCAATAACCCAAATAAACTATGATAAATAATAAAATAATTTGTTGAGGTGATACAGTTTGAGTTGAATGCATCTAATATACATTATAGACAAAACAAGGGGTTTTTTCTGGACAATGCACCATTCAAAATCATAGGTCATCCTCCTTAGTACTGATTTAACACCATGTGATTTTTATTTCCTGGAAACCAGCTCAAAGGCAAGGAGTTTTCATTTCCGGAAGATGAATTGGCTATATTTGAGAAGGTGGCTGAAAAGGTGTCTCATTCAGATCCAAAAACATGTCTTTGGTTTAGATCTATGAAACCTTGTAGACACTGAAGGAGAGTCCTCTGGGAAGATAGAACTAAAAGAATAACATGTAATATATTTTTTGTAATATTGCAAAACACTAAAGTTTTCCACATCTATGTAACTATTTATAATGCTCATAAAAATTTTAATTCATTATTGTCTTTTATTTATATGTTATGGAGATTGTGAGACCAATTTTATAAAATGAAACATTAAAAAGATTACTGCAGGCCTAAGTCACTTGTTTTTAAATTTAACAATATAATAATGTAGGACTTTCTTTATATTGATTTTGTTTATTTTCTAATTCTATCTGTTTGGAAATTTTCAAGAAAGAATTTATTTAGTGTAGATTTTGTTGAAAACTACTAAATTGAATTTTCTATAGTTGCAATTTTTATTGATAGGTTAAAAAGATAATTTTGCTATGACAGAAAAATAGTCAGAGTAGCACCATATAACCTAAATGTTTTATATTTTTAATTTGTATATACCAAATTCTGTTAGAATTATGGTAGTGGGTTGGTGTTTAGGTTTCTAATTAAACTCTTGATTTAGTACTTGATTGGTGATTTGGTATTTTTGATTTGGAAATTGGCATCTTATTTTCAGAAATGAAATGTACCACTATTTTGTCACAACAATGGTGTTCTATTTTGTGTTCATTCAAAATTATATTATGAAAATTTCAGTCACTGGATATTTAGTAGATAACTACACAAAGGCGTCGGTTTGGGTGGGGTGGGGATTTTGGATTTGAATATGGTATATTCTAAAATTAGGCTGTTTAGGAGTATTTCTCGATATATATATTTCAGCGGCGAACTGTAGTGTGCGGCCATTCTGACGCTTGTGCAATTTACGAACCTAACAAAAAATACTTTAGAGAACACAAAGAAACGTAATGAAACCAAACCTTTTAGAAAAGAGTGATCAGTGGTGATGAAAAATCGATTACTCGCGATAAGAACGTGCGAAAAGATTATTGTCAAAAGGCAAGCAAGCTCCATAGACTACAGCAAAATCCGAATTAAATCGCAATAAGTTGATGCTATGTGTATGGTGGGGTTGGAAGGGTATTATTCATTGACAGCTTACTGTCGGGCAAAACCATCAATCCGAATTTTTACTGCCAACGACTCACGAGACTCGAACAAGAAATAGATAAAAAACAGTGAGAATCGATCAACAGAAAGGCTGTATCATGGTAATTCTTCACCATAATAACGTCAGACCATACAACTTTAGCCACTTAGTAAATGTCGAGATAGAATGGTTGGGAGCTGTTAATGTATCTATCATATAATTCTGACCTTGCACCTTCAAATTTTCACCTGTTTCGGTTTCTTCAGGATTCTTTAAGTAGTGTGAGATTAACATCAAAAAACGGATTGTCAAAACTATTTGTCGCAGTTTTTTGATCAGAAGTCCCCAAATTTCAAGAGCAAATGTTTATCAAATGTTCCTCAAATTGTTTATCAACATTTATATTCCTTTACGTTATTGTTATTAGTTTCATAAACTGTACAAATGTTACAATGGTGGTATACTTTATATTGACAAACATTTACTTTAGAATGGTTTTGTGATATGGATTTTATATAGATATCCTTAGATTCAAAATATTTAGCAACTTAGAATATAATTTCAAATAATAAGAGAAAAATGTGCTGCCAACATGATGCCAGAATTTCAATCAAGTGTATCTGAAAATATGTAGATAACTACTAATTACTTAATGAAATGTATTAAATTATACTAATTAGGTACAAAATCTATAGCTTAATCAAAAACCTTAGATCTCGTTTCACAATTTTTTATGGATGTTGAATTCACAGAATAAAAGGCCTATAAAACATAGAGTATCTATGATTGGTCATACTAATACTGTTTTGGTCATTATAAAACTTTAAATGATGGTATTCAAATCAAAAATGCTAAATGCAAGGAATAGAGTATATTTAGATTCAGAGTACATTTTATTTTAATTTCATTTCAATCAGCTGTTGTGTAGCAAGTCTAATTAAACAGTAAAAGTCTTCATGTATATGTGATCTCCAAAATTTACATCTGCTCCAAACAATTGCAGGATAGTTTGGTGAAGCTATACCTTGAAATATTCTAGCTATACTACGACCTGTAAAATTGCAATCTTTATATGTATGCATCAGTGCTCTTATATCTGATATAATTTTGGCTTCATCTAGAGGTCGCTCTTTTAACACAATATTATTTAGTGATACATTGTCACGTGTAAAATAGTCTCTAATCACAGATTTTAGTTCATTGGATTGAATCTTCAATTGCTCATTATCTTCAGAAAGATTCATACTTCGAATCGATAGTTTAGTAATGTTTGTGAAAGCCCTATCAATTTCTTCCAACTGATGCACCATTTTCCTTTCTTGCGACTGCACAGTTTCATGAATATGATCCAAAATCTCGTCAAGTTCAGTGGCGGTTAAGTCTCCGGGAGCTTTTATTCTAAAACCGAGAGTGTGAAATTGCACTGTAAACTGTGATCTTTTTGTAATACCTCCATCACTGTCCCATTCCAAATTCTTCAAGTAATATTTAGTGACACCGCTTTCCCATCCTATTGCAGCAGCTACTTCAACAACTGGAAATTCTAATATATTCTTTTTTATTAAATCAATATCTTTGTTTCTTTGCAATTTATAAGCCATTGCTAATGGTGGACATTTTTTCGTGGCTTCTATAATGGCTTGAGGTCCATCATAAGAAAATATTTTACAGGTTGTGTAAGTGTTGTTCAAAACTTTGACATTGGATAATGGATTCAATTCTAGGTAGCACAACAGCGTTGCAATGTTTTCCGAAGCTATATCTAGCTCTTCTTCAGTTTCATCTATAGGAATCGCAACTTCATGACCAGTACACTTCTGGTTATTCATACTCTCCTTAGTTTTATCAGAATCTTGATTCTTTCCACAATCACATGGAATAAAAATTTTTTGAAGTAGTTTTCTAATTACATTTCTATCCATTGTGTTAGAATACACATGTTTAAGAAGTTCATTTTTGTCATTGCTTTGGTTATTTATCAAAACATGACATAATGCTCTTTTACCATCTCGGCCAGCTCGACCAACTTCTTGTACATAAGATTCAAAACTGCTTGGCATGTTATAATGTATAATACACCTAATATCTGATTTATTTATACCCATGCCAAATGCTATTGTGGCAACAATTATTCTCAATGTACCATCCATAAAATTGTTTTGTATTCTCTTTCTTTGAGCTGCAGATATTCCAGCATGGTATGCTTCAGCGATTAAAGAAAGCCGTTTACGTTTTCTTTTATTCTTTTCCATATTTCTAACTCTAGGCTCCTGCAAAGCTGATCTAAGTAAAGCTGCTAATCTCTCACATTCGTTTCTTCTAATGCAGTAAATAATAATAGATGAATAACAGTTTACAGGTTCGGTGTTTAACAAAGTTATAAGTGAAGAATCTTTATCATTCTCATGAGAAACTAACAATATAAGATTATCTGGTAGGGTTGGATTTGTTATTACTCCATTAGAGCCATCTGGGATGTTAATATGATTTACAATACTGGCAACTGTAGCTTTACTAGCTGTGGCAGTTAGACCTAGGATACATTTTACTTTTAGTTTTTCCTTCAATACTCGACATATCATTAGATAACTAGGACGAAAATTATGGCTCCACTGTGAAACGCAGTGTGCTTCATCAATGCAAGCAAATGCAATAGGTGGTAAAGCTTTAAACAATCCTCCGAATCCATTTGATCCATCTCCCGACACTAAAGCTTCAGGAGAAATCAAAAGTACACTTATATCACCATCCTTTAAGAATTGTATGATTTTTTTTCTTACAGTAGGAGGTTGATTAGTATGTAAGCAGGCTGCTTTTAAAAAGTCAGGCATATTGAGTACTTGGTCTTCCATTAGTGACACAAGAGGTGATATTACTAAAGTTATACATTTATAATATTTTTTGTATATATAAGCAGGCAGTTGATAGCAAAGTGATTTTCCACTACCAGTAGATAGAATAAGAAGAGTTGATAAGCCACATAGAATTCTTTTAATTGCTTGTTCTTGTCCCGAACGAAAAGATTCATGTCCAAACATATGCAGAGCTTCAATTAATTCTTGTGGAGTTTCTTGATTATAGTCATCATAAATCGGCTTTATTGAAACATTTTTATTATTTTCATTGGTATTGGACATTAGTGTTAATACCGCTTGTGGAATGGGGCTTGGCACAAACATGGTTAAATTTGAAAGCTCTTCATCAAATCTCGAATTTAAATCAACAGTTCCCTGAATTTCCATTTCTTGCAATGAAGGAATTGTATCTGGTTTATAAGCCGATAGTGGGAGAAGACTGTCTCCTTTGTGAGCAGTACAATATCTTGCCATGTGTCCATCTTGACCACATTTAAAACATAAAATTTTACCAGAATCTGGAAATTCCATTGTTCCGGACAATATTTTTTTTTGTTTCCATTGTTGTTTCTTGTACTTTGAATAGTTAACTGATTTTTTGCCTCTAACAAACACTTTCTTTTCAATATTAATTTTAACAAAATTATCATTTAACGTCCCATTTTTTATTTTCTCTTGTAATCGGTCTTCATTTTCCACATATCGGTTTGATTTCTTCAGTTTCATCTTATTGCTGTTGTCTGTATTAATTTTTGTTTGCAAAACTATTGAATTATTAATATGTCTTGGATTGACATTATTCTCAAGACCAAAAGGTACAAATTCATCTATACTTGGTGGTTGTTCATTTTCATCTTTCGATTTCGCTTTTTGCTGCAGTTTTGTTTTAGTTTTTATTGGCATTTTATCTTTACTGTGTAAGTAGTTTGAATTAGAATTTTCAATAGTATAATTTTTTGTATCACTACAATTCAAATCAGAGGTAATTTTACGTTTTTTTAAAGCTGGTTTCAATTTATTAAATGAATGATCATCATCTTCAGTTTCACTATTTTCAACATAATCACATATTTTTTCAACATTATGAATATTTATATTTCGAATTCCTAATGTTTTCGGACACATATTTTTTTCAGATTCTAGATTAAAACCAGAAGCTCTTTCAAGCCAACTTTCATCCACTTGTCTTATTTCTTTCGATATATCTTTACATGAATTAATTATATTTATGGGTACTGAATTGTTTATATTGATTGTGTTAGATTTATTCAGTATTGAAATTTCATTCCCATGAAAAACTGACTTTAAATCTAATTTACAACTATTTTGTTTTTCCAAAGAGTCATCCACACAAGGTTGAGTATTGTCAGTTACATAGGTTTTGTTTAAAGTTTGAAAACTTTTCTGAGATAAAGATTTCCTAGGATTACGGAAATTAAATCTACTATTCTGAAAAAGTTTCTTGGAAAGATTGTCAGAATATGATGACAATTTGTTATTGTCCTTTAATACAATAGGTGTTTGTTTGATATGTATAGAAGTTGTAGGGTTTTCATTAGAAAGCAATTGCTGCAATTGTTCTCCACTTGGCAATTTATTTAACAAATCCACAGTATCTGGGCTAGGGCAATCTTCAATTAAACCATCTGATAATGAATTTAAATCTGAAGAATTTGGAAAGCTCTCAGAAGCTATTTCACAATCAATCAATGAATTTTCCAGAGCTACACTTTTCAACTGAAAATATTGCTTGTAAGCATATCTAACCTTTGCGGGAGCTTCCTTGATATCACATTTTGATGGTATTCTTAAATGTTTTACTTTAAATTCTTTTTCCCAATTTTTAACAAGTAATTTGTATTTCAAATATACCTTATCTTTCTTGATCGTTTCTACAGTATCCATAATGTTTTTGAAAATCAATATAAGAATAATGTTATAGCTTTGATAACTTTTATTAATTTATTTAGTAATTCTCACAGTTTTAGAAGTTTTATTTCCATCAAGAATACTATAGCCTACAAATGCGTATTTCTGTTTCTATTCATCCAATGCGAGGAGAATTTATTTTTCTTTACAATCCGTACAACATCACTGTTCAAGCACTTATTTAGTGTTTCCCTCGCATTTTTGTTTGACACAAAAAGTATCTGTCACTCGGCGATCAGCTGTGATTATATTTACTGTACTCGGTGTTGCCAGAGACTTCAACCTTTCTATCCACAAAGTATAATAGTATTTATGGTTTCTATCGATACAGTGCTTTTTATAAAGACGTTTGTGTACTATTTTCGATCTTTTGCAAAAATAACATTAGATACTTAAAGAAGACGCCGTCTAAGTCAAAATTTAATTAAAAGACAATGAAAAAAATTAATTAAGAAAAACTGCTAATATTTAAGTTTTGCAATACAAAATTGCAAAAATAATATATTTATTACAAATAAACCATCACGTCATATCGGAATAAATTGAATTCAATATCTAATCATAACCTAAACAAAACATACAGAAAATATCACAAACATGACAAGAATTTTAAATAAAGCACATTACACGTGGGACGAATAAGGATATTCTTAATTAATAATAATACAGAACAAAACAAAATAATTTTATTATTTTACTTCTTCAAATAAGGAACCAATAAGATTCTATTCATAATAGTGTTTTTTTGATAAAAAGGTTTTAAAGGTTTTCATTAAAAAGATATAAACGTGAAGTTTCTATCAATAACATTCACGCTTACAGTATAACGCACAAAACTTTGACGTTGTAAAGTCAGTCACGAAAGCGTTGCAATGGCGTAAAATAGGAATGCGGCGGAGAATAAGATAGGGTCATGGAGCGTAATACCTGCGCAATATATCCTTCGCAGCCAATTCAGAGCGGCAAAGTTTCGTGCGTTGTACTTGTACTTTTACTTAAGCAACGTACAGATTGACATCTTTCTATGGAACTGACAGCGGCAGCTTCATCCTCACGAAAATAAAACATTACATGCGGCATTTCAGTCATGGTAAACTATATAGTAATACAAATACCAAATGACACGAATGTCAGACATGATTGCCGCAGTATAATATAAAATAATGGTTTATCGACACGACCGCAGGTGCTGCCAAGATGACATTTTTAATTTTTTTTATTATAAGAATTTTCTATTAACGTTGCATTATAATAATCTATATGTTTACGATTCCACAGCAAGTCACGATTATTATCATTTTAAGTAAAGTAGCACGATTTGGTATTGTTAACAGCGCATATAACTAAGTAGTCAAATGAGTATTCAATGCTCAAATAAAATCGAGTACGTAGGTGCCCATATAGCTTTCGAAATAATAATTAATTAGAACGTAAAAAGTGGATCGAATCCCCTTTGATACAATCGAAAAAACCAACAAAATATGATACACACAGCGTCTCTTCATGAATTCTACAATGTGTGACTGCTGCGCCTACCAAAACCCATAATAATTGGTTCACAAGTGTCATTGCGATATCACACAAAGTTATTTTCTGGTATTCAAAAGTTAGTATTTCTTTGAAAAAATCTTTATCTGTATAAATAAAAGAAAAATGGACCATGTATGTCCGAGTATCAATTGAGAACGTCTTGACCCATTGGAATATTTTTTTTTTGTTGTGTTCGTTATTATCAGGACAAGGTTTGTATAAAAGAAAATAATACTTTGATCTGACTGTCTGTTTGTCTGAGGTATTTTCGGAACGGCTCAACAGATCACGATGAGATTTTAATTGGAAGGTAGAGAAGCTTGCTGGACTACATTAAGTGTATTTTGAATACGTTTACTTGTAGGGTTCGTGCGTGAAAAAAAATTCTAATTATGGGATAATTTTTTGGAATTGAATCAAAAGTGAAACCGGAATCGAGATCGGGAGCAAAATCGGAATCGAAATTGGATTGGGACGACCCTTTGTATCTGTCAGTCTGTCTGTTTGTATTCGGGGTATCGTCGGAACGGCTGAAAAGGACTTTAAAGAGAAGATAGAATCGTTTACTGGGCTACGTTTGGGGAACTTTTATTATTTATATTTTTTTAGGGTTCCTGCGTCGTAAAAAGCCTTTAAAATGGTATTATTTATTGGAATTTAAACAAAGTGGAACTGATCTCAAGACCGGAAGCAAAACTGGCATCGGGGCCAAATCGAGAAGAAATTAAGGGCAACGAAGGGGATCGAAATTATGGTGGATGTATGGATCACAGTATCACAAATCAATAAAAAAGATGTAGGAAATCGTTCTATGTTCACAACGGAGGAGCCATGGGCGACAACTACCTATATCAATAAATCAAATTACGTATGTTTGTCCTTTGTACGTACCTAATCTATTGATCCGATTACGATGAAACTTTAGTGATATGTAGTACGCATACCGGGGAAGATTTAAAAAAAAAAACTAGCATTTGTTCCTGGTTACATCCGCGTATTTGTACTACTAAAACGAACTAATGAACTGATTCTAAAAATTTATACATTAATAGATATTGACACTATTCTGAGTAAATATGTCTGCAATCAATACCCCCGGCTTTGTCCATGAATTTATTTTTATAGGACGATTTTAATAATTCTTTAATTCATAGAAAGAGCTACTCGATCCCCGAGTAATATAGTTTACATCTTATTTTGATATTAGTATTTATTGACTCCTGGCTTCGTCCACATCGGAATTGGGAATCGTAGCGGAAATGAAATTGAAAGCTGAACAGGGATCAAAATCGAGAAAAGGATCAGAATCATAATCGAAAGCGGGACCGGGGCCGAAATGGAGAACTGGATTTGGGTAGAAAATTAAAGTAAAGATGGGATCAAAATTTAAAGTGTGACCGGGATGTTTCATGTTTTGTGTACTATACGTACTAAAGTTTGTCGCCGACTTCAACTATGTACTTGTATTATTGAACTGAACTACTACACCGATTCTAAAAATCCATTTACTCATAGGAAGTGTGGCTTCCTATATCCTCGAGTAATATCGTCTATATTTTATTTTGATACTAAGTTCCAATTTAGTTGAAATCGGAACTGTGATTGGTAGTGGAATCGCAATTGAAAGCAGAACAGACAGTAGAAATGAGAACGGGACCAGGATCAGAATTGAAAGCGGGACCAGGACCGACATTGAGAATAGGACTAGGTTAGTAAACAAGTGTGGGGACGGGATCAGAATCAAAAGGGATTTAAATTGACATCGCTCCACACAAAAGAAGAAAGAGTTCATTCTACGTCCATGCTGGCGCAGTTGCGGGCATTAACTGTATGGGCAAGTCACCTACAAGAAAGTGCAGAACAACGTCTGCCGGGCCAGCTAGTCTAATAATACATAACAATAGTACATAATGAATAAAGAACGAAGATATTGCGTCCATTTTTTTTAAGAGCCAAATTAACGAAAAGAGTATTTACAATGATAATTATTGATTCCCGGTTCGATGGAGCAAAATTTTTCAATTATTTTCGAATATCTGTCACCTCATTTGACAAGCTATTAGTCCTAGTGCGCAGCACGATTATTCTTTTTGCGACACGATTTTAATATCGAGCTGTAAAACATTGCAAAAGTCAGCGTGTGTACAGTAATGAAAAATTCAATGGATTTGTTATTCTCAACATGGATTTCGTACAAGTTGTTTGTGTCACCTTGTTCCTTCAGAAGAGGTGGATGAAGGAAAAATAATTCGTCAATATTGGACTGATGCTCTCAGAGCTGAAAGATATATCAAAGCTTTCTTTTATCTGTAACACAATGATTTTCGACTACATACATCCATAAAAAAATCTTTGATTATTACAGAATGAGCATTCAAGCATTTAATAAATTACTGACAATTGTTAGACCAAAAAAAAATACAAGATGTAGGAATAGAATCTCAGCGGAAAAAAGTTGAAAGTCATTCTCAAATATGTAAAACAAAATACTTAACAGTTAATGTACTTTATTTTTTAGGTATACAATTTTGAATGTCAAATCATAATAATCCTCAATATCTTGTAAAACCACGGAATTGGAATATTACAAATACTTTGCAAATATGTATTTATTGCCATTATTAAAATCTTTGTTATTCTCCTGAATTCAGGGTTCTTTTTTGGTTTTATTTGTATAAATTACAATATTTAATGGATTAACAAAATTATATGTCTGTGATGGACCTGGCTCAGTATGAATGAATGTGACACTGGTATTCGGGTAGAGCACGGGGTCGGAGTCTACAGGTTACACAGCAGTTTACACAATAGCAGGTGGTCTAGGATATACAGATTGAGAAACAGAAACATATTTTTTGTCCTTGTCCACAGTTTTTAATACTTCCATTTTTGCGTAATATTTCTGGTCTTCACATAATTTTCTTGGCATAATTACTAACATTTCAACGAAACTGACGTCCTCGACAAATATTTGTTCCTTTTTAACTATTATATTAAAAAGTTCTTGATCAAATACCGTACTTCCTTTTTGCGCTTTAGCACTAGTGTTTCGTAAACGTCTAAATCGTCTCGAGTCGACCGACTCCTGTGGGCTACTTTCCACATACGAATGAATAACAGCTTCCGCGCCTTCTTGTTCCGTAGATTTGACACTGTCACTGGTGTCTCTAGAGGTATTAACGTATACTGAAAACGAAAGCTGATCAAAATCATAGTACTTGCTGTTTTTATTCCCCGATTGACCAGAGTACTTTTTCTCTGTAAAACTAACTCTCTGGCAAAACAATCTTATAATTTTTTCACTTTTTTTTTGCACATCAGCACCTAACTTCTAGATTGTTTTTTTCTTCAGATACCTTGCATCCGGGAACGTATTTTACTCGCTTTATCATGAATATTTGTTAAGAGTTACCACAAGTCGTGAAATAGTTGAAGAAACTTGTAAAAAACTATGATCATGATCGCATGAGAATAATATGCCCAAACCGATAGAAAAAAATTGGTCAAATATCTCTGAGGAATTTTATAATAACAAATTTTTCAAATTGCTTAGGAGCAGCGAATGGAACGCATATTTAACTAGAAAAGCTGAATGGAGCAGGCTCAAAGTATTATAATTATAAAGAGTTTCTACTGTTTTAATGGCGGCTGTCGCTGATTCAAATTATAATTTTTTTATGATAGATGTCAGCGCATATGGCAGAAGTAGCGATTCTACAGTTTTATAGCAAAGCAATTTTGCTAAGAGATTAAAAAATAATAAGTTCAATATAGTTCAATCAAAATGTTTACCGAATGAGACAAATGAGTCAGAAATACCGTTTGTTATTGTTGGAGACGAAGCATTTGCACTCTTAAAGCACGTCATACGACTAAATCCTAAACGAAATTTGTCAGCAAAACAAAGACTATTTAATTACAGACTGAAAAGAGTAAGAAAAATAGTTGAATGCATTTTTGCAATTTTAACAAATTTCAATTTTTAGACGTCGAAATTGAGTTTTGTGATAAAATAGTAAAAAGATGTTTTATCCTATACAATATTGTACGGAAATATGATAGAATGAGATTAAAAAACCAATAGAATATTAAAAAGAAACATGAACCCAACGTCCGCGGGACCTTTAATTAATAATATTGAAAAATGAGACTATTTTGTAAGCTACTTCGCTTCGTCTGTCGGATCTATTCCTCGGTAGTATGACAAAATTTATATCTTCCTACTGTAAAAATAATATATGTACTTGCTACCTTTTGTTTTCATTTTTCGTTGCTAAGTTACTGAGTTAGAAAATACGATGGCTGTACGGTTTGTGGTGTTTATCCCATAGCAGTAATCTTGCTTCTACTTCAATAGCTAAATGCTCTACATTTAGCGTCTCGTTTCGAGATTCTACTACAAAGACAGGTGCCGACATGTTAGCCTGGGATGGGAAACGCCAATTGAGCGCTACTGCGGAACCCCGGACCGCCATTTATGGTCTCAGTGCCTACGAGCCTATATAACGTCACATGCCGCAATTTATGTATGCGTCAATCTGTCGCGAGCTGTCGCGCCAAAATGTAACAATTCACAATTAAAAATTTCGGCTAGTTTTTTTTCGTATATGCATATTCTGACATGTAAACCCATACTTTGCATTTCTGCGACAAAAAAATCGCTTTGAAAAAAAAACATGGTGCGCGCTAGGGCCCCAAAATAATCTTCAATTAAGAAAAAAACAACATCACAATTTGCCTCTAAATGCATTGCACAGAAGATTTAACTTTCGATAATTGACTATTCCCATTGCTAGACGACACAACTGAATTTTCTATACTAGTTTGCTGTTGAGCGAGCACCGTAGTGTTGTGCCAATTCATATGTTACTTTCTGTAACGTACAGTACGACGCACTAAACTTTGCCGCTGTGAAGTTCGTCACGAAATCGTTGCAATGAAGCAAAATCGGAACACGGCGGAGAGGAAGGAAGAGTCGGGGAGCATAATACCTGCGTGGTAGGTATATCATTCGTTGCCAATACAGAGCGGCAAAGGTTCGTGCGTTGTACTGTAGTCCGCTTTTACCTACTGCTGACGCAGCAATTTAAGAAACAATAAAAACACAAGTCTTATGTCGATTTATACTATTATCTTATTATTTATATTAAGGAACTCATAAACATGTGACAAAGTCAGGAGCAGATATTAATTTTCAGAACTAAAATAACTAATAGCATTCAATCATAACGTAGCTTTCTTTCAATAAAAGAATTTTTAGTATCATATTACAATTCCTAAGATTATCTTTTACAAAAAAAAAAAAATAATAAATGGATTGATCAAAAAGTTCAGTATGATATATGTGAGTATAGATAACTTATAGTGCATCTTTAGTATCTTTAAGCTATAGGTTTTTTTTTGATTGTAGATTGCGGAACTAGCGAACAATGTTGGGCTGTCAACGTTTAATTCACAAGCAATTGTTGTTTTTAAACAATTAAATATTTATAAGTATTTTTTAATACTTATTCATGTTGTAGACAAATAAGTGTTTAAAATTGCATCTATAACCAGCAATTTTATACTATTACAGAAATCTGTACTGAAAACCTTGGTGCGTGAGGCAAGTCACTTTACCTCTTTACTTTTTGATGCACACCGGTGTCATTCTCGGTTGAGCGTCTGAATTTGTGCCTGGAGTGTCCACTTCGTTCGGCCTAATAAGGCAGGCCGTGCCGTGGTTTTGGTAAATAAAAAAACTGAACGCATATTATTGGCGAAATAATTTATTTTATCTCGTCACTTGCAAATCATTAATAGTTACATAATGACAACTATAAAATTAATGATGCGAAGCTAAAGCAGAACTCATTACACTCCGGTGTTTAATGCTACAATCGATTCAGCTTCACACACGTGGTACAAAATCGTAATCCGTTATAAAGCCTTTGTCGTTGAAGTATAAATCTCTCTCTATATTTAAAGCGCAATAACATTATCGGAATCCGGGTAAATGCCGTAGTGGTCGTTTCGTTTATGCCTCAGTTCTATTTCTTACATCTCCTGTATGGTCAAGCACGCATGGTTATGCGGTCGCGCCGGGCTGCGTAGCGGTCCCCGAGTTAGCGGTCGCGGTCGAAGTCGTATCGTCCGGTTCGTCGATCTGCAGCCACGGCATTCGTCGCTGCAGCTCCTGTCTAATTATCGGAAAAACGTACCCGTTATGACAAAAAAAAAATTAATCCAAGATTAACACAATACCTAAATATCGCCAATTTAAATTGTTTTATATTATAACAGCAGATTTTTATATATAAAAAAAAACTATTACGATGATTTTGAAATGATTTGTTTATTGTTTTTTTTTATTGACAATTTCTAAATATGAATTCAAGAAGTACGTATGTAAGATGTGCATAGCTTCGATTTCATTTTAGGGCAGATCATTGTGTTCTGTGACTGAAATTAAATGCTTCTGCAATTTTTAAATATAAACATACTACATAACTATTTAATACATTTTTATTTGCCTTACCTGTACCGAGGATGGCTTATGGCGTATACCCATGGGTCGATACAGGCGACGGTCTTGCATGCGACGGCTGGTATCATGGTAACCTGTAAAATGAATTTTCATTTCAAATTCATAGCAGTCAATTTATGTTGTTGCTCGTAAGGCATAACATTTCATGGAATTTTTATCCAAGGTGATCTCGTTGAGAAAATATGATTAAAAGCGATTTATTATGTGGAGAAACGACTTATTTTTTCGGCCCTATAGCTTTTGTGCACAGGTCGGACTGATTACAACAAAATTTGTAGCTATTGCATCTCGGATTCCATCTGCTTTCAGCGCTGTAAGCGGGACCGGGATTTATACGGGATAAATATTGAAAGTGGGTTCAAGAGCTAAAGATAGATATAAATATAGACGAAACTGTTAGTAAAAAAATACAATACAAATAAAAAATATATATTTAAATAATTTTTATTGTGAGCATGATTTTATCTTTACAGTTAAATTCAAAGTTAAATTTAAAGTTTAAAAAAGTTTTAATGTATGAAGCCATGGACGTCGTCATAGCTACCCCGGGTGTGAGCAGCTGTTGGTCACCGAAGGCGCCGATGAGCGCCATTACGCCGTAGGGCGTCCACGAGGCCACGAACAAGAAGCACACGGTGAGAGCGGCTTTCGCGATGCGGATCTCGGCCGATTGCGAAGCGCCGCCCTGGTTGGCTCTCAAAGACTCCACATTCATTTTTAGCTTGTTCTCTGTTATGAGAAAGAATCATATTAAAGAGCGGCCATCAAGACGGGATCCTTAAAAATATAGTATATTATTTGTTATTTAACTTTATGTTACGTACATTGTATCTATTACGTAGACTAAAAGTATAGCGATAAGAGGTTAACATTATCAAATAAAAATAATGCATTCATCACAAAATTTAATCAAACTATTGCGTATTATATGGGGTTTTTGCATCTGACAGCTTCCATTGTAAAGATATACTCCCATAGAATATTCTAATTACTGTTTAATTGGGCTTGCAGCTTTATATGTCCATGCTGGCCCAATACGGTTTGCGGTTATTAAGAAGCGTTATTAGTTAGGCGCGATCGTTGGCTTAACATGCTCTCCGAGGGACTGAATAAATGGTTTAATTAGTTTTCACTTAAAGACTCATTGGTAAATTGGTCCGTGTTTAGGACTTTAACCTGGTTTAGAATCCTGACGACCATAGAACATAAGAGTCATCTCTTTTTGTGCTAACGACGAATTTATTCAAAGACAACGTACTGTTCGCTTGTTTTTTACCACCTTCTTTGTTTAGCAAAATTAAATGTTGATGTTCTGAAAAACAGTTATTTAACATACCTACAGGTTTGATTATTTGTGATTAATGATTTCAATAGAAATTTTGTAGTGTTTATTATTTAAGATAGGCAGCATTTATTTCCATTAGCATAAATTATATAGCCATACAAATGGTTTATTATTTTTATTTACGATATTATTTTAATTTTTTTTACAGTTAAGGGCGTCACCCATACATTTCTAGTTAACTAATACGGCTGACTTTTTATTTAATAAAAATAATTTAAACAACTCTTATACGTTCTATCATATGCACGACTCTCCTTTAAGAAGAGGTTATTAGGCTATAGTCGCCACGTACGCCCAATGTGTGTTTAGAATTTCACATGTCATGAAAAATTTTGGTTTCATGAAAATGTTTTCTTTCGACGCTAAAGTGGGGCCAGACTACTTGCGTCCAAAATTTAAATCTAGGATCGATTATTAGGCAGGATAAAACATTATGATTTTTCTACTTTTAACTCTATGCTTTTATGAAACCTATTACTTTTTTTTCTAGAAACTATGATTGAAGCGCACTATACAGAGAAAAAGTAATAAATTTGTCAACGTCCCATAAATGTGCTGCAGATTTATTTGTCGCTTAAAAGCCGAATTCACTTAAATGTACATAATTTAATATAACATCGCGTACCTCAGCGCGGCTTCATGCGCAAACACCTGTTTGACGATACCGCTATAGAAGTAAATGATGAGGCTCATGGGAAAAACGTAGCTGCACACGAAGATGCAACCTACGAAAAGCTTCGTGTCGAACGTGTTCGTTAGGTAGTCGAAAGTGCAAGACGTTAGGTAGCCCTCTGAAAATATTATACAAATATCAATGAAAAAAACAATGAGATTATTAAGTGTGGGTGATAATCGATTATTGTTTCTCCTGAGATTATTATATAGGTACATATGTGTTGTTGTAATTTGAACCGAAAGAATTGGATCATAGGAAAAATCTTAGGACGATTATGAAGTATCGATTAATTGGAAGATAATACAGATTGTCGTAAGCATAAGAGCAATTTTTTTTTATAAAAATCCAGCATATTCCAGGAATCGACATATTTATGGTGGGTTTTGCAGCCCTTTACTGCCATCATTTACAGCGACACTAAATCATCTTGTATCAAAAATTCATCATGTTTTTCCTATTCTATAAAAATATCGTTCCTCGATCATTATAATCATCGTCATCATCGTTTGATCAACCATAAGCTAATCGCATTAACTAAAATGAAACAAGTCCTAAAACATTGCAATAAACGTTTACTCACTCACACAATTACGCAATTGTGTGAGTGGAGTGAAGGTTCCAGCTTGAAATGGCAGCGAAGGGGGTACAGAGTCAGCCGGTATTCGTGCAACTTTAACTAAAATCGGAATAGATAATAGATACTTACTATAATGTATCAATAAATATGGCGAGGAAGGGTAAACCCTTTACTAGTTTAGTATCCGGCTGCCAAGAAGGGTTTGTTTTTCTCACGTATCTATTTATGTACGTGTGTATGTAATATTCTTTATTACCTTGCATCATTCAAACGGTTGGGCGGATTTTTACAATTAAGGTATGTTTAGATTTGTATTGACAAGCCAAGTATTGTATGACAGGTGACGTCAAAAAAAATCAAATGGCCGATTTTAGACGCCATATTGTGTATCCTAAATTTTTTTCCAAACTAATAGAGTAGGTATCAAAATTTAGGGTTTTACAGGAAGATTACAAAAATATATACAAGTTATGTTTTAATGGAATTTGAAATAACAAATTTCAAAATGAAACTATACTGAATAGTGGTCCGTATAAGTAGTAAACTTTTCGCCAAGAGTCAGCTTATGTGGCTCTTAACAGGGAATAATCACTCTCAAACCTAGCACTCAGTTCTCTTGGCTCTAAGAAATCATTAAATCAAACATACCATTGAAATTCATTTAAATAGTTGAAGCCCTTGCGCAGTTTATAACTTAAAAGTGATATATACACCAAATTTTTTGAAAACAAAGCACTCGACTGCCAGAAAAAGTAATGAAAAAAAGGAAAATCACAATTTAAACAACATTCAAATTTGAAGAGTAAAAAAAGTTTAGTTATGGAATATAATTAGAATACAACGTCCTCATCAAAATTGGATTTTCGGAAATAACTTATAGATAGTTTTGATGAGAACGAAAATTAATTTCCTTATGTTAAAATTGTTTGGTTGCTTGTAATAATTTTAGGTCATTCGCAATGATCTGATTTTTTTAATTATCGCATTAACACTAGACATAACAACGATCATAAAACCTGTCTAATCAAAGTTAATAAATCGTTTAAGGGGCAAAGTGTGCGCTTTTGTAATAAGATCCCAGTTGAAATTCAAAATTTGACATTATATGAATTTAAACGTTTCGTTAAAAGAAATTTATATGACAAGATCTATTATACCGTATATATATGCATATATATTTCATTGTGTAGTTAATTTTAAAGATGACTGTTTCATAAATTGAGTACGATGGTAGGTGCTTATTATAAATCTATGGTAATAATAACATTTAATAGTATTCTAACATTATGTCTACTAGAAATTAAGTAAGTAACAAACCCGGAACGAATCGACCCCAAATCTTGAACAGCGGTAATAATGCCCAAGGGGTTGCATAAATCCACACCAGTACTATCATCAGGAGTACCTTTTCCTCGAGATAACCGTCCGTCTAGTGGTCGTGTGATTGTTGAATGTCTGAAAGCCACAGAAAGAAAATCATTAGACATTTTTATATATTCCTCTTATTAGAAGAACTTTATTATAATGATTTTAAAGATGCTATTTTAAGAAAAAAATGGCTTAAACCTAAAAAGTATTCGGTCCAAAAATAGAAGTTGAGTGAAGTTAAAAGATATCATATATTTTAAAATGTTTTGATAAATTCTTTGCGATTGTGTGTCAATTTCTATGACAAAAGCTTTTCTTTCTCTTCTCAAACCTCCTTGATTTATCTTTAAATGGGTAGGTATAGATGCACGCTTATTTATTTTTGATAAACATATATATATATATATAAAACAGGAAAAGCTACGTTCATTTATACCTTCAAAATCTCCAAAAAATATTAACACAGTACTTGTGACTTATAAATACAAGTACTCAGTGCTATTCTTAGTGATATGCTGTCTATTTGTAAAGAGAAAAAAAATCATCTACTATTAAAAATACTATTCAGCATCCGAAATAGAATGTGCCCAGTTTCATTAAGATCCCTTGAAAATACCGGGCGTTATCGTGACGACAAGCCGCGTTATATTCTATGTCTATACACTTATGTATAAGCGAAATACCAATGACTCAGGTAAATGAATATTTTATTTTTAGCATCACATTACATATACGAAAACCTGGTATATGTCAAGAGACATATAGAATTGTTCCAAAAAAGGAGCGACATCCTTTACATTAACACTAGACATAAGAGCGATCTTATTGCTCATAAAACCCGTCTAAGAAAAATTAATAAATCGTTTAAGGGGCAATGGGTGTGCTTTTGTAATAAGATTCCAGCTGAAATTCAAAATTTATCATTTTATGAATTTAAACGTTTTGTTAAAAGAAAGAAAGTTATATGACAAGAGCCGTGTTTGAATATTATAATGAAAAAAAAACCCATGGGATTGAACTACTCGGCCATCAGGTTGCTTTATGTTATTAATAAGTGTTGTACTAATTTATTAATTACTCAATATATTTTGTATTGATGAGCAAAAAGGAATAAACCTTGGGTTTCTTGTCCATTCTTTCATGGTGATTCAGCAATTGGAATGGGTGGTAATTTTAATGTCGAAATTAGTCGAAAACGATAACAGTTGTTTATGGCGCATTTCAAGTGTAATTTCTATTACCTACGATTTAAAACCATTTTTAATTTAATTTGATTTGATTTGACTCTCTGACTGACTGACTCATCACGAGATTACAGAAACTCGCCATAGTTACTTTTTTCGGGACGTAAACGCTCACAAGAGCAGATTTTATGCAAATCCTATAAAAAAATCTTTTTATCAAATCTCCGAAAATATGTATCCGATTGACTTGATATTTGGCATAGTACCTCTTTTCGGGATTTAGACGCTCACAAAGGACGGGTTTAACGCAAATTCTATAAAAAAAAAAACATCATTTTGCTGCGGTGCCGCCAGCAAAAGCCTGTATACACATATGTATAAATCTTTGAATGAATGGTATTTTCTTATCTATTTGACTAGTGAGAACACAATTTGGCAAAAATTATGAAAAGTTCCTACATGAGACTAAATACAATGATTAGAATTCTATATAAATCTACCAACTTATATCGATTTCTCTATAACTATTCATGTAATAGAAGTTTAGAGACTGATCATCATAAGTATTGAATCATCATTAAACTAGGCGTGTGTCTGTCATTTAGGGTGTAATGTAGTGTGTAATCCTAATGACAATATTATAATATAGTAGCGATAAATTGCTCTGATGATGGAGTCAGAAGGTAGACTCAGAAACTCCATAATAGAATAACATATGGTAGCCGTGTTTGGCTTGTTGTAAGTGTCTTAAAATATACTCCAATCGTGAACAGTTTTCAGAGTCCGATAATAGATCCAGAAGACCGACATTAGAATTCCATAACAAAACAACGTAGGTGTAGCGACTCACAACGTATGTGCGAAACATTGAAAACAAACAAACGTGCCTTAGTTCTTTTCAGAACTATCGCACGTTTGTAAAAACTACAAGTTACATAATTGAACGTTGCACCGCATACTTCATCGACTAGCCACAGCATGTTTTGTGCGCCGATGGGCCTTCCAGACACAACTGTTTGCCACGACTGATGTGAGACCAAGTGATGAAGTGGCGCCACGGCGGAGATATTTAAACTACGACGTGCGCATGCGCCTTTCTATGCGTCCGGCGCGAAAATAATCAAAATGATTAAAAAGCAATTAGGATATTAATGGTTGTTTTGATTGGATAAAATTCTGAAGTTTTTATGGGTGTAATTAACAAATCCGTTGCCTATTGACAAATATATACGCACTTCATGTAGTTACTAGCTGTTTTACTGAAAATAATCCAGCACCCTCTTTCACCACAGTAACCTAAATGTATTTGGGCTTTTTGAATATTTCGCACCTCAGGGCAACCGGTGCAACCCTGTTGTAATTAGCCTTGCTTCTCTACGAAACAGAGACATTGATTGATTAATGCACTCCGGGTCAGTTCTTAGATCTTTAACAGTCCCAAATTTGTTGATTACCTGTCATAAGCGATGCAAGCATTAGTCATGCCAGCTCCGATGCCGCTGTATGCCCCCATGAGCGAAAATATTTGGCAGCCGAGCGCACCTGTGGCGAAACCGCGCATCACGCTGTTGTAGATAAATATCGGCGCTTTCGCCATCATGATGAAGTCCATCACTGCCAGTTGCAGGATCAGCAAGTTACTGGACGTACGTAAACTCTTCGTTCTGTGTTTGAATTGACAAAATGATTGCTACATTTATTATATTTTATGTAGATTAACGATAAAAAAATAGTAAAATTTTATATATTTGTTTTAATGTCATTGCGATATTGTCTCAAAACAGACAGTGTTTAAAAATTAACGAATTATGCATGTTCTGTTCTGCTTTTACAGAGTAAACATTGTTCAATACCATTTCAGGATAAATAACAGTGATGTCTTAATAATGTTAATAAGTCATTTCAATATGTAGTAAAAAGTTACAAAGTTATCCGTAGCAAACATAAATACATTGTAATTTTAATATATGTTCCATGTTTAGGATTACAAACGTGGCAAATATGTATATGACGAGGCCGTTGCCGAGCAGCGCCGCCGCCGTGAAGAAGGTGTAGAGCAGCGCGAGCGCGGTGTGCGCGGCGGCGGGCGGCGCGGGGAACGCCAGCCAGTGCGTCGGCACCGCGGCCAGGTCCTCGCCCGTCAGCCCCGCGCCCAGCATCTCCACCGCCGGCACTCCCTCTCCCGACCTGCTTCCGCAGAGGCTCTATATAATATGTCTATAATTTTTTTATTAATCTCACGTTAACATATAAAATTATTTATAGTAACTGGCTGTAATAACTAAAGATAGAACGTATTTAAAGATGTCATTCGTAATGATTGTAAAATAGTTATAGTGCCGATCTTGCAGTTCACCTGAACGGAGAGTAGTACGGTGCATATCCAGGGGGTTCCGTGTCGTTTTCCATGTGTGGTGTGCGGAACCAGGTCGAGGGGTAGTGATGAGCAGCCCTCGGCAGCGAGTCGCCGCTGCGCCACTGACTGCCGCCGAAGCCGTCGCGGCTTGTGTTTATATCAAATGTCATTAACTCGATTGTGGAGATTATTTGTTACGGCTCGCGATTAGCTGGAGATTTCGCGCGCAGCAAACGTAAGGATTTGTGATTTGATTCCGTCCTTGATAGGCGGTGAGCCCTTACAACTTTTTATGTCTATATAATGTATACTTCGATTTTAAGCGCGCGTATTGATGTCGATCTGGTGAGTGCTTCGAGAATATGAATTCATGAACATTGTTCCATAAAAATGGATATTGATAATATTTCTCGTGTAAATCTAAAATATTTTTTTGAGTTCATTTCACTTTAAGAAAGACGATCATGCTTGGAGATTAGATTTTGATAATTGTGTTATATAAAGTGAATAGTTTATACAAAGGTAGGCCTAGTAAATCCAAATTTGGTACACGTTCAAGTGCTGGTGTAATGGATTTCTACCATTTCCAGTGCGCTGTTTAGTCTCAAAATTGTATATGAATTTGGCGCTGATGTCATTTACAAAATTCCTAGAAAATTTATTAAATTCAGTTGTTGTAAAAATGGGAATTGTATTATAAAAACGAATGAAGGCTAGGCCTGCCTCGCACTGATCACCTCAGACCACCGTAAAGATATTTGATTACAGTTAGCTGCAGAATGGCCGAAGATTGTACGTCGTGGAAATTCAAAAGCAAGACCTATGTCTAGTGATCATCCTCGAATAGCCGAAAGAGAATTGAACTGAATTGAATGTATATCGACATAGAATATCTTATCTCTAATATTTAATTATTTCAGTAAAATTATTTAAATAATTTTGTTATTGAGGGTTTCGATACTGGCCCTGTGAAGTTATAGAAACGGCCCTCATCGACAATCATTTGCCGAGAAACAACTCAACATATTTTTTAATAGACTTCAAAATGGAGGCAATTCTATGTTCGCGTGCACGTTTTTTTATATATGTTCAACGATAACTTCTGCAATTGTGGATAGATTTTATTTATTTTTTCTTTGAACATGTAAACTTTAGAGGTGGTCCCATAGTCACCAAGTCCGGATTTGATAATGGGATAACAGAGAAATTCAGAGATTTTAGACGCATATAATGTGTTTGAGCTCTTTTTTAACTTTTTGTATTTAGTAGTTATCATTTCATGCTATTGAGCTGCGGTAGAAATCATAGCACTATTTAACGTTTAAGAGTTAGGGGATAATAATGTGATTTATCACCAGAAACTACTTTTCAATGCCTATTAGTAAAACCTACTGTAGACAGAATTAAAATTACTTTTATAAATAATTTGAATTGTCTTTTATAAGACGAAGCAATCTAAAGGCAAGTTTTATTATTTCTAAGGGGCCGTTCAAGTATTACGTAAGCACTGAAGGGGGATGGGGGGTTTTTTTTTGATTATTTTTTGATGACGTAGGGGCGAGAGTCTGAATGGCGATTACGTCAGCCATACTTGTTTATTTATGTTTCGTATTGTCTGCAAAATTTGATACATTCTGATTTCAACATATATGGAAATACTACTTTTTTATGCTCGAAAGCGGAAAGGATATGCAGATTTTTCCAGGGGCGTAGCTACCGCCGTATTAGCTGTATCAATGATACGGGGCCCCCGGGACACAGAGGCCCCTAATGCGTATAAGCAAAAATGAGTAAAATGTTATCCACAATGTCACTTATCTCGCGCTTCTCCGAAAAAAAAAACATATAATAAAAACTGTCGTATGTATCTATAGAGTTTTCACTTCAGAAATGACAAAAGTCAAAAAGCAATCTCATTTTTCCCGGGTTAAGTGTGCGCTTAAAAGTTGATAAAAGTCAATTTTGAGTAACGGTTCATCTGAAAAATATAAAATTACCCTTAAGATGGTCTTCAAAGAACGACGCTTTATTAGCGATAAAGAAAAATTTTTCATCATGAAAAATTTGTACAAACTAAATTTAATTTCCACTAAAAAAGATGAACATGAAAAATGTAAAAATATAATTAACATTTTAAGAGTTACATTTTCTTAGTGTTTGTCACATTTTTTCTTCACTATTTGAAATCATTAATCCTGTTTCTAAAGCTCTACAGCATTAAAATAATGATTTACAGAAAGCTTATATTTTATTAAGTAATCTTTTGAATAGACTGAGCAAAATAAGAAATCAAAATTCATTCAATAGTTTGCTAAATGAGTCCAGAGGTTCAATAAAAGAGTGGGAGTTAACAACTGTTTTTAAAAATAAAAGGCGAAAGATAACGGTTTTTTTGATGAGTTATCTCAAGATGAGAGAATTTCAGACCCAGAATCATATTTAAAGGTCAATGTATACTATTGCTGTTTAGATATATTAATTTCTCAAACTAAACCAATATTTCAGATCCTTTGTGACCTGTGTTATATGTTTAAAGTATTACAACCGGAGAAACTTCTATCTTCTTCAAACAAAGTGATGAAAAACGCTTCCGAAAAACTGTCGGCTAAATAGAGTAAAGACATCTCAGTTAATCTTTATGAACAGTTAATTGCTCCGATAACATGCTTAAAATCTATAATTCAAAAAATTTATTCCATTAAACCCATTGAATTATTGCTGATAAAATTCAATAGCTTTGTATCCAGTTTTCCGGAGGTGATAACATGCTTTCTATTCTTGACCCTTCCAGATACAACCGCAACAGCTGAAAAATTTTTTCAAAATTAAAACTGACTAAAAATTACCTAAGCACTTCGATGGAACAGGAACGGCTATCAGACTTGTCACTATTGTTTATAGAGGCAGAAATTTTAGAAAAACTAAAATCTTCAAATATAAATGATTTATTAATCAATTTGCCAAAAAAAAGGCAAGAAAAGTGCATATTTAATTTGAATTGTTTGGCTAGTTCAATTTCTAGGAGGAAGTGGAAACTTATAATCAATAAATATTTATTTTAATTTAATGCAAGATTTTTTTTTTCTTTTGTGAGAAATCTTTACCTTTCATTTGGGCCCTCAACTAATTTTGATACAGGGCCCCTCCAAGGCATACCACGCCAGTAGGTTTTACCAAAATAATTTATTATTTACTAATGTTAATTTTGCCAACAAAGAGGAGGGAGGAGTTAAAGACGACTAAAATTTGACTTACATAATACTTGAAGGACCCTTAATCGCCAGAAATAAAACCTAAGTTACATATCAGCACATAATATAAGAAAAATTTAGGAAAAAGAATAAGATCTGAAACATCAGTCGCGTGCACAACGATTTCAAACAGGGAATGTAGAATTAAAATACTTATCAGTTTAAGCTTTGTTTCGATTGTTGACGCATCGACCGTGGTGACCCTATTTGACTCTTACTGTACAATGGATTCTTCGGGAAGATTCATGCAATAGGAAAAAAAATTTTCACTAGCAAGTAGGTTATCAAATTTCAAATCTTTTAAATTTTTACAGCGATTATGATTCTCGTTGAAAACATTGTTTATAGTCCCACAAAACGCGAGTTGTAAAACTAATGAACATTGTTATTACTGCTTTTTTTTAGGTCGGTCGCATTTGGATTTTAGAATAACTACAGGTGATATTTTTAGTTCTGTTTCATGAAAGTTTCAAACTTTTTATATTTTCGCACAGAGTAAACAATATCACTAGTCTTTTTCTGTAATATTTCATACGAAATATCTGTCTCAGAAAACATTTGTCAAAACTTATTTAGAAGTAATAATAATAATTTTAATTCCTTCTCTGTCCAATTAATTCAATCACTTCCTCAAAATATAACGCTGAACAAACAGTATTTTGATTTATATAAAAATTATGTGCCAGCACAGGTACATTTTTTATTGTATATTAAATAATTACTTAAAAATAGTGAAACATTTGCCCTAAGAAAAAAAAAAAATGATAAACTTCCCTTTTCATTATGATACGTCTCTTTGTAATTACGATACGGGCAGAAGAGAAGTATTGAGGAATCTAAACAAGTGCATGGATTTTAACGTACATAGACACACTTTTGCTGTGTCTAAGCGCTGACGACATGAATCGCATTAATATGAAGCTTAGGTATTGATTGGTCGTATCTTTGATCGTGTCTGTCAGGCGGCGCTAGCATACTCGTAGCCTGACTGCCCGCTTGCGGTGAATTCTGTGAATTGTCCCATTTGATCATTGTGCAAGTTAGTTTCCACTAATGTGATGCGTGTATAGCCAAATTAAAAAAAAAAATAACCTCTTTTTTTACGAGTTTTATTTATTTATCATTTAGAGGCATGTATGTATGGCACTACAAGGTATGCAAAGCTTTTTTGCGTATATCAACCATACGCGCCTCTTGAACCGTATCATAACCAAGACTGAAGAATGAAATGAAGAAATGAAAATGGCTATTTATTAATTAGATGTGTCATTTGAAGGCGTCTAAAATAAACCACTAACTATAAAATTATGTAACACTATTGCGTCATTAATTGATACAATTTTTTTTTCATTTTCATGGTATATTGTGAGAATAAATTACTTACGTAATTTTTTTTTTTTGACAATAATTATCTGTTCATCAGATTAAATATTGATGTATTTAAAATAGTATATACTTTTAAAAGCAGAACGAAACTTCCATACACACAAACTACACATTTTTGTAGGAATCTTCATGATAGGTATATGTAAAACAGAAATAAAAGCTTCAAGCTTAGGCTAAGTATATAAGAGTGAGTGGGATTGTATTTTTTATTTTCTTTGCAATTCCGTTTTCTAGGTAACGACACAATGGCGTATAGAATAAATTTAAGTATGAAATGCAAAACATGTATTCGGTATTAATTAATTTGTCCATTATTAAATAATGATATAAAAATAGCAATTGAAGAATACTATAAAAAAAAAAAAATATGTGGTGCGTTGATAGCATTGTGGAACTGACAATGTTAATAAATTTAGATAATATTTGCTGATATCGAGGGTGGAAATGCGATCGAAACAGGAAGTATGATTAAGATCGAAATCGACATCGGAAGCAGGACTTGAACTAGAATCGGAAATGAAATAGCAATAAAATTTGAGAATGAAATCGAAACCGGTACATAACATTATTGTGACAAAACGAAACGGTCTACATTTTGATTTTCACTAGCTGAAAAAGAGTAGGTATTTAAATGAATAAATACAAATTAACAACAATTTTTAATAGACATCACAACAACCATTTGGGTAATAACGTTATATAAACACGGTACGTATAGACTACTTGATTTTACGGAGAATTACACAATGTATTTGTTACGGTACATACACTTCCTGAACATTGCATGCCACGAATGAAGTTGAGCCTGGGCAGTTTGCGTTCAGTGCGAAATGGTGACGGTGATTGAATAACTACATACATTCATTTACAAATTTAAAAATATAATCCAGTTAAGTCGTAGACTAGCACATTTATAGAATTCATATCTATGGCATAAACGGCGTTTGCTTAATACATAATAGGTAATTGATTTGCATTGGGCAGGCAATACTTTAGCTCGTTATATCATATTGTTGATAATTTTTAGCAGGTTTTATCATAAATTTGGTAAGATAAGATTTCTTGTATATTACTTTTTAAGTTTTTTTATTGCTTTCTGTTTAAAAAAAAATAGCTTAGAAAAGTATTACAATGTTTTTTGTTATAGGACTTAAACACTTAAAAAAGAAATCGTAAACATAACTTTTATTGACTTTACGAACAAAAATCTAAAACTGACGTAGAGTTATTTGAGATTAAGGTATTTTTTATACGTTTACAATGAGTAGGGATTTTTTATATGACATTTTTAAAAAAAAAATCATATAATAACTATATACACCACAAGAATATATATTTTCTAAAAAAAAAAAGTGGCTATGTTCAGACTTATATTACGTCAAGAGTGCCGTTATCATATACCTAACGTCAGCCCGCTGTAAAAATCGGATTCGAGCCATCAAATACACATTGAATACGCTTAAAATAATTGTATATGAACGCAGGACGAAGAACTTGTTAGATCACATAGTTTTAATAATAGTTTAAACTCTTCAATCAGGTCATTATTGATTTTTTCAGTACGATTCTTCACTTAAATTACCTAGTAGGTACCTAACTTCACAAATTACGCACGTCTTACTATGTAGCAATACCTCTTAATAGATTCTAATTCCTTTCCGTTTCTATGATTATTCCTTTCACCTTCTCACTATTACGCTCAGAGATACTAACGAGCAACCCTTAGTTTATCTTTCGTTCAATTAATTTATTTTTGTAATAAAATTCGCTTAGTCAGTCTTTTTTAAAACGACGAATAATTGAAAAGTGTTTTTATTTTTAATTTTAACGGTTGGCATTGAGTAGACGGAAAAAAACAATCGTTCCCACCACATTTATTCTCGTTTCTTTACGGAGATCAAGCAAGATGCTTTAAGATAAAACAAGAATTAAATCCTACCTATTATATTTCACCTCGAGTGCTATGAAAAAAGGATTAGCATTCGCGATTAGTTAGTTTTAGTTCGATTAATAGTTCGAATTATTCACATACGGAAAGTAAGAAAAAAAACCCGGCACTTAACTTAAATTCAATTTCATGGCTACAAGACACCCGGAACGCGTTTTTATGTCTATCAAAGGAATGTTACAATCTACAGTCACGTCTACGTCATATATTGTCTGTACAAAGGTAAAACGGTTATTAAAAATATACAATCGTTTTCGAAGACACACCCACAAATATTACAATGTTAGTCTAATAATTAATAAACGAACAACACTGTATATATCCTACAAAAAACACGTATTCAAAATTTTTCACCAGGCCGTCGTTTCGGTTTGGCCTTCATAGAAAACTTAGTTGAGATATATAGATAACTAATCAGCGACTAGGGCGCGTCGCTTACCAACTACATAGTCCGGGGTAGTGTATTTACATTGAGCAAATGCCTTTTTGGCTGTTCATCTATGACCTTCGCATACCGAAACCTCGGTCCGATACAAACTATCGGTTATAGGGTATTCGAAGTGCTAAATTTCTGGGGACCCTTAATGGTGAGGCACATCGACATCCCTAAAATTCCGAACGACCTAGTGTGTCTTGGATAGGGTTGCCATATATCCGTGAGACCTCGATGCGACATTTTGGGACCAAATGACTTTTGTCATTTCGATTATTGATGAACACGTAAAATTAATTACAATATAAAACATTTTTCACACAACCGTTACGTTTATTTTTATATGTTTGTCTAAAGATTTCAAATGCAAAAACATTTATGAGGTTTTTCTTGCATAGCAAAATTTTTCACATTTCATATCAAAGTTTTTTGCATAATAGGATAGTTCTACTTTGGTGTGCCCATTTGACGGGCATTGATCGCCTCTTTTTTACAGATCAGGAAAATTAATAATTGGCATATGAAAGACAGAGACAAAAGAACTTAAATGTATATGATTTCTATGAAATGATATCTTTCGTCACTATCTTCCATAATTTGACGTGTCAAATCTCGCGGATTGTATATGGATTTCATTTTATTACAAGCAAATCGTAATAGTGTCGATATATTTTCTGGGTTGCTGTGACATTGGCACAAAGATATCCATACTGGCGGCGTGCTTACACGCATCGCATCCTAATCGAGGATTTAATATTACAAGCAAACAAACGGAGCGATAATACCTAACGAGAGAATTTCCTGTCTTATTTACTTTCAAAGCATGAATTTTGTAATCTATTAAGATTACAAAATTCATGCTTCACCAGCCAAAACTGGTGAGATCATGTTTAATTGGAGATTTTATTGAACTATATTATATATATTTTATTAATTTAATGTCCCATAAATTAAATAAAATCTGGACCAAATAAAATACTATACACTATTACACTATTGTTTTTTATAATCCATTATGGAACACGACATTCTATTCCATTCCATTCGTGACACCGATGCGTTTATCAGTCGAATAGATGAAGAGATTGAATAGAGGTCTTATCGGATACTTTGGCTATCAACACCCAATAATGGAGGCAACTTTTTAATCGTCTATAAATAACGTTCGTTCATTACTCGACAGGTTTTCGGTATACCAGAGTCTTAACATAGTTACTGAGCCTTTTTGTGTGGTTTCAGAACGGGAGAGACACTTCAGGGTTGAAGAGTGTGGTTAAAATCGGTACAAAGGACAAGCAGGTTTCATTCGTCAGGAGGTTCCTCTTCTATGTGGACGTGAGTGTCGGGCTGCGACGGCGCTGGCGCAGGCGCAGATGCAACTAGTGCAACGGGGCTCACTATCTCTTCGACTTCCTGCTCCAGATGTGTCGGTGGCGCGCTGCTCGCCCTCTGCTCGCAATCCACCGACAGTATATTCGTTGAAATATTTTCACTTGACTCGACACCGTCCCGCCTTAAAGGAAAAAAAATCCTTTAAATATTGATATAGTCAACAATGACCTGTGGTTACTTTCGAAGTTGTTGATTGGATACTTCAGAAAAAGAAATGTTTAAGTGCTTAATGCCTCCACTACAAAATGGCCCATTACATGGCCAGTTGCCATGTATTAAGGATAGTTAGCACACATTTACTCGTCGGCGCCATAAAGTTGACAGCCAAAACTTTGATAATCTAAGATTTTACTATTCCAATTGACCTATTATTTTTAGGATTCCATAGTTAAACGCTTACTAGGAAAAAATTAGACGATTTCATAGTTTCGTTGCTTGTCGAAACAACCTTCATTGTCCAAACACAATACTTTTTATGTAAGCAATTTTTGAACAAATCAGGAAGTTAAAATACCGAAAATATTTAAATTAATACTGCGCAGTGGTTTACACGTAGACGCGTATTGCCTTCACTGGTCTTTTACACTTTAATATACGGTGGCAAAAAAATCCAAACATGACCATAATTATTCGTAGAAAACTGTGCTAATTAATCAAAAGTGTTAGGAATCAACATACCTTTTTTCGGTTTCTGCTATGTCAATATTGCTTTCCCCCGAGCAAGCTGTAGTTGAAGAAATCAATCAATAAATTACTACAAAAATAGAGCGGCGAGGAGAGAGGGAGAAAGAGAGGGGGAAGGTGATCATTGACTGGTAAACTATATTTTGAGTGATCCACACTAATTAAATCTATTTCCCAAAAAATTACTTCGAACGTATTAAACTCCATTGAAATATGTCAATTTGACCGATACATAACTTTGGAGGAAATTAAAAAAAAGGATTTTTCATACACCCTTTAAACACTAGGTATTAAAGTCGGGTTTACTGCATTCAAAATGGTTTCAGTCATTTAAGATTTCTTGCTAATAATAATTACAGTACAACCTAGGTATTCGTTAAATTTTAAATAAAATCAAAAATAAGACAGTGTTGTTAAAGTTTTTTGAAAGCCCTTATTTAAAAAAAAAATCTATAAATCTATATCGTAAACAAATAAAAAACACAAACAGTTATGAAAGGCATAGGAAAAAAGTATGTATTTTCAGAGTTCTACGATATTATTTAATTTTCCTTAATTTGTAGAGCAAGCGCCTTAGGTTATTGACACCCATTCCTTTAAAAAAAATTTTAAGACTCATTTAAGCAAATATCTTAATTATATTGTAGTATATTATATTTTCCAGAAGAAATTGTTATTTTTTGTTTTTACATTATTTTATCAAATACTTCGTAATACCGGCAACGGCGAACCCTGTTTTACTCAATTTTATGACACGTGATCATAGATGCACTTCCGATACCTGTCTGTTGTTTCTTCAATACAATTGAATGTTGGTTATGCTTCATGGCATGAAAAAAAAGTTTGAAATACTATACGCAGAAATTGATATATGTAGTAGCAAATAAAATAGTTACGGTGTGGGAGGTCATCGTGCAGGCGGGACTGGCGCGCGAGGGGGCGCCGACGCGTGTTGTCGCGCACGCGCAGCGTCACGCCACCGCAGCCGCCGCCGCCGCTGGCGTGCAGGTCCAGCGCCAGGGAAGACTGAGAACCGCACTCCGACTCTGCGG
Organism: Eumeta japonica; assembly: GCA_005406025.1. Taxonomy (NCBI): domain Eukaryota; kingdom Metazoa; phylum Arthropoda; class Insecta; order Lepidoptera; family Psychidae; genus Eumeta; species Eumeta japonica. The sequence goes on from BGZK01000112.1 coordinate 340,727, forward strand.
CACTCGCACTATACGCATATTGGCAAATGTTAGTAAACAATTGTACAGACAGTAAGTCTAAATTCTAATTGTCCCCTAAACAATGAAAAAAGTATTAATTTGATCCGAGTTAGTGAAGTATAGACTTATCTTTATCTTAGTTTTAATTTTATGTTAGGTTAGGTATAATTTTATGCCACAGAATTTAAATGACAATGAGTGCCTTTTTCATAATGAATAAGATATTGTTAATAGAATTTTTTATAAGTTATATGACGACGGGTATCCTATTGCTGGTCGTGGTCACATGAATACAAATTGTATCCGAAGGAAGTCTTCCAGTCTTTTACCGGTTTCGGAGCGTTTCTCCCGGGCTAGCTCTTTCGCTTCGTGATTTTTTGTCTCCTTTTCAGCTTGAATTTGCTTTCGGAGACACTCCGAGCCACTGATTTCTTCTGGGTCCTTGACAGGATGTCCCCAGCAGTCAATCGATGTCGTTGAGCATGTCGGATCGTACCTGTGGAGATAACTGAGATTTTCTCCTCCATCTTCATACATTGCGATCTTGTGTTTCTCGGAGGCTGCTATGCTTCCAAGATAATCTTTGAGATTGCCTTTTCGTAGCCGACTGACATAGAGTCTATGCTTATCACTCGGGGTGTTACCTGTTCACTTTCGTTTAGCTTGTGTAGCACTTTATTTGCCTGGATAAACGGTGTATCCTCGGTCCATGTGAATAGTAGGACAATCTTGTTTCTGGTCCGTACCATTTTGCAGGATTCACCTTCGATTACTAGTTGTTCTAGCGAATCAAAGGTTTTCCTTTTTAAGCTGGTTCTACTGGTACTGCCATTTATGAGGTTGGTAAGTCCTGGCGAAAGCGAGACGCTGTTCTTTCGCCATAGGCTTCCAAAGCCCATTGCTAGCCTTTCCGTGTTTTCGTCCATGAACATTGCCACTCCCTTTGTTCGTATTCCAGGCTTTCCTGCTGTTTCTTCGCAATGTAACATTCTTTCTGTTGTCGTCGTGCGCAGTGTTGTGGCTTCGTTTTTGAGATTCTCTTAGGGTTTTTGTGTTGGGGCTGGAGTCGGCGCAGTTGGAGGTGTTTCTTCATTGGGCCTTTGTTTCATAGATCGATGTCTGGATGTGGCTTCCCGGAAGGTTTTCTCTGCAAATGACAAGAATTCCACTCTTTTTTCGGGATTCTCCATTATTTCGTGTATTTTTTGTTTTTCCAACTTTGTCTCTATTTTGTGTTCAAGATCGTAGCGTGCAACTTCATATCTGAAGCATTTAAGGATTATGTGCCATACTGATTCGATTTTATCGGCGTCGCACTCGCAACTCGGGTTCTTTGAGTTTGAATGCATAGGTACTCCGCTATTCCCATGCGTCCTGTGAATATTTGTGTTTGGACCGGTGTTGACTTCAATTTCCTGATCGTAGCATATGCTTTCTTTGCGTCAAGAAAGAATGTTTTTGTTATTTCACCGGTCTGGGAGGAGTCCTATCGTGTTTGCCATTTCAGAATCGTCTCCTCCCTTATCTTGCTTTTCACCCAGGGTAGGGGAATTTTCTCGTAATCATAGTTGGCATCAGCCTTTTGGGCAGCGATTTTTGCCAGTTCATCTGCTCTTTCATTGCTCTTTGTACCTACGTGTGCTCTCAGCCAGTAGAAACGGATTTTTTTTCCTTCATCGTTGGCGTTTCTTGTACTTTCCCTTATTGCGTGTGCTAATGGATGTCCCGCTCTTGGGTTTCTCAAGAGTTCCAGTGATGATCTTAAGTCACTCAAAATGTTCACTACTTTCTCTTGACTGGCTTTAACCATTACAACTGCTCAATACAGGGCGTACATTTCCGCTTGATATCTGAGCATGAAGGACGTAGACTGAGAGTTTGGTACTCCGATTCTGTATTGTTCGTCCACCAGGTGATCTCTGCTCCGACCTTTCGGTTAATTTTGCTGCTGGATTTGAAGACCGGCAATTTTTCCGAGGGGATCGGGGTCCGATTCGTCTATGAGCTCGTATTCTATGGACATTGCTTTTGCGAGGTGTGGCCTCTTAGTATTTGAAATGTCTTTTTCTAGCTCTTTTCCTGGTGGAAGATAGTCCATCGATTATCCTTTTTTTGCTTTGTACAGCGCCTCCGCTTCCCATGCTCTAAGGTCTAGTGAAAGCAAGCCTGCGAGGATCATAGCTGAGGTGAATGAGACCGTTCTGTAGACTCTACAGATCTTAATTGCAAAACCTCTTTGAAGTGAGTTTAAAGCCGATCTGATCATTTCTAACTCGGTCGCTGGGGCCCATGTGATCCATGCGTACATCATGAAGGGTTTGATCACTGCTGTGTATATATGATCCTATTATCGTTGTTTAGACCCCATGTTACTTTTGCGGTGCAGGCTAGTCGCTTGTAGATTTCGATAGATTTTTTATAGACTGCCGCTATATGTGACCGGAAGTTAGCCTCGTGTCTATTATTAGACTGAGCGTCTTTATCTCTTCCACTAGGTTGATTTGGGAACCGCCACCTGTATGGTAGGGTTTTTAAATTTCAGCTTTTTCATTAGCACCGTAGCTTGTGTTTTTTGTGGTGCGAAATGCAGCTTATTTTCGGAACCCCATTTTGTGACGATTTTCATAGCTTCGTTGGCAGCGTTTTCTATGGTGGAGCTCGATTCACTCGAGAAAGCAAGTACCACGTCGTCGGCCTAGTGTTGTGGGCCGTCATGGTGGTCATCAATGACAAGCCGTGAAAAGCGATACGATACGAACCTTCGGCGAGGAAGCCATCTTGCAGATGAAAGCGGCACAACGAGAGCGTGAGAACGCTTCTGTGTTTACCATCTACCGATGTAGATGACGAAGAAAGGCAGTAAAAGTCCGCTTCATTACAAAAAAACACGTGTGGCTGCCGCAGTAAAGCTATTGCATAGTATTTTTTATCAACTTATGCAATTATAATCATTTGAAGTAAATACAAAGAGGAGGTGCCCTAACGCCGAAACTAAGCAGGCATGAGTCACCAGATTGCGAGGCGAAGAGGGGGGATTACGCATGCGCAGTAACGCCGATACAACCAATGCCATCTAGAGGCGAGTTGCTGAACTAAAGAAACAAGCGTGATATTTCAAAAAAGTCATTAAAAGTTCTGCTCTTTATCGATAGGTGGCAAAAGTAAAAAGTATCACCGCTGTGCCGGTCGGAGTGGGGAGTGTTAGGTTATTTTCGTTACGAAATTTCTGGATTCGGTCTCCACGCTCAAGGCCCGCGATAGAAGCTATGCAATATCTTAAAAACGCGCAGAAGTCAATTCCCGCGTTTTTAAACGTAGGTGTCATGAAGTGCGTTTCTGCAAAACTAGCGATGTATTTAAAACTTGAGCCCTAGCGAGGAATGATATATTATGATCTTAAGATTGTTTTATTCGAAGAGCAATGTGTGCAGAGCGGTTACAGCCAACGTTTAACAATGAAGCTCCATCTCGAGTCCCTGTGTTTTGATGATTTAGAAAATTACGTAATGGACGCAACTAATTTCAAGATGAAGAACATACAGGAAAGCCTTTTTGCAATAGTAACTCTTGATAATGTCGCCCGCGATCTTAAAATGAAAAAAGATGACAATCGATGCATCTACCACATGATTCAGACTATTTTTTGGATCGTATCGGCAGCGGTGTATAAGACGTTGTATGATGAAGTAAAAATAAAAAAAGATTGTTTTTCGTTGGGTTCCACATCATCTTACACGACATCAAAAATCCGAACGTTTAAGGATCACAGCCTACAGACATTAAGTTATTGAATAAAAGCGGTCACCCTGTAAAATCTAAAATTGTAACAGGCGATGAAACGTATTTTCCCTTTTATGACTTGCCTACGCGTCAGGAAAGTAGGGTATATGGGATCATAAAGATGATCCAACGCCGACCATCGTGAAAACAGTGCGTGCAATGAAAAAAAAAATGTGTATGCAGTGTTTTTCTGGTTTGGTGAAAGACATTAAATTAAAAGGACAAAAAACTGCCACGGCGGCCTGGCACACATAACATTGCTTCCCAGAAGTTTTCCAGCGTCTTAGAATTAAAAACTTAATGCTGCACCATGACAACGCATTTTCTTATACCGTAGCGCTTACTGTCAACTTTTTGAAGGAAAATAATATTGTAGTCTTAAAGTATCCGCCGTACTCGCCGAATCTCGAAATGTGAGTTGTTTTTTAATAAAAAAAATGCATGGTCGCCGTTTTACATCAGAATAAGAGATCGACTCCACTATTAGTGAATATTTTGACCCTATTTCCATAAATGACTGGCGCGATGCCTTTTGTTTATGAAAAAATCCTCTATAAATGTTTATTGACGCTGAAGGAGTCTACTTCAGACAAACGTAAATATTTCCTGCTTATATTGTTTTTCTTTATCTCAATAATTTTGGAGTGTCCCTCGTATATGTTCCTAAAACATTCATATTATACAGGCTTGAGGGCATGAAACTTGGGGATATTTAGATATCCCGTCGATACGGGACTGAGTTGGAGAGGCCTGTTTTATGCGCGTTGTCTCTTTATCTATTACGTCTAAGCAAGACCGCTGAGAGAGATTTCTCCGCCCCAACGCCGTATAAAAATGCGTGTGTATATTCGTAACTTCAACACACAATCGTCAGTCGTCATCACAATTACGTCAGGAGGTTTAGTCGGTAGGTGTATTACATAACCTCGAATATCCATGGAAAAAAATCAACTTGGAGTAGAGCAACATGCCCCTGTTTGATGTAAATTACCTACCTAGGGGTAAAACGTACCTAGATAGCACTGAATTTATAGAACGGATGAGAAAAAATTTCTATGAATGGTCAAAAATGAGTTAATTGTGTTTCAAAATGTTTTCCGTTAATATTAATGTGCTTTTTCAAAAGAACAATCCAATTAAAAAAAAAAATATGCCACTCCTCTCTGGTGACCTCGGGAACATGTTTTGCATACTATTCGACAGCTTCTTCTGGTGATGAAAATCTTTGACCGTGTAATTGGTCCTCAATTTTCTGAACAAAAAGAGTCACAAGGTGCCAGGTCAGGACTGTATGCAGGATTGCTCGTAAGTTCTATGTTTTTCTTCTTCAAAAATGTATTTATCTGTTTGGCTGTGTGAGAAGTGGCGTTGACGTGGTGCAAGGACCATGAAAAAAATGGTCGTGTATCAATTACTATTCATGGTAGGACAATTCTCCAAAATAATAGTAGCCACGTATCCAGTTTTATTAAAAAAAGAAGCAATCATCCGCTTAGAGGCACTTCGCTCACGCGCCATTTTGGTTGGTTTCGGCTCATCTCGATAGACCCATACGGTCGATTGCTCCTTTGTTTTGGGGTCGTAGCAATAAATCTTTGTATCGTCACTTATTACTATATTATACACCAAATTTATGCCCCTTCTTTGAATCTGATGGCATGGCATTGCATTAAGTGACGCGGTCTGTTTTTTGAACCTCAGTCAAATTGTCTGGGATCCACTGCGAGCAGAGCTTTTTCATACTTAATGTTTGTGTAGGATTGATTGTATTTGACTCATGCCTATGCTTAAAGATGCCCGAATGTCATGGTAGGTCACATGCTTGTCTGTTTCGATCATGCGATGCACAACATCCATGTTCTTGTTGTTCACAGTGGTGGACGGGTGACCATCATGAAATTCGTCATTGAGGCTGACACGACTGCGCCTGAATTCTGCAAACCAGTTATAAATAGTCGTCTTGCGTGGTGCTTCATCGCAAAAAGCAATTCAAAGTCGTGTGCCGTGTGAGGCCTTACTGAGCTATCAAATTAAACTTAAAATCGTATATAGTCATACTACGAAAATTTTCATAACTTAAATCATAGTGATGAAGACACGTAATTTTTGAAATGCCACCACATTGTAAAAACGATTGAGAGTCAGATGAAACAAACTGTGTTCTACAGCTAAAGAATTTAATTTTCACATATAGTAATTCCTTTTTAAATATTGTTTATGGAAATGGCCAGTTCCAGAAACTTATAGTACGCCCCACGTATATCGCCTGAAATAAAATGTTATTTATTTTAAAACACAGAGATTTGTTTGATTGATAGTTGATGCTCAATAACGCCATAATTGAATATAACTTGCCTCTTATAGTAAGATTTGATTTTAGTATTTTTCATATTACATTTATGCTACGTATATAAATATCATTTTTTTACATGTGTGATACGGACCCCCTCGGTGTGGAAGCCTGATGCATAACATGGCCTGTTGTCTTTTGGTGTTCCCTATCAAAACTAAATACTTACCGAATCATTTCAGAATAGACCTTGTCTGTCACGACCGATTTTTTCTAATATATGTTATGAATATATGACATACAGAAGTTATTTGGCACGAAACAAGTAATGGATCCTTGTGAGTCGATTAAATATGCACTTAATATTTAACTTAATCAATGATCAACTTCATGTAGTTATTGTACTTCACAACAATGATGTTTACCAAAAATGCATGAGCGACTACATTACATGGAGGGATGACGTTTATATAATAATATAAAAGTGAACTATTTTTCTGTATGTAAAATACAGTGTGGATACGATCGTGTATGTTTTCGCAAATAGTTTATAATGATTTCCCCTTTTTGCAACAACTTTGTAAAATAAAAAATCACATAAGTATATGTGAACAGCTGTAACTGGACAGCGGATACGGATGTACTTGGGACTTTAATTATGTTAACCAGATTTTTAAGATAATAAAGGTTATTTATCGATGTTTTGAGCGAATATTATAAAATTATTTGAACTAAATTTTATTTTTGTATTTTTTTCATTCCAATTAAGATAACAGAAAATAGTTAAAAAAAAATCATGAAAACGGTTTTCTAGACTGAACATCGACTAAAATATTTATGTTCTCTTTGCATTTGTGGAAATCAGCCTTATTTTTTATTTGAACTTATTCAAATAAAAAATGGCAATGACTTGAATTATCTTAAGACATGGATGGCTTCTTAGTTAATGTAAAGAGACAACCGCGTAGATGCATTGAGTTGAGAATGCATAAAGTTTTCAATATGATAGACTACAGATATCCTAGCACAATTTTATTATAATTGATATTAAAATTATGATAGGGAAGAATGATAAATTATTGTTGTTAAATATTTTTTTTTTTAAATTAGTTCTCACTTATACCTAGAAGGTAAGAAAAGACAAGAGATTTCCATATAGTACGATATTTACGTACCTTTTGCTTCACTCATATAGGAATATCTGTCCTTTCATGTAAGTTCATCGGTTTTGAAGTGCTTGGCTATAACCATTCTAAAAAAGAATCGCTTATACTTTTGTGCAAAAAGTACATGATGGTAACCATACTGTATACAACATATAATGTATTTGGTTTTTTACCTGAGCACGGAGTGAGGTGGCTCGTCGACAGAGAGCGCGTAGCGTCGAAGCGGGCGACGCAGTGCGCTCACGGACACGGCACCGGCGCGTGCGCTCGCGGCGTGCAAGTCGGGCGCCGAGCCGAAACGCGTACGGCTGCGCCCTGCTCCTCGCTGCGCACCCACTCTGCGCCACCACACACTCACAGTTCCGCCGCTGGCTGTCTGTACGTCCGCGCCGTTTGGCCCTCGGCAGCCAATACTCGGGCACTCGGTACCATATCCATATCTTAAGTGTCCATCGCACGCGCTTCTTGACGTTTTTATATTACATACGACGATGAGAACGGATTTCGAAAATGGAATGTCAAAGCGATACCCGATAAAAAAATAACTTAATTGCATATAAAAAAAACTTTTCTTTTTCTATTTAACAGCAAATTTCTTTTTACAACGTGTGCGTGCAACTGTGTGTCTACAATGTATCCAGGCAGTATGGAGTAATAAATACAGGTCATTTATTATAATAGTAACTAATGCGAGATTACATGAATCAAACAGCTACTTATACTGTATCAACGTACAAACGTACCATTGGTAGGATATTATTATTTTAAGTACCTGGTAGCAGGGAATGCGGTAACGGCGATGGCGTGCGGCCGGTGGCGGTGGGGCAGCGCGTGCGGCAGTGGCAGTGCGTGCGGCAGAGGCAAAGGTAGCACGTGTGGTAGGCGGTAGACGCCGAGCTGGTCCAGGCGGGCGGGCGCGCACGCGGGGCCGGGGCCGCGACGCGCCATGGGTCGGGGGGCTGAAGCTGGCCGCGCCGGCGTCACTTTGGCGGCGCTGTCGCGAGCTTCGAAAGTCATCACGCAGGCCGCTACTACTATAAACCCTGAAACAGTACGTCGGAATATGTTTCATCAAAAATTAAACTAAGTTATTTTTTATGAAAAAGGGGTATTTTGTTAGAAAAGAGACATCTTGAGTAGAAATTTAGATCCGTCACATGCTTCAGTCATTTGTTTAAGTAGTTTGCGACAATTAGCACGAATTGTGTTGCGTGTAGATATTTCCATAGATCCTAAAGAGCACCTTATACAAAAAAGCACCAGCACCACGGATCGCAGCCATATGTTCAGATGGTTCTTGTAAAACCTCAACTTTTAAATTGAAAAAGTGATGGCTTCAACATCACTTACATTCGATTAGTCACTTAATATTTCGATTTGTTAGGGCGAGTTGCACCAAAAAATAAAAATGCTAAATACTAAAATAAACGTAAAATTTAAACGACCGTACAGAAAATCTGTTAGATCTTACGGTTAATGTTTGCGAATTTCGTTTTCTCTTTTACTGCAACCCGCCATTAGAGTCATGATGATGGAATTAATTGCTTTTTAGCAATCAATTGCTTTTCGTCCGTTGCACTGTTCGAGTGATATCGCGACCTTGATGCCAGAGATGTGTGCCTAATACTTTTGGTCAAACCTCGCAACCTGACAAGCGCCCCATAGAATTGGTACGCGACAGGGGAGCTTTGAGGAGACGCGTCCGTGGAGTAAAAAAGGGAAGAAGGCGATTACAGAGGTTTATTTGAATGCTTTTAATATTGAAAATAATTATTAACACTATAATGGACGCGTAATATTGGCCGTAATAGGATAAGGTAATATGACTTACAGCATTCGTGGTTAAGAACGATCTTTTCGAATCAAAATGCCTGGTTTGAAGTTTGACCATGGACGAATTGACCAACAAACAATTTAAGCTGAACAAAACCACTCATTCCTTGGCTCAGAGAGCACGTTAAGTTGTCGGTTCCGGACGTCGTCGTCGCGTCGGTGACAGCAGTAATTAGCGGCCTTCCAACCCGCATCGGGCCCGTGTATAGGGTTTAGGTACAAGATCCTTAAACTGAGATGAATCGTAGGAGGGTACAGCTTTAAAGCTAGGGGATTATTAAAACTTGACAAAAACAACAATGCAATAACTTAATTAATACAATAATTTAATTGTTTTATTTGACTTATTAATATAACAATAAATTTGGCATACGCAAAGCTAAAGTTTGCGTCAGCGGCATAGGCAGCACAAACATCTGAACTTTGACTGTTTGATGTGCGCTAAAAAACCGGCACGCGGCGGCAAAGCCCAAATACACATTCAATGTTTGTTCAAACTTTGCAAACACATTCAAATATGCGACTTCGTAGGTGTTTGTGTATTTTAAGCCAAGTCTGGCGCCGGCCCACATCGCGACTACGTAGACATCGGCGTATTCGAAGCCGCCTTGCGCTGCGTCAGAATGCTTGAGAACATTGACGGTATAGCTCGATTGATAATAAGCCCTTAAAGATTTATCGGTTAAAGTGTTTGATCCTGATCGCTTCGTCTATCGATCATCAAGGTCCCTACGATTATATATGTTAGTGAAAGTTGGTAGTGGCAGAAGAAAAATGTAATTAGGATCAACGCTCTGAAGATGCGATTTCTGCATGGTATGTGTGGAGTGTCTCGGAAAGAAAGATGTAAGAGCAGTGACGTCAGAGAGCGATATGGTTTGAAGGAATATGTAGTGATTAGAGTAGAAAGAGATATGTGGTTTGGCCATCTGGGAAGGATGAATAAAAGTGGTAAAAACGAATCTATAGAGCAAACATGTACTATGCAAAGGTCGGTAATGGACGCCCTAAAAAAATCTATGCAGACCATATTGGTGACATATTAGAAAAAAAGGGCCAAATTTTAAGCACCCGAAACCGACGAGCTTGCATGACAATATTGATGGATGTCAGTGAGGCACGAGAGATATGCAAAGATCGTACCGCATGGAAATCTATAGTCTCTGCCTACCCTCCTAGGAAATAGAAGTGAGTTTATATTATTATTATATATTATATTACGTTTATAAAAAGCTGCAGAAATGTAATTTTCCGTAGGTCGTGATTTATCTGTACATAATGATTATTATTAAAGGGTAGAAAATATCAAAATGAACCTCCGAAACCCATGACGATGGGCCCAGCGTACGAAAGGTTGTTGAGATGAAACCCTCGGGCCTCGTCCTTCACCGACACCGTCGCGTTCCCTCGGATTTCTTGCGCCACTGAAAGCGTTTCCGCGTAGTACCCTGGAATCACGTACGAAATACGACATTGTCACGTTATCGAATAAAATTTTATAGCTATTATAAATTTTTGAGCGGACACGTTTGGATATCTAATTTGGAACCGTGTCTGTTTGTTGCGTTATACTGTGTTATATTAAAGAGACTCGATCGAGATTCTATTGTCGTAGTGTAGACTCTGTGTAGCGAAGAGTATAACCAACAAGAAACATTTGTCACGGTTCCGTGTCATAAAAGGAAAAATGGAATTATAAGATCACTCTCGTGTTCGTTCGTTTTTCCCTCTGTCGCAGAAATAACTAGAACTAGGTGTCTAGAAAACTGTGTAATGTACGAATTCTGGCATTATGTTAGGACTCATGCTCACACATACATAGTTGATTAATGATTAGAAAAAAATTGTAGGTTAAAATGGATAGATCGTAAATTGTAGTTACATGGAAAACGCCTTTTAAATAACGTAATACAGTTTGAGATATTATTTGAATGTGCCACGTCAAAGGATTCTAAAGCAATTTCCTTATATAGTTTTTTATCTATGATCTACAGTTATGGTAATAGACTATTTGTGTGAGTCCGGTTCGTTTTTTCCAGTTTTTTTTTTATTTGATACTTAAGTAAATGGTATATATAGGGCTTGGAAAAATGAATGATAAGAATTTTTTGATAGTCCTCAAAATTGAAAAATAATGGCACGTCTTTCTTTTTACAAATACGTTATATATATATATATATGTACATTGCATTTCAAACTTTACAAAATATATTGTCTTACTTGTGCGATCAATTTATTTTTTTAAACTTTTTTGCGATTAAAAATCATATGAAATTCATTTTGCTTTTGCTTATCCAGGATATAAGAAATATTTGTTTCAATTTGGAGAATGGTCGTTCTTCGCATTACATCTGCCATTGATTCGCTTTACTCTTACGAAAACGAGTCTTATGCTATCCCACAGTAACCATCGTTTTTTACGGGATAAAAAAATTGCTTTTGCCATTCCACGACCCTTGAACCATGCTTTTACCAAAAATCCCGTCAATTCATTGCTCTGTGAAAACGAAACAAACCAATATACTTTCAATTTACAAAATTAGCAGGGAAATTAGATTTATAAGTCAAACCTTCTAGGAGACGTTGAAAGTTAGGGAATTAAAAAAAATGCATTGTTTTACGTGTGTTATTGAGAGAGAAATATATGTAGAAAATGTAAATCAATATACCAATGACGGCCATGGCGGCGCCGAGCAGCATCAGCAGCAGGCCGGCGGACAGCGCGCGGCACGCGTGCCACAGGCACTGCGAGCTCATCTTGCCGCGCACCACCTGACGGCGGGAACATAGAGTCAGATGTAACGTTATTAACCCAGTAAAATCATACGAAAAAATAAATAAACCTATAAGAAAAGAATGGGCTGTTTAATAATGAAATAATTTAATTTTATTATTTTCTGCGTTCAAACAGGTTTATTCGGACTATGTCTGCTCTATAAGACAATATATTTCTCGGTAAATATAACAGTTGCAGAATTGAAAATAGTTTATTGAAAGTTCAATGAACTTTAACTATATTTTCAATGATAATATAAAATAAACTATTTTTAATAAATCATTTTGTAATTTTGTATATAGGAATATTTGTTGCGATAAGTTTTCCCCGATAGAAAAAAATTACAAAGTAAAATCTTTTTTTTTTCTTTGATATGCCCTATGTCATATCATTTATATATTATCACCGAATTAAATCTTAATTTTTTTAATATAAATGTAGGTTTATATTTTTAATATTGATGATAAAGAGAATTTTTTAATTAATATGAATTTATTCGTATAAACGCAATTTTGTTTGGTAGTTCATTCTGAACAGGTGCTGCGCGAGACGGAGTGTTTCTCTCTCGACCTATCACATACAAAAAACATTTGACGGTATCTCGTATTTTGAGCAGGGACGCGCCCGGCCGCCCTTAATAGGCCATGCCCTCCATTGTTTAATACGAGGGTCCGAATATTTTTGGACCCTCGTCTTAAATATTAAATCTTGCGGGTTGATGTGGGTCACCCTATAATAAGCGATCACTGCTGCCCATGAAGGTCCGCAGCACCTGAGGAGCACTTTGCCATCCTTTTAGAAAGCAAACGCTCTGATGCCACTAAAAGATCTATTTAAAAATGTATATTACGGTTTTTACATCCAAGGTATGTATGAAAAATGGAGAGGGGTCGATAAAAGAAAGGTAATAAAAGAGAAAACATTTGTTTTTTTTTTTGTTTATCTGTCTGTTTGTGCACGTCTCTGAAATCACTAGACGGCTTTAAATGCACTTTCCGCGGATAAATAGAGCCCGGCTTGGACATAATATACGTAGACTATATCTCGTTTAAATCGGATATTAGGAAAAATATATCCTCGGTGGAGAATAGTGGGGTTGTATAATAGGGTGCTTTTTTTTTGAACTATTTTTTTTTTTCGGTCCCATGGTGAAATTTTGTTGGAAGTACCGAAAAATAAATTCCCTGAAAGTTTGAGCCCTTAATATTAATATTAAGTACTAGACCAAGGCGTGTAAAGATTTCCATTTAAAATACATGTAAAACTTGATTTTTTCTTTTAAATTTTATAACTCGGAGACATTTAATTGGATTATCGCCCAAAGACAGGTCTTCTTCAGAATTTAACGCTCTACAAAAGTCTCTATTACAGTAAAGTCATAACTTCCACCTACGGGGTAGTACAGGCCCCTAAACCTAATTTTTCCATAAAATTCGCGTTTTTTTGGATTCACCTCGTAAACAACACTAGCTACGGAAAAATTGTAAATGACAAACTTGTAGAAAATTTTATTTCCTACAAGAAAGTCTTTGGCACCAAATCGTTAATATTAATACTTTTTGAGATACAGGAATTTTAAGTTTAAGTGGTATGGAATTTCTATGGATTTCTGAGCTTAATTGTTAAATTATCAATTTTTTATTATAAATTGTAAATTTTTCATCAAAATAAATAGTTGCTAATAAAAATGACTATATTCAAGTTCAATTTTCATTAAAAAAAACAATTCATTTAATGATGTTTTCATTGAATTACAAAATGTTGGAAACAACAAAAATCTAATTTTAAGTAAAGTCTCATCTATAAACACAATTATTGTACTTTATAAAACATTTTTCCTCGAGTAAGTTGATTTTGTGCACAATGGATACTGTGAGCGATGATTTTGTACTGTTTGAAAATTTTTGTCTTTCATCTTCATTATGAGTTAAAGCTTCATTGAATTTTTGAGTAAGGGCGACTCCTCGTTCAGCAATATCATTTACCACTTTCAAGTTTTAAATGTGTCAAGACATTTTTGGTAATCAGGATTTGATTCCCATGTATGTTGTTCAGTATTTATAAATTCATAAGAAAGGTCAAACTGTTTAAAATGATCGTTGAGTTTGGAGTCACAAAGTCACTGATGTTGTTGTCAGCAAATGAAGAAATTAGGTTGTAAGGCACTAAAAATCAATCGTTTGTAATGTAAAATATAAATAATCGGTGATTTAAATGACAATTTATAGTAAAATTAATTTATTTAACAATTTAACTTAAGAATTCCATACCACTTTAACTTAAAATCTCTATATCTCAAAAAGTATTAATATTAACGATTTGGTGCCAAAGATTTTCTTCTAGGAAATAAAATTTTCTTGTAGGAAATAAAATTTCCTACAAGTTTGTCATTTACAATTTTTCCGTAGCTAGTGTTGTTTACGAGGTGAATCCAAAAAAACGCGAATTTTATGGAAAAATTAGGTTTAGGGGCCTGTACTACCTCGTAGGTGGAAGTTATGACTTTACTGTAATAGAGACTTAGAGCGTTATTCTGAAGAAGACCTGTCTTTGGGCGAGATAATCTCATTAAATGTCTCTGAGTTATAAAATTTAAAAGAAAAAAATCAAGTTTTATGTATTTTAAATGGGAAATCTTTACACGCCTTGGTCTAGTACTTAATATTAATATTAAGGGCTCAAACTTTCAGGGAATTTTTTTTCGGTACTTCCAACAAAATTTCACCATGGGACCGAAAAAAAAAATAGTTCAAAAAAAAAGCATCCTATTGTATAATGTATAAAAAGTCTCACACATAGAATATTACGTTATCCCAGAGTAATAAAACTTATGTTTTATTTTGACACTAGCCTTTGGCCGGACTTCGTATAAATTGGAACCGTGAGTAGTATCGGAATTAAAAATAGAACGGGGAGCAGAATCAACAGCCAGGACCGAGACCGAAATTGATAACAATACCGGAACCAGAATTGAAAACATGAACGAAACTGGGATCGATTGTAAGGTCTTTCCACATGTAAGTTGAATAAACACATTCTATGTTCACGCGAGCGAAGCCGCGAGCGGAAATCTAGTATAAACATAAAGTTCTGATTACTTTTTGAAAATCATTAGTTAAATTTTAGAACATAATTCGAAAACTCAATCTATGTTATTGGAAAAGTCATTCTCGAGAGTGATTTTTATCATTTTTATGTCACTTAACTGTCGTTAAGTTTTTGGATTCGATAATAATAATCGTGGATTTCCGTTGGCGTTTGGGAGGAAATTAAAATATTATATTTATTTCACAGTTTTTATATTCATCGATCACGCCACCAACCGTGATCCCGACGTCGGTTCTGCTCAATTTGTTGATATCCACAGTACCATATATTAAATCTAGGTTTTTTTTTTTTTATTTTTCCTTCAGTACTAAACCATTTGGCGCTTTCCATCGTCAGTTAAGGGAGCCTGAGTTTGTTCATGAAACAATAAGAGTCCACATTTAGCATCTTTATGTCGTCACTGGCGACAAATATTATTCAAAGACTTTGGTTTCTAGGCATTGGGGTATATTATTCGTCACCAACTTTGACTGGAGATTTCCGAACTATTATTGGAGTGGGTTACAACTTGCGCGTTCGAAATAATTTGCGTCTTAATCTATGTTCATTTTTAGGCTCACTTATTGAGAAAGTTTACTGAGGTATTTGGACACGGTCTCGAGATCAGTTTTCAATTTCGCATTTATGATTATGTCCTCGATACACTGGAAGGTGAATGATGTATTCGTCATTGATGTAAATGCCGTATCTTTACCAATTTAAAAGCTTTAAAGTGATTTTCGATACCGTCATGAAGAACTTTCGGAAAATGACATCTTGTTCTCTTCATCTCTCTGCTGTTGCTATAAACTTTGAGCTTTCATTCGAACTAACATAGCATTGTAATGCAATCATATCAATACTTCGATATAGCGGTAGTTAATATGGATCTGCTAAAGAGATTTTCATTGATCAAATTTGCCATAGTCCATAATTGTTAAGCATAGTCGCCGATTATACATTTCGAAACTTTTATATGATTAATAGAAGGGTTTGGATTTTCTAGATATAGTCAATTCCTTTTCAGGAACCGGCTCCTTCGGACGACTGCGAGGCGTCGGAAAGCAAGGCGATTTGTAACTTACAAGACGTTTTATAATGTTGGAAAGAAAATTATATACGTGGCTAAAATGTAATGATTTTGTAATTCTTTAGCAAGACATTATGTTTTTTTTGAATAACCACTCACGCTCCATATTTTAAGCATTGTACATTCGAAAGTGACGGAATTACACAACTTCTGAAAAATTATAAGTACTAGTTTTCCACCCATTCTTAGAAGTTTAGTCGGTATTCGCTGTTCACCTGATGCCTTAATTTCTTTTTTATTTGTTTGTGAGTCATCCTTATCCTGTATGAACCGATATCTAGAATGTTCTCTGTGTATTGGCGGATCAGTTTCCCTCTCTGTTTTTATTTCGATATATATGTATACCGATAAAAGTTCTCGATCCTTTATTAAGTATGAATAGACGATTCAACCCTTATTCAACTTCAGCTTTGCCATCTGATATGAGCGATAGACGATCATCCTTGAATATAGCTTGTACTGAAGAAGTGCATGTCTTGCCGCACTGCATCACAAATCTGTCTATCGACGCATTTATAATCGGACATATTAGTTAAACACCAATGTGTTCGATTACAGTAATACAACAACAATACTTATCTAATAAAACAACCTCATTTCTCGTCTTTGAGTTATTTATTATAAGGTACCATTAAAGAGTTTATTTTGATCCGGCTACGTGAACAGTTTTCACAAACCCGTTGTTCGTATTGACCACAGTTCTGGATATGCTTGAAAATACGGAGCAATTTTGAGGCTCGAGTTAAACACATTCCGAATTTTCAGTATTAGTTGCTGACGCAGGTGTTGTTGACGTATTTGACGAAGACAAGAGCTGTCTTATTTTACACTTTAATTTAGTCTGCCTTTAAATATGCGACGATAATTGTAATTTTGTATCATATTCATTACTGAAACATTATTGAATATTTTTACAGCCCTTTAGAGGCAAAGACAAGCATGCGAGTCATCCGAAGCTAGCCGCTACCATGGACAGTCGCAACCCTAAAGGAGTTACCAGTGCGTTGCCGGCCCTTTGGGTGGAAATAAGACACTTTTGGAAAAGGGAATGAGTTGATGGAGGGGGAGAGTGAGTTGGCGAAGGGTGAAGTGGGCTATAGGAGCTTTCACTCACTGGACAAAATGCAATAGCGGAAGCTCTTACTTTGCATCACTATTCTGCGTGAATATGGTTTCTCAACGGTGGAGCTGGCCAATTATTGTGCTGCTGCATCCAAGTTCGCCACAACGTGGTTCTAGAATTGGCTGCAGATGGCCCTACTGCTCTTTTTGCCACTCGACTACCATAATCTTTTGAAGACACTAAGGATCTGACCCAGGTTTATTATCTATAACATCGTTTCTTAAAGTGATTCATCATGAACAGTGCCTCTGTTTTCTATCTCTGGTTTCTATGGAAATCGACCGGTCTCTGTTCTCTTGAGATTTGATGACTAATTTATTTATTATAGATTGCTCTATTTTCAGCTGTTTGTTATCTATTTGCGTACTTTTGCGTCAAAGTCTATTGTCAATCGTGTGTGGTTGATTGATGAAATATTTTATATAAATTTTGAAATATTTTGGTGCATAATTTCTATTTCATCAACAGTTTATGATGGAGTCGGTGCATATGGTCTTCAACGAATATCTGAGTATACACAATGCTACGTTGACCGACATGCTTTCGATCCACTACATTGTTATTGATCAATTCGTGGAAGATAAACTTGACACCACCTTGAGATGAACTATTGTCTTCCCGGTAATAGAACAAGTTGTCGGACTGGAAGCTTATCGAATTCTTTCTTTATCTTTAAATTTCAGTTAAGCCTATAATATACAATGACAAATTGTTCACTGCTTCTTCAAGTTCAGCCATCCTTTTATTGGATTTCAAAGTACGTGCGTCGTATATGTTTCCAGGTCGAGTTGTCGGGAATGGTACCCAGGCTTTCAGAACTGGTAATTCTCATCTCCGTGGTCTCACTGTCGCCATCACGCTATTACAGCCAAAAATAGCGGGGTCGGGTGTGACTCGAAGCCGACTATTTAATGTGGCCATTATGGAAGAGTTGTTGTCATAGTTACCGCGCTTAGCTATTGTGGTGTAACCTGTCTTCGCTTAAGTGCAGGATGATGCTGCCTGATATCCCGATGACCGGATAAGTCGTCCCTTACGACACGCTTTTTGATCGGCGGTGAAGAAAAGTGGTTATTATCCATGTTGCCACAGGTCTGAACATCAATCTGATGTTATTAATGCTTACAGCATTCACATTCATGTTTTTATTACGCGATACTCATTTGCGTATCGGAATAAAATACTGATAACCAACGTCGAGTTTACTTTATATGAGTGAATGAAAATTTGGTTTGCACTACAACTAGCTAAACACCGTTAAT
Organism: Eumeta japonica; assembly: GCA_005406025.1. Classification (NCBI taxonomy): domain Eukaryota; kingdom Metazoa; phylum Arthropoda; class Insecta; order Lepidoptera; family Psychidae; genus Eumeta; species Eumeta japonica. Next base: position 359,134 of record BGZK01000112.1, read on the forward strand.
TGATTTAAATTAAAGTTAAAGTTGAAGCATTCACTGTTCTAAATTAAAGAAACCATACAAATAGAATATGTTAAAATAACAGCTTTTAACTAAATGCATATGAATATTTATACTGTAGTTATACCGAATATACATTTTTTTTAATTTTATCTGTCTGTCTGTCTGTCTCTTTGTTTGTTCCAGATTTTCTCCGAAACAGCTGGACCGATTTTGACGAAGCTTTCACAAGGCAGATAGCCTATGTCGTAAGAAGTATTTAAGGCTACTCTTGATTTATAAAAAGAATTAGAGTATAACGAAAAAAAAACCTAAACCTATAAAACTGTGAATAAAATCGGACTCAATGGTCGGTTTTACCTGTAGTAGTTAGTATTTGTGAAAAATAAATACCTTAGGTTTATTTAGGCACCAAAAATGATGAAGGGGCCCGTACAAAAAAATTCGGAGCCAATGTTTTTGTTAATAATCACCTAACCCGATAAATAATATCTAAGTGTAAGTAAGTAATGTAATGTAAATAAAACCTTAATTTATATATTTATTCACATTTACTTGATATAGATTTAAGTAAGGGTTGTTTGACCCATAGACAGATAGCTGTTCGTGGCATGTTCACGTGTAAAGAAATCCTACGAGCGTCTATGTTTTAGTTCAAGAAAATCATACTATACCAAATATTGTGCATAAAGATTTTTTTTCAATGAAGTTAAACTTAGTATGGGTTTCCCTTTACATTTAGATTCATCTTCGTGGAATACAGAAATATTATACCCGCTCCCCAATGATAATCGCTTGCGCGTACTTGACTCACAATTACTGTCGTAGCACTTTTTGCCTAATAGAGCTGTTGTAAGGAATAATAAACTGCATACTTAAATAACACAACAAAATATGCACTACATGACATTTACCTGATTGTGACTAAATCGCTTATCGAGAATCACGGTCACGCAATGTATACGATACTAATATATGTGTGATCATAAACAAATCTTTCGTTAGTTCTGTGAACTGAACAATCATTTTTTTTATAAAATTTCATGCGAACAAAGTCGCGGATAGTAGCTAGTCATACAATAATCTACATTTATTTGTACCGAGAAATTAAAGTGTATTGTAAAAAATAAGTCTTGACATTTCTGTTATATTTTCGACAAATTCTTGTGATAATATTTTTAGTATTTTTGTATGTATCTATTTATATCTTGCCTTATACTATGAATCGTTGTATGATGTAGGGAAGGACATTTGCTGTGTTCAAATGGAAAGGGTAAGTTGTGTATTTTGGTAGACATATTGTGTACAAACTGATAAATGTGTTTATTTAGCCCAATTTATACAAGCTTCCTTTCATTACGCCTATATAAGACATAGATATATGTAATGTGTGATGTAGTTTGGCCATCTGGAAAGGATAAATGAAAGTAGACTGACAAAACAAATCTACAGAGTGAATGTGTGTGATGTATAGGTCAGAAAGAGTCGCCCTATAAAATTGTATGCAGACCGAATTGGTGGTATATTAAAAAAAAGGACCAAATTAAGCACCCGAAACCGACGAGCTTGCGTGAAAACTTTGATAGATATCAGCCAAGCAAGAGAGATACGGAATGATCGTACCATGTGAATATGTATAGTCTCTGCCTATCCTTTTGGGAAGTAGGCGTGAGTTTATATTATTATCATTATGTATTTAATGATAAACATAAATGACAACCCTTTACGTGACGGACGCAGAGCATCGTTTGCTTTAGGCTGTTTCTAGCATCAACCTCAAACACGTCAGGAAGGATGCTCGTCAGTGCCGATGCGTGTCTGAGACCGTACGAGCAACAAGTCACCCCAACTGTTGAATAGTCGTAGCTTTTACAACTGGACGGACGGTGTTCATCGGCGATGAAAAACTTTCGCGTGCGATTCGCGCGTTTTTAGCGTTCCGGCGGCGGAGCGTGCGGGGCGCCGGTCGAGCGGCGACGCCGCGGGGGCGGCCGCCGACGCGTGCGGCGTGCGGGCGCCGCGTGCTGTGCGGCGAGCGTACCTGGACGTTCCAGGTGGCGCCGGAGGCGGGTGGGCGCGCCGCAGCGGGCCGGTGACGCTCCGCGCGCGCCGCATGCCGACTGCCGCCGGCCGCGCGCCGCCGCCGCACGGCGCAGCCTCCGCGCTCGGGCCGCGGCCGCGGTCCGCCTCCGCGTTCACTCCGCCGTATCGATCCCGCGTGTGTGCCCATGTTTTTTGTTGTTCTTCATTAAGCGCTCTCATCATTTTCACATAATTGAGCGCGGCGCGGCCCGATAACGACGTCGCCGGAGTAGCTTTAATAATCGCGTTTAGCGGACGGCGGGGGAGATTTAATAACGCCGGCGGCGGACGTTATCTCTCCTCATCTAGCGTTCGCTTTGAGCTCGTCGCGCCTTCATTATAAAACTGCATATAGATATTGGAGTATGAGATTTATTTTCATTCGATATTAGCGAATGCGGCGAATAGGCCAGTAGTTATGCGGGTTTCGCTAGCGAAGATCTAAGTAGGTCGCAATAGCGTAGCGAAACCTAAAGATTTCCAATAATATCGTAAATATTGTTTCGCATTTGATCAACATACGATCGTTATTTTACACGTAGCTACCGAGAATTATTTTGAATAAAGGTATCGCTATAAGCAGGAGTTCCGAGCGCGCGTCGTTTGTAACAAGAGGGCGGATGACGGGCGCCCGGAGGCACGCACTCGCCCGTAATTTGTTTGCTTTTGATTTTGACCCAGATAGGCAGCTTCACAGAGCCACTCTCGGTGTCCGGAGATCGCGATTACAGCCGCACGCTTCTTCACTCGTTCAGGATATTCGAGTGAAGACACCGATGTTTTGTAAAGGATCTACATCTCGTAACCTTTAACAGCTCGCAAAAAAAAATTAAAATGAATACCTAAGTATTCATTTTGAAATTTTTAAAATACTAACTGGCCATGTATCGTAATAAATGGTTCGAACGTTCGACCGACAAACGGTCCAAACCTCTTAAAGGTAGGACAGACATACGGCGTAGATTTAGTAATAGCATTCGTACGGAACCCTAAAAAAGGTGTTCCTATAAATACTGTTTCGTATTTGTTATGAGTGATTATACCCGTTCCACTGCTAAGCGTACCAATACGTTCAGTAATTTTTAGCTGATGTCCGAACATAAAAAAATTAGTTTTCATTTTGTACATGTGGTATGTGGTATATGTGTGTGCTTGAATATGTGTGTATGGGCGTGTGTTCTCGTTGCTTTTTTCCATCCTTATGTATATCTCCACTTCAATATTTTAACGAAGACCATGCGCGATGCATAAATCCATTATAAGGTTGAGTTATAATTAACTCATTATAATTAACTTAATTATAATTAACTTAATTATAAATAATTAACTTATTGAGTATTTACCTCAACATACCTGAAAGATTCAAGTTAGTGACAATTGATTGTTTCATTATATTTAAATCGCTTTTTTTTCTGTACACGGTTATTTATTTGCGGTACATAAGTGCCGTGTAAAAAGCATATAAATTCTTTTCACACTTAATCTTGCAATTTCTATAAATAATAATAAATACTATTTCGTACTATTCTCTTTCCCGGTTTGAAGATACGAGGCAGTCTGTAAACTAAGTGTAAAAGACCTTGTATTTTATCCTGAAAAATTCCCACTACAATAGCCACCGAATGTTACCTGATCATTAGTCAAATCCTCGAGTAAGAAATACTAACGAAAGCCCAAATTGGAAGTTTCTGTGTCGTGATGGTGTCTAGGTTCAATAAGCTTTAATGTCACACCTGCTTGCCATCTGAACAGGCGTAGTTACGCCATTTTCTGTCAAACTTTACCAACGAAACTCATCAATTCAGTCGTTTTTGACACCAGGACCGGTATCGAGATCGGGAATACAAAATCGGAAGAGAAATAGTTCGAATTAAAATAATGAAAGGTGAAGGAATTCCCACGCGGGCGCAGCCGCGAACGAATGCTAGTTACTCGTGGTAGGGACTGCTGACGCGGTTCTGACAGCGCGCGACTGCCGTCTTTTCAGCCTCACGCGGCGCAGAGTGCACAGTCTTTCGTGGCTCGTGATCGTGACCGTGCTCGTGGTTTTGTACGGCATGAACAGATCACAGTACAACGCACGAAACTGCCGCTCTGAATTGTCTACGAATGATGCAATGCGCAGGTACAACGCTTCGCAACCCTTCTTCTCCCCCGCGTTCCTACTTCACGCTATTGCGTCGCTTTCGTGACCAACTTCACAGCGGTAGAGTTCCGTGCGTTGCACTGTACAAGTCATTGTTTTAATGTGTTTTGTTTTATAAAAGGCATAGACAACATTCCACCGGATGACGTCACGGATCAGTATAAATTTATACAATTTTTGCGGCAACAGTATTTAAGAGCGTCTTTGTTTTAATATATTCTCAAATAAGCAAATATGATGCATGTTATAACTGTATAACTATATAGGTGGATCCGTGCTAATAGGCGAGTTATGTGCATTACTTTCTTTATGACTTCTCAATGCTTATTAATTTTTCCCCTGGGTTATATCACAATAAAAAAACATTGAATGTACTATTTACGAAAACTAGATTTTTATATAATTCGTATATTTACATTCCGTCGGGTGCGATGGACAGTGATGACGAGGAGGCACGACTCTTCCAAAACTCGCGCTGTTGTCGTACCGGGTCGCGGCCGACTGCCGAGCGCTGCACGCCGCCAATCCGGTCGCGTAAACTCCGCCAGCCGGCGCGGTTAACCGCGACCCGGCCGCGTCAAACTGCCCCCGCCGTAAAAACGAAATTCATATCGAACTCCGTGGGCGGTCGCCGTTACTCCGGACGACCTTTTTGATTGTGATTCGGGGAAAATTGTGATATAGAGAAAGAAAAGCTGCAAAGTTAAAACCCTAATAGAGAAAAATAACGATGTTTAGTACATATATCTATATACATATGAGTGAAATAAAACAACTATCTTCCAAAAGATAGATATAAAGAAGAAGATATATATATATATATAAAGAAGATGGATGTTTCATTGAGAAGTTGGAATTGGATTTTGAGACTTAAATTAACGAATGAATACTTCAACGTAAGTCTAACGCCTCATTCACAAACACCACCTACGCAGTACGTACTGCACGTACGGGTTAGCAAATCGATTAATAAAAACACCTGAATTGGTTTATGAAAGTTAGTCGTTTTTTCCATTGTCGGATATCCCTATCTTAATTTCCCTTTCTTATAATCATACACGTGTATATAGGATCGTCTTACGTGTAATTATACCTAGGAGGAGGCAATAACAATTTTAGTTCCGTTAGGTTATAAATCTGGCTTCGACGGGCGGTGAGTTAATGCGGACGCCGTGCAAAACAATTTCGTAACCTCTAGAAACGCTCCAATTGCAATTTTGCAAATTCGCAAGAGGAATGGGCGATCGGTACAAAACAGTTTTACGGGTTGCGCCCGGCGCCGCTCCTTTGTGGCAAATAAAATGACGGATGAATTTCATTTCGTTTCTTTAACGACGGCGCGGCCACAAATCAATCATTCCTGTCAAACGGCGAGAGTGAAATGCGTACAGATATTGTATAACACGAATTGATTTATACTCTAAAGCCCCATTGAATGCGTATGGGTAGGTAGACGTTAATTTGTTAGGTATTGCGAAAACTTATTCTCAAAATGCCAGTCCATATTACAGACCGCCACTGGTGTGGTGAACACCGCTCGACAAAAAAAAAAATCGTGTTTTTCATGTGCATAATAATATATATGAATATTATTATGCGGCCCTGTTGAGCTGTATAATATTTAAAATTGGCCAAAGAATTGTAATTAGCATCATCGTTTCGTCTCAAAACATTGATCTGTATGTATTGCTTTTTTTTTTGTTAACGCTAAAAGTCACTTTTTTCGGAAAGACGATCAAATCTCGTCTCGGGAGTTATACTGTCAAACGTGAGAGGACTTGGGTTGATCTTATCGGACATCCATGCATGCTGCCGTCATGTCTCACTCACTGTCACCTGCAGGTGTGTACCTAATATGAAGAAGCTGCCGTTGTGAGCTTTCAGTGCCTTGATCTAGGACTACGCCGAGCGCCTTGTATTTATTAATGTTGGCACCTCATTCCCGAAAGTGGTGAGCCGGTCCTGAAGATGCATCATTACGCGAGAGGGAAGTGGGGGTATACAGTTATGATTGAACGGGGTTGCTGATTTGTTATGTACTCAGTAAGCGCCGCGATAACGCCAAGGCACACACGTGCCTTGGCGTTACTACTTAGCTACTCATTAACAATTGAAAAAGCTGGACTGGACGTGTCAACGCATACACCTTTTGGTCACGACGTTTCAGATTTTTACGTGTTTTCATCAATTTACAACTTTTTCGGTAACCTAAAGTTAACTTTTAAAGGACACCGCAAACCGCAATTTTGCAACTAAAATTCCCAATGTAATATATATATTGAAAACACTTTTTGCTCAACTTAACGTAATAAAACGTAAATACGTCTATGGGGCAGGTTTTATTACACTAGAAACGAGTACCATAAATCCTGATGCAAATTAAAGGCAACTCTTAGTGTATCGCAGACATAGGTCCATAATTTTTTAGTATAACTTGTCTCAAAACTAGATACAAAATTGCTTATAAAACCAGCACGGTCCAGCGTCTTGTACCTGTATGAGTCATCGCTAAAACGTATACATAAAATCAGTATTAATCCTCTGTTTTATGATCATTATAGGCACTAAGTTTGATATTGCCCGTTTACAGAACACACCCACTCGTTGGCACGGAATTCATAATATAACGGAATATGATGAATAGGACAATTTTTTTTAACCGAAAACTTTAAGCAGAAAAATATGCCTCCGGAGATCAAACTTGTTGCCATAAATTCTTTCGAACAGGCGAGTACGAAAGGCGAACTTATAAAACAAAATTTTATATTAAAATTTGTAATATCCCCTTATTTAACTTTGTCGACGCCCGTAGTTTCGCCTGTACGCACATAAAGCATAACCTACTTGCTAAATTTTCTTTAGTTCTCCAGTATCGGAATTAAGGAGATTTCATAAATGCTTACATAAAAAAAAAAACTAATATATTTGCGATCAAAAAATGTCAACGTAGGTGATAACGTTTGGAATAGCTTTTACCAGTGGCTCCGATGCGTGGATTTAGTTTAATTCCTTTTGTTTTATGTGTCGATTCTATCCTAATTCCTGATCTAGGTGTCGATCTTGGTCGCTGTTTCTCTTCTGGTTTCAACCCCGGTTTTACTTTTAATTTAGTTCGTGGTTCTACTCTCCTTTACGAAACCAGTTTTTTGTTTTCATTTCTATGATAAATACTATTGATGATGTATTGATGTAGTTATGAAAAGGCGGTCACTTTGTGTTAATTTAATACAAAAAATGGTATTTCGATTTTTAATTTTTTAATAAATCTTACGTTTTATTGGCAATTTAAAAGTCTGTTTGAAATAGTGCGTCAGTGTTGCGTATAGTTACTAAATTTGAAGTGGGTAGGTACCTACCTTCCTTCTTGCGTGGTAAACACATAGATCGTACCTACATATCGATGAGTAAAAAAAGTAAGTTGATTATTAAGTTGAAGAAGAACACACAATTATTTTTTTTACTTTTTAGTACATATTAATTTGTTTTGGAATAGGTTTTGATTTGAAGTCGGTTTTTTTTTTTGTTAAAATTTTCGTTTATTTTTTGATTTTTAGTGAATCTGAAGTACACTAACTAATTTGTCTGAATGTGGGTAGACCTACTAAGCGTGCTGCTCATAAATCGCAACCTTGATGTAAGTCGTTAAGGAGTTCCATTGATCATTATATTCGACTACGACAATAATTTTACCATAACGACCTTACGGTAGGTAACTCAAATACCCGGATAACGTGTAAAAGATTCGGCCGAGTATCGTTAATTTGCTCCTAAGAATTGAAGAGTTCTGTTACTTTGTCATGGATCCCATAATCAGAACCTAACCAAACTCTCATCAAACAACGCTAGAAATACATCCTTTCCAATAAAAAAAGAATCATCGAAATCGGTTGGCGTTATATTGGGTTATTCACCTATTTGTCACGCACATATTTAATGCAAATTTAAGACTTATATGGTCTTCTCATAGATGCCATTGTAGGAACTGGACCAAATTGAAATGGGACCACGTGGGAAGCACCAGCTTTAAAATACAAGAAAGAATCATCAAAATGGGTTCACCCAGTCGAAAGTTCTGAGATAACAAACATAAAAAAATACAATAGAATTGAGAACCTTTCCCTTTTTTGAGGTCGGTTAAAAAACATAACAAATGTTAGTAATACTACTAATTAATCAAACAGAATACAACCGGTTTTAATCGTCTGGCACCGAATATTAATATTTTATTGTAACGATAGGTTTAGTAGAAAAATTTAAATAATACATAAAAGATTTGTTGTAATGATATTATTTCTGTAATACATAATTCAGAATGAAATTTTTAGTAATGTTAAGTCCCAGAATGAATGTTTGTTTCCATTGAAATTTACGTCTTTATTATATTCTGCTATAAATTCACGTAGAAATAAAATTTTCTTTCGAAACGTATAGAACGAACCAATTCTGTTTCGGTTGGCGTAGTTTTCGAAATTCATAAATAACTTTTGACAACCTTTTATTTCGACAAATATGCGCTATATACCACGACTCCTCCTGGCTTCTTTCTTAATTTACCCGGATTTACACGGAGTCGTTCAACGATCGAGGCTATCGTTGAGCTTATTCAACAAATTTTTGGAGCCTGGAATAGTTAATGAGATGTAGTTGGAGTATTTTATGATCTCTGGAAGGATTTCGATTGTGTAAATCATGAAACTTTAATGGGGAAAATTCATTCTTATGGACTGACGGATCGGGTATGTCCTTCTGATGCCGTATTTATGTACCAGGTTACAGAGGGTTGATGTGACGATACCATGAGGCATCGACTGGGTCTGTGGTCCAGATTGGAGTACCACAGGGATCAATCCTTGATGCCTTTCTCTTTTTAGTCTATATTAACGATTTATCTAGCCTCGCTGGAGATGTTCATAAGATAGTACTGTTTTCACATGACACATCGTTGTTATTTAAAGGCAAAAGACAATAACTCGCTTGTGACGATGTGAACAACTTACTATCTCGAAAGTAGAGAAATGGTTTTTCTATAAATAACTTACATCTTAAAGAAAAAAAAGAAGTGTGTAAATTGTATGTTTTAAAAATCTAAAACAATCAGATGTTTCAGTGTTTGCAACAGAATCGAGAAATAGAATGTAAGTTTTCTGTGACATTACTATACACCACTTCACGTTACTATAATCTCTGTTTAATGAACAACGTTACCAACACTACCCGTAGACGTTTCTTTGCTTTCCTCTATGATAATATTTCAATTTGTTTATCATAATTTTATCAAAATAATAAAATTAATTACTTAATAGTTGTTTGTTTAAAACATAAACAAATTCTTTGGATCTCATACATCTTAATATCGAGTACCTACCTGTTATTTTCGGGTTAACAAATAGTACATATGCGATGTTTTTTTTATGTATTTTGACGTACTTTTGATTTTATCAAATAGTTCATGACCTTATTATTCGCTTCGTAATATTGTTTCAATCCGCTAAATATGTATTTTTGGCTTTCTCTCCTTCAAAAATACACAAATTTATGCTCTTCCAAATATTTCTCGACACATCATGAAACTTTGAAGCTATTAAAAATAATTACGAATGAAGAAGAAATCATGAAGAACACTCTCAAATATCCGGGGAGTATTTGATATTGCAATTTATATTTTCGCAAAATGTGGACATAACCACCAACAGAATATAAATAAACGTTTGCCACAATGTATTTATCATATTCGGCTAACACTTTTGAACCACTACAATTTATTATTTTCAAAATGAAGTAGAGGAATTTTCGTGTTAGCAAAGATTTATGTCATAGAATAGATGTAGGTACTGGGTGCATAGACAATCCTGTAGCGTGTCTGCATGCGACAGAATGATAATTTTGACAAATAAAATAATATTGTCAGGAATAAAAAAAAATCCCGAATGTGAACATTATTTTTCATAAATGTCAACTTTAGTGGTTTATTCACGTCAGTTAATATAGCCATAGCCAATGACCATAGTTACTTATTAAAAAAACTCACAGGGGTAGTTCACCAGCGACTTTCATGACATACTAATGTATGTCATATTCATGGCATACATAGTACCTCATACTAATAGCTAAAAATAGTTTCGCTAACTAAATTCACTATACCAACCCCCATTCTTGAATCGATATTAACTTATCGCATGTTTATCCAAACAAATTTAAGACATTTTGTTTAATTTCCGTTTAGTTTTAAGGTATTAGCATTTCATTACGACGCAATCCCCAATTACCACTAGCAAAAAAGATGGCATGAAAGACTTCTTTAAGAAAAACTAATTTATAAGGCAAAGGACAAAAATATGTAAAGCAATGACAGTTGTGGCCACTCGTGGCATATTTTCGGTCAAGCGACACACCATTGTCAAGAATACGGGATATGGTCAGTTGTCTTTGGCGTCTATTTAATGAAATGTCCAAAGTAAGTGTAATAAAGAATAATATTGGCTTTCAGTCACAAAAAATACCTTTGGGAAAATGATTGAAAACATTATTTTCAGATAAATATACCGAAGACAAACTGATATGCAAGTAAATTGCAACAGCCTTCAAAAACCATTACATTTTATGAAACCTTTTAAGAAGTTCGTAGTGGAATACGAACATTTTGGAACGAATTTCATAATTCACTAACATACAAGTAATATAGCATTTTTGAAAAAGAAAGGAAACACTCATGAAGGAATTAGTTTTCATTTTTGTCTGAAAGCAATACAAATATTTTAAGGTTTGTTTACGTCTTAAGGACATTCGCTTACATTCTTAGGGCACCGAAACTAAAGACAATTAGAAAACTCTTACACTTTCTTCTCATTCGTCTGTCCGTCCGTATATGTACGTATATGACACAGCCTTGCAACTCCTCAATTTTTACGCCGTTTCTGATGAAATTGTACAAGCTGACCATGTTGACCATATAGAATTTTATATAAAAATAGAGAAAAAATATTTAGGTGAACTTTTCTTTATATAAATTTGAAGTATATAAAATATTTTTTTGCACGCACTCCATTTTGTGTGGCGCCAGTGGATAGGTACTTAAAAATGCATTAGAGGCTTTGAAATTAGGTTTTGTTCAAGGTGTATATTTTACTGTTTATTAGACTCCAAAGTCGTTAAGTCTGTGTGTCCTCTGAATTTTTAACGATGAATTAGAAAATCTGTAAAAAAGTTACAGTAATAAAGCCTTACAAAAAAATAATTGTAATTTAATATATAAAATAAATAAATAATTATGTAAATAAATACATTAAATAGAAAAAAGTGAGGTTAAAAGTTTTATTCATAATTTTAATTACGAATAGTAACTATGTTGTACAATAAGCACATACTATTTAAATACATTTGTAACGGTATTATTTTAATTTATAAAGAGTTATATTATACCTGTATAATTTAAAATTAGCACAATTGCTAATTTACTTCATTTCGTTAATTGATATGGAACTCTGAATATAGAAATCTAACTTCCACCTTTACCGTCTTTTTTCCTTTTCATTGCCAAAAAACATATTATTGTACCTAGGTCACATTATTTATAAGCAATGCAAATTCAGTTGAAGTCGTACTTAGGTTTGCTAATTCATCAAAATAACAAAATGAAAGAACCTACAAAAATACTAATCTAGCATCGTGTATTATCCTAAGCATTATACAAATACGAAGGTATATGAAGACGTATGGATGGATGTTTATTACGCTTTCGCGGATTTTGATAAAATCTCACAGCACACGTCATAATAAGACGTAGGCTATTATTCATAACGATAAGTTCTTTTCTCGCGTAAAACGTAGCAAAGGCACGACCGCTATCTACATATATCAAGATCGGAATTGGAATCAAGAGCTTAATCAGGATTAAAATCGTGAGCGGGATTGAGATCGCGATCACACTTGACAGCGCAATCGGTCGATATAAGAAATAAAATAGTCTATCCAATGTTACACGCGAGCTAATCAGTATACGAATCGAATAGTATATACACTTAGACTGTATACTATAGATATATGGATAGGAAACTTTCATTTCTGTAAATAGATACGTAACAATATATACTGTTATATGCACCCTATAACGGTATATTATACTACTATAATCAGTTGCAGTATAAATAAAACCGTTGACTTTTTTTATTGATTTCAATCCAGTACCGTTTCTGCTATCCAATTTAATCCTGATTTCTCTTTCTATACCTATACCATTCTAATTTCGATGTTTATTCATGTGCATCACTTACATGAATACGCGTTCGTCAGGCCTATAAAATTTAACCGTTGGTATTTTAAGTTGGTCCATAAAATGAAATATGTAATCTAATATTCCTATCAGACGTTCAATGGTAACAGTGAGACATTAATTCGCGCAATAAATAAAGTAATATAATGCGAGAAATTTCCAATTTGTCGTAGGATCTTGAGATTACATAGTCGATGTTCATGATATCCTATGCAATTAAGCGAGCAGTTCTTTCATATATACCTCGGCGATCACGCAAACGGCCCTAACGATTTCATTGAAAACCCTTTATTTTAATAAAGGTTTGTTATTCAAATTTTACTATGTGGATGTCTTTTCTGGAAGATTATATTAAAAAAAAATCTCACTGTTGTGGGTGTTTAAAGCCACTTCTGGAATTTTGAGGTGAGACATCGTTGTTGTCTTTGTATCTCAAGAGCAAATGGCAACACATTATATAAACTACAAGTGATGCTACCTAAATAAAATACGAAGTTTAGTTTGCATATTGAATTCTATGAAAAAACATATAAGGAACTTTTTCCATGAAAAGCTATCATACTCCTATGGGAAACTGAAAAAGCTCCGAGTAAAGCTCGGTTGCATAGGCATGAAATACATGATTAGTAATTTCGTTACTGTGAGTTTTAACATACAAAATCGTATTCTTGACAAACAAGCGGTCGAAAGCGATCGCGTTTGCGCGGATGACGTCACTAACTCCTACCTCATCGATGTCGCTGATGTGTCACCCGCTAGCTCGACTCATAGCCCGCCTCCCTCACGAGGAAAACGACGAATGTCGGTATCTGTGGTACGGCACATACGACTTTTATATTCTTCAATGACCGCAAACACGTGTGTGTATGTGACATATATCTGTCCGTAAACCTCGCATAGGTGATATCATATCCTATACAATCGCCTTTCTTTCAAATTATGAATATCTCTCAAGGAGACAGTATGGAGCGATGGGATGCGACCTGCAGGCCTATCACCTAAAAGCTAACAATTAGCTACAGACGAAAATTGTACAACTATTGCTGTAGCGATCATAGTTCGTCCACGCTCAGATGCCTTCCGTCGCCGCACTCGCTAATTCTCAACGTCGCTATCTAAACGTTCGTGCCACGTGGTTGGACTGGACGTGGTTTCAGTTCGCATGTAAACAATATTTTGGCCATATGTTTCTTATGTACATTTTGTTTATACACGACAGAAAAAAAAAAACAAAGTTCCGTTTTTATCTCTTGCCCATATCTCGACCGGAGGTACAACCATTGTGTAAAATGTGAGATCGGTGTATGTAATATTTTTTTTTTATCAAAGAAAATCGAATGAACTGACACCCTTTCACTTTTATAAATTCGCAAGGAATTACGTGTAATGTTACAATTGGACTAAGGAAAGAGAGGTACTCGTCTCTATGAACCGGGATTTTTTATCAAAAGGAGACTTAAAAGAATATTCTAGCAAAGGTAAGAAAGACATGTCATTATTATGTAAATTTAACAACAAATTCTACAAAGTTCTCGTAACATTATGTTATGCTTGAACAACAAATCATTTTATTATATTGCAATTTTCATTAGCGATTGTGTTAGGCACTCCATTACTTTTGCAATGAAGCTGACGTTTTGAGATTTTTGTTATTTATGATAAATTCTCTTGTTATAGTTTAAGTATTATTCGTGAATCCAGTATTAAATAATAATTAAATGTTTAGACAAAAAAATCCAATAGTGCACACCTCATAAATTTTCAATTTAATTTTTAAAAGAAAAAAAAAATTTCAATCGTGAAGCACTTTCAACAAATCTTTCGAATTACGAGTCATGCAAAAAATTTGAAAAGTACTATCTAAAATATGTTATAACGACTATAACAACCCATTCTCTTCGAAACACATTCCAACGTACAGATATATTTACTTGCTACGTAGCAGACACCGTTGTTTGTGAGAGTGCCCTTGATCTGTTATTAAATTATGGTTTTTATTAATTATATTTTAACATCACTAAATAGGACAGCCATTATCAATAGAAAACTATTAGCCGTAATTCTAACGGTTATTAAAAAAGGGAATATTTAATGGATGTTTTTACAAGGTGATCGTGTTTTTAAGTTTTGAAGAATTAATTGACGGGACCGGTTTGATAAGCTATTTTGTTGACACATTAAATAGTTTTTTGAAGCCGACACAAGTAACTTCTTTAATGAAGAATAATTTTGTAGTAAGTATTGTAATATAGATATTACAGGTGCTTGTAATGCAATTACATAAATGTAATATCGGTGCGTGTCTACACATTAAAATGTGAGCTTTGATCTTAGGGCTATCCCTATGCATGGGTAATACGAACATGGAAATATATAACACTTACCCAATATTTCTGAAAGAAGGCTTTAGTAATAATACTAAATAGCCCAAAACTTTATCCTATTCTTACGAACTTCGCCCATAAAAAAATAATAAAATAGCAGAATAGAGTTCCCGCCGAATAAGTAACAAAATAGAACTCCGCTTGTTTACCTCGAAATGCTTGGGCGTGGTGGCTGTTTGCTTCATCTATACATATATATTAGGGCGACCCAAAAAAACGATTATTTTTTTTCAAGTCTCCTGTGAAAATATGTTAGTTTATCATGTTTTATGAGCCCCCTTCAAAGGACAGCTCAAAAAAATTTTTTAAAAGGCCGCTCACAATTTTTCAAAATTTCCAACATCCTCAAAAATTGAATTTTTTTTCAAATCACTCCAATTTTTTTAAGTTTTCAAATCGAGTACTTTATATCTATTTGAGCAACTTCTAAATATGAATATTAACGAACTTAATATTTTCTTCCTTAAATTTGACATGCTAAAAAATGGAATTAAAGCACGAGAAACAAAAAAAAAATTAATGAATAATTTTCACTATTTTCGGATAATTGTAAAAAAATCATAATTTTTTAATTTGTGTAAATTAATTTATTTTATAAAAATTAATATTTTAATAATGTTTTATAACTTTTTTCAACATTTTTATAATTTTTAAATACAACAATAGTCAATTATTAGATATATCTAAATTATTTTTAGTTCAATTTATTAACACTAGGCGCGCGAGTCAACATTTAAAAAAATTGGAGCGACCTCTAAATATTAAAATTTTGACTTGAAATTTTCAGAACCTTATCGTAAAAAGAAACGAAATCACGAGAAAAAGTATTTGAAAAAAAAAATCTATATTTGAGGATTTTGGAAGTTTTGAAAAATTGTGAGCGACCTTTTAAAAATTTTTTTTTTAAGCTGTCCTTTGGAGGGGGCTCTTAAAACATGATAAACTAACATATGTTCACAGGAGACTTGAAAAAAAATAATCGATTTTTATGGGTTGCCCTAATATATATGTAAAGAAATTACATTTCTTCGTGCTTACTTTGACAATCCGTACTCAATATGCTGGCAGCTTAGAAGAGACGTCTCCGCTTGTGCATAGAACGACAAATGTCAATGCTTTTTTCAAGTTGGAGAGAGTACTAAGCGAAATACAATATTATAAAAATTAACAGGCGCAGGGAATCGACAAACTAATGAAATTGCTTTAAATGTCTTTTCTTTGTCCTTACGGGTATGACATTAACACTATAGTGTAATTATACATAGCGAACTGTACATAGGAATTGTATATATAAAATGTGAACTTATGTAAAATAGACCTTTGTCCTTACAGAGCAACACATTTATTTAATTTGCCGATTCCTAAAGAATCCGGACGAATTCGTTTTGCATATATATTAATTGGTCCAACTATTCTATAGAATTCTACATTTTAATTCACTTTAATATAACTTTATTGCGTCCGTTCGTATCTATTCGTGTACAAATTAGAAAAGAATAAAACAATATAATTATATTAATTGAGCACACGTGTGGAAAAAATGTCTCAAGTTATATTATTTTACATGCAAATTTTTTTTGGTTGGATTGTTGGCGAAAATTTTTCGTTTATGTCTTTGTTTACGACTAAAGATAACAGTTACAAACAGGTCGACGGTACTAGAAATCGTACCTACAGCTAGATTTGGTGGTTGGGTATTAGGTGTCAGTTTTTCTCTTACTGTAGTGCTTCCATTAAAAAATGTCCAATGATTTCGTAGTGCGAATTCCTTGCCAGAGTAAAGTTAAATACCTACCTTCTGTTATTTGAGTGCTTACTTTCTTACCTCGATTGAGGTAAAATGTAATGAGGTAAAAGGTAAAATATAACCGTAAACATACCTATATCTTTTAAATCTCACTTCGTTTTCTGTTAACATATAGTTACTTTTCGAAAGCGTTTTGAAAACACACCAAAAGAAAACGTGCTTATGATAAGCGTGAAGCGTGAATATAGAAATGAAGCAATTTCGATATCGAGAAGACGGAAAAATTGATTTTTTTTTAAGTTCGAAGCCACCCATTGTAACGTTCAACACGGGCGGATCAATAAAGGCAAACAAAAATGGCTACAAAGATAATATTCGCGCGAGAAGTAAGCGGGAACTGTCAATAAAGGATTGCACCTCGCGCCCGCTTATGCGGGTGGGTTGCGAATAGGTAAAATGTTTTTCGGTGTTCGTCGAAAGTAAAAGCATTTTTCACATCCTCGACAGTATGCGGTGGAAAGTGCACCGGTGAAATAGTTATTGTATAATATCTGATGTAGAAATTGTGTACCTAAATCTTTTTGTTACATGTCTAAAATGGAACATTACACTGGTGTTTAAAGTGGAAAACGATATTTTACTATCATATTTTGTAAAAACAAAAGCTTAGATGTGGAAGAAGTTGCAATTTTTCACCTATTTAAATAGATCGAAAGTAAATGAATTTAGAATACAAGTGATGATACAAAATTGTATAAGTTGAATGCCACATTCTACGGTTTTTTTGCCTGTAACCGTCATTAAGAAACATACGGTATGGATTAAATACTGACTATATAAATCAAAAATATTCGTGGATTCCTTGAATGATTTCATCGCTTTTGATTTCAAAATTCATTAGAGTAATGCCGCCATTAAAATCGAATGTCTTTCATAAATATTTCCTCAAGTTTCTTTTTAAAACATCTAATATTTGATAATGATTTATATTTAACCCATTACGACGCGGTAAAAAGTAGAATGTTAATAATAATATAGTATATATTATAGTTCTATATCTCCTTCGCAGTTCGATATTGTATTTATTTTTACAATTGAAGCACCGACTGTTTTATCTTTAATGTAGAAAAACCAAAGACTAAATATTTATGGAAATCATAATACAGGGATCGTAGATTGCAAAGAAAAAGGTTGAACAGAAAAAAGTTTATACCAAAACTTCATCAGGTGGGATATGATTGGATAGTTTCTTTCAAATCACCATGAGCTATTCCGTTATTTTTGGAACTACAAATATTGACACCAGGAAATAATAACGCTGTTTCAAAAATAAAACTCTCTACGGTTTTATAATTCCGTAATTATATTAAATATTCTTTAGTAAAACTAGACTTATTAATTTTCATCACAGTCAGATTTTTTTTCGAAACTCCGTAGCAAGATTTTTTTTTGTATATAACATAATTTTCAAGCAGACAAAGTTATTTATGCAATTCAGTATTAATATTTAAATTAAAAGCAGTGATCGTTACTTATGTCAATATTTATTTAATTAACTATAATAACGTCAGTTATAATTTAGTTACTTTAACATTTATTGTGGATATCAAAAATTACACGAAAGAATTAAAAGAAAAATCATAAAATATATAAATAAAATGTATTTACCACCTTCTGTCGGTCTCGCCCTTATGGGAAGTATGGAATGAAAACATCTGACGGTTTTGTTTGAACTAGTTTTAAAAACGCCAGCGGTGCGGTCAGGTTTACGGTTATTCGGGCGAGCGTTCACCCGGGAAATTGGTCGGAGATAAACCTATTTACCGTCAACAGCGCGGAGCGCCGGACGCGCGCGGCCGTCTTGTATAATGACGCAAGTGAACTTTTATCGCCGTATTTCACTGATGACTTTTCCTGCAGCCAGTCTTAAGTCACGGATATTGAAGTGTACTTGAAGAAGTGTGTGAACTCTCACAGTTCAAGCTGAGTACAAGTTTAGTACGCGCGGACGAGGTTGTAGTGTTACGTCGCATTAGTGCTTTGTTTTACTTGCACGTAGTACTAAATAATGTATTTAAAAAAAGGCTAAGTCTGATTCGCGTAAATAGTGTCCCGGATCATAATTGTGAAACATGATTGGTGTCATTTTAGCCACCGACCATCCACTAAGGACCATAAGCGGTGTAAGCTCCCCTCGGTTAGTGGGCCGTACGATCCAGGGCCATTCGCGACAAATATTGGCCGGCGCCCATGGCCAGGTTGTCAGCCCTCCTACTGCGGGCCGTCCGTGCGACCCACGTCGGGTTCGTGGTCTCCATTCGATAGCCTTTCTACCCCAGTACGATACAGAGATTCACATTATTGGATTTATTTGGTTTTCGATTTCAAATCTCCATTTATTGAAACATCACTTTTTTTCTTTCTATTGTGCTCTTTGATTATTTATATTTATTCATATATTTATACCTATCAGAAGGATAATAAAATAATGAAAGGTAGTCTAACCGAAGCATTGAATTGATTAAGCAGTGATCATTATATTTTAATTTCGAAACTATCTTCAAAATTAACGCGTATAATAAAATCACAAATGAAAAACGTTACTATTATAAGAGAAAAGATGGCAGATCTTTAGTATGAGCAAGAAGGTAGAACGAAAAATGGGTAGATATTGACGTTACATAATTAAACTTGTGTAGATATGTCTACAATTATGACGTGTTATATCGAGATTAAGTACATATTCAGAAGAAAAAAATTATGCCCTTTTCCGATTTCTCTGTAAACTAAAGTATTTAACAGAGCAAGAGTCGGGTCGAAAAGCTGGCAAACAAACACCGGGATGTTCTCATAAATGTCTCGATTTCGGTCGAACGTTAATAAGAAGCGACAATAAATATGCGACAAAGTTAGGAGTTGAGTATTGCGCTAGAGGTGTAGGCGGGGAGTACGGTGCGAGGAGTGGTGTTAAGAATCACGTGGAGCTCGAGGCGCCGGCGCGGCCGGGCCGCCCGGGCAGCGCGCCTCCGCCCAGCCGGCGGCATTAATCAGGCGGCAGCGGCCCGGCCGTCACGCTACGCCATGAGTGACACTGCAGAGGGCCCGGCGCGCGTCCGCCGCCCGCCGACGGCCGTCGCGGCCGCCGGGATCGGCGGCGCCGGCCGACGCTGAGCGGCGGCCGCTCGGTGTATGTGGACGCTTGAGGTCGCGAGAGGCGCGGGGCGGGATCGGCAGCACGAGCGGGGGCGGGGCGGCGGCAGGTGGCGACGGCGCGCAGGTGCGGCGCGGCGCCCGGCGCTCGCCCGCGCCCGGGCCCCATTCGCAACGCGCGGAGGCGCGGGGCAGGGCGCGGCTCGCGGCCGCCCGCCTCGCCGGGCTCATGGAGCCGCCGTGGGAGCTGGAGCTGGAGCTGCGGCGGCACATAGAGAACTGCGCGTGCACTTGCGATCACATGGGCTACGGCAACTATATGGACTACCAGGTGGCGCCAGCCGCGCACGCCTGCATTTGCCGCGCGCTCACCTCTCCACACGCCCACGTACGTGCATTGCCCACTGTCCGCTGCACGCGCCGCCTCCGCCGCCGTCGCATTCTGGTGTTGTTACCTGCTCGTAGAATTCGTTTACAGCATCCTTCATCTTATTTCCTTTGAGAGTCGTTATCTGCATCACATTAGAAACGTTATTTTCCAAAAGCATGTACTCGTTTTCGATTTGCATTTTTGTTTTAAAGATCGTAAACATTGTGTAGTTAGAGTATGTTTACTTTTGTGCATCGGGAAGAACAGGCTTTTGATTCTTTATCAAACACATAAAACTAGTAAACAAATTATTTTGTATACGGTATTTGCATGACGCGCGACAGAAACAAGAAATAATACACGAAACCAATAACAATTCACTAATTGTAATTATTAAAAAATAATTACAATAAATTTTCAATGAAGTAAAAAGTACCAAAGGTGAAAAACAAGTTGTTGATCAGATTTGCCTTGTGTCATTATAAAAGTTAAGTTTATTTGAGTTCTGACTCATTAAACTCCGATCCGCTCCGGGTCAGATTGTGGGAAGGTGCGCCCTCAATAAAGGGGAGATTAAAACTTGCCACACCACACTCAGTGCCAGGTCGCACCCTGCAGCGTTGATGAAAGGAAAACGATAATGTACTTGCAACCGAACTTGGCATTCGGCAGCTTTAATAGCTTAATAGATATTAAAATAATTAAGGTATTTCAGTGTTTGTCAGACGAATATTATTCTTATAATAGATTAAATATATGCATGTTAATGTAAAATCTTAATAAAGTTTAAGGTTAACTCGTTAAGTAACATATCGTTCGTGATTCGTAATATATCAACATTACCAAATTTATCAGACAGCTCGATTCGTCAAAGAAACGTTCAGTTTGAAAAAAGTTCTGACAGTTTTAATTACTTCAAACATTTCTTTAAATATTTGCCAGTTACAAGTAACAAATATTTTCATATTTACTTCAAAAATTTTACCTCAAAAACATACTAAATACTTTAGAAATTTGACATTGAAAGTCATTGTGCAAATTCATATAAAACATATAAGTAAGTAAATAATTTTTATGCCTCAGTCTATGTTTTATTACAAAAATATCAATTTAATCCTTTTAATTAATCATCAATTTAATCTAAACGAAACACGGGATTTACGTAAGAAAAAACGACGCAACCCGTAGCCACCTACTATTTCGGCCGAAGACGAGGGTGCATGTTCAATTAAGATTAAATCCTTGTCTCCGAGTTCGATCTAGCACCGCTTCTGTTCTCAATTACCATTCCCCGTGAGCGCGGACGAACGCCGAACGCGTTCTTTCATAGAGCGAGGAACGCGGAAGGACGGTCGAGAACACGCTTACGCTCGCAACGACGGCGCGGCGTACACAATCTTGTACGGGACGTGAGTCGTTTCATTCGGGAGTTTCACGACCTTCTCGCTTCGGGCGCTGAGTGCCTGCGAACGTTGAGCGCTTACGGCGCTACAAGTGATATTTCACTCGGTTTAAAGCGGACCCCCGCGCCTGCAATTAATGACGCGGCCGTATTTTGACGGGGCCCCCCGTTGCCTTTGTGTTGCCATTAAGCGCTTAAATAATTTCCTCAATCGAAACGCGAATGCATCCTGTTTAGCCTACTCGAGATTTTAACTAGGCAGGTGAGTATTTTAGAAATAAGATGTTTTGCTTTTTTTTTTTAATTTCAGTACGTAGATATGTACTTCAGCGCTTCGTAATATTGATACATGTTGATGTCGTGTTATAAATATGTTATTTAATAACATTGCATGTTCATTGGACCCGAAAAAATCATTTATTTTATATAATTTATGATGTAGGACATTCCATGGAAACATAACAATTAATGTTTGCTTATGTAGACAGTCTAGATTATGTAGACTCCCGTATTGATTTTGACCTTATAAATAGATTATAATAGATTTTTCAAGACACGTGAAACAAGAATATTGTGATAAATTATATAATTACCATGTTATATAAAACATAAAATCGTAAATTTATATATACATACATATAAAAAGATGATAGCAGTGGCGGATTCAAGAAGGGTCATGACCCCCCTGAACTCGGTCTTTGTCTTAATGCTGTAATCGAATTAGATCTAATGCTGATTGTACCTCGTACGTGTGACTTTCTCTCACTCGAAGGCTGAATCTGCTCTTGGATGACAGACGTGGTAAAGTCAGTCAACGTGTAATGGAAAGAGTAATGCTCGCAGTTTCTCTGGAATATAAAATCCGAAACGAGGTAATCTGCAGGAGAACTAGAGTAACCGACATATCTCAGAGAATAAGCAAGCTGAAGCAACAACGAGAAGACCGCATCGCTCGCAGAACTCTTAACCATTGGGTTACAAACGTTCTCGAGGTGCGTACGACTACGAACAGCGGGCCCAGCATGACGTCATAGACAATAGTTTGTCTATAGAACTATCCTTTTCGCGTAATAAACGCATTAAAGAAAGTAGAAAAATTCTCGTCTATGGTGTCACGCTAGGTCCGCTGGACGAATGTGGGACCGGCTCCCGCTAAGTTAAAGGACGACATGGCGAAGGTCGCAAGCCAGAGTTGGTTATGGGTGACCGAGAGTCGTACGTCGTGGAAATCTCGAAAGAAGTTTGTGTTCCGCAGTGGACGTCCAATAAGTGAACGAAAAAAAAATCGAATATGAGTTTTGGATACAACATTTTTTGTTTAGTAATCAATTAGTACGAATATTGTTGGATAATTATCAGCGGTCACAGCGTTTTGTTAATCCCGAACACGATCTCCAATCCAGATGACATTTGTTGGCAATGAAGCGACAGAACAAAATAGTGAGTACAAAACAGCGAATTTGCTTGGTCTACTGCAAATTTATCGAATTACGCACCCTTTTCCAGCACCTTACAGATCGAATATCGAAAAGCAATAACAACATAGATCGGCTGGTAGGATCAACATTACCTGTACATACTGTGTTACATACCCGTAATAACTATTAATCAGTT
The DNA here is from genome assembly GCA_005406025.1 of Eumeta japonica. Taxonomy (NCBI): domain Eukaryota; kingdom Metazoa; phylum Arthropoda; class Insecta; order Lepidoptera; family Psychidae; genus Eumeta; species Eumeta japonica. The sequence continues at coordinate 382,295 of BGZK01000112.1, forward strand.
AATTAAACTAAATATTATAATATTTCGTGATTAAATTATAATAATTCATATTTTTCCATGACGTAATTTCAAAAAACATTTCGGTATTCCGTCTGTTTGCTATATCTTTCTTTACAGACTGTCAATCGTGGCAACGTAAAATTAGCATTAACTATAAGAACCTCCAAAGCGCAGTGAATCAGCGTGGAAGATTCGAGAAGCTCAATCTAAAATAAAATTGTGAGAGGGTGCGCTGGCGGGGGGACGTTAAATTTAGCACCGATAGCCGGTGAGGGGGAGGAAATAGTTATAAACTTCAAAATTCTTTCAGGCAGAGCTCTGAAGTATGAATAGATACTGTATAGGTATGAACAGGTACTGAGTCTTTTTCGTTTATTTTTAGGTGTCGCCGTTTCGCTCAAAGGCAGTCGAGCGAGCAATCAACCAGATTGCCTCTAGACTAAGTCTAAAATTTAGAGATGTATAACCGCATGATTTTGAGTTATTTTTCGTACTTTGAGGACGCAAGTTTTTTCGTGGAATTCGCTGACGTTCTGACAATCCTTGAAAAAGTCTTTACAATAGAATGATATGTGATTAATGTATGTAGTACGTATATATGATCCAGTAAATAGAAGGAATACATAGAAGGAGTGTTGATTTACGGAAAATCTTGATATTTCAGAACGGCTCTAAATGAAAAACCATTTCATAAAATAAAGGAACTTATTTATTATTTTTGCATAGTGAATCCAAAAAATAATTGTGATTCTGATATTTTTGGAGAAATTAGTTTAACATTTCTTTCGCCTTCAGTGAGTGAAGCAACAGATCACCCGGTTTTTATTTTCGATTGTTAAGTCCATGAAATCACAAATAAAAAGAAATGTGTTTGACAAACAAAAATGTCAGTATATGATAAACTGATAAATTAACCTTTTACCTTTGGATGGGTTTCGATAAACGGTTTTGACAAAATTATCACATTGTAAGTGAAGATCCGGTTGCCATAAAACTATTCAACAATTATAACATCCGCCAGCGTAAAGAAAAATACATTTTACAGGTCACACAGAAGGAACCGTGAACAAGATTCACGGTTCCTTCTTTAATTGAAAAGTCATTATAATTTTTTTGTGTCTGCAATGACGTCATGAGCACATAACTGAAAAATAAAATATAATTTCTGTGAAATATGAAAATGCAAACCAAAATTGAAATATTCAAAATAAAATCTAACGATATGTAAAATCAATATTATTTTTTATGAAATTGTGCCCTTTGTATGACACATTAAAACAATAATATCCCCACAACTTAATTTTAATTTCGGGGTTCCATTAAAAGTATCACTTTAAACACTAATAAAACAAATTGTTTATTTATAAAACGTAATCATACCTTATCGTATAAGTCTAGAAAATTAATACATTGGTGTAGCAAGTTCGAACGTTTCTTCCACAGAATGTTTGCAAAATCAATATTTTATGCAAGTATATTTGTTTGAATTTGAATGGACATCCTAAAATATACTCGGCGAACATGTCCCGGGCAAAGTGCAGGCATCCATTCCCGGTCTATTTAAATAACGCAAAGGGGGGGAAGCGGGAGTAGCTGAGATGGGAGACAAAGTAAAAAGTTGTTTCCTGTGTAAAAGTATAAAGTAACGTTCGTGGACGTTTTCACGAGCGACACATCACCGGGAATAGCAATAAAATTTTACGCACGCGATACGGTCCCGTCCGCCGCGCGCCGAGTCACTTCTTCGACAGCACCCGGTCGCCGTTCAGTTTATGCAGCTCTAAAAGGATCCGCCGGGGCGTGGCGCGCTCGCGCATGTCGCGGCCGTAACGCGCCGCACGTGGATCGCTTTATCCGTACTTAAATCACTCGCACGTCCTGTTCGGCGTTTATATTTCGTGTCGGGATTCCGAATAAAAAGAGAGACGAGGCTCTCGATGGATACGGCCCGCCGTCCGGAGCCGAGGATCCGTACGCGAGTCGGATTCCCTCGAAGGATCGCGCCGAAACTTTTTATTTAATACCGAAGCGATGTTGGGATTTTTGAAATATCTCCGAATACCGACTTCGCGAGGAATCCCGGACGCGAATCGATGTTTTTGGCGAAACGAGATCCGGCCGCTCTCCGCGGAGTCCCGCCGCGTCCGATTCCGGCGCCGAGCACCCGAGAGGCAAGCCTTCCGCCGACGCGAGGGGCGCCGGCGCGGGCGCCCGTGTATTAGCCCTTAATTAATTCCCTTTGTTTTCGTTTAATCTGGGAGCCGGCCCGGGGCGGCCGACGCGGCTCCCCCCCGCCCGGCCGTCGGCGCGGGCCGCCTGCGATTGTTTACGCAATATTACTTTCCCGTTGCACTAATTGTTCCATTCCGTTTCGGCTCCTCGTTCGTCAGATATTATTGTTCGCGGGTAATGGACGCACAGCTCATTACGCCTATTATCGGAAATATATTGCTCGTCCTGAAACAAATAAGGAGCGAAGGCACGAACTGATACTCTCCTATTTTTCTATTGGAGGCTAGATCGGGTCGTCTGTAGGAAAACAGCGATTACCCGTTTTCGGCACACTATTTTTTTTCTTATACCGGTGAAATTTATTGTTATTTTTTTTCTTCTAGAATGCCGTGTATTTTAGGGACAAAAATATTAAAAAAAAAATCACTCAAAAACATTCAGAAAATAGAAAAGTGGCGCTCGAAGATTTTCAAAATTGAAAAGCCACTGTGTTCAGAAACTAATTTACATATATTTTTTCAAGTTCGTTTCTAATTTTTATCGAACATAATGTATAAAATGCCTCTGTAGTTAAATATAATATTATATTATCCTCGTCCGTCGCCATGGCTCACAGGCCATGGAAAAAAGAAACAAAAAAAAATGAACTCTATAAATAGCCGTGGTGGGAGGTCTTACGGGATCTATGGCGCATCCCAGCGCGTACATTATGCAGGGTTGAGTTAATTTGTTAGGAATGGTATACACATACTTCTGTATATTAGTTGACGCACGAGTCCCGGGTACGAGCAGCACTTCAAAGTGCCACAAAGTAAAGAGTTTCAGGCGCGAAAGTGACGTTTTACATTTTGCGCTTCAAGCTAAAATGAATTTTCGATTAGTCGATATTTTGACGAAGACAAAAATGTTTTTAATACGTAAAATCTTAGCTTTCGGCATAAGGTGGACTAATTAGTAGATTTCTTTAGAAATCAAACTTCTGTATCTGGTTTCATGGCGGAACTTTGCAGAAATTTTGTCATACATATTATGTTCCCTGTGACCGAGGAGGTTTAGAAAATAGCATTGGTTCAAAAGTTTATACATGTATATATATATTTGTGTGTTTGTGTGTTTGTGTGTGTGTGTGTGTGTGTGTGTGTGTGTGCGTGTGCGTGTGCGTACGTGCGTGCGTGCGTGCGCGTATGTGTGTGTGTGTGTGTGTGCGTGAGTGTATGTAATATAACGCGGCTTGTCATCTCGATAGCGCCCGTAATTCTCAATGGATCTTAATGAAACTTAGCACACTTATTTTATAGGCGATTACCTTAAACGTGTTCGAAGATGAGTTAATTCGGCTGAGTAGTTTCGAAATGGTGACCATTTGAAATTAAGACAATACTAAAAAACGATATTTCAGTGGCTTTTTCATCAAATAACGTTTGAAGGATGAGATTTAGCTCATTTCTGTAAAACTCACGTAATAGCTGATGAAATAAGTTTTATTACATTTTTTAATTTTCATTATTTATTTAACGTGTACTTAAGCTTATATATTTTAATAATAACCTTAAAGTGACGTATCAAAAACTTTTAATATTCACAAAAATTTGGAAGAAAAACCTGCGTCCATTTCGGATGTTAAATGGCCTTTTTGTAAATGTGACGGAAATGTGCAACAGGACGTAGGCAAAAGCCGCGATATTCAATCAACCATAGTATATTTTTTCGGTGTGGACGACAGTTGACACTTGTCGCACGCAAAATGTTGGCTGCAACATTTCGATAGCATTAAAAAAACATACTGTATTATATTAAAAATATATATATATATTCTCTATCATTCAAAAGCGATTTAGTTCGTTGCCAACACTAAATGTTACACATCATATACAAGTACCGTGTATAGAACTAATTTGGTGTCTTTGTTTATGGACTAGCTTTGGGCTCATCTACGGCAGTATTCTTGTGAATAAATGACAACAGTTTATGAATTTTGTAAGTTAGCAAGGAGTAGACATATATAACCGTCAGAATATCCAGAATTTTACGGAGGTGCTCAAATGTAATATTGATAATGCAAAAAAAAATTTCAGTATCAAATTAAGTGTCTTTGCAGCTTTGGATTTAATATTTTCTTATGTTATTTTACTATTTACATTTTTTGTTAAAAATCGCATAATAGTAACGGTTCAATTTTTTTTTAATATATACATCAATATATACTGTTTGTTTTAATAAATGTGGTTCTACCAACACTATAAATTGAAAAGTTTTTAACGATATTTGAATGTTTCTGACTCTATTACGCATAAACGTTTGTATGGATTTAAATGAAATTTGTCACACAGCTAATATGTTCTTACTAACATATAAATTACTACTTTATTTTTGTGATACCCTTCTATCGGATAATTTGATTGGCATCGAAATCAGGGCTGGATTGGAATAGGAATCAATAAAAAAAATATAGAGATTGCATCTTACATTGATCCCATTTCCGGGGGCCTTATTACCTAAAAGAAATCAATTTCTGATTTCGCAGGATTTTAAATTTATTTTACTAATTCCCAAGTTGATATTTCGAAATACTAATTGTCTTTCTATTAACAGTGTTGCCTCTACAATGAAATCACTAAATTATAATAATGAAATTTAATCGCATATTTGAATTCAAAAACCGTTAGGGATCGCGATTTCGCAATTATTCGAGAATTACGCTCTCAAACCGAAGACTGGTCTATAGCGATTCTCAAGCGAATTACAATCGATTTTCCGTCATTCGTATTTCATACAAAGTGAATAATTATTTTTTTTATGTAAATCGTTAGATTAAACAAAATCTTTACACATTTATCGAGGACCTAAAAAATTACAATAATATGGTATAATTGGACTGATCTGATGATGGAGCCAGAAGGTAGGCACAGGAATTCCAAAATGGAATAACATATCCTAGACGTGTTTGACCTTGTTAGAGTTGTCTTGAGATGTACTCTCACCATGAGTGATTTTCAGGGTCTGATGATGAAGACGGAAGGTAAGCACTAGCGCTCCATAATAGAACAATGTAGTCTAGTCTTATTTGGGCTTCATGGAATTTTTTAAATGGACTTTGACCATAATTGGCTTTCAGGGTCTGATGAGGGAGCCAGAAGGTAAACACAGGAACTCCATAATGAAACAAAGTGTCCTGGCCGTGTTTGGTCTTGTAGAAATCGTCTTAAGATGTACTTTGACCATGAACGATTTTAAGGGTCTAATGATGCAGCTGGAAGGTAAGCACTGGTACTCTATAATAGGACAACATATCCAAGCGGTGTTTGCGGTTGTTGGAATTGTCTTGGAATGCACTTTAACCGTGATTGGTTTCCAGGGTCTGATGATGGAACCGGAAGGTAGACGCTAGTACTTCATAATGAAACAACGCAACCTAGCCATGTTTGGACTTGTTGATATTCTCGTGGAATATACTTTGACCATGATTGGCTTTCAGGGTCTGATAACGGAGCTGGAAGTTTGGAAGCTCCATCGTCAGACCCTGAAAGTCAATCGTGGTCAAAATCCATTTCAGGGCCATTCCAACAAGCCCAAATATGGTTAGGATATATTGTTCCGTTATGATATGTTAATTCCGGTACCAACCGTCGGGCTCCATCATCAGACCCTGAAAGCCAATTATGGCCAAAGTCCTCTTAAAAAATTCTATTAAGAACACATACGACTAAGTTACGTTGTTCTATTATGGAGTACTAGTGCTTATCTTCCGGCTCCATCATCAGACCCTGAAAATCACTCATGGTGGAGAGTACATCTCAAGAGAACTCTAACAAGCTCAAATACGACTAGGATATGTTATTCCGTTATAGTGTTCCTGTACCTACCTTCTGGCTCATTCATCAGATCAGTTCAATTATACCATATTATTGTACAGCTATCGGTCCTCGACAAGTGCGCAAAGTTTAAATTTAATCTGACTCTTTAAAGTCACTCAAAATTGCGTATAAGAATAACATTTTTTTATACCTAACAATTTCGACTCACAAATCGATTACGGAATCGCAATCGATTTCTACTTTTACGTAATAAGGCCCCGGTTCGCTTTCGGTCTCGCTTTTAATCTTGATCCTGATCGTGGTTCCGTCTTATGTTCTGATTTCGACTTCGTTTTTAGCTTACACGTGGGGCGCACTACAAGTTTCTTAAACTGGCCACTTACATAAACAATGTTTAAAAAGTAATCACTACGTTTAAAAATGGATCTCTTTGGTTATAGAGTACAGTTTGTTTCATCTAACTGTCAATTGTTTTTACATTGTGGAGTCATTTTAAAAACTGCGTGTCTTCATCACTATGGATTTAAGTCATAAGAATTTTCGTAGTATGATTTTACACGATTTTAAGTCTAATTTGACAGCTCAACAGAGACTCGTTCGGCCTCGAGCTGCTTTTGGCGATGAAGCACTATACAAGACGTCCGGCATCCTTAGGCATAGGCATTAGTCAAATACAATCAATCCTCCACAAACATTTTGGTGTATGTGTGCTCGCGGTGGATTCCATATAATTTCACAAGGCTAAAAAAACAAACCACTTCACTTTGTGTAACGCCATGCTTACTTTTAAATATTCATGAAAAAAGCGTCAAAATTGGTCTGGTACATAGTAACAGGTGACGAAACATAGCTTTATTGCTACGGCCCCAAAACAAAGCAGCAATGGTTTGTTGACCCAAATTTGTATAGGTCTATCGAGATGAGCCGAAACCAACCGAAGTGGCGCGCGAGTGAAGTGACTCTAAGCGGATGATTGCTCCTTTTCTTTTTAAAAATAGACCTATGGTTACTGTTGCTTTGGAGAATTGTTCTAAAATTATAAGTAAATGTCGCATCATCTTGAACCACGAGAATGTCAGTTCTATAGGGTAAAACACACAAATAAATTTTTGAAGGAGAAAAACTTAGAACTTATAAGCAATCCTGCATGCAGTTCCAACCTGGAACCTTGTGACTTTTTTGTTCGCAAAATTTAAGAACTCACTACACGATCAACCATTCCCATCACGAGGAGAAGCTGTCGAAGAGTATGAAAAACATGTTTCTGAGGTCACAAGGGGAGGCGTTGCATAAATTATTTCAAAATTTACTCATTCGTATAAAAAAGAACATTTATGCTAACGGAGAATATTTTGAAACACAATAAATCAATTTTTGACCATTCATAATCATTTTTTCTCAATCATTCCAGAAATTTTCAGTGCTCCCTAAATATTGAGTTCTGATTCCGGTCTCAACGATGCGATAGGATTCGGATTCGATTTTATGTAATCGTGTTTGTTGTATTTTAACCATTTCAGAACGTGTTTACTAATTAACGGTGTAAGAATATACATACAGAGTTATATTAAGGACAAAAAAGATTGATTGCTACGTGCAGTAAATATTTTTGCAATCAATTGTTCAATTCAAAATTGTTTTGGCCAATCTCAACCCTTGGACCCTCCTTAAAAATAATCTGTGATTTAAGTGAACGTCAGACTTTTATTGTCCCACTGCTAAGTCATAGAGACATTTCACAAACATTTTTGCATTCGAAATAGACTTTAAGGCCAGTAGGTCACCATCGCTTTTAGTTTAATTGAAATCACACCAACGTTATATACGATTTTTACGATCGAGCCAAAGAATTATAATTCTAACACTTGAACAAGCTTATTTTTTACTATAAAAAATTAGAACATGTCCATAATAAACAATTTAGCAGTACGAAATTTTTGCTTGAATCGCGAGAGAATCCCATGTAAACGGAAGTACTGTATAGAAATTCATTTTAACGGCCCGAAGATAATATTTATTATAACGGAGATGATTACGTACGATTGTATGTTTTTAGCGAATCAAATACAAAAGTCATCATAATTAAGATACTCGGTTACATTGTGAAATTAATCCGATTAACAAGCATTTAAGTAATAATTCTTTTGTAAATCCTATTGCGACGTATCATGATAAAAACAGGCAAAATTAAATAATTACTAGGATCTGTTAAGTGTATCTAAATTACCAAAAAAAAGAATTCTAATCAAGTTCAAATTTGGCCTGGTTAGATATATTTCTTCTATTGTGTGAGGTGTTAATTCTAGGAAATCCATAATTAGACGCTCGCGTGCAACATGTATCAACATGCAGCATGAACTCACTTCTGACACCATGTTAATTGTTTATTTATCTTAGTCCACAAAAAAATAACGAAATAAACAGTTAACACTTGCTTAGGTATTCGATATCTGCCATTCCTCTCGAATCAATAATTCAATTCGTTAGAGTCGTAATGGAAACATATTTGAGGGTCAGTGGTGAGTTGCGTGATGCATGTTAACAATGTTGCAGGCAAGCGGCTAGATATATTTCGTTGCTGGTGGCGCCGCCAGATCGAGCATGGTTATATTAACAAATAATGAGTATAATTTAACTGATCGGATTAATTTAACCGATATTTAGGTTGGTAATCAGAATCGACGATGCGAATTCGTTATGTCTTTCAAACTCTCGGTTGGAATGACGATTCTTTTTTCTTTCGGCGAAACTATACAATATACATGAATAGTTAGAACTGTGAGCGAAGAAGGATAATTTAAATCAGGTATTCAATCTTTTCGCGAACGAACGGGGAAAAGAGGTGAAGGCGAGGTTTTGTATTATGTAAATTGCGAAGACGTGCTCGGCAAGATTCATGTTATTTCCACAAAAGCCCTCGTTACTATACGACGTTGTGTTCGGCCGGGACGCGTCCGAATTTCGCTTTAGTTCACCTTTTAAACATCGCCACTGTGTTCTGTTTTGTCGCGTCCAAGGTGCTATTTCAAGGGTTCCGTATGTTGAAGGGTTCATGCGGAGCGTTATTAATCCTATTTTCTGCGTTGGTACCGTTTAGGTATGCACTTTAGGATAGGTAAAAGAATCGATGAACAAACGTACACTTTATGCTATAACTGCTGCTAAAATGACAAATCTTCCTTTGACTTCACCGTACTCGAATATAGATACCTACATATTAAAATTTGCGTATATACCACCGTATATACCCAAATTTTCTGGGTTAATTGTGATGAAAGAGAAACGAGTGTTTAATAGATTTTATTTGGACTACGACGCCGTTAATAGATAATACAGCGAGTTACATTAATTATCATTAGTTGTATGAGGGTGATGAATTTAAAATCACTGAAGACCATTTATTTTTAATTATTGTAAATGCGTTTTTTATTGGAGTATTGTGCTGCGCCATTAATACACGACTCGGTCTGTTACATTAGATTTCGCGAGTTGAAAGGTTTTAAATAATTAGCGAACGAGTTATTGTTTAAAATTTCGAAGACGAACATGAAATTATTCAAAGAATTAAATTAGAAAGTGATCTCGGCGCCGTTGTCGTCGAGGACGTGGATAAATTGCATTTTTTTTTCTATCAAAATCGGTAAGGACGTTCGATAAGCGGCCAGATTTAGGGTGGGCGGGCGAGCCCCGGCGGCGCGCGGACCCGTGCCCGGAGCCCCGTGAGAGCGTTCATAAGCTCGTTTAATTCCGTAGCCTCGCTGCAGCTACTTACCGGTAATTGTTGCTTCATAAATTATTAGAAAGTCCATTAATTATAACGACGCCGTTCCCCGCCGGCGGCGCTGCGAGCTCCTCCCTATAGATTTGGTGCCGTAACAGATTTATCAATTTTGCGTTTCGTTTGTGTTCGTAACAAAATGGATATCATCAATATTATGTCTGCACAAACTTCGTTTATCTAATTGAGTTATCTAGAATAAATGTTCATTTTACTAAGCAAAAATGTTTTAGTTTACGATTTTCATTAACTTCGTAGACGAGATAGACAAGTCAAATAGTAATAATATACGAGATGACGTTCAACTAAATTTGTGGAAAAATCTTAAAACTATTAGAGAAAGCTTATTAGATATTGCTATTTGTTGTGTCGTTATTTGAATTAATTATTTTAAATATCGGTATAATTCTAAAAATGTATGTCATGCATCCATAATATAAGGAGGCGTTTTGTATTTAAAATTTATGAATTAATAAATGTGAAGGAATTTTAAGTCAAAACACAGCATTTATTAAAAAACTTCAGTAAGCTCCATTTTTAGGACTGTGTGATATATTTATGAATACAAATTCACGTTATGGCATGTAGCACGGTTATGATAAAAGAAATAGTTTGAAGCCAATATGTTATACATAAACATATATGTGGTTTAATTAGTTATCAACCAGGTCCGGTCAATAAAATTAACCATAGAATATTTGTGTCCTCAAATTATTTTGGACGAATAATTTTTTTTCCTAATCTCAATTCTGTTTATTGGTAATTACGATTTGACCATAATAGATGTATCACAGTATTGTCGGAAAAGTAAAAATGTTTAATTGTATATTTTTTAGTTTTGCGCTTTGTTGCACTTTCACATAAATAGTATCTATAAAATGTATAGTCTATCGCCTGGACTACTATTAAAATTAATTTAGATATCCCTGACTAATTTCTGTTGAGTTTTATGTCATGGTACATAAGCAGAAAATATACTTTGACTAGCCTTTTTCGTGGGTTTGTCTATTTGAATGTAGATTAAATTCTTTCATCCTTTACGTGAGCTGGATATTGCTCTAAGAGTAATATTAGCATGGACCCAGATGGGTGCTTAGAAATAAACTAAGAGCAACCCTACACTGAGATCCGAATCGAAACAGGAACCAGAATTGAGATCGGAATCGAGATCAGAATCAACAGTGACATTGGGAGTGAGGCTAAGACGGGATAGATTATTTTACGTTCATACAAGCAGAACCGTGGACAGATATTGGTACAGATTCTAATATGAAGTTCAGACAAACGAGCGCCGGTAAAATAGCCTACATCTAGTACCCCCTGGATATGCGGAAATATAAATTTAGCTCTCCCGGGAAGTATTTTAAGCTTATCACAACTTTATAATTCAATATTCCACTTTTCGACAGTGACGTACGACGCGTCGCGCGATGACCACGGCGTATATTAGTTTGGAAAGTACGTGGGCGCGCCGCCGCCGCCGGCCGGTCGTCGGCGGTGTATTCAATTTCCTCTCACGCTTCCCGCCCGTTCAAAATGTGAAGACACCCACGTAATGGAAAGAGCCCTCTTCATTTTGCAAGTCGTCGCTTTTTGCGGGCCGACGACGCGGGACGACGCCCGTCTCCGGGAACGCGAACACCTGCCGCCCGATACCCTATACGAGGCTCGCGCCTTTTTAGGAAGCGAGTAAACGGAAACACGCAAAGTTTTTGGATGCCGAGACAGACAGGTCTACAATCGATGTCCTTTACGACCGCCGGTATTCGTATACCGCCTTTCAAATTATTTTTAATTTGATATTAATATGTACACATTATGTATGTGATAGCACCGCTCCGTTTTTTCTTGTTATAAATAATCGTCTTCTAATCACAATAAGCGTAATTAATAAAAGTAACAATAAATATGATCACAATAGTAAATATTCTTTGTTGATTATTAATGAACCGACCTGCATTATATATTTACGTGTTGCCGCTGCTCTCCCTGCCGCTAATTTTCTTCCGTTTCTCATCAGCCAAAGTCTTCAGTGTTAACGAAACGCGACATGGAAGTGCACGCCGTCGTGCATTTCATTTACGAAAAATTTGGCGATGGAACGTAAATAATGATTTTATTTAATAGCAGCGCGTATTTGGATATGGTGTTAGTGTACGTTCAGTGTGGATACGATACCGGTGGTGAATGACTTGAATTATGTACATAAATTGCAAATTCGTTGTGATTTGATGTCAAAAGTCATTGGAATGCATATAACTTAATTACATATTGTTGCTTAACTGCGCTCACCATCAAGTGGCTTGGATGTTATAGTGTTTGATTTATTTTTGATACTAAGTTGTTTAAATTTTAAAAACCAGGCTAGCTTTTTAAAAATTAATAGTACAGATTAAATAACAATATTATATTTTATTACGAAGACGAGTGACACGGTGTTGTTTATTTACGTACCGCATGTGGAGATATTAAATAGATGAAAACATGGACGTGCCTGTAGAACCAAGCGCTTTTTTTAAAAAACATTGTATTTTACTGTTTTAAAGAACATACCTATGTTCTAAATGACATACATATTAATTTAATAACAATTCCAAAATTTAAAAAAGGTATTCCGAAGTGAACAACAGTACTGGATATGCTATATGTATAAGAACTAGCGTGATTTCACACAGCGTCGCCACGCTAATAGCCGGTCTCACCCGCTGTATGTTTCACATAAAAAAATTAATGGCGCCGCTTTAATGTTTTTTAGCGATTAATATTGATGACATGTAAACATACGACAGCATTTGTTCGTCAAGGAAAGTGATAACCCCGATCGGAGGCAAGAGTCCCCAAGTCACACGAATCAGAAATCGCATTTTATCATAAGCGATAGATGCATAGTGCTTTACGAGGAGAATGATAAAAAAACGATAGTTTTAACTAAATATAATATTGAAACGACTAAATTATTAAAATCGATTATTATTTTTTTTATATTTATTGTTTGGACGTTGAACATAATGCAGATTTTGTTACTGGCATTGTGTTAGTGGAAGATTGTGATGCAAAAAAAAGCAACTGGTTGCTGAGATGCCGCTGTCGTCGCGCTTGTTGGTAGTTGAGGGGGTGAATCTGAATTAATAGTAATGGACTCTGCGATTTGGTAGTTTATGCATCTTTTTTAATTTAATTATTAATTACGATTACAACAGTATACGATTTGTCGTTATTGGCGCCAGTTTTGATTACACTACCTGCGGATGGATAAATTTAAATAATACTCTATAATTTTGGGTAGAAATTTATTTTATTTTTCCCAGTTATTGGTTTTATGAATTGCCAGTGTCTATTCTGTAATAAAATCCCTTTGTTTTTAAATTTGACTCAGGTTAAAAACTAATTAAAGCCGGAGAATGCGTTGAATCGTCGGCCCCGGACGTTGTCATCGCGTCCGTGACGACGGTCCTCGACGTACTCTAATCCTTATTGGGCTAGAGTTGATTGAGATGCATAGACTGTCAATCTGAAATGAAAGGGCTGTGGGAGAGCGTGCGACTGTAGTGCAGTGACTGATACAACAAACGAGTAACAAGTAATTATGACATACTAATAAATTATTGTAGTGAATAAATTAATGTTTTAAAAAAGCGACGTCCTTCACTTTTCCATAGTATTTGTTGCAAACATTTTTCACCGGCTCCCAATCGATCTCATTTTCATAAATTATTAGCCGAGTTGATACCGAATTAATTGAATTCTACATCGTATATTCTGTAATGTGCAAACGTCAATTGCTTTGTAGCACCTTCGTAAGCGGTAGTCGGCTGTAGTGGAAAAATAACGTAAACAGCGACACCGTAACAGAGCTAAAATAAATTCGCAACATTTAATTTAAGAACTGCCGCACGAGCAGACGCCCCGGGAGCGAGTGAAAGGAGTATGACAGGAGGCTGTGATGCGGTTTTCCCGCGGCATGAATAAATCAGCGCGGTAATGTAGTCGCTGATGTGCGGGGCCGGGGCGGGCGGGCGCGGGGAGCGGGGGCCCGCAACCCGCCGGGGATTTAAATTCAACCTTTCCGCACACGAGGGTATAAATACGGGGAACGGCCGTCTCGATTTGATAGCGTTTCACGACTCGTTCCGACGCCGGAAAATTCGTTCCTGACGTTCGAGTCGGCCTCCTTGCCCGCCGCCCGTCACCGCCGACGCCGCTCCGGATGCGAACCGCCGCTGAAAAAGATATGGAATTCTTTTATTACTCGTCCTTATTTCTTTCATGTTCATCGCTTCAGGAAGCGAATTGAGGATGTGGCGGAATACGACGAATTAGATTCGTACGAATGAGACAGGTAGCGTTACGGTTTTCCAACGGTAAACGTTTCTTTTTATTTTCGATGCTCATTTCAGTTGCCACGGCCGTACGATAGTTCCCAAAACGTGGAGTCTTTTGGGAAAACATTTCCGATTTTCCTCTCGCTTTTGCTATCGATCGTCGGCTTTTCGACATCCACGGTCGGGCATGAGCCTCCAGTTTTGGATTTTCACGATGGAAGGTCTCGATCCGACTCTAAAGAACGACAGTCCACGGTCTTCGCCAGGTCACCGGCGTGTGAGAAGAGCCCGTTCCGTGCTGCGAAGTCTTGTTCGTCGTCTTCGCTTTAAATAGGACTTATCTTTCCTAGAGATTGTTGCTTGCACCATCGACGTGGCTTATTCGTTGTGGCCGTTGCATTGTATAGTGAAATGTAGAAATCACCTTGTATTTTCTTGTTGGGTGTTAACGTTATAAAAGGCATCTACTTTAGAAATCTCGTATAATATTATATGTACGCCCATAAATACGGATACAAGAAGTATCTATCTTCAATGTCAATATTGTCCTCGACGCGACTGGCTCATTGAAAAAGTAGCGTCGTTTCATTAAAAAAAAAAAAAAAAATTACGCGCGTAATGTAAGCGTGAGTATTCATCACATTAATTTAGTTATTAGCGCTACAATAAATATGATATAAATTGCTCTCACTCTTATATGCTGCTCTAGTACACGGTAGATAAGGGTAGATAAGATATAAACACAACTGGACGAAATATCTATGCATTTTATGATCTACCTTTTCACTTAACTGCGAGCTTAAACGCTTTATAACCCACACAAACCAAATTTCCATTAATAATAGACTCATCGTTTGCAGTGTCTATCCGTTTCGTTTTCATTATTTAGTACACGCTAAAGTTGCATCCTTAATCTAATTTCGATCAAATAATATGCAATCTCCTGTACCCTACGGAATGTTAGCCTGCTATGAATACTTTGATCGGCCTATTAATGATTTTCGCCTACTACACGGGCGTTAGATATTCACTCTCAAACATTCGAAGAAAAATGTGTACAAAAACTAAGACAGCTATTATTCTTAACGTATTTTACATACAAAGATAAAAACGTAAAAAACTCAAACCAGAATTTCTAACTGATATTTTGAAATTAATAAAATACAGATAAAATATTATATAATGAGCAAAAACTTTTTCCTTCCAATCCAAATATTAACAGTGTGTTATTTATTAACCTTTACCCATCCGTTTAAATCAGGTATGGGCAACCTTTCACATGTTGTGGACCAAACTTTAGTGTGCAAATACGTTCGCGGGACGCGTTCAAAAAGTAGTGCATTTTAAAGTAGTGTTTATAATTTTTAGCGATAGATATCAGACATGAAATAATACGACAATGTTATTATAATAAATTTAATAAAATAACAAAATTAAATAAAAAAAATAGGTACAACATTATAATCAAATCGTGAAATTTGGAATTACTGCAAACTACGAAAGTTAAATAGCAACACCAAAATCAATGAGACACTTGAGCTTGAATTTGGGAAACTAATCCATCGATGTTTGGATTGATTCCACCGATACAAAGAGGTAAAGAATTTTCCAAATTATCGTCAGTCAGCCTTGTACGGTGTTTTGATTTATTAACTTTCATCATTAAAAGAACTATTCGCATTTGTAAGTACTGCCAAACGTACAAATTAATCCCCTTGCGAATTTTCTAAGTTGCGGGAAATGGTTTCTTCGAGGTATTTTTTGGAGAAATCGCACAACTCCACGTCTTCAAATTTAGATTTTAGGAGTGAGTTTCTTGAATCTCGATCAATTCCTTTTGCAAGTGTATAGAAGCATTTTGTTCATTACTTTTTGTTGGAGTAGCAAATAAATTGAAACAATCTTCCATGTTTTAAATCGCTAAATCTGTTCGAAAATTGCTTCGACAGTAACTTGAGTTCTTCAGCGTATTGAGCATAAGCAATATTTTCATACGCAGAGAGCGTGGTGAAATGGTAACTGTTACCAGACAGCATCTGTGCTTCTCACAAGCGGATTTTGTTCTGAAACGCTTTCAAATGGCTGTACAAATCATTTACTAACTGTCCTTGTTTTTGAAGTTTCAAATTTAAATCATTCAAATAGCCTGTAAGGTCGACCAGAAATGCTAAGTCACATATCCATTTCGAGTCACTTAATTCAGATAGTGGTTTATCCTTTATTTGCATAAAATCTGCTTTCTCATTTCTAAGCTCGTAAAACCGTTTAAGCATTTTCCCTTTGCTTAGCCATCTGACTTCACAATGATATGTTACGTCGTCAAATTCGGCTGATATTTCATCTCAAAACGCTTTTAACTGACGATGGTTAAGCCCTCGGGATCGAATAAAATTGATGGTTTTTACAACAACTTTTATAACATTCTGAAGTCGAATGGACTTAGAACAAAAGTTCTGTTGGTGGATAATGCAATGAAGGACTGTCAAATCATCTTTTTGCACACTTAATTCAGTTGCTTTTTCATTCAACATTCCGATGAAACCCTTACGTAAGCCGACTATAAAAGGAAAATCATCTGTGCCGATGAAACCCTTACGTAAGCCGACCATAGAAGGAAAAACATCTGTGCATACTCCAATTATTTTTGACCATGGCAAGTCAAAACTTGTTAATACCTTTTGAACTTCATTAAAAATGTCCTCTCCTGTAGTGGTCCCTTTTAGCGGCTGTAAAGCGAGCAATTTCTCAGTAACAGTGAACTCTTTATCAACACCTCGAATGAATATAGCCAGTTGAGCTGTATCAGACAAATCGGTGCTCTCATCTAATGCTATGGAAAATGATACAAAATCAGCCATACGGTCAATCAATGTTGTTTTTATACCATTAGCCTTTATTTCTATACGTTGGACAACAGTTCGTCTTAACAAACATAATTTTTCAAATTCCTTTTTCTTTTTAAAACACAAAACACTGCAAACTTTTAACATACACTCCTTGATAAATTCTCCTTCAGCAAATGGTTTAAGTGACTGCCAATTTAGAACTAACTATAAAACTAGATTTTGTCTCTTCTTATTTGTCCTGTCAGTGAGTGCTGCATAGGATGCTTATTTGAGCTTCTTTATATTAAATTATTTCATAACTGAAATGGATTCATTACACAGCAAACAAATAGGCTTACCATTGTGCAAGATAAAAAATTCTTCAGTCCATTTTTGTTGAAACTGGCGACCCTCGACATATACTTTTCGTTTCTTTCCACCAGACATAATTTTCGTTTACTTTTCTTTGGATAAGCTTAATATCAAAATATAATTAATAAGCACTCAAGATGCAAACAAAGTCACAAAGCAAATTGACGGCACTAGCAGTTCGCTAGGATATCGCTCGTCGAAGTTATCACCTCGGTAGTTCAAATATAGCTGAACTAAAGTTCGGACCATCCACCCGCTTATAAAGGCAAAATGAAGGAATGATCTAACGTAAAACAATTGAGAAGCAATAGAAGCAATAATGTTTTGTTGCGCTGCCAATGAGACGCAAACATCAAAGGCTTTGATGTTTGCCGCCTCACTCTTTGATGATCGTCGCCACTCGGCTCGCTCGCTCACTTGATTCCATGAGTATGAGTAAGTCATGTGATTTTTTTATTGTGTTTTTCAAAATGTTTCGCGTACCGGTTTTTGTCCATATGTAGTTTAGAAGGAAGTAAGTTTAATTTTAACAACAATTTGTTTTGTTTTATGATTTAAATTCGTTCGCAGTTTCAACGGCGTGGATACAAAATGTATCCCTTCACCTTTTATATTAACGAATTTTGATGTATTTAAAAGAGCAATAAAGGGATACCGCAGGTACATAAATACGGGTAAGATGAACATTACTACTATTTTTATAATGTTGAATCATTTTTTTTTTATAATTAGTATCATAATTAATTAGTAAATAATAAGCATAAACGAACAAACAGACATTATCCTATGGGATTCCACAAATGTCCTATCATTTGTAGAATCGCATTTTCGTGCGGTATCTTTCATTTCATCATGATCATACAGACACACAAAAAAGTTTAAAATTGCAAATGTATATTAAGTGGGTCATAAAATCAACATGCATTATTGAATTTGATTAAAGTATAGTGTGTAGAGAAAGAACCTACTGATTTATATATTAGTATAGATTTTCAGAATTTGAAAATACCCCACACTATAAAATGTCAATTAGCACATTTGACCACTATTTGAAGTATTTTTTACATCAAAAACGTTAGTAATTCAATCTTCTGAATCTAATAACTTGGAATTCAACCATAGATAGTCGGACCGCCTCTTAAAATATAGACTTTAAGCGTAAAAGACGTAAGACATTTTGCAAGGTCTTATCTTTAAAAGGTACTATATCAGTACGTAATTTAATAATATAAATATATATATATATATATATATATATATATACTATATATAGTGTCCACTTCTTCATATATATACGAGTGTGTGTGTTGTGTATGTGTATGGTGACGGAGAAAATTAGATTGACTTATTATGAATAGGTGGCAGGTATAGTATATAATTTTAATAAACCAAATGAATTGCTCTGTAGATATATCTCGGATTTATATACGCATACCTTTTAATAGGTTTTTTTCTAATTTGCCTTCATAAAGTGGACAGCCAATTGAGTTATTAATACAAATTATTACTTTTTAACACTTCGAATGTCTACTCGAGATTTCGAGTTTTACCCGAGCATAACTTTAAACATATTCTTCCATCACGGCGTAATACACCACCAAAAGTTCAGAACGGGAGGGATGGTGTAATGAATAAATAAATGTGATTTCTTACAGCACCCGCCGAACGGCTCGCTCGCTTTGCCGGCATCTGATGAAAATCCTATTTCCCGTGATTTGTTCACGCGAGCGTATTCTACGGATATCAGCGCGCGCGGCCCGCGGCGGCGCTCGGGCCTCACCTGCCACGTTCCAAATGAAATCACACGCTATAGCTGCACGTTACATTCCATATATGTGACGTTTCCATTCTTATATATATATATACCTTATGAAAACGAATAACATAAGGCCGTCGTCCGAATGCGCAAACGGTACGCGGTAAACGGGAAATTTCACGATCAGATGTCGTTCCGAAATGAACCATCAGCGAATTCCACAGAGAATTATTATATCTCTCGTTGCCATTCACACCGCCCTCGCTGTGTATGCGGGCAAAAAAAAAAAAGGGAAATAGCCTTTTAATGGTGTCCTCAATGCTCTGCGAGTAATTAAACCGTATCGTGTTTATTGCCGTTCGTACGTGGTTGGAGTTTTTTTTTTTACGAGTCAGCAGTCACAGAGCGCGTATTCGCGCGCGCCGGGCCGGCGCGTGGCCCGAATTGGCCGCATTACCGCAGAGTCCGGTGCAGGTGATTGGAATGTCAGCGATGGCGGGGCTGCAACGCGCGCGCCCGCCAGCCTCGAGGTTTAGCCGTCGACGGAAAACATATAGTAACAAAAAGATTCTGTTCCTACGGCGCTCTTATATAAGACGTACGCTTGCAAATTTGACACTTTTGGAGCAGGTAAAAATCCCGGTAATGAAATGTGTAGAGGGTATGGGTCGATACTGCTGATGGAACATTTCCTTTTTGCGTCTGTACGCGAACTTGGAAGTTAACAATATACGAAAGAAAGGTACAGTACATTGATGTTTTTTTCGAAAGCGGATTTTTTGTTTGTTTCATATGCGCATATTTAGTTTACGCAAATCGAATTTCTGTTTAAAATAAAATCAGTCAAAAAATTTTAACTTAATTTGAACAGATTTTAGTCAATGTCAATTGTTTCGACTCCATTTCATAATTATGTTAAAAAATATGAGATATAATATTATATAGACATTTTCATTATTATCACGCATACACTGTAAACATTTTTAAACATTCTTCTGCTGTCAAATGCCAAGATTACGTTACGGAATTTATTCGGTAACGATTAGATACTCGCATCAGTAGGTACGAGCACGTTCGCTAATCGATTCCGAAAGAATAGAATCACAACAGATTAGCGCGCACGCCGCGCAGGCCTCTCATTGTTACTCCCGCGATCTTAAACGCCTGTCTCGTAAATCTTCCGTAATGATAACGTATGTGCCCCGACGTCGGCTCTCGGGCGTCGTGCCCGATTTTACACGTACCCACTGACGCAATGTTTGCCGATTCGTGAACGCCTAGTGTCCATGTTAAGACGATAAATGTTAGGTACGACGCCGTAGTCTGTCAGGATTTTTAGCTTTTTCTGCTTAAAGATAAAGAAGAAACCTATGACAGATCAAACTTTGATCACTTAACGCCTCTCGCGTGCGACGTATTGTTGAGAATCGGCTTACTTTTAGAAATGGCGTGAATATGGCGTAAAATTGTATTGTAATTAATTCTGAAGTTTCCGTTGATAAAATCTGAAGTTCTTGGAAAATTGAAAAAGGCGATGTTACCTTTTCCAAAATCACGTTTTCATCTGATGTCAACGTTTTAAGTTTCTAAGACGCTATAATGACAGATTTCACGACAATAGTTATGATAGTGAGAGACTACAAAACAATTGATCAATAGATCTCGTTACCGAAAAATAAAAAAAAAATCTTATAAAAATAAGTTTATATTTTTTTAGTGTTCGATTTTTTAATATAAACACTTTAACCGCAAATAAAAACTGCGTATAATGCTGCAAGTACTATTTAAATCGATTGTTTCCTTCAAAAGATATCTTTCAAGGACTGTTTAAAAAGTAATGATTGTTTTAATTTTTTAATATTTGTAAAGTATTTGAAAGAGAACATTAATCGAGAACAAAAGGACATGTTTATATTTAACTCTTTCTAATATTTAAATCCAGGATCTAAGCCTGTCAAACTAAAATAAAAAATTGTAGGAGAGCGGAGTGGTTAAAAAAACGGCCAAGTACAAATCGGACTCGCACACGAAGGGTTCCGTACTGCTGTAATATATCGAACGAACACTACATAATTTTTAAAAATAGTCAATGGAAAACAAGAAGAAATATTAATATTTGACAAAAACTCCAATAAAATACGTTTCTTGTATGGCGATCTCTTTAAATGTTTAACTTTATTTTTATTGTTTGTTTTTATAGCGTCTATAGTAGTGCACACCCTAGAATCATTTCAAAGTTTGTCTATTGCCATTATTAAAATCGAGCAGTAACGCCAAAAAAAAGGTTTCTTATGTGGGGGCCCTTTTAATTATAATTAATTTTATTTTATTCTTATGACAAGTAATTCTATAATTACATAACATTTCAAGCGTCTTTCTATTGCTATTAGTAAAATCGAGTCGAAAATCCTAAAAAGAACACTTTTCTTATACCTCTTATAAGTTTTATTTGTAATTGTATTTTTATCATTTGTTGTTATAGTGGCAATAGATACATATGAAGGTTTCAACCGTCTACCTATTATAGGTTCATTACATGCAGCCCGCTGACAGGCAGACCGAAGGCATAAGAATAGTGTCCCGTTGACACATTTGGGTACAGATCCCTGAAAAAACTTGTTGCGAACACAAGTTTTCGACCTATAACTTATAGATAATCACTTAATATCAAACGGAAACCTCGATGCGCGAGTGTAACTCGTACGTCCTTTTAGTGTTACATATCCATCGGCTCTGATTTCACGGACCACGCGTCTGTCTGTCGCACACGTCAAGGATCTACACTGAATTATCTCTGTGTTTCGAATCATAAAAGCGAAAATGGCGAACTCGCGTCGGCGCAAATAAATCCGACATTTTAGCGTGTGGCCCGCGGTGCGGCGCGATGGCGAGACGCAGGTGCGATACGGCGCTCATCCCGAGGAAGGAAGACATTAGGTATCTCGTCCCCGATCGGGGCGGGCGCCGGCGCCGGCCGCCCGTCCGCATTTCGACAAATATTTTCCCCGAGCCGGTTTACGAGCCCCTCCCGGCCTCCGACTATTAATGAAACCCGCCGGTGAAAAAGAAAGAGCGCACTTAGTGCGTGCGCCGGCAGCGCCGCGCGCGCCGCGGCCGGATTAATGTATCAACGTTTTGGCGGCTTTTGTGCGGATGTCGCGGTTTTGCGCCGGTCGCACGTATTTTTTTTTTCGTTTTAATCTGTGACTGTGCAAAATTTGGCCTTTGTTTTAATCTGTACTCTGCTTTGCTAAAAATCCAAATTTATTGTTCTGTGTCGATCGAAATATACTCAAACGGCAATTTTTAATTTGTACTCCGAAAACATCAGAGGTGTTTTCAATAATCGTACGATAAGATGTTCCTATTCTATACTATTCCATTTGACGAATGGCCTTTGATGCATTAAAGTTATATTAATAAAAGCACATCTTTGTGATGGCTCTCGAATCGCATTTTGTAAAATATAATATTTCAAAATTGAAAATTATTCGAAATCGATCACGCTCACTACGTCCAGTCAATGTATGACAAGGTTTTTCCATTAAAAAAGAATTTATTAAATTACTTGATAATAATGAAAAATATATTGATTACTTGTATGAATGCCTTCACCATTTAAAGTATAAAAACATACCGAGTTTTTCCTGAAGACATTAGTGTTTAAAATTGTTGAAGATTTATGTTTATTACGTTATATTTATGTTTATTACGATTTTCACCATTATGATATTACAAATCCTACATGTACCATATCTGTATACTACACAAAAAATAATTCAAATCAAAGCCTTTTCTATGACAATATATTGATATTCGAAAAAACCTACAAATGGCAACACTATAAAAAAGAAACATCTTTTTATTCATACAAATTATTTTTAATATAAGTAATGACTGATAACACATTTAAAATTAAAAATGATTAATTACGTTCAACTTCATGTCTAGATTTTTTTTAAGAAGTGTACCATAAAAAAGTGTTATTTGATTTATATAGAAGTTTGCTTGCTAACCTAACAAATCGCACTTGACATTAACTATCCTAATCAATCATATTTCACTATAACTATTCGTTTTAAGTTGATGCAGTTTTGTTGAATTATTTTTTCATTTCCGTCCTAAAATTTGAATGCGAAATCCAACGTTCAGATTCTATTCGCTTCCTATGACATTAATAAAAAAAAACTTGTTCTGGGCGAAAGTTATCTAAGAGCCATCTATCGCTAATTAATTCATCTAATACATTGTCATTGTATGAAACCTACGTATATTATACCGTTAATTTACCAATGAGCTTTAGAACGAGATCCAAAGAAAACCTGAATTCGGTACTTTTAAATGAATTCACGGTGATTCCCCAACGTCCAGAGTAAAGGAGTGCGGACCGGTCGACTACTATCCTATAAAACGAGTTCCTTTGGGTCCATTTTACTGTTATCGGGCTGTATGGGACTTGCACTCGGTTGTCCCCTTAGACTGACAAAAAAAGTACAGACGCCCTTATAAGGGACTAGTTAGGATTTTCGATTACGATGAAACTCTAAAATGATGAGATTCTTAGTGAAAATTCCGATGTACACTTTTCTACTACTAATTGATATCAACATAATCAGATTTGCATATAATTGTCACAAAATAGTGAATCGTAAATTATATAAAAATAACACAAAATAAAGCCCTAAACAACGCCATCTTTTTTTTTTTCAATATAAATATTGTTAAACACCTCAAGCTGCATAAAAATGTAACTTTTTTAAACCGTCAAAAATGTTGTAGAACAAAACTGGAAAAAATAGAGAGAGAGACTCGCTCATAGTCGAACGGAAGGGGTATAACGCTTTTTCCTTACGTAAGGATTTTTACCAACTAACACCTCCCGTTATAGCTGCGTTAAGAAACTTCATTCCAAAAATATTAGTTGTAGTTGTTGTAGTAGTAATAATCTTACCGCGATCGCTTGTATACAATTTTTTTTTAATTGCGTTTGCGACATATATAAAACTCTCAACAAACCGAATCACATATGAATATATCTTTAACTCTGATGTCCTTGGCAACGTTTCATACAAATGTTTAATTAAAATTTAAATGGCGCATCAAAGTTTTCGCAAACAACGAACACGTCTTTTGTTCCCATGAAAATCCATGCCTTCAAAGAGGAACTTTGGTAAATATAAATTCAAATTAATAAACATAAAACAATAAAGTAAGTCTTTGTCGGAAAGAGTTTCAGGAAAATTCTTTTCAATGGCAATTTAATGGAGATAAAGCAAAGAACAATGGATACGCCTCTTATAAATTGGGTATTCTGCTTTAATTTGCATGAAAAAGGAATATCTAATGAAGAGGCGAATTAAAAACAAATCACCCTTCTAAAAAAATTCGGGATGGCAACACCATTCGGAAAGGTAGATATCGCAGCAACTATATGCATTGACAATATTATAAGGATAACTTGTTTTATATTATAGTCTAGTCGACAAGTGCCTTTAGGGCAAAACTTTTTTCGCCTTCTCCCAAAAATATGGTTGAGGTGTCATTCGATTCGCAATCGTATGTAGATAGTTTTTGAAAAAATGGAAGATGCGCTCGCAAAATTTACAAAAGTTATAAATAATTAACTGAAGAAAAGGGGTTTGGTTTTTTGCTTATATTTCAAAAACTATTTGAGATATTTCAAATCTGGAAAGAAAGAAGAGGAAAATTTTTAAAAAACAGTCACCACTCTCAGAACCGTAATTTTTAGTAGTTCTCCAAAAAAATCGAAAACCGTTCCCATGCGTAGTTTGACGTGTCATTAGCCGTATGACATCAACTTATCATATTTTCATGAACACTGAAGAACTATAGCTACACGTACCATGCATTATTTTAGTGTTCTTGTGAAGAATATCAGTTGACCGAATACCCTAAAAGTCATTCCCTCATCATGTCCTGCACTCAATATTACGATGATAATAATTTGCTAATTCATCTCGCTATACAAAAAACGTCAATTATGATATTATTGTTTACTTCAAAAATACTACTTTTAACAATAAATATTACTTTTACTGAGTATTTTTACTGAGAATTTATTCTAAAATTGATTTTTTATCTTCCACCAAAATAGAATCATTCCCTCACATTTTATAAGCACTTGTCCAGTACTTTTGCATTTGACTTTTAGCTACCACTACCACATACCACATTATAGTAGAATATAATGTGGTATGTGATAGTAAAACGTGGTAGAATAAGTTTTAGTGTGTGCTGCATGCATATTTCACAACGAATTATCATTTTTATTTAATTTTAAGTTGTAAGTTAGAAACAGAAACAATATAAAAATCAAATTGTCCCTACTAATTCTGTCATTTTCATCTTTATACTCAACACTAGTTTTTGCCCACGGCTCCGCCCGCATAGACATAAAATACAGAAATTTGTTTTTTGGACAGGGTTTGCGTAAAATCCGTTCTCAGTGAGTGCCTACGTTCTGAAAAGAGTAATTATGCCAAACTCCTGATCAATCGGACCCGTAGTATCGTAATCTCGTGATGAGTCAATTAGTCAGTCAGTGGTATTTCGCTTATATACAATTTTTGTCGATTATATTTCACCGAACGACGCCGTCGCTAATGTATTATTTTGTATTATACATTCAATTTTACTTAAAATCACAGATTAAAATTGTACATTTCATGTGAAATATATAGATTCATTTACTTATTTTTTATGCAATACTGGTATGAAGTTTTTAGAGCATATGCACTTCTTCAGCAATTCAACAAAAACGACAACGCCACTTCAATAAGAAGTAAACGGGAAAAATCCTTTTATTCATTATCCCTGATTACCCTTTCAGCGGAATTACGACCGGACCGGCCGTGGCACGGATATACCCTGAAAGGTTTATTATTATGGTATAGATGCGGTTTATATACTTATTTGGATATACTTTCGGGGTAATAATCTACCATCTTTATTAGTTTTACATAATTTAAAAAATAAACCACTATCTTATGTACATATGAGGTTTGGAAAAAAGGTTTTCGTATTTTATAAACAAGACAATTTTTCGTCATATTTTATTTACATTTAATTACAATGTAAATAATATTAAATAAATGTATATATAATTATATTTCATTAGTTCTTCGGAAGATGTTAATTAAAACACAATTGAGTTTTTTCGGTGGCGAAATGAGGCCCTGCAGGGTGATATTTTATAGTAAAGTCCACTTGGCTGCGTTTTTTGTTTATACATCGTGTGTTAACCACCGCGCGTAGAATTCGACACAGCAAATGAAGTTCGATTTAAACCAATCGGGTTCAAAAGGTGTCGGTGGCGTGGACAAAATACCGTCTCCTGTTTTTATTATTTACAATTCTTGTTCTTTTAATTTGCAACTGTATGTCAATCGTGACCCCGTTAGTATATTTTAATGTTGGATTTTGTTTTACGATTTTTTAGGCTGGTTATGTAACTAAATAATCGATAACTAGTGGTCACCCGGTAGTCTAAATTGGACTTGAATTAATTAAATTTTTATGTTTGGTTGTTATCAAGTAGAATAGTTTACAGGTGCCATTTGTGGAAGGTCGGGGCTGGGACTGCCCGAAAATTATGATCATTGTTTTATTAGATTTGAAACTGTATCTAGAGAAATTGTATAAATAATACTATAACACACGACAAAAGAAGGAAAAGTTTTATACAATTTAGCGAAAAAAAGGTGGTTTGGTTTTTTTCTAATATTTCAAAATTTATTAAGATATACAAAATTTGTAAAAGCACCCTTAAATAGCAGAAAATTCTCTAACAGAATTGAACGTCCTGAAACTGTACAGGCAACATTTATATTTTAATTATCGGCGAAAATAAGACTAAAATCACGCGATTTGTCTCACTTGCGCGTCGAGCGACATACGAACAAAAGAAAATAATTTAAATCGATTAAATGTGAATATTAAGGAATAAAAAAATACGTTCTATTTTGACAAATAAATAAAAAAAATTCGTGGGCAATTTTCAATCAAATATTCTTTTGGCAGTTGATTAATTTTTACGAATAGAAAGTTAACATAAAAATCCAGATAAACTTTTTGGAGCTATTATTTAACGGCGTTTAAAAATATCCCCGTTAGAGGAATTTCAAAATTTTCATTTTTCACTTTTTTATTAATAGATAATTTAACATATGAAATATTAAAAACTTAAGTAACGAAATCAAAATTTTTATCCTATTATCCGGAATATTTTGTTTTCTCATCTGTGAAAGCGACACAGCAATGATTTTTTTTTTAATTTATAATGCCTATTATTTAAAAAAAGTGTTATAACCAAATGCGTTGCTTAAAAGATTTTACAATTTTTTTGTTTCTTTTTTTTCGGGACTCTAAGGCTTAAAACAATAATGAATTTTTAGAATAAAATCATGTTTTATTTTTTTTAATTAAAAAAAGCATTTTTTTATATTTTTAAATATTAATATTACGAAATTATATTTTAATTATTATATATTGCGCTTCTTATGTAATGAAAAACAATTATCCATTTTTATTTGATTATTGAATAAACAATTTGTTATAAACCAATGAAATTTTCTGCGATAAATTTTTAATACGTAAACACATTAAAACAAGCGTATTTCCTAATTACGAAAAGAAAATACAATTTTTGTATAACTTTAAATAATTTCGTGCATTTTTAAACTTGCCGTTTCCTTTTACTTTTTCATAATTTTTACGAAAATAATTTTCAAAATATTAAAGATACAATATTTGTCAAATTTTGTAATAAATATTCGATTTATGACTCAATGACACCAATTCTACTAATTTAGGATTCACGTCTGTCCGTCTATCTTTTTACAACTTAACTAGAATTTGACGATATTTTAGTCAAATTTTATCACAAGTATTTATTCCATAATGTACCTAATCTATAATTATCATTTTTAAAGTTTTACACCCATCGTTAGGCGATAAAAAGTCCGTTTATTTGTCATAGTTAATCTCCAAAAAACCTAAATAGACTGTGATCAAATTTTGCATAGGGACAGACTATCTTCAACGAGTTAGTAATCTGTTCGTTTTATTTGCTTACCTAAGCCATGCCTTATATTACTATGAAATTGTTGATATTGTTGTATGCGGGAACAGGAAGGCTTCTGAAAGAAACAAAACGGAGCATTTATACTCGCTTCGACAGCGTATTTGTACTATTGAATCAAACACTAAACCGATCCTAAAAATTATTCCTCTAATAAGAAGCTCCTTGAGTAAAACAGACTTAACATTTGGTTTGCATATTTATGTTATAACAGATTCTAAAAATTCTTTCACTTTAAAAAGATCGACATCAAAACTCACATTAGAATAGAATGATTTATATTTTTACTTTTAATGAGTAAGGTAGTGGATAAAAATACACCACACAAATTGAAAATAAAAATATAAATTCACTCTCAATATGAATATGTAAAGGTAGCTTGAAAATATTGAGAGATGCGTTTGAAAATTTAAAAAGTAAAATATGAGCGTTTTTAAAAATGAATATTTTGAATTAAAAACTTGAGATATTTATCATTTAATTTTTTAGTGTAAAAACATAGGACGTAACGCGTAAAAATAGTTAAAATCGTAGTTTAACTATTTTCGGAGTTCTGAATAATTTTGCGTAACCTTTAACTACTTTTAAGAGAGCTCTTAAAACAAGATACATGAAAATTATTTCATAAGAAACTCGACAAAGAATAGTCAGTTTCTACGCCACCACATTATATTGATATGATCAATGCAAAAAGGAAGCGAAGTGCATGTCGGACTACAATGTTAACTGACAACATGAGCGAAGAAGTATTTATGAAAACCTTTCAGTTGACGAAGGTCATAACAAAGGCGGGTACACATAAATTTAAATCGAGTTACAAAAGGAATGAAAACAATAAATACTAGGAAAAAAAATACCACAAAAAAAGAAAAGAATATAAAGTATTATGAAACTCGTGGCTACTGGATATGAAGATGAGAGAATATATTTCTAGAATTAAAAAAATATAAACTATCTGATTACATATTTAAAAAAACTGTTCAAGTTTTAGATGTTTTGAGTTTTTTCTGTCAACCTTGCAAAACGATGCCCGTGCGATACAAATTAAAATTTTTATCCAGCTTTGATCCCGCACTTATCCGGCAAAACACTTGGTTTAGAATAGCAAAAAAGATTTTTAGAAGGTAATAAACTATACAACCATAAAAATCCGTATAAGAACTTTTTCATACGTTTTTAAATACCTATCTAAAGATACTCGCACACGAGTGCGTGAAAAAAAATTTGTCTTCCAATTTAATGGATGGGAAGTTACCCCTAAAATTCTCTTTCCTGTGTCTTTACGTGACTGCATGACGGTACACATAAGCCACCTGTCTGTATAATTCCATCAGAATTAACGAAAAAATGCTGAAACAGTTACGAACGGGTGGGCAGAGAGAGAGAGGACTTTTTTTAACTTTGGCTAAGGAACCATAAACACTTGTACTTTTATTAATAATTTACCTCTTTATAATTATTATTAATAAATTCTTAATTATCAATAAATTACCTCTTTTTTTTAGCAAAACCAAACGATCCTGAAATTCCCATAACCAAGTGACGCACGACGCTCATCAGAAGGGCAGCTCCACCTAGTGGCGGATCATCCTTCGCGGCGGGTTCCGATTTATGGCCGTCACTTCAATTTTTTTCATTCCCAACTGTTATCGGTTCTAGGAATAATTCAGCTCACCGACTGCTACTGACTTCCTGAACCGTATCGACTGCCCCAGTTTTTCCATAGATTACTTCATTCCGGATCTCATCTCGCACAAGTTTTTTTTTTGCTATCGCTCTTTTCATACCGTCTCGGACACGGGCGCACACCGTCCATAGACTTCGACCCTGTGACGTGCGTTGAATTCGAATAAGTTGCGCGATCTCCGAACGCTGCAGGCGGACCGGCTCGTATGACCTGTCAGTCGAAGTCGAGTTGCTCGATGAGACAGCTGGCCTGCGTTAGTTGTATCATCGATAACTTTGTTTTGGATAATTCTCAACGATCACCGGAACGGGTAATAGAGAACAGGAAAATCTGTCGCGGTTGTCGCCTTAAACTTTATTTATATTATGAATTCACACCTCGGAGAATTCTCGATGTCGACGTCGTTCGACGATTCTGTGTCTACGACTGTCTCATCAGCTAATCGAAGGTGATTAATGTTTCCCTCATTATATATATCCTGTATCCTTTCAATTTTAAAAATCTGTAAAACTGGTTTTAGCGCTGTCGTAGAGATTTTTAAATATAATATACCTGTTGATTTATAACTTGTCTGCTGTTTTGTTCGCGATTTCTTTCTGTACTCGGATCGACGTAGATAACTTTAACGTGTCAGGTTGCAAAATTTACGCTGAATTTTTGGAAGCTCCAACTTTTAATTAAGATGTTTTTTCCTGATATAGTACGATCCTTTCTATGAATTTCTTTTTATTTTCTACAATGCAAGACGTATTGTGTGTTTTTTATATGTAGCTATAGTGAATAACATTTATTACTCACGTATGTGTAGTCTAACACTCATAAATGTTAGTCACGATAAAATTTTAAGCGCTTGTACTATTTTAGGCATATGTGACGTTCGTTCATGAAAATAAATATATGGTTTGCAGTTACTTTTGTGTCCACTGCTACAGAAACTCGGAACTTATTCAATCTACTCTCGATCTGCGTCTCACAATTCCCTAACTGACGTCAAACAGTACTGAGCAAGATTACATGTACAGGTTATATATCTATCTCTACACGTACATAAAAGCGAAATGCCACTAACTGATTGACTGACTAACTCATGGCGAGATCTCCGGAACTAGAGATTCGATTGATTTGAAATTGAGTATAATTACATTTTTTTGGAACGTAGACGCTCACTAAGAACGGATTTTATGCAAATCCTACTAAAAAACAATCTGGTCTACGCGACCGAAGCCGCGGGAAAAACTTATTTATTGTGTATATGTATATACATTTTAGGTTGAGGAAAAACTTTTTTTGTATTTCATAAGTAAAAAGTTGCAGTAAAATAATTTTGGTCGCGCTGTTTGTATTTGATTAGTTTTAATACCGTTAAATAAGGGAACTTTCTAAAAAAAGAAAAATAAAAAGTAAAAACGGTGTCCCATCATATTTATATCTTTTTTTCTGTCCATCAAAGTAACTAAATCTGAATTAGAAATTTGATAAATTTTAAAGTTTTATTGCGAAAAAGGGAAAAATGCGATTCGAACCGCGCAAAAAATAGTGGTAGAGAAAAAACGGTCGGAATTGATCAACAAAAGGATATGGTTTTTCTCAATGATAATGTCAAACGACACTTATTTTTAATCACTCAACAAATATTGAGAAATTTTGGTTGGGAAGTGTTGATGCATCCACCACATAGCCCTGACCTGACCTTGCATCCTCTGATTTTTACCTGTTTCGGTCTCTTGAGAATTCTTTAGGTAATGTTAAGTTTACATTAACAGAGGACTGATAAAATTACTTGTCGCAGTTTTTTGGTCACATGTCCCAAAATTTCTACAGTAACGGTATTATGTCAATACCTACAAAATGGCATATATACATAATTCATATTACGATTTGAGCTGTCGCGTAGGTCAATACAAATGGAGTAGAGTGGGTATGGCATTTCGCATCTTGTGACCGGCATGTGGCGTCCCACGAACAACGTACAATAGGGCGGAAGTAGACAGGTGCCTATAGCTCCGCTAGGCAGCATTGCCGCGTTTACGGCCCCGGATGTCACGCGCAAGGATGCCTAAGAATATATTTTGAAAAGCGCACTTCTGTAGAATTTGGCTCAATAGTCACGTTAGCAGAAAACACGTACGAAAAGGTTAATAAAAATAAACCAATCATCATTAAATTGGAGCAGTTCAGTATCGGTTGAAAGTGCAAATCTAAAAACCATTTCAAGGAATATAGTTACTTATTTCTATGAAATTACATAAAAAAAAAGAATTTAATATTTCTGATATTTTGGAAAAATAGATTTGATTTCCTTTTCACCTCCAGTCTAAGATCAGATTATTTTCACCAGAATATTTCGTTATTTTCAGGCAGAGCTTAAAAATACGTATTTGTCAAACGTAAATGTCCGTAGGTGTCAAGCTCATACAATAACTTTCCAGCTTTAAGTAACTTACGAGATTCAGCTTAACAAATTTTTCATTAATATTCATGTATTGAGAATCGGATAGTATAAAATTATTCAAGTCGTATAAAATATCTGGCATAAATAATGAATAAACAACATTACAGACGAAAATTACAATTTGATCCAGACTGGCTAGGCAGCTGCTTGGATGATAGTTTTTTTTATGAAGTACAAGAAGCGATTACAATTGGTAACGTTGTAAATAATATAAAAATGATATAAAGCTTTATAGATAAAATATTAAAACAAATTATTTCTCTAAAATAGCGTATTTCTGTAAAAACAAAAAAAAATAGGTTAACCCTGTAGGCCAACGCTGAAACTTCCCGCTATTTTCGAGTTCAAAACACTCGAAAATATACGGGATTTGACGCGATTTTTTGAGTAAAAAAACGGTTTGTTTCGATTTCTTTCGACAACGATTTCTCGCAAACGAATCAACCGATTTTGACCCGGTTTACGACAATCGACGTGATTTTAATAGATTAAGAGTTGATTAAATTTTGGAATTGATCGGTCAAGCCATTTTAATGTTATCTTGAAAAAACCACTTTAAAAAAATTTTTTTTTTGTTAGTTTTTTGAAAATTTCTCAAAATCTACCGGTCCAAATCGACCCAAACTTTCAAGAAATCTAGGTTTGGTGAAACTCTTTAAAACGTCGTTTAGTGCGCTCGATTCGGTCAAGCCGTATAAAAGTTATAAGAGGTTTACATACATCCACACATACACGCACACACACACACACACACACACACACACACACACACACACACACACACACACACACATACACACACACATATCCACACAGCCATACGGACATCATCTCAGGGATGATCAGGGAAGCTTTCTAAACCCACAGAACGTCGAGATCTGATGAGAACTCGATTTTTGCAAAATGGGGTGAAACCTATAACTTCCCTAAAATTTTCAATTTTCTTAGCGGGAAGTTAAAAAATGTTTTCTTTAACAATTTTTATAGTTAATACATATTATATGTGTATAAGAACTATAATATCAAGAACAATAAAACCACAAAAGCAATTTGTGAATATGAAAATTACACATATTCAGAAGTATGATTGTCTTTTTAGCTAACACGAAAGCATTTTGTGTATATTCTCGGAAAAGTCGTTTTCAACGATTGGTACAAACTCATATATTACTATGTGCATGTTATCAAATCAAGCAAATTTGACAGTCAGAATGGAATATTTCTCTTTAAATAGACACTTGTCTGGAGACATGCTAGGTTTTTTGGTTATGTTTGGTAATATGAGGGTTGACCAGCGTATTTTTCGGACGCCTTCGGGTCCTCACTGATGTTGTAATTCTTTATAATAACAATATCTTCGGACATACAGCACAATCTACTAAGTATGGGACGTACTACTATAACACCATCCCAAATTAAACAACGAGGCTTGTATTAGATATAATATATATATAACTTTTTTTTTGTAAATATATAATATAATACATAGCACCCAGACGCAACATAAACATATGATGTTTGTCTTGTGCGAGAATCAAATTCACGCCCCCAGCTCAGCAGATAGGGTCACTACCAGCAGGCAGGTTTTAGATTATTCATTTTTAGACCCTCATTTAGACGAACTCTACTATCTGTCTTTATCGAATTCTCAGCCATGGGACATAGTCTAAGAGCAGATGTCAATAGTCCCCTTCGTCCATCTTTCTGCCTAATTATAAATAAACCCTTACAGCTCAGTTTATTTTAATGTCATAGCTTACAATGGCATTTTAGATATTGGTATTCTTATTGCATCGGGTCTGCCAGAAATGATACCCCACGTTAGTAGTTTCACCTAGATTTAGATATATAAGCTATTTTTAAATGTTAGTACGTTATGCGTGTCTAATAGGTATAACCCAAAGAAATTTCACTTCTTTTGCGTTTAAAAACTACTAAATGCAATAATTATATACAAAAGTATATAATTATTGCATATGTCACAGTAACGACATCCATTTTCATTCATAGTGCGCAAATTTTCTTTTTTAAAGGTTGTCAATGTTTTTTTATATCTAAAGTTTTTATAGGTATATTAATGTATACAAAGATTTATCTTTTTCCCGTGGCTCAGCCCGCGAAGATACATAAATTCATTCATAATCTTCTATATCGAGTAATCATGCTCTCGTTGTTTTCGATTTAAGTTCCGATTCTACACTTAGTTTCAACTGAGTTTTGTTCTCTATTCCAACAATAGCCCTCTACTTCAATTGCGCTAGCGCTCTTGAATCCGATTTCGATACCGGTTTCTTGTAAATTATTGCACAGGAGCTCAATAATGATAGATATAAAATATCATGTACATAATCCAAAAAAATATTTTATGTATGTGCTAAATTTCATCATCATCAATCATCAAAATCCGTCCAGCTGTTTATGGGTAAATGAATTATAAACAACCAAAGATCGTCACAAAGTATCACATTTGTAGTGTTGTAATAATTAAGATACAGCACTACAAAAGACGCAGTACAAAAATCTTATACTTCGTTTTAATTTATTGTAAGTTTCTTATTATTAAACCATTATAATTAATCATATTGCAATCGGATTGTAATCGGCTTATTAACACTCTGTATTGCTTTAGCTTTCGCTTTGCTTGACCCTCTCGTACCACACCTTCCTCTCTCCTCCTCCCTTTTATTCCTCATAGCACTCTAACTGGTGCGCCTCCTTTAAACAAAGCAAACAATAAGCATGGCTTACGAATAAAATTAAATTAGCGACTTTTGAATTAAATTAACGACTAATAAAATTATATTAACGACTTTTAAACGTTCCAATTATAAGAACTAAAACAGGTAAACAAATAAAAAAAACCGGCCAAGTGCGAGTCGGACTGGCGCACCGAGGGTTCCGTACAAACCTGCAAGGTTTACAAAGTTCGTTTTACCAAATTTCGAGATTCTATGTCAACGGGAAGTGGTCTTTAGGTTTTAATTCCCTTGCGTGTAGTTGCGAGTTTCAAAATATGCGGTATCAATGGTTGTACTTTTGCGTTTTGCGTTTTTGCGTTGACTTAGAATTTTTTTTCACGGGTTAAAGGCAATTAGATCTAAGTATTTGATATGAATTTCAACTTGATAGCTCTACGCGTTCATGAGGAAAAAAGTAATAAGTTTATATTTATTAAAAATATATATTTTGTAATGTAACTAAAATTTAAGGTTTTCGGAATTTTTCCTTTATGTGTGCTATAAAACGTTGCTTCATGCCAAATTTCAAGATTCTAGATCGACTGGAAGTACCCTTTAGGTTTTGATTCCCTTGCGAGTACTTGCGAGTTTCAAAATATGCAGCTTAAATTGCTGTTTCTTTTGATTGCGTTGACATAGAAGTTTGATTTTGTTACAGCTTAAAGGTATTATAGACCTGAGTATTTGGTATGAATATCAATTTAATACCTCTACGCGTTTATGAGGAAATGGGTAGTAAGTTTAAAATTATTTAAAAAATATATTATGTGATGTAACTAAAAATTTATGGTTTTCGTAATTTTTCCTTTATCTATGCTATAAGACGTTGCTTCGTACCAAATTTCAAGATTCTGAGTTCACGGGAAGCACCCTGTAGGTTTTGATTCCCTTGCAAGTGTCGAAAATTTGCGGCATAAACGGCTGTATCTTTTGATTGCGTTGGCTTAGAAGTTTGATTTTTTCACAGCTTCAAGGGACAGTAGACCTGAGTAA
Organism: Eumeta japonica; assembly: GCA_005406025.1. Taxonomy (NCBI): domain Eukaryota; kingdom Metazoa; phylum Arthropoda; class Insecta; order Lepidoptera; family Psychidae; genus Eumeta; species Eumeta japonica. The sequence goes on from BGZK01000112.1 coordinate 418,365, forward strand.
TTGATATAAATTTCAGCTTCATACCTCCACGCGTTCCTGAGAAAAAGGGTCTTGACAGACGGACGGACGGACGGACAGACGGACAACAAAGTGATCCTATAAGGGTTCCGTTTTTTCCTTTTGAGGTACGGAACCCTAAAAAACTACCTAACCTACTGTTACAGGTTATTAATCTGATTTTTCAAGTTTATTTTCATACCTAAGGAGTTGATTTAAAAAAAAATCTGGAACACGTATTTGCTTATTTGCTTGTACTTTTACGAGGTTTCGAGTCGAAACGTCTATTTAATATTGTAACTTCGAACCCCGTTTCTACTACATTAGGGTTGAATTTAATAATTTCTTTCCCTATTTACACATCTACATTCTAAAGGAAACCCCTAGGCAAAATTTTAGCTCTCTAGGAAGAGTTCAGGCTGGACGTTGATGAGTCAGTTAATGAGTCAGTCTGGCCTTTGCTTTTTACTTTACTTCTCTGTCTTTACGCCGAGAACGTCTATGAAAGGAAACTGTCGGCTTGATAGTTCGATAAAATAAAATTAATATTCTAGCTTTTTCTCACAGACTCGTTTCCTTGGTCGTAAAATAAATTCTTCGTCCTTATATCACTTCCACCCTGTATGGTTTCTGATGTCTTTTACCATTGCAAGATCGATTCTATTTTCGGTTTTGATTCAAATTTTTGTTCAGATTTCCTGTCCTGTTCTCGATTCCTATCCTTTTCCCGGCATCGGTTAAACTTTCGGTCTTGTCATCACGCAGGATAAGTAATACTTCCGATGAGATTCTTCACAACAAAAGCTACATCTATGAATTATATTATACCAAACATCCTACAATTGATAGACCGGTTGAAGCGTAAAGACGACATAAATAAATACAACCATTTTCACATATATAGTTATTAAATTATTTCGTTACTGATAATCTTAAACAAGTATATAGACATCCCTGAGACCGTAAAACAAGAGCAGATCGGAGCCCCCGGTCCTCGGTGGACGCGGCTCGTCCGCGACGAGCGTCGGCGGCGGCCGGTCGATCCAGCCCCGCCGCGCGCGCCGCGCCGCTCGCTCGCGACTACGGTGCACAACTTCGGCGAGCGGCTTTATCGAAAACATCCCTTATTTGTTGTTGAGGATTTGTATACCCTATAAGCCGATCCGTTTCCATATCCAAACGGGCTTTGTCGGGTAATCCCCGCGCGGGAGTGCGTAATTCGTGCAGCCCTGTTTATTGAGTGCTTACTCCTATCCCGTCTAATGAAACTCGCTGTTGAGCACACAACGAGAGGGGATGCTTCGCAGCTTATCCAATAAATATACAATAATTCTTTCGTCTCGATCTATGTTTTCCGTGCGTGATGATTTATATACGACGTTATTTAATAATATTTGTCATGATATACAATACCAGATGATTTAAAAAAAACCATCCAATACAATAGTCATATTGTTTAGATTCATGTTTTCTTACTTATTGCGACTCTTGCTGTATACTTATATGCCTTCGACTGCAAATATGTGCCTTATTTAATTGGATGATTTGAACACTATTACCTAAAAAAAATATAGATGACGTTTATGTTTTTTCTTGTTCGATTTTACAATGCAGTATCCTCCCTTAACATCGATCTGTTTACATTTTTACGTATTCTAATACTAAAATTATAAAAAAGAATAAAAAATTAAACACTACGCATCTGTTTGTGATAGACGTAGTTCTATTCATCAACATATATAATTCCCATTACAGTTGCCTACAACGTTTAGGTACACAACATACAGCATACAAATATATATAGAATCATAGCGTTATAGTATTGTAATATTCGTAGTCTATCATAGCACTTTAGCCATCACTGTCGCTGTGAAGCTCTTAGTACTATTGCGGGTAGTGTTGTCACCCTCGAATTTGGGGTACAGCGCTGTAGTCCATTTTTAGCGTCTCTGCGTAGCCCTTATTACTATTATGAATTGTGCTGTAGCGCTCGAATTCAGAGTACAGCGTTGTTGTCCATTATCACCATCGTTACGTAATGCTCAGTACTACTACGTGTAGCGCTGTAACTCTTGAACTCGTAGCATAGCGCTGTAGACCATTATCACCGTCTCTGCGCAGCTCTTAGTACTACTGCACGTGGTTCTGTAGCGCTTGTATTTATAGTGCAACGCTGTAGTACATTATCATTATCGATACCAAGCCCTTATTATTAAAGTGTGTAGTGCTGTAGTTCTCGAATTCGTAATACTGCATTGTAGTCCATTATCACCATCGTTACGTAATGCTCAGTACTACTACGTGTAGCGCTGTAACTCTTGAACTCGTAGCATAGCGCTGTAGACCATTATCACCGTCTCTGCGCAGCTCTTAGTACTACTGCACGTGGTTCTGTAGCGCTTGTATTTATAGTGCAACGCTGTAGTACATTATCATTATCGATACCAAGCCCTTATTATTAAAGTGTGTAGTGCTGTAGTTCTCGAATTCGTAATACTGCATTGTAGTCCATTATCACCATCGTTACGTAATGCTCAGTACTACTACGTGTAGCGCTGTAACTCTCAAACTCGTAGCCAGCGTTGTAGATCATTATCACCGTCTCTGCGCAGCTCTTAGTACTACTAGCGTGGTTCTGTAGCGCTTGTATTTATAGTGCAACGCTGTAGTACATTATCATTATCGATACCAAGCCCTTATTATTAAAGTGTGTAGTGCTGTAGTTCTCGAATTCGTAATACTGCATTGTAGTCCATTATCACCATCGTTACGTAATGCTCAGTACTACTACGTGTAGCGCTGTAACTCTTGAACTCGTAGCATAGCGCTGTAGACCATTATCACCGTCTCTGCGCAGCTCTTAGTACTGCACGTGGTTCTGTAGCGCTTGTATTTATAGTGCAACGCTGTAGTACATTATCATTATCGATACCAAGCCCCTTATTAAAGTGTGTAGTGCTGTAGTTCTCGAATTGTAATACTGCATTGTAGTCCATTATCACCATCGTTACGTAATGCTCAGTACTACTACGTGTAGCGCTGTAACTCTCAAACTCGTAGCCAGCGTTGTAGATCATTATCACCGTCTCTGCGCAGCTCTTAGTACTACTAGCGTGGTGCTATAGCGCTCGTATTTATAGTGCAACGCTGTAGACCATTATCACCATCGTTACGTAATCCTCAGTACTACTACGTGTAGCGCTGTAACTCTCGAACTCGTAACACAGCGCTGTAGACCATTATCACCGTCTCTGCGCAGCTCTTAGTACTACTAGCGTGGTTCTGTAGCGCTTGTATTTATAGTGCAACGCTGTAGTACATTACCATTATAGATATGAAGCCCTTATTATTAAAGCGTGTAGTGCTGTAGCTCTCGAATTCGTAATACTGCATTGTAGTCCATTATCACCATCGTTACGTAATGTTCAGTACTACTACGTGTAGCGCTGTAACTCTCAAACTCGTAGCCAGCGTTGTAGGTCTTTATCACTGTCCTTGCGCAGCTCTTAGTACTACTGCACGTGGTTCTGTAGCGCTTGTATTTATAGTGCAACGCTGTAGTACATTATCATTATCGATATGAAGCCTTTATTATTAAAGCGTGTAGTGCTATAGCGTTCGAATTCGAAGTACAGCGCTGTATATATTATCATCGTCGCTATCTAATCCTTAGTACTATTGCGCGTGGTGATATAGCGCTAGTATAACGTTGTAGTACATTATCATTATTGATACGTATCTCTTTATTATTATGATGTGTAGTGCTGTAGCGCTCAAATTCGTAGTACAGCGCTATAGCATACTATCACCGTCGTTTTGTAGCCCTTTGTTATTACTACGTGTAGTGTTGTAACGCTCGCACTCGTAGCTTAGCGCTCTATTACATCATAATTAACGGTACGTAGTCCTTGGTGCCGCTACGCAGTGTCATGTTTACACTCGTAACACTGCGATGTAAAACATTATCTACATCGCTGCGCTGGCATGCAGTTATACTGACAGCCAGTATAAGTGTGCGTAGTGCTGTAGTGCTCGCGTTCGTAGCACAGCGCTGTAGTACATTATTGTTATAAATGCGTAGCCGTCAGTACCACAACACGTAGTGCTGTAGCGCCTGTACATGCAGTACGTTGCTGTAGTCCATTATTACATCGCTGCATAGCATCTAAATACTGTTGTATGTAGTACTTAGCCTCATAACCTCAACTCAACGATTGTGTGGAATCTTTTGACTGCTGGGGCCACCGTCTAGTTGACCACCATTACCTGCTCTGGGAAAAATCACCAACTAAAGTAATCCGCAAAGTTACAGCAAGTTTTTAAATTCGCATCAAACTGTCCTGCTTTCAAACTCATGACAAGACACAAACAAGAAATCAGTAGTTTTCCCTGTCTACTTTCGTTTTAATTTATTTTTAAAAATATTTTATGTTATTCATTAACACCTTTTACTGAACATTGCGTTTATGTTCACACGTTATTCAAAGTATTGAATATAGGTTAACTAATTACATATTATGGCGATATATATTATGTAGTATATATTATACTATGACAATGATGTTACTATTTTTATGTTCATCTTATATTATATTGCTAATAGGATAATCAATTTTATATTTATTCATAAAACAATAAAAATTACATATCTTAATGAATTAATGGGTTTTTACCTATGTGCGTAATTACGTATCTTTGGCTATAATACGAAAAATTAATAGTGTAATTAAAACTCACTAATGTATAGTGAGATGAAATAACCAGTGACGATTCAGAACATGTCGATAAAGTTTTGCATACGCTTATCTGAAAACGATGAACCACTCGTTTCGGACTCATCTTATTACAAGCACTCACTCTCCCACCGAGAAAATAGCATTCACGGCGTTCTTCATTCCTGTTATCTCCCGTGCTCGTCGCGGCTCATCGCCATACAGAAGTCGCCGCATGCTCATTCTTTATTGTCGCTGGTCATTTTAACGTGAAGATAAATATCGCATCAATACAACGAAAAAATGTGGTTCAACAGCTAACTTTGCGGGCCGGCTCCAAAATTTCCTGTATTATTTCGAGGATAACGTTTTTGAGCTCAGAAAGCACTAAAAGTTACTCAATTTTGAAAATCGCAATTACCAGCGGTCTATTTCAGAACTATAACAGTATAAAAGTGACCTAATTGTTATTTTTCAAACATTTTGACAAAAATATCTATTGTATAAAGCGATAGATTTGAACCGGGCTCACCTTTTTGAATGTCATTTTACCTGCTACAAATCTAAAGATTCTTTAAATACATATTTTTTAATTTTTCAGTAACAATATCCATTGACCAATTTAATCAATTTTAACAAAAATTTTAACGCTTAACACATATTCTTAAGCGAAAAAATAGAATTTATTTCAACCTTGTATTATTTTAAAAAATCTAAAAATTTATACGAAGAAACACTTATTTTTAATTTTTTGATCACAATACCTTTCCAAAAATGAACTAGTTTCGATGAAGTCTGCAACATTCAACGCAGTATTATTAACAATAGAGCTGATTAGATTCTTACATTATTTGTTATTATGTTTACATTATTCTTTTTACATGATTACAAAATTAGTGGTGATCAAATATAATTTTTTTTTGTTATCTCCCGTAACACGAAATCAACTCTAAGAACTATAACAATTAGTTCACATTTTTGACTATTTCTAAATATGAAATGACCTTAGCCTTCTCAGGGTCACGAAGAAATAACCTGGCAGGTACCCTCATCTCCCACCATCTAATTTCATACTCACTCATTTTCCATCTAAGATTTGTTTTCCCTAATCTTTACAAAAGTAATCTAAGTGAAATACAATTATACCGTCCATAAATACATTAGCATGTTTACGTGTATTTCAATCCCGGTAATACTGAATCCGTTTTTCTTTGAAAATGTGCTTAATTCATCTTCAAGCCCGATGGCATAAAGTTAAATTTACACAGTTTCTAAACAAACAGACAGAAAGCAATATAGACAAACAAACAGACAACTATTTAAAAAAAACGGTTATTACAGATGGACGTGTTAATTATTTTATGAATGTATTAACATGTATTTGGCTTATTTTATTTTGTTGCTCACAATAGACGTTTTCATGATTTCAAAAATAAGAAATTCTAAAATATGTATAAAAGTGATTGCTTTGTTTTAGCTCGGAGGCTGCTGTGGAAGAGCTAAAATCGGCGTAACCTAATTTCTTAGATATACTGTAAAGTATTTTCAGATACGCTCATTTCGGTTTACTCTGGACAAAGGCTATGCATTATTCATCTTAACGAAAATACAGTCAGTTATTTAAAATTGAAATAAGTTTGTAGGCGAAATATTTATAGCGGTTCATTAAGAATTATTTATTTTTAACGCAGTAAATGTATTGTCGAGTTGATAATTATTTATAAATACTGTACAAATAACAGATAAAGGTCGTATATATAATAGAGTGGCGATGGCCGATCGGTCTACGTCTCGCAATTCTAATCCGAAGGTACTCATCGTGTACAATTTCAAATAATAGTATAATTAAACAGTACACATTTCAGGTGAACCAAATAAAGCAGTCGTATCTCTGAGCAAATTAAGCGGTCGATGTCGAATTTTCACCAATACAATGATACATGACCGTTGGCAGTCCCCGACTGAGTCAGCGTACTGGGTCCTAGATCCAAGCCCTAAACTTAGAGTATGCGATCGTGTAAGGGTATGTCTTTGTAGAGGGGCGATAAAAACCTGATATAAATAGCCGATTTTGCTATCGGGTTTTTAGAACTATTAGGCTCCTATACATAAAATTGAGGTTTTATATAGAAAAGTAAAACGAATAAGTATATGAAATTATATATTTAATCGATGGAAGTATGTGCCATTATTGTCTATGCACTTTCGCCATTTTATACGTAGTTCATTGATTCCATAGTTGAAAAAATTGTGGGAGCGAGAAACAATAAAATCTTTGAAGGCGGTTTGGTCTGCCCCCATAGGAATTGATTTTTTTTCCTTGCAAGAAAATATAAGAATTGCGAAAAAAGTGATAATCTGTTGGAGCAAGGTCTACGGAAAACGGTGGGTGTCTGAGACATCTCAATTATAGTTCCTCTAATTTAACGCCCATCTGTCGTGAAGTGTGAGGTCCTAGCGTTGTCTTGAAGCAGCAGTGGGCTAGAGTTGACCATTGATCAACCTCAGTTGACAATTGGCCAGTCTCAGTTGTTGAATAACGAGCTTTTCCATCATGGTTTGCAATTATTGACAATACAGATCTGCTGGTAATCGTCTCGCCGGATCTTAAGAAGTTGTAGTGAATGACTCCATCACTGATCTCCCAAACGCACACCGGTACCTTTTTCTGAGCCAATTTTCGCTTGAGACAGGATTTAACCGGTTCTCCTGGATTCTATCCTAATAATCTCCTGGTTGGACGTACTAAAATAACACTAACAATAGCAGACATTAAGAAATTCGTAAGTTTTGCATAAATACTTGTCTTAACATTAAAATGTCTTTTCGATTGCCTCAGTAAAGGTCCCATTTCCAGCGAAAATGCGTATCCTCTTTCGTGTCTCTTACTTTTAAGTTTAAGTGATTGATTGAGGTGTTTCCATACGTATGGACAAGGAAATACATGATGATGAAAAATATTTTGAAATGTTTTGATAATTTATTGATAAATCGAAAAAAAAACCCTAAAAATTGATGTTTCTAGGGGGTTTCTAAAGAGCACTTTTGAACCAATTTAAATACTATTATTTTTAATTTGTAATTTTTATATGCAAGGTTGACTCATTATTTAGAGTGTTTTTTCACTGTCTGAAAATCATGAAAATTTTTGAAATAATGCATTTTAAAATCGGCCTTTTCACGACCTACGACTTACAAAGAACGAGAATAGAAGTACTGATATTAGTTTATAATAACTAAAAACGTTAATTTAAAACGTTAATTAAAATGATTTTTAAAATTAAGATAAATTTGTAATTTATTTATACCTAATTAATAAATATTGTTTTGGCGCTGATTTTTGGTTTTTCTTATTTTATTCTTTTTGTTATTGAGTTCATTTTCAATGTTCCCGAAGGTTACAAAAACACTAGATCTGCGAAGTTTTAAAATTTAATTACCTTTTTATTAATTTATAATTTTCTTATTCAGTAACAAAAAGTTCTTCGGCATGCTACTTTTATGGCGGATTGTACTAAAATGAAAAACGCAATCACATTGTTTATCAATAACATATCCCGCCTCATTTGCGTACAAAAAAAAAACAAATTTATTAAATGAAATAATTCTCATACTATTATTTGATGCGAGATAAATCGTAAATTTTCCAATCACATTTTATGACGTAGTGCGACTCGGGTAAATAGCTTTCATTATTTCTTCGATATACTTTAACATCCCTCCCTTGCTCAGCGAGGATGAAATATTTACTTTTAATATTTGGGATTCTAATGCAATTTTATAAATGATTGATTTGTATCCCGCCTTTATAACTGTTTACATGTTTCATTTGAAACTAAAAATGAAAAGAATCTTTACTGATTTAACAAATATATAACCATTTCATCGAGAAATAACTACATATTTACATCTTCTTCGATTACTATTATTTGTCAAGGCAATCAACTTTGTTGTCCTTTAACATTAACAATCCTAACTTTTATTGAGTTTTGAATTATCTCCTTATTTAAAACATGTTTGTTGAATTAATACAAAAATAAAATAACGACAATTACCAATTGTCATTTCTTTTTTAATCAGTAATGATTTTTTAAATCATGAAGTTCTATTCGCATTTGTAGTGAAAATACTTCAAATAGTCTCCTTTAATTCATGTATTTGATGACACATGGAGCGAATACTAGCAAAAGCAAAATCTTGTATAATTTTTAGAATTAAAATCTTAGAACATTAGATATCAACGTTTAGAATTGGTCCCTTAAAACATATAAAGTATTAAAAGTAGACAAAATCGTGATCGCATAAAATTAACATTGAAGGGACGAAAGTGATAATATTGACTTATTTTTTTTAATTTTTGGTCTTAGGAAACTTGTATTATTTTTATGTTGCATCAAGCACAGACAAGATAAATGTTAATGATGATGCGGTCAACCCGGCCAATATCCAGTGTCCGCCATTGAATAAAACATCAGGTGCGCGCGCGTTCGCACCCAATCGTTTCGTTTGAATATTAAGGCTCATGTTTTCCTTTTGCTGCAAACCTTTTTCCTCTAAGTGCTGCATGAAAAGCTACCGTTTAAAACACACACTATTTTGTCAGTCTACATCGAGAAATCGTGGAAATTATTACTTAAGCAATTCTACAAAAATATGAAGTTGTTTATGTAGCATATTGCTATTTTGTAATTTGTAATTTGATTAATACTATTTATCTAAGGAAAAACATAGGGCCATTTTCTTTTCTAATTGTGTATGAAAATAAACAAGATACGAGTTTTTGAAAGTTCCCGATTGGATCGAGAGAGAACTAAAAAACTGACCAAGTGCGAATCGGACAACTAAAGAACCGACCAAGTGCGAGTCGGACTAGCGCACCGAGGGTGCCGTACAAACCTGTAAGTATATGATATAAAGTTTACCGATCACGACAATCAAGTCATAGTTATGGTATTTATATTTCAAAAAATGAAACCCATAACATTAAAATTTGGAAAGTTGGAGGAGTGCAAATTTAAAACAAAGGTCTCTTTATCGTTACAGTAATCCTTTATTTTATATTAACACATACCATTTACTTTATAATATAACTGAAATACCTACATTACCCTTGCAGTACTCTTGCAAAAGTTCTTTTATCAAAGTTATTTATTTACAAAGTTTTTTAATCACTATTTAGAAATCTGGTTCAAAAATACCAACTAATTATTAAATTGGAACCAGATCTGTAAATGGGGACTGAACAAGCGTCTACCTGTTGCCGTTATCAATACTGTGCGAAAACGAGCAAAAAAAAAATCGCGTTTGTTGTATGGGAGCCCCCCTTAAATATTAATTTAATTTAATTAATTATTTTTAAAGTGAATATATAACTAAATATTCTGTGAATATTTCAAGCGTCTATCTGTTGCCGTTATCAATACCGAGTCAAAACGAGAAAAAAAATCACGTTGTTGTATGGGAACCCCCTTAAATATTTATGTTATTCTGTTTTTTTAGTATTTGTTGTTATAGCGGCAACAGAAATACATCATTTGTGAAAATTTCAACTATCTGACTATCAAGGTTCATGAGGCACAGCCTGGTGACAGACGGACGGACGGACAGCGGAGTCTTAGTAATAGGGTCCCGTTTTTTGCCCTTTGGGTATGGAACCCTAAAAATGCAAGCTATGAAATATAAATGTATTATTCCTAGAAAGAATTGTTCACTACATTTTCAAAAATTTCAAAGCAAAGCAAATAATTTTCGTTCGCTTACAATTATGTTAATTCAATCAAGAATTTTAATTTTATTTTGGATATTCTTATCCTAACCACTTTTGCATCACATCATACTGACAATGGCCAATCCATGAATTACCTAATCAGCTAGACGGGAGAACTCTGAATTCAATTGAAAAACAATTGTGATATTGTCAATTGAGTCCATTAACCATGTATATGTATGAATTCCATTGCTTGCTTTTTCATATGTTTATTTACTACACCAAACGAAAATCAGCGACTGGTATACTCAATAAAAAAAGATTATTTATTATAACCAAACAGGTACAATTGCCTCCTAAAAGCTAACTTCGTTAAAAACTTTATAGTCATTGTATAAGTAATTTAAGAAAAATATATCATTAAACAAATTCTTACAGATTGTTTTAATTTGTGCGGTACAGAGTTGGCCGCAGTCAGAAATATTTAATATGTACTCTTCTCAGAAACTACTTTTTCAGGGACTAAGTTGGTTAAAAAAAAAGAAAACATAAGAGATTACGCCTGTTTGTGTAAGGGAACGTGATCGTATTCATCCGGCATACACGATAAGGTTTGGGGCACATTTGAATCAATCAAGCCGGGCTTGCGTGCTGTATGTATGGTGCACGATTTGTAGACTAATAGCAGCGTTCACTTCGCTCCATCTAGCTTAGGCCGCATAGCGAAATCGTCGTCCGCTTTGTCCGCCAGCGGCCTATAGTCGACTCGCGATTTAGCTCTGACCTATCTCAACCGAAAGCCCCGTATCTCAACCGAAAGGTTCGTATTTGCATATCTCTGCGGGACGTATTATTCATGCAGATAGACGACTCACGTAGGTTGTTGCCCTATAACTAGTCGAAAGCGAACTGTGGTCGGTTTGAAGCTGTTACACCACTAGGGGAGTTAATGAAAGGTATCCATTAATTAGGAAACAAAAAAATCTACGAACTTTGAAAAGTTTGGGCTTATTCAATTATTTTTATTTGTGTCTTAAAATGTAAGCATTGATCGCTAACGAGTAGGCGTAAAACAGCTGCTTTGAAAAATCGAAGGAAACCGATGATATGGAGTGCGGCACTTAGAGAGTAGAGATTTTATAGTTCAAGAACCGGCCGTTCAATTCGCTGATGCGAGGAAAAGTTTATTGGCCAGCGGCGGCGGGCCCGGCGCCGGGGGCTGCACTTCGGATCGGGCTCGACGATAATTTTCCACGCGTTCAATTATGCAGGGGGGCACGTACGACATCGAAGGTCTGGCGGGCTGACGAGCGAGGGCGAGATGACGGGGGACCCGCGGCGGCGAGCGGGCGGGGCGAAGGGGCCGGGGCGCCGAGTAGCATCTGACCCATTTACAGAAGCGACGGACGAGGAGAGCTCGCCCGAGGCGCGGAATGGGACGCGACGGGAGTCCGCCGCGGCTCGCGGCCCGGCCCGCGCCCGCGGGGCCTGCTCCAAAATCAAAATTACGCTATTAATATTTTCTGTCATTATTATGCACTAGAATAAATACGATTAATTTTTTGATGAACCCCAAAAGGGGAGACAGCACCGCCATCTCCGTTAGACGCGGTCGTTACCGGCTCGTATGAACAGTTCAGTATTTTTTCGTTCATTACTTATAGTACCTGTTGCTTCTTCCACGAGAGCGTAGCTTGTCGCACTTCCTACTATGAAAATTAAAAATTTTCGAAAATCGAGTTTTCATTAGATCTCGACGTTTTGAGATCCAAGGAAACTATTTTGACGGTTCCCGCGAGGGTGTCACTATGTCTATATTTATGTCTCTCTCTCTCTCTCTCTCTCTCTCTGTGGGTGTGTGTGTGTGTGTGTGATGTGTAAGTATGTAAACCTCTTATAACTTTTATAACTTTCGAACGGCTTGACCAATTGGAACTAAACTTTAGCATTCGAACGAGTTCCATCAAACTTAGATTTTCTAAAAATTTGAAACAATTCGAACTGGTAAGTTCCAAGATATCTCAAAAAAACTACAAGAAAAATTTTTTTCAAATGTGTTTTTTTTGGAATAACTTTTAAAAGGCTTCACCGATCGACTCCGAAAACTAATCAGCTCTTAACAGTAAGAAATCACGACGATCGCCGTTTGACCCCACAAAATCTGTTGATTCGTTCGTAAGATATCGTGAATACAAAAATCGAAAAAAAATATTTTTTCAAACAAAAACTCCCTATGTTTTTATCTGATCAATTTTCGTTTACAAATTATTTGTAGGACTTGCAAAATTGCATCGATTGCTGTTAATTGCGTGAAAATTGGTTGACTTATTCAGAAGTTATAGGCAGATTGAAAATTAAAAAGAATACAGTTTCATCAATTCGTTGAAGAAGCATCATTATTGAATCATTTAAAAATAATATTTTAAATATCAACTTAAAAAGCACTCGCTAATTTTTAAAGACTGAGTTTGATTGTAGCAAAAGTTTTCTGGAATGGCCTATAAGGTCAACTGTTTTGTTGAATGTTTGATCTCGAAAAGCTTAAAGATAAGTCTTTGAGCTTTGAAACAACTTTTTGAGATTAAGGAATTTTGAACTTAAGGTATTTTTGAACTCAAAGAGTTCAAAAACACAATTAATATCGTAGCGGGAAGTTTTAGGGATGGACGCAGGGTCAACCGATTTTTTTCTTGTTAACGGCTCTACTACAGAGTTTTTCATTTGCTCTAAAGGTTTGCTCGTAATCTAATATACCGAAAGCGTGAGCTATATTGTACTAATGAGAATAGACGTAATTATAAAAGTTAATAATACCCATCGTAAACTTTTTTTTATGATATATAATATGTTAAATTATTAAATATATTGGAAGACTGAAACTACGTTAGAGGAAGGATTTAAAAACCCATTAGTTTATCATAAAGTTTATAGTTACTTTGAAGTCTTGTTTCTTCGTTCGATATCAATCGGAAATCTATTTGATGATATCCATCGATAGAGTGAATGGAAGAAATCGAAATGGTTGCAGACATCTAATTGAACAGATATGTCGTTTAGACTAGAGATAATTTTTTTTAATATTCACAAACCTCATGGTCTATGCGACCTTCGAATACATTGTAAATGACTCAAATAATAAAAGGAATAAAAAAATTAATAAAAATGAAATGAATAAATAAATAAATAAGCGCCAAAACCGTATTTGTTAACTAAGTAAACATAAATTTTAAGTTTAAAATTTTTTTTTTCCTTAATTCCATAATAAAGCCAAGCAATAAAATTACATGTAAAAATTATCATTTTCAGTCATTTTGTCGTTAGAAACCGATATTAGTACTCCGGTTCACATTTCAATTGTGTTGAAATGATCTATTTTAAGAAATTCATAACTTCAAAAATTTTCATTATCTTTAAAAAATGAAAATAAAAATATAATGAACTCCCTAAAAATATCCATTTTTAACAGTTTTTTACGATTATCTCAAAAAAGTAATCAAACTTTTTCACAATCTTTCTTTGCTTTCATATATTGCTTGTCCGTACTCTTCAATTATTTGACATTTCAATTATTTATTTAAACCTTGATCTTACTATTTTTATTTCATTTATCTTTCTTGTTTCCTTTTCTTCTCGTTTTTTTTTCTTTTTAGTTGCGTTTATTTTCTTTTTTCTCTATATTTTCCTTTCCTTTTTATAGTACTCTTTTGTACTATACTTAATCTACTCTACATGTTCTTCTTTAATTCTAATCAGCACCTTATTCTACTTAACACTTAATCCAATATATATGAGCAATTTAAAATTTTCTTTACAACTTTGTACAACTTCTGATTCAACTAAATACTTTTAATAAGCATCATTTTTTTACTTTGATACATATTTGTACTTGTCAATTATCGATTAGTTCAACCCTAGACTGTTGTAAGTCTTAACTTGCCAAACTTATAAGAGTTGTACTTATAATTTCCAATTCTTAACAGAATACGATTTTTTGTCAAAACCTTTTATTTCAAGGATATTGACCTTACTAATTTCCATCTTTGTTTCTAGTGTAAGCTGTGGACTTCTTTATTATGTTCTTTTTTTTTAGCACCCCTTCGCAAAATGTGAGAAATATCTATTTATTTTCGTTGTCTATTTAATGGATTCTGCGTCCAAAAAAATTATTTAAAAAAAAATAAAGCATTTCTAGGTTAAAATTTGATAACCAAATCTTTCATATAAATAGCCTACCATTTTAACAACTAGACCATTAAAGCTTATTTTGTTCTCTGTAGGATTTAGCAACGCATTCTTTCATGACGAATATTTTTCGTTTCCCGCAGAAATTTATAGATTTAGTAGGGCGTTTAGATTTGCCTGTAAATTATGAGTGGGATCCTGTATTTTGTTAAAGCTTATATTAGGTCGGATAAAAGTTTTTTTCGTATATCATAAGTAAAAAGTTGCAATAAAATCTCTTTGGTTTGTATCTGAGTAGTTTTGACACCATTAAGTAGATGATTTAAAAAAAGAAAAATAAAAATTGAAAATGGTGTCGCGCCATTTTTCTATTGTTTTTATGACTACCAAAATGCATGAATCTAACGTGGAAATTCAATACATTTTGAAGTACTATTACAAAAAAGGAAAAAATGCGACACAAGCCGCGAAAAAAATTTGTGACGTTTGTGAACCAAATGCCGTATCGATAAGTGGCACAGAACTGGTTTAAGTGTTTTCAGTCCGATAATTTTGATGTCATAAATGAACCTCGTTCTGGTCGACTTGTTAGGGATAAATTCGAAGACATTTTAGAAACAGTAGATCAAAAACGGCATATTACTTCTTAAGACATAACTAAAGTGCTGGGAATTGTCTATAAAACATGTTTGACCCATTTGAAAAAAGCTAAATATACAAAAAAGCTCGATTCTTAGGTCCCACACGAGCTCACTGAATGAAATGTAATGAATCGTGTATTTATTTGCGACTCTCTATTGAAATGTAATGAGACCGAACCGTTTTTGAAAAGATTGATCAATGGTAATGAGAAGTGGATTACCTACAACAAGAACGTGCGAAAACGATCACAGTTAAAATATAAGCAAACACCGACTATAGCGAAACCCGGATTGACTAACAATATGTTGATGCTATGTGTATGATGGGATTGGAAAAGCGTTTTTCATTATGAGCTCTTACCGACTGGCAAAACCATCACTTTTATTCTACTGCCAATAGCTTATGAAATTCGGCCATGAAAGCAAGAAGTAAAGAAAAATGGCCCGAATTGATCAACAGAAACGGCCGGAATTGATCTGTTGATTTATTCCGGCAGATTTTTCTGTTGAAAGGGTATTATTTTCATCATGATAACACCAGACCACACACATCTTTAGTCATTCAACAAATATTGAGAGAGTTTGGTTGGGAGCTGTTAATGCATCCACCATATAGCTCTGACCTTGCACCCTCAGATTTTCACCTGTTTCGGTCTCTACAGAATTCTATATGTAGTGTTTGGTTAACATCAAGTGAGGACTGTCAAAAGTAATTGTCGCAGTTTTTTGATCAGACGTCCCAAAATCTCAACAGCAATGTGATTATGTCACCACCTGCAATATAGCAACAAGTTGTTGAAGAAATAGGCTATTATATATATACACATTATAATTAAATGTTAATAAAATATGATGAAAAAATTGTCTTGTGTTTGTACATAAAATACGAAAGAAACCTTTTCCCCGACCTTATAAATTGTGGAGTTGTAAGAGAAATGCTCGATTTCATATATTTACTTGAAATTATAGATTGTAAAAAATATATAAGAAAATTATTTTGTATTTCTAGTAATGAACAACTTCATTTATTACGAACTCAATCCTAAAGCAACGGTAGTAACTCAAACGATAAGATAAAAAGGTACGTAGCGTTCGGTATTAAGACTGTCCCCTTGTCACATGCCGTTAGAATGTTCGGCTCACGTGTCGATGTCGTGCATAGACAGTTTTTTTTTTTTAATAATGCCTCCTTCGTCGCCGGATCGATGGCCGAACGAGAGCCGAATTTAAATAGCGCCATCGTACAAAGCCGTCACGTGGCGGGCGGAGGGCGCGGCGGGAACTCCGCGCGGGCGGCGCCGGCCTCCCGAGAGGGCTCGCAATTAGCCGGTGTCGCTTCGACTCGCAAGCCGGCCGAAGAAACGGGAAACAGGCTTGCGGTTTAAAAAAAAATGAACGCCGGACTGTCTGATTCTGATTAAATTCGCCTAATTTTGTAGGACACGTTGTTGACCTCAACGATTTATGTATTTCATTTATAAATTATGTAAAACAAATTTTAGTAATTTTAACCTCCCCCCTCTTATGTAAGAATAAATAAGAATTGGTAGACATCCTCCTCCAATTGAGTCTTATATACGTTAAAGTATCTACTAAGATTTCATACAGTTTGTTTGCCATAACAAATTTTAATATTTTGACAAAAATTGTTTTGCTTACACCTCTATGTAATATTTTGATCAGTCCATGGGCTCGACAAGGACCCGGCAAGCGGATCCGCCCCTGGAACATCTCTACTAAGACTCAGTGCGGTGCCTCATTTATGACAATCACGTCGACATCTGGACAACATCAACATTATATTATCGATGTGGTGTGTATCTTCTTGTCCTCGTCTTGGGTATACGCTTAGAGTCTGCACTTTTTCAATTTTAGAATCAGCGCCATGAAGTTTTTTATGAAGTTTCACAGAGTTTTCGACGCGAAGTATTTGGAGCATACTGAACAAATTCTTCCGGGCGGCGCGGGAATGTTGCCATAGATACCACTTACCTCCACCGCGCCGCGGAGAACGCGAGCTTTTGAAAAACTTTGAAACTATGTGCGGAATTTAACCAATTTTTCTTACGTAAGAACCATAGAGACTCTCTTCTACCCTCTTGCCCAATCTAAAAGGGCATAACTAAACGAATCGATTGAGAAAAAGTTTTGACAATCTAACAAAATATTTATCTTTCAAATATACAAAGTTTTGTTTATCTTACTCTGTTCAATACGTACTAATATTTTTTTTCTGGCAATACGGGTAGAATAATAAATAATCCATTTTTAGTTTTCCGTCGAAATTGTGGTTAAAACTGAACTTTGACTATTTTTTTTTTATATCTGTCGAAATCGGATACTATTGTTTAAGTTAAGTAAACACAGGCCTCCTCTTCCAGTTGACCATAGCCTTGGTCTTATAACTTTCCTTTTCAAGTTGCATTGACGCTCGAATATTTGAGCAAAGCACATTTTTTCACTGAGAATTCGGCCTGTGAAAATTCGAAAAGAAACCATAACTTTAAACACCAAAAAAGACTAAGAGAAGACCTATTTTAGGCACAAAAAGAAATAGATTATGAAGTAGATATTCATGGATTTACGTTGAAATATTTTGGTTAGCGACCACACTTGAATCGTTTTAAAAATCACATTGGGACTTTAATTATTTCTATAAGTTCTAGTTTTTAATATTTTTACGGAGGTAAACTTTCTCCCATTTGAACTCCTTATTTGCGGATTTTTTTAAGACTTGATAAATATTCGTTTTTTATGAATACAGTAAGTTTACTATTCTACTATTACATTATAAATGAACATATTGACTTGGTTTTTTCTTTTCAAAAATTTAAATTATTCACAAAACTAGCTCTAAGCGCTAATTATTTAAATACATAAAAAGTGTTAAAGCGACTTTCCATATCATTTAGTTCATATACTTCAAATTTTGCAACAAAATATTATCTGCTTTTTTACATTTTAAAGATATATTTTCAAATAATGCCGAAATGCATTATCGTTCTTCATTCCTGTTTGAAAATTACAGTCGATTTTTCTAGTTTTGAATTCAAATTAATGGAATTTCGTTACAAACATACACTCATTATTTTACCCTCTTAGGGGATGAATTATTAAAAGTCTTTAGTTGGTGGGCATTTAAATCACAAACAGAATTTAGTGTCGCGAATGCATATACCTATTGAAAAGCTCTAAAGACTTCGTCTCGACCGTGATGAATCAGTAAGGACTTTCCACCACTAAATATTTAAATCCCTTTTAAACCACTTGAGTCGCTTGAATTGACAAAGAAAGCTTGAAAATGCAGAAAAAAAAAGAAATAATCAATTGTGGTGTATACGCATACGCTCAGATACGCTCGAATAAAACCGAGCGTGATCCGACTCATCGCTAACTGTGGCTTCATCTTACCGAAATTACGACTGGTATTAGACTTCAGTCATTCACCCCTTAGTCGTTAACCGAAATAATTGATATCCATTCAAATAATCGATATTACAATGCTCGTTTAAAGGCCGGCGTGAAATTCGTACATTTGCAACTGCATTAATAGTATTTATGGAATATTATACTCGTTGCTAATTTCAATCAAGGATTTGTAAGCTTATCGTATACTCTATACCATCTCATGATTCATGTCGTGAGCCAGATTAGAGATTATCCAATACATAGTAACATTAAATGTCTAGATGTAGTACCTTTTCAAACCCAAATAACAACCCCATCGCAGGGCACACGGAGCTCCTCTAAAGCCTTTTAAGTCCGCCCACTGCGTGTTGCGCTACAACGCAGGAAACTCTACCACTATGAATTTAGTCACGAAAGCGTTGCAATGGCGTGAAGTAGGAACGCGGTCGAGCATAAGGGTCGAGGGGCGTTGTACCTGCGCAATGTATCATTCGCAGACAATTCAGAGCGGCAGTTTCGTGCGTTGTACTGTACCAACGGCGACGATGTTAAACCTTTTACGATATCAATTTTTTTTGTTCATACAGATATCTTTATATGCCAATTTTCGGATTTTATCGCCCGCTTTAGGCTTGCATGAATTTTTATCCTTCCTATGATATAATTAAAGTTTAACAACAAAATCTATTCAAGTAATCTTAATAAACAAATCACATTTATATTAATTACATGATAGTTCTGGTTTAAGACTGGTCCTACTACATCATAAAATAACACATTCCTTTTTTTATGTCTTACTTAAGTCTTTGAGGTGGTTTTACACATTATAACAAGCAACAAATTATTGTTGTCAACAACATTTAACTAACCTAAAATAAAATAAGTTTATATAGTACATGTAAGTAAATATTTGCCTTGATTTTATTGGGTAGTAAGGTATATATTTCTTTTTAAGGTTCTATAATTCCATAAAGGACAGTCTAAAACGGAAGCCTGTGGGGGTACAAGAGCGAATTCATGGTGGTCATGAGGTCATGACCTCCCAGCGCAGCGTCTTTGTCTTACTGTTCTAATCGATTTACAGCCTGTTCTGGTCGAACCTCGACTACGTGACCGCCCTCCCCTTGATTCGAAGGCTGTCTATATACCACGGCCATTTTTCTCAATGACTACAATCACCATATCCACTTCAAATAAATAAATATAGAAATATTTTTGTCACTTTCGGGAGATGATTCTCGGATTATACGACTCAATGTCTCATCTGATATTTCTCATGTGATATGGGCAAAAAATATCTAACAATACCAATAATCCGCATTCTCAGATGTCTCGTACGATATGCAGTTAACGTACGTAGGTACGTAAAATATATTTGTACGAGATATTTAAAAGTACAAAATCTCTTTCGTTATGAACCTATTTATTCGCCAAATTTTATAATAGCCATTAAGTCACATGATCCTAGAATCACTCCTCTAAGGTAAAGCTCAAAAGAGAAGGAACTGTATCTAGGAATAACACGACCAATTATGGATATTCTTGTATTAGGTACTTCAATAACACATCATATTACCCCTAAATACAAGATACCGCGGGCGCAAGATATAAAAGATTTTTTGGTTGCGTGGTAGTAGCAATCTATCACTATTTCTTCGCTTTGGACGCAAAAAAAACGTTCGTCATAAATCTGAAAAATATTTTTCACGTTTAAGCTCATTCGGTGTTTGTTCAGTTTTTATCTTCATATTTGGCTTGCTTTTGCTTTATTTTATATTTACAATGTTACAAAAAGATTTATAGAACAATCAAACATTTCTTTTGCGACCTTAGAGTGTTCTATATTTATTGTATCTATATTTATTTATATATTAAAGATCTTAAGTATATATTTTGAAAAAAGCTCCTTATCTCCAAAGTGTACAAGCCAAAAAACTTAAAATAATAGTATCACACAATGTTTGAAACCGTAGTTCAAAAGTACATTAAATCATATCTGATTTATAAAATTAATGGACACTCATAAGGAGTATTTTAGAAATTACCATATTAAAACAATTTTTTTTTCCAAAATAATTTTCATAGGAAAGCCGAAAATTTGTACGGATTGAATTTTCAGTCAATAAATTAAAAGTCTGAACGCCATTTGCCGGTCATTGAAAAAATTCAAAATCGAAAACACGCCGTTTGTCGGGCGCATCGTCGCCTTAATATTGTCACTTTTTCATAATCAGTTCTGTAGAGAAATTTTAAATCGTTTTATAAATTATTTTTTTCTTAAACAAAAAACGTTCTGTAAAAAAAACCAAAAACTTTTAACACATTGGTATATAAACACTCAGACATTTTACTCTTAAAAATTACTAGAATACAGTAAATTAATTGCTACTTCCTTTTCTTTTTTTTTTTTATATTAATATATAAAGCTTAGTAATCTAAGCTGGAGTGTTATTTTAACCCTGATTTTAAATCAATTTTGAGAACTCTGATAAATGAAAAATATAATGATAATTAAATTCAATGTTTGTTGTATTTTTTATCTATCTTGTTTTATTATTGTATAGCATATATTAATATTTCTTATTAGATATCGCGAATGAAGCATTTACTTTATTATTTATCTGGACATTCTAATACAGATTATATATAATATTTATGTTTCTACCCTGTCTATTAGATATTATCTAAAATATTTTGTAGTTTTCTATTTACGATGTTTACAACTGCCTGTATACAATAAAAAGACCAATCGGCAGCCGAAATGGAAGTAGATTTCATTTTATTTTCATACTTAATTCATATGAAATATGTAATTTTCGGATTTCCAAAATATTAAAATGCTGTAATTCCTAAACTAGTTGACCGATTTGGCTCATATTTGAAATCGCCCTTTGTAATCGTCCATAGAACATGTACGTTGAGTTTCATTACGATCTCTAAAGATTGTAGACGCCATCGTGCTGACAAGCCCAGGTTATATCGTATATATATATATATATATATATATATATATATATATATATATATATGTGTGTGTATGTATATATATAGATAAACTTTTGAACCATATGCATTTTCTGTCTCGGCTCATCGAGTTAAGTCGGAAGAACAAAATTTTTCAAAAGTTGCGAAATGAGGACAAATACAATAGTTAAATTTTTATGAAACCTACTAAAAAGTCTCCTCACATATCTATCGACGTAACCTAAAAACATTACCAGACAAGTTTTTAATTCTCCGGTTTTGAAAAGAAATAAAAAATTAAACTTTATTTGGATTAGGTAAAATTATTAAATTATTTAGCGAAGTTCGGCATTGTTCGTACTTAATTGTTTAGCCTTTACTTTGTACCGCTTAATGGTAATGCATATAAATATGAAGGTGTAAGTATTGTTTATTTCGCCTTCGTAACTTAGTGATTCAAACGTTTCCGTGATTAATAAAAATGGTGACCGAATTAAGAGGATTAAGGACGAGTTAAATTAGTTGTTTTCCGTCATTTAACTTACCGGCAACGGGGTTGCAGCCGGGATTAAAATCGGAATTAGGACAGGGGTTGAAATCGTAATTCGAATCAAGATTGAAAGCGGTATCAGGATTGGAATCGGTTTTGCGTTTAGGATAGGACCGATATGAAGATTGGAAGAATTTATTGCAGATATATGCACGCGATCAAAAATTAATTCGTTCATTTTTGAATTGCTGAAAACCGTAAATTTTGGTTGATAATTGAAATCTTATGAAACCAGAATCAATAATGATGATATAGACTTGCGTCTATTTCCCAGAAGGATAGGCAGACTATAGATTTTCAGATCCTTGCATATATCTCTTATTTCAATGTTGTCCATCAAGCTTTTCATGCGAGCTCGTCATATTCGGTTGCTTAAAATTTGGCTCTTTTTTAATATGCCAGTTTAAGATAATAATGATAAAAAAAATTTTTATGTAAAACAAAATTATTAATACCTACCTACTTTATAAATTTTACAAATAACAGATGTTAGTAGCATCTAGTCAATGTTAGCGCATATCTGGACATTTCATTCTCTCTGAACGTATATAACATTATATGATTACTGCTAGGATGTACCAAAAGACCTGTAATGCGCTTATATGTAGAAATCAAAAACACAAAATTCAATATTCAGTACATCATTTACGTAGATTCACGAGTTTCATAAGCCTTTATGTACTTGCGCCTTTTTCTGTCAAGTTTTTCTATCACACAGCCTTATTTCAACTTCATCAACATTTGGAAATTGTAATCTTAACGGAACACGTTCCTTTCAACAAAATAATCTATAATTAGGTCACAAACTAGCACTAGAATATACAGCAAAACTGGGAGCGACACCGAAGGCGAGATCGGTTTCGGAGACGGCCATCATTAAATTTCAATTCACTCACGGCGCAGCGGACGGGAAATAACTGGCGTAGGAGACAAAGCTCACGTTTATGACTCTTTAATGTTAACCATAGTAATAAGATATCGATAGTGCTTTTACTCGTAATTCTGTTACAGAAATGAATTTTAAATAGATTATTTTTGAAGTGAAACTTCTGATGCGACTTCCAACAAGGTTGCGTTAAACGTTTAACGCTACCATGGAGGGGGTATGAAAGCACTGTTGCGTTAAACGTTCAACACTCCTGCGGAGGGGGAATAGTAAGAGACAGAGCGAGAGTGAACGCATGGCACTCGAACGCATGCGCGTAGTATACCTGTTACAGGCCATCGCGAGCGTTAATAACGAGTATCGTCGAATATTCCAACATAAGAGGTAGAGAGAAAGAAAGATACACAAAGGTAGAAAATAAAAGAAAGAAAGAGAGTGAGTCGGTAGATTTCGTCTCCCAATTGTTTTTCGCAATTGTAACGTGCGACGAAAACGCAATTTCTACCCCTTCCTATTTTCATTTCCACATTACGAAGTTTCACTTCTTCCGCGCGGAGGGACTCTACACACTATTTTTTTAAATATATTGTACAATGCAAAATGCAAAGAAAATCTGATAAACGGTCGACCCTGTAGGTCATCATTAAAACTTTCCGCTGTGATATCTGTACAACTACTTATAATATTCTCCTTTCTAACATATTTCCAATTTTATGTAACTGAAAATATTATAAACGTATTTTGTTGCAATTTTAATAGGGTTTCTGTGGTTTCGACGCTTTTAAATATTCAAAGATGTAAACATTTATCACTAACCCTATTATCTTTAGTATGTACAAATAGATGAGGAAAAATTAAAATTGTATGGACGTGATAAAATTTGAATTATATCGATTTTAGTCAGGTTAAATGTAACACGTGTTCAGCAACATTTTCATACTGAAGAGACAGCTTTATTACGGTTAACTGGTGACGTAAACTTTTATGATACTACAGAATCGCTGTTTTAAACCTTCCAGTTGTCACGAAGTCGTGCCGGCTTTGCCATTTGGAAAAAATCTAGCTACTGTTCGAGACAAACGACACAGAACATTTTTTTTAGATGTTGGCAAACCATTTAGAATGCCCAGACAAGCGATGAACGGTTTCATTTCTGTAAAAACTAACGCTTGAAAGCGATATTTGCCGCCCAAAATTTTAATTTTCGCTTTTCTAGATCACGTAACACTTCGTAATATCTGTTGCACGCATTTTATAATATGCTGATATTAATCCCATACCGGTAATGATATAGCCATGGGATCTAAGGATTATCTTAGATGTAGAAAATCGTAAATTAATTTTGGTTGACCAATATCGGACATGTTAAAGCGTTGGCGTTTGTAGAAATAGAAACGATTACTTGTCTCGACATGCAGGTTGTTCTTTTTTATATAAGTATTTTTTTTTTCTGCTCAACTGAATAATATTTGCAAAAGTTTGTTTGTTTTATGGTTTGCATCGTTTTCACACTTTAAACAAATAAGTCATTAGAACAAAGTCATCAGAATGAAAATTGAGACGGGTGCAGTAAATGTCATTGAAAAATTCTTTATTTGTTTCGTTTCTTCTAATGAGAGCGTTATCGGGAATGGTATCGCGTATCGGACTAACTTGGAATCAAAATCTGATTTGAAATCAAAATTAGGTCTGGAAAGTAGGAAAACGAGACTCGGGGCGAGCCCAGAATGGGATAAATGTGAAACACGAAGTGATCGGTTTTACGTTACGCGAACAAATTCACGGGCGAAAGATAGTCGAGTCGTTGTACAGTGCCAAGAACAATCGCCAGAGGCGCTCACCGGGAATCGCTTGCAGATTCCTACGCGCCGTCGAGCGTGATTTTCGGTTAATTCATGTGGAACATTTCGTGAACCAGAACGATACAGATGATTTATTATGATGTCGTTGTAAGATCTTAAAATTGTTATTAATTAATAATACACGTCGAATTCTACAGGCACATATTTGTTATAAATTTCTTGTTCAAATGCAGTATCAACTCGTTCATGAGAAAGGAGAAAGGTTTAAGATATCTGTTAGCTCGATTCGCGGCCAATAAATTGAAAGCTTATATGTGGCGCATAATCTTCTATCGCAATTTTTTTTTTTAATATAATAGCGCATATTTGTATACTAACAAACTTCTGATCAGCACTACAAAGCGGGTACAAACCTCTGATCAGCACTACGTGTAAAGCCAAATTCCAAGGTACAAGCCCTAAATATGAAATACAAGCGTACAGCATGATGTAACAGCAGCTGACACAACAGAAGTTGACACGAAAAACGACAATATTACGCGGAAAAGATTCAACAATTCTATCTGTCATTATTATCATTGCACGAGAAATCGCGAACATAGACAATTAAAAAGTCCAGTATTCCGCATCAAATTTTGAACATTATTTGTATTTATTATTCGTCCCTCCATTATAAGTTTTTTAGGCATCTTTTAATCTTAAAAACTGAATTACTTAAAAAAATTGAATTATTAAAAAGAAGCAAAGTGTTTAGAACATATCATTGAAGTAATGTAAAAATTATAACATGTTTAATGTAATAAAATGATGTTATAAAATTTTCAGTCATTTATGTTTTAAATGTATTTTATTATATGTTATATGATAACATATACATCTTATAATGACATATATGTTATACAAATATGTTGTTATATGTGTTATTACATATATGTTATTATAAGAGTAAGAATTTAATGGAGTTTACGGCATTTGATATAGTTTATTGAATTCAAAAAATATTTATATTTTAAAATATGTTCGGTCTAGAAACCTAAAATTATGAAGAACTTTTGTCAATGCCATCATTTGTTCAATATAATCTATTTTTACGAGATTTGCCACGTTTAACGCAACTTCTTATGTGCAAAAATAAAAATTAGTTTAAAAAACATTTGTTTAAAACAAATTATAAAAACATTTTTTTGAAAATTTTCGTCTACGATATGAACTCATTTCGATCAAGCTTAAGCTTGCGTTCAATACAAATTTCTTAAGGAAAGAGATGATTAAATTTTGAAATCGATCGTTTATATAATTACAAACTTTAATGAAACATATTTTTTGTCATTACCTATAATTTCCGTAATTAATTGTTGTTAAATTTTCAGTTTTTTTTTTTATTTCAAGAGGCACACCCTCAGACACAACACACGCACGCGCACGCACACACATTAAACATATACGTAATATATTTAGAAAAGTTTCTTAAACATGGACATCTAATGAAATCTCGATTTTCGAAAACGAATCCAAAACAATAACTTCCATAATTTTACGAAAAATTTTTAATTTTTTAAGAGATCAATTAAATAATAATTTCCTTTTACTTATGTTCGTTAATTTATTTAATAAAAAAAATATTACTGGACAGATAAAGATAGAATTTTGTACGGTTTTGCCGTTGGAACAACATATACGAATTTTGAACCTACTGTTTTAATTTCTCAATAAATAATAAAATTATAACTATCTAAATAGTATTAAATATCACAAATTTTTGGAATTTCAAATAAATATACATGCATAGGTATATTATATAAACTACACATACCCACACATCTATATAGTATACGTACACATGTAATATTTTTAAGTATATATATAAATACTGTAACCCTTCATTACCTTGACATGAATTAAGTATATTTTTGTGATTTACTTTTTGCTAATAGCATTGTAAAAAAAAGCAAAAAAAAAGAATTTAGAGGCTAATAGAATTAAACTAATTTTTATTATAATATCCTATACTTTTTTGGTAATTATTATATTATGCATTACAGATAGTTTCGTTGCTTTGCGCAGAGACGAATATTTTTTTAATTTTGTCCATCAATTAGATTACTGAAAATAAAATGAATACGTCACTGGTTTGGTGTAGAGAACGTTAACTGTATATTTTTACTTCAATAAATAGAATTCTTTAGCTTGGTTTCAGTGTCGACTTCGTTTTCTATGGTACATTGTTCAAAATTAAACTATCGATTATGAACCTATTTTTAAACTATACCTAAAAAATATACATGAGAATAACCTTTAAAAACAAAACATTGTAAGATTGTCACTATTATTAGTCTAATCAAAGCTTACAAAGGGCTTTTACGTGTTAC
Organism: Eumeta japonica; assembly: GCA_005406025.1. NCBI lineage: Eukaryota > Metazoa > Arthropoda > Insecta > Lepidoptera > Psychidae > Eumeta > Eumeta japonica. Next base: position 445,583 of record BGZK01000112.1, read on the forward strand.
AGGCGGCCGTACCCGAGGGAATGACGTTCCCGGGGCCCCTTCCCGACGTCGCGGAGCGCTGTAGCCGCTGGGCCCCCGACTCCGTGTCTGCTTCTGTTTCGGGCAGTTCCGACGAGAAACCGACGCCACGGCGACCGCGCTGGCGCATCGCCCTGGCCGCCCTCGTCGTGCTGGCGGCGCTGGGCGCGGCACTCGCGCTTCCGCTGGCACTGGGCGGGGGCGGACGTGCGACGCCGGAACAGCGGCTCACTACGATACGTCGCCTTCTACGAGACTCGCCCCTTGTGGATGGGCACAACGATCTCGCGTGGAACGTCCGCAAATTTCTACACAATAAGATCGGAGCCTTCAACTTGAGCGCCGGCATCGAAGGACTCGAGCCGTGGGCGCGGTCGCGCTGGTCGCACACCGACATTCCGCGGCTGCGGTCGGGTCAAGTCGGCGCACAGTTCTGGTCCGCGTACGTGCCGTGCGGCGCACGCGACCGAGACGCCGTCCAGCTGGCGCTCGAGCAAATGGACGTGATCAAACGTATAGTGGACATGAACGCGGCGCACCTGGCGCTCGCGACCGACGCCGCCGAACTTTTAGAGGCGCACCGTGAAGGTCGTATCGCCTCGCTCATCGGCGTCGAGGGTGGCCATGCACTCGGCGATTCGCTCGCCGTATTACGCGCCTTCTACCAACTGGGCGCGCGTTACCTCACCGTGACGCACACTTGCGACACGCGGTGGGCTCGCGCCGCCGGCACTCCCGGAGGCCTGAGCGAGTTCGGGCGAGCCGTAGTCCGCGAGATGAACCGGCTCGGTATGATCGTGGACTTGTCGCACGCCGGAGAGGAGACGGCGCGCGACGCGCTCGAAACATCGCAGGCGCCAGTCGTGTTCTCACATTCCGGTGCGGCAGCACTCTGTAATTCTTCGAGGAACGTGCCCGACGATCTGCTGCGCATGATCGCTTCAAACGGGGGAGTGGTGATGATTAACTTTTACGCAAAGCTGGTGAGTTGCGGCGAACGCGCGAGTCTCGCCGACGTGGTGGCACACATCAATCACGTACGAAACGTAGCAGGCGTAGAGCACGTTGGATTGGGTGCAGGCTATGACGGTATCGACGCACCGCCCGAGGGTCTAGAGGACGTATCGCGCTACCCGCACCTGTTGGCAGAGCTCCTACGCGACCCCGAATGGAGCGAGGAGGACGTGCGCAAGTTGGCCGGCATGAACGTAGTGCGCGTGCTTCGAGGAGTGGAGCGTGTGCGCGACCAATGGCGGCGCGCTGCCGTACTGCCGGGAGAAGAGTCGGCGGGGGCGCGCCGCGGCGACTGCGCGTACGGGGCAGCGTGACGCCGGCTGCGCGCCGCGTGTGCCCGCGGCCCTCCACGAACTGCTCAATACTGACACTCGTTGAACGTAGTTATACGTATATATTAGTGTCGAAATGTGATTTAGCGGTTAATGATAATCTTTACCTGACCTCAATGCACAAATCGTTAGCTAAGGAGTACCCGCGCCGGCGCCGGCTCGCGGCTCGGCGCTCCGCCCGCTCGACTCTCCATCCACGCACACGACTTCGTCGACGAAAAACCCAGCGCGATCCGTGATTTATAGAGTTTGAGCTACTATTATAAAAGATAAAATTAATGTGTTTATAGAGAAAATAAATATTCTTTATTTATAATAAATTGAAGATTTCTTACTATGATGTGAAATCCTTAACTATCGAACAACAAACTTCGGTTTTTATAATTTTCTTTGGCCTGAATTCCAGATTTTAACATGGGCAATTATAAAATATTGTATATATTGAAAAGTTTTAACTGTGTAAATAATGAAAAAGGAAAAACTTACATTTTTACAAAGTAATTTCTATTATAAATATTAATAATATAATATTTTAGAGAGATATATAAAGATCGTAGCATGTGGAAATCTAAAGTCTCTGCCTACCCTTCTGGGAAATAGGCATGAGTTTATATTATTATTATTTAAATATTCTAAGGCATAGTTATTCCGAAAGATAGTAAACAATATTGTCTGCTTATGCCCGTCTGATTATTTTTCATAATAGGCCGAACAAACTTTAATATGAATTTTTCAGTTAGCAATTAATTCGACTAATAAGAGGTGTACATCAATTATTGCAAAATCGATTTGCTTCAAATAATCATAATTCTCTCAAAAACTATCTCCACAACTCTTGATAAATCTCTATGAGCCGAAATCCTAAGATTCTTCGAAGTATGATATCCTAAGGTATCCCGGTAATTGTTATTATCTTTATATCTTCCTGTAGATTAATTTAGGGTGAACTTAACCAATAATCTCCTGAGCAGAGATTATTGGGTGAACTCATTCTAAGATAATAAAGTAATAACCATTAAGAAGTTATAAAAATTATATATTTTCCCTGGGTGTTCGAAAATTCAACCGCTTTTGAATTGTCACGGATAGTTCTCATCAAACACAACACTTTTTGTTTTGACATCAGATGGCGCACATGCAGTTTCCAACAAATATCAACAGGGATTTGGGAGAAAAACTTATTAATCATTCGTCCTTTCCTTTTTTTGTGTTTTGTGTTTTTTTGTTTATTTTGCAATAGTAAACTAAACCCCATCAATAAAAACAAATTAATTATTATAATTAATTACAATGAAATCATAAAAATTGTCTCAGACTGTCCAATTTACAATACTAATACGCAACCTACTACAATCTCAGCTGAATTTGTTGTCTAGGTCAATGGCTAAATATAATTTTGAAAATACATAAAAACAGAAATTAAACCACTGAATTCAAAGTATTCAGAACTCATAGCAATAAATAGAAGTACAATCGAAATTGAGCGTTAAATTCATTTATCTACAGGTGTATACTTTCTTGTAATACGTGTGTCCTTTACAAATGCCTAAAGTTATACCATGCTAACGCATTAAATTTTATCGCTTAATTTTTTAAAATCGTTTTAAAGCAAAGAAAAGCGGTCAAAAGAAGATTCTTTTGTCACTACAGTTGCGCCGCCGCCACGAAAAATAGTTGACAAAAGACGACATCAAATTTTATTAATGTAATAACCAAAAATATTTATTGGAGTTTACTCTTTAAGAATCGATTTTTATATAAGGCCCCGGTATGACATTTTTATGAAGAATGAAATGAATATAAACGTTACGTTTGTTAACGTTACGTTTTTTCTGCGCAACATACCTTACGCACCTTTCCCTTTGAAATCATGCGTAATGTATGCAAAATTTCACTATTCATAGATCACGTATCTACCGTCGTTCACCTTTCGTATTTTAGTTGTCGTAAATCTCTTGTCTCAGTGATTCATAATGACGGGAGTATCGATATAATTAATATTCAAATTAATATTAATAGTGAAGTAAATCAACCTTCCCAACAATGTATTCATGCACTGTAAGTAATATTTATTTATGTATATAACATTATTTATGTATAATATTTTACCGAACCAATATGAAAAAAATAATATTAATAGAATACATACATATATTCAGTATTATAAGAGCGTGTTTATTTATCCTCTTTGCATATTACATATTCAAAAACAAGCGAATTTAAGGAGAAAATTCTAGTCGTGTATGGGAGCTAACAAACATACACTCTTGAAAACTAATTTGTTATGCTATGTTCAGTGATGACTTTAGAAATAGAAAATAATTGAGGTCTTTCCTTACATCTTTTTAAGGACGTAAAAACTAAAAATCGCCTGTACGTCGTTTTCTGTTATTTATTCTTCATGGCCGCCCCCGCCCAACTAAATAGGTAAAATAAATGTATTAGATAAAATTACTTTTAAAAATTCAAACAGTTGGACACTCATTTCCATGAGAGACGGAACATAGGTCATCAGTCATTCGTTCGCCATAAGTAATTTAATTGTTGCGTACTTGTTATTTGACATTCTAGCGTTCGCAACTTTTGGGATTTATTCAATGTATTTATGTTTATGTAATAGTAAAAACATTGATTATAGGGTTGTTTATTATTATTTTTAATAAATAATTCTGTTTCTACAACACGATTATAAGTAAACAGCAACAGTATCGTCTTGTTTCGCTTCATTTTTCATAATGAAAATAATCATATATTATTGCTCTTTTTTACTATAACCACGATATTTTAATTATTTGCACTTTAATCCACAATTATTTCCATTTCGCAAAACAATGATAATTATCTGCCTACATCTCTAACAAATAAAATAATCAACTAAGTATAGAGATTTCATAGTCAATCGGGTGTTATTATTTCTTCCATCAAAAACATCAATTTAAAAGAAATAATCTCTTCTCGAATAATAACGGTACAGTGTTTGCTGTAAGACCTCTTTGGGAAATCAGAATAACAAATAATACATAAATCTCTATTGTTGCTGAGACAATTATAATAAATATCAATTCTGGAAATAATATTTTACTTCAAATTGAACAGAAAAGTGTAACATTGTCTGGTATAATATATAGAATAGTTTACTTACCAAAAAAACACTAAACTCATTATGGCATGAGTTGAAATTTTGTAAAATTCATCAAAATATCTTTGAAGCTTTGTTTTCATGAAAAAGAAACCGTGTGTGTTTTTTTTATTCTTTAGTAAGACACGAATGTCAGGGCACATTTGCGTCTTTTTAAAGATATCTCGGATAACAACTTTTATTTATCAATTCATTTGTACTTAATTTTCAATTAGCAATAATAATATTTTGTATCATTCCGATGAGACTGATAATTTTACTGAAGTTTCACACATAATTTATTCAAAGTGTACTTGCATTTCTCGATAATCTTCGCATTTCTTCCACAGCGTGCCCTGAGGTCAACTGTATTTCCCCCACCATATACTTGGCACGTAGCGAATACTATTTATTTATTCATAGCATATACACCATGTGGTATTAAAAAAAAAGTGTTGTATTCGATAAGAATTATCTGTGACAATTAAAAAGCGGGCGAATATTCGAATATATCAAATATATATATGGGATGGAATCGATCATACATCTTTTTGAAAATATTCATAATCTCCTCCTTTTTTAGAGTAATTTTGCCAAAGTAATTATAACAAAAATATATCATTAAAAAGATGCCTATAAATAATATAAAATGATATAACTCTACGAAATGCTCATTCAGACGGCGCCCGGTGCCAACGCAGAGCGCGCGACACGCCCGCGCCCAGGCACGTGACGAAGGAGTTATGCAATGTATTATTTGTAAAGAATTTATCTAGTCACTTACCTACAAATGACACTTGATGTGTTAATGATATTGATGTTTTAAGTTGGCCGTAGTCACTTGGCAAAAAACCACACTTTTTGAATGTGGAAAGCACGTCCGTTATTTCTTTTTAATATGCGCTGTATCTTTGTGTGTGAAACGCGAAAGCGCCTGCCCGCTTGCCTGCTACTTGCTGTCGGAAATCGGGTAAAAAATCTCAATATTTGTTCTTCTAGATGTGAAGAGATTTCAAACGTACGACTACCACGGTAATCACCTCGGGAAGTTTGTGACACTATAGGTAAATTATCGCGCAAACGATAAACTGTACGCAATATTACTCGTGGTCTCGTAGGTTGTTGTTGACCGCCAGGGTAAGTTTCACTATAAAGTTTTAAAGTCACAGCAGTGACACCTCTGCAAACTCCCCAACAATAAATCAGTTTGTATTTTCGATAGTAGTGAAAGGCACTGTTATTTTTATTTAATATTAATCTCACACAATCTTAGTTTCAAAAACGTCAATATCGTAAACATATTTATAATAAAACACCTAAACCTCTAAAGCCGCCCGTCTGGTCATTGACCGCACGTGCACGTGCAGACCCGCAACGGACTTGATAGACACTGACTGGCAGGCAAAAGGCATGGATGCTCACCGCTGTGAGCCTCGGATGACGGGGTGGGCCGGTTTGAGCGGGTACATCGTGTTACTAAACGTTAAGAATTGTACTTAGTACGTTTTACACGTTTACATTCTAAACTATTTTTCTCAGAAATAGCTACTTCAATGACTATAGTTTTTTTTTTGTAAAAGTTGTTCTAAAAAAGAAGATGATTATGAATATTTCCGAAAAGACGCATGATCGATTCCATACGGTATACAATACGCGTATATCATGTTATTTGTCTCCACCACAGTACATAGTATTACTATTTATGGTCTATTATAAAATATAACATCCACAGTTTAATATGAAAAATAAATTAAGTATGTTATATCAATAATTCCACTTAATTGCACACGCGCTACAACAACACAACGTAACTAATTCATATGCGTGTCAATGACCTTTCACATCTAATTACTAATTACATATTATCTAAATAATAATAAACGCCACATCCAAATACTCACTGGCAGTAAATAGAGCAATAAATCACGTTGCATCGTGAGATTTTTCATAAATTAACTGTAAGTAAACTTGCTTTCACTTTGCATTGCGTTCGCGCTGATGGCACTGGAGATTTAGAATCAGAAGGATATTAGTAATGAGAAGAGCAGCAGCACCCTCGCACAAAGCGCATGTGAACAAATTATACAAGTCGGTTCATTAATATAATTAACAAAAGTTATTTATTTTCTGGTTATGTTTATTCATACTTTTATTATGTCCTTTGTAATTAGAATATGATATTAAACAAACAGTTAAAGTCCACTATTAATCACGTTCGCCTACTTATAGTTTTCATTCCAAGTGTTTTTCTAAATCATGTACGAATTGAAATATTAAATTCTTTTGTTTAAGCTTAATGTAGTTCTTAACAAATGCACATTCATTACGATTGGCTATTACACCGTAATTGAAAAATTGTTTGCTTTAAATTCAAAATTACCTTAATTTCATAGATCATATAAAACTTTAAAATACATCATTATGTTATTAAATTACCACTCGTTGAATTTATATACAATCACTTATTTATTATATACAATCACAGTTATTTAAACACAAAACTATCACAGGAAGAAACAACCCAATAAGAGGTTTAGCTAGTTATTTCCATAGATGTTTGTCTTCTAATTAATCAGAAATTTCATTATACCCTTTTTTATAACAAAGTCGAGGGGTAAACGAGAAAGAAAGCCATCAAATAATAAATGGTCACCGTCGTCCATGCAAATTAGCAACCCTAGATAAATCACCAGTGCGTTTCCGGTCTCTTGGAAGAGAATAGCATATCCAATTAAATATTCCCTTCCATTAGAGGATCGGTTAGATGGAAGAGGGAGAGAAGTGTGGGCTAAAGTAACTCTCACTCACTGGGCGAAAAGCAGCAGCGGAATCTGCTACTTCAGGATCATATTCGGTGAGAGTGTGGTACTCAATCGGTCGAGCCAGCTATTGTTTGTGCTGCAGCAAGTTGGCCACACTATGGCTCTACCACAGTACCTTTTATACCATGTACTTGTTAATAACGTTTTTAAATTTATGTAAGGGTAAGTTTTGTATACCTAAAGTCTAAAGGAGTTTTATTAAACATCTGCCGCACACATGCAGAGTCCGTTAAATGAGTGCGTGATTTTATATAATCTACTGATATGTAAACACATTTTATTTTTATTTCTAAGACTGAATCTATGATAATAAAATTTAAAAATATATCTTTTTTTTTAAATATTAAAGAAGAATGGCAGGACAGTGTCGCCTAATTAAGAAGTATTTATTATGTAAAGTATGTACATTTTACAGAGCAATGACAGTGTTTTATTTTCTATGTAATATTTTTTTTAATGGCGCATATAGGAAAATTATAAAAAAAAATTGTGTTGTGCTTCATATCAATATTAAACAAAAACTGCTAGCACCAGCAATGGGGCTATATTATCAATAGTATAATTATAACTGAGAGTTTATGACAGCTTGTTTACATTTATTAAGACACCGTTTGTTGTTTTGTATAAAACAGAAAGATTCATTTATTTTTTTTGGTAGCTATACGTATACTTATAATTATGATAAAGTACCTTTGTTTCTGAATCTATTTGAATTTGAATCTATTATGTTACGAATTGTTTAAGAAGTCTGATAACAACATTATCAACGTTCGTATACCAAAAGAATACAAAACGTAAAGGTAGGTGTAAGATTTGACGGTCATAGTATGGACAACCTGTCAAACTTTATACTAGCCGGTTAAGTTAATTTGTGACCTGCGAGGAACACTGCCCCTTACCATCCGCCAAAGCCGTAACCCTATCGTCTAAGTATTTTGCTAACACCACTATCGATTTTCCATCACGCTCGTGTGACATCACTAACACGAGGGCTCAAGCTAACTTCACCAACTAGTAGATTCCATTTACAAGTTACGTTATTTCCTTTAGTGCGATCCGCCGTACTGTTGGATACGGCCGGATATCGTGTACATAAGAAATCATCTGTGAATAAATCACTATAATTGTAAATGCCATAAATGGTTTCTTACTTGCGGTTTTATGATTGTTCGCCAATTAATTATTTTTTGCTTTAAAATCACTTTTTTCTAATATTCTGTTTTCAGTTTTGGGTTACTCTATATTTGAGTTATTCTATATTAATTTGTTTTGTCAGACATGGAATTTTATATATTATTGGTTTTTCATTAACTTTGTTTTTAGGCGAAATCTCACTTTAAATAAGTATTACTTAGTATATACTGTGATCACTTTATACTTTAGTGCAAGTTCGATCTATTGTTTTGAGTACTTGAACTAAGATATGTGAAGTCTAAATACGATACTGAACTCGCATAAGCTTCTGTCAGTCTTCTTTTCGTATATAAACTAAAATTTAAATGCCAGAGTTTATTATGATTTCAATATTGTTAGATTTAGATTTTACAGATACTCACTATATTCTAGTTTGGGAATTACCCGAACAGCCTGCTTCTGTAGAACAAAATTTCATTACATATTCACAGCATTTTCCTACAGCATAATATCATGAGGCTATAGAAACAACCAAAATAAATTAATCTGGCAGTTCCTATATCTGATCAATTTTATATCTTTCTAGCTACATATTCAGCTCAGCTTTTTAGCTAGATATTATTATGTAGATTAATGCTCCAAAATAAAGAACTATTAGCAGATTTTCATGCTAAAAACTTCCGGAACGCGGGAATATTACACATTTTTTTTTCATTGAAGCGAATTATTTGCCATAAACCATTTCTCTATATTTAAGGTAATGTTCACATCACCATAAATGAACTGTTGTCTTTTAACTTTAAATGACAATTTTGTAATATCTACAAACAGTACTATCTCATAAACATCTCCAACAAGACCAGATAAATCATTTATATAGACTAAAAACATAAATGAAACACGGATTCATCGCAATGGCACGCTCATGATGCCAATGGATGCCGTACAGTTCCAAACGATGTCTTGCCGTTGACACTACTCCTTTGAGCTTTGTTAATCAAATTCGATTTTACAAGACCGATTGCCTACTCATCACTCCATAATGACGTAGTAGCCTGATCAAAGTTTCGTGTTCAAATAGCAATGGCTCATTTATTTTTACACTTTTTGGCTAAATTATTATATTTTACTTTTGTAATATTAAACACTGAATTGTATAATTATAGGAATCTTAATAGCACTGGAAATTCGGAATTCTTTATATATTTTTTCTGATATCAATTAAACGTTTTTGCAGGCGTAATTCTGATATCTTTTTATAGTGTTCTTTTAAAAGTAGCTAGAATTTTGAGAAAGCCAATGGACCACATCGGTCTTATTTTAAAATTTTAATGATAAATCTCCGGTCATTCATAAATATTATCAAGACAAATATTATAAAGAGACGTAATTTTTGAACTAATAATATTTGCAATAAGTTCAAACATCTAATGAATTTTACCCACTGTGATTAGAAATACATAATAACTTTACTTATGGTTTATACAAATTACAACGTAATTATTTTTATCGCTGATACTACATTAGACTTGATCCATAATCGATCCAAATAACTCATAAGAAGAAAAAGTGCTTTGTATATCAATGCCAAACGCATTAAGTAGCTCAAGTTCCATATAGCCTATTTTAATAACTCACTCAACAAAGAAGTCCACAATTACTGTTCTTTCCTTCAATTTCATATAAATTCACATGGCAATTCAAAAACCGCCACGTACTGCACATTCCTCACTAAAGAAGCTAGCAACTTAATAATTAGCAAAACCAAATAGAAACAAATGGTTTTTGTTAGTACCCGTCATTGCAGGACTAGTACTTCGTAGTACATAGATAGTATGTATCAATATTAGCATAGTCCATAAATAGATTAATCTACAGCTCTTTAGCTCTCCATGTCTTGTTTATTTGAATGCATAACATTGAAAAAGCAATTACTTTATTATTATCTTAAAAATGTTATTATTTTATTGAAATTTGAAATGGAATTTGAGTGAAATTATACTTATCTGATAAGGCAAAATGTAAGACTTATTTTTTATTATTTTGTCATTCGTATTAAAATTTTATGAGAATAAGCAAATACATTCATTTTTATCAAAAAGCTCTGTTTTTTCTAATGAATAAAATTAAAAAATTGGGGTTTCTTTCTGTCAGAACTGCTCGTTTAAATCCACATAAATCTGTATTACTAAAAGACCTCAAATCCAAGCAAACTCGAATCAATAATACATTTATTCTTCCATATTAATTAATATATCAGAGCTATTATTATACATTAAAATTTTGTCAAATTTGTTTCCTATTAACTTCCTATCTTTTGTTTTAGTAAAACACTATTACATTTTTTTAATAACAAAATAAATATATTTGCATCTATTAAACAACAGATCATGTTATACATTAAAATACTAAGTGTACAAGCATTATCGATTTGTGTTTCTATCCAACTTTTAAAAACAAACAAAATTATCTCAAAATTATATTAATTTTAAGCGCCTACACAAAAAAAGTGAGAAAGAACAAAATTAATTTCCCATTATGCGAAAACCATTAAATAATTTAAAAACGGTGGCTGGGTAGGACCAAAAGGGAAAAAGAAGTGAAAGTTCTTTAAAAATCGACATTGTTTTATTGTGTTTACGCAAGTGAAGCTACAGATGGAAGCTATGTAGCTGAAAAAGTGCTAACAAAATAGACTAAATATAATTTATCCAATCTGTACATTTTTCTCATAATTTTATAACATGTAAATAATTTCATGTATAAAATTTATTACTTAACGATATTGACCAATAGTTGGTCTAACTTGGACTAACGTAAACAAGAAATTCTTTTTTAAAAATAATATGATCGTCTCCAGTTTTTATTCTGTGGTGGTGACAGATCATGATCAACCGACTCAATTAAAATCAGGTCTAGGACACTGGTCTAGGACGTCTAAAGTCGTAAATGTAACAGTTTTTTCTATAAGCCAACATTATCATTTATTTGCTTTAGAAATATATAATTAATTCGTGTTTTGTTGTCAAAGGCGGATACGCAACGAAATGAAAAACAATTTTATAGCTCTTATCGATTAGGCATACATCGTCTGAAGTTGTGAGTATTTACATTTTTGTTTTGCATTTAAAATAAATACCTGTATAAGATAGTCTGGGACCCCAGTACATATTCATTTAAATGCACGTTATCGATAATTATCCATATTGCATGCAGCCTTTACATTGAAATTAAAGGATGGAGCCCAGACGAGGTTGGTTCATGACTTATCCAGAAAAAGTTGTTGACAAAATATTCCCTGGCAAAATTTCTAATGCATTTACCTTTCTACAGATACAATAAGTGAATTTGTATCATCTCTAGTGGAACGAAGGGTACGTGGTTGGCTTGGTGGAGTGATTGACGATATGAGGCGCAATAGTCCTGTGCAGCAATGGCTTGATTCAATACCAGTTAGCTCCCAAAAAACCGATGAACAACCAGAGACAGAAATAGAAAATAAGACAACAGAAAGTAATGAAGTTGGAAATGTTGAAAACTTGCAAGTGGAAAATAATTTAGAAATACCTAATTCTAAAGAAATGTGGAAAAGAAAATCCTTAGACAGTGGAATACTTTCTGGCCCTCGCCACAATAACTCAGTAAAGAAAAAGCTCCAGAGAGACCATTCAATACAATCTGAGGGATACTCTCCTAGGCAGAAGAATCCATTGTTAAGAGATTATTCTCTTCAGGTTTGTGATGTTATTAAACATTTAGTAGCTGGATTAAATTAGATAATTATACAATGAATTACTTTCAGTCTGATGGTAGCGGGTCCAGTGGTAGTTCAATGTTAAATGTTCTTGGAGCACGAAAGGTTGATGCTGAATCAGTTTTATTAGCATTGGGATTCGGCCCTAGTGAAAAACAACAAAAACTACAAAGGATACCAGATCGCTTCTTAATTCCATCTAAGGTAATGTTATTACCTGTCTTGATTTTTGTTCTATGTATGTTTTGAATCTATCATTACTCGCTTATACTGATTCTAAAATTTGTTGCATGGTTAGTATCTTGTGAAAAAATAATTTTATTTGTATAAGATTTTAACAATTCCCTTGTTGTACATTTTTATTTTTAGCAATCTGTGATGATTTTATATTTTATCATTGATCTCAGCTGAACCATCATGTTTCATTATTACCAATTTTGATTTTCTACATTGAATGATCTTGAAGAAAAATCAGTCATAAATAAGTTACCAAACAAACTCACTTACCAAAAAAACAAATATAATCAAAACTTCAAATGTAATATAAGCCATCAAATATTGTAGTAATTATAATAATCAGCATAATAATATTTTGGGTAAGCACAAGTGTTGGACATAGCATGTAATGTTGTATTTGCATTTTATATAGAAAATTAAAAAGTTTGCACTCACCTGAATTTAAGCATGAATTGTAACATTTCCAGATGAAAGGAATTAGTACAGAACAATTTATAAAAGATGAACAACGCTCAATGCGTATGCATGACTGTGGCATTTTTGGATACCGAGGTTTGACTGGTAAGATGTTAGTTGTACAAAATAATTAATTTAGATGAGGGTACAGCTTATTAAAACTAACCATACGTCTAACAATTTGACACTCCTTATGTTACTAACATTGTTACTAACTACTAACAGAAAACTGTACCCCCGTGTGCCGATTTATGAAGCCAATACATTCAGCACCAGATTGCAGTGCTTCTTATCAAATTCCTGAGATTGCTGTGCAGTAAGTATAATATTGTGATAATTTAGCATTTTATCAAGTTCCTTTTCAAGTTAGGTTTTTGATTTTTGAAACACTACAATAGTAAAACATCACATTATTGTTCAATTGTTAATTTATGTTTTTGTCTATTATAACTATACAATTTCCAGCAACTATGAAAATCATTGCTCACCCATAAATATGTATTGTATTAGCATTATTACCTAATTGTTATTATTTATTAACTTTTTTAAGTTGCTACTTACATATTATTAAATGATATAGAACATTTCCTTTTATCAGCCCTCGTAACAGCTGATGAACTGTCCATTATATATATCCCTATTTTAATTATGTTGATAGTTGCTACTAGATCAAAAGCCCACGAATATTGAACCTACTTAATAGTAACTCATTGGTGATAAAACTGCTTTAATTAACAGACCTTTGACCATTAATGGGATAAAAGCTGAAAATTCTTCTATGAAACTATACAGTAAATAAGAACATTTGGATATTATGAACTTCAACTAAACTGTTTCTTGTCAAAGCCACCCTTTGACAGGTAACTGTTAGTATAGGTGACAAAGGGTTGCACAAAAAGGTCATAGTATAAAGCACATTTTGTTCTACATTTAAATGGTCATAGACAGACTTTATTACATTTATTGTATGAGGCTGTCTGCCTGCTGGATAAGGCTCTCTTAAATAGTTGCTCATATAGCATATATGAAATTGAGATTTTACACTGTAACTAAGTATAATTACAATTTAATAAATTTGAAAGTTAAACTGGGGGGGAATTGCCATCATACAAGGTGTTTTACAATGGGTGATTATAAAACAATACAATTGTATACACAATTGTTGTTTCTTATAATACTTCATAGAACATGTAAGAGAAATGCACTTATGCTATGAGGTTTTTGTGCAGCATCTTATCAAATTTACTCTTCGATGCCTGAATGTCGAGTTTACCTATTAAAACCACTGTCTTTTATTAGGTAAACTCGGCATTTGATAGGTGATTCAAAGTTCATAGTAGAGGATGTTGTTTTATTTACTATAGTGTAACCATGCAGAAACTTTTATACCATGATATACAGTGTAAACTCTATATAACGACACTGAAGGGACTGTGCATTTTATAGCGTTATAAAGAGTTGTCGTTAAATGGAGAGAAGAAAAATCAGAAAAAGTAAAAGTTTATTTCAGACTAGTGTTAGTAATACCCATTTCTATTGCACGTATCAGTAAAACTTTTCGTCAATACAGAGTGATTTTCTTTACTAGCCATGTGTACAGTTTGAAAGTTTGTGAGTAACTAAGAATATGATAACGTAGAGATATTCCATGACTCCTACTTACAAATGTATTAGTCATGGTCAACAACAGTCTACACGCAAGTAATCCCAATTTGTAAACAAAAGAACGAATTTCTTACAAAGTTGGGTATGCATGATGCCCACAGTCGAATTTATTGCGGGCTAGGGTAATAAAGCGACAAAAGAATGGACACAGCTGCGCAGTTTTTACTAATTTTGGCAACTTAAAAGGTACTTTTTTTTACTCAATTGTTGGTCTTATTGAAAGTGGGTGTAATGCTATGTAGAGTGTATCAGTGTATGGAAGACAAGCTAAACCAACTAAAGCCAATTGATTTCGACGCTTTAGGGAGTTTGTCGTTAAATCGAGGGACGTTACATGGAGTTTACACTGTATATCTGATATTCACTGGTGCTTGGACTATATCCTATTGCTATACATACGTATACAGCTGAAATTAAATTTTATGGAAAATGAAGCCAATTTTTTATGACTAAATGTTGTATATGCCATGTTAAAAATACATTACAATTACGTTTAAATAAAACATTAAATAAATTTTAATAAATCAATATTTAATTTACTTGTAAATGTTACTTAGTGTAGATTTATCATGATTTCAAAATTAACTTATGGTGGAATTCCTCTATGTCACTTTCATGTACATTATCATTGCATGGTTAAGAACACAAAAAACTATTGTAATTTTTCTTCACTAGTACATGCAATATAATGATAAATATATTTTAGGGTCTGAGCTAAAATGGCAAAAACAAAACCCTTATAGTTTTGTCATGTCCGTCCGTCCATCTATTCATATGTCGCGGACATTTTATTCAAAAACTACAAGATGCATATTGATGAAATTTATAATATAGGTGTCTTGTATAAGCCGCTAGTTAGTATAGTAGTTAAATAAGAAAAATAAATATTTCTAGGGGAGTCACTCCATATATGGAACAGAAGCAGAAAAAAAATTTTTCAACAAGCATCAATGCGTGGAACATATTTTGTCTTTTGTTTTAAAAACACTTCTAAGGTTTCTAACCAATTTTTCAGAAATTGTCCCTCCCCTCTATTTTCTAAACCAATCTCAAAAAAATAACAAAGGTAACACTAAACAAATTCTTTCAACAAAAACTATTTTGAACATGGTGGAGTGTACTATTTTTGAGATATTGCTGATAAACTGCACTTCTCAGCAAAAGGACGTAAGTGCCATGAAGATATGCTCTTTTGCTGATGCACCTCAGTTTACACTAGTTTAATAGTAATTGTTAACATACCTACTTGTTTCTCTAGTTATAGGTGACTAAAGTGCTTACAACTATTCAGTGTGAGAAACGTGGAAAAAGTGTAACATACTTTTTTCATCTGTAGTGTATTTCTTTTTAATAAAGGTTTTGGAATCCTATAATGAGCATGGTCCGACATTCTATTGACCAGTTTGTTTAAATAAAATATTTCATTTTATTAATAAAAAGATTGCTTGGCAAAGGCAGAATATTTTACTGTACAAAGTGAAGATTTGTCTTACTCATCCAGCAATAATTACTTATATCTTTATTATTGCAATCCCTAATAATACATGAAACTGGAACATTGTCTGTTTGTTTACATAAATGAAAAGCTTAATAGTTTCTGTATCGTTTCCGTATCACAAAGAAACTATTAAACTTTTCTTTTAAAACATAAGCTATATACAAGGTAGTATAAAATCTTTAAGGACTCTGAACACACATGTACCCAAAATTTGTATAATTATGACATTATAGTTCTCATCTTTCTCTCTTGTCGACCCACAGACATATATAGACAAATGGACATTGTCATAAAAACTGTCAGAATAGCTTTCGAGGATGTCAAAACATTAGTGCAAATTCTTTAATTTTTTTGGAGGAAGTTAGAAATTTAGCCGCTAGCACATTTATATACAAATAAGACTTCTTGTTACATTTATTTTCTATTGTGAAATTGATGTTGTTGATGAAATGTTTTCAGGGAATCCTCATGTTCCACCATCGACGATTGTAGCTAAAATCATGGAATGTATAATACAAAATGACCTCTGTCGTGAAGAAGCTTTTCTGCATGCCCGACATTCCATCGCCGACATGCGCGGACCCTCCGTGCGTCAACCAACAATGCCTCGGCCTTCTCTTCCTGACACCTGATTTCCACTGTTGTTCTTTAAGCACATTGGTAATTATTCTACAACTAAAACAAGTAAACTTTGCAGAGGAAAACTTGACCATGTTGACAAATGTAATTCATAATAAAAGATAAATTATATCTCTTTTTAAAATTTTGCAAGTAAAATTAACACAAGAATTCCATGCCTCGGACTTTTCATAGGCAAACACTTGCCACACAATTATCATATTCTTTATTCACTGGGCTTTGATATTGCAATAGAAAACTATTTAAATTCTGATTATTAGTAATCATATTCGTTATTCTGTAAAAGCTTGGATTTCAAAACACAATACAAAATTTAAAACTAAACCTTTTGAATGAATACCATATTGCAGTGATCAAAATCTCAATAAATAAATAATAATGTAAAGTAAAAGGTAAGATAAAATTTTTGACTAACAACATTGGAGATCATTCTAAATGATTTTTGATTATAGATTATCTATTCTTCATTGTGGAAAAAAAGTTACTCTTATAAGATTACAGTCTGATTGTCTTTATCCATGTATCAAAGCCCTTTTTCTAAGAAACGGTTGAGATATAAAGTTGAAGCTAATATAAAATACTGAGGTCTTTGGCTTCACATTACCATCCTACACTGCCCCCATAAGCCAAAAAGTAATATTTAAACAGAAATGAATTGATAGAAAATCAATGTTTTGTAAATTTAAATTATTGAAGCAATTCCTATCTTAATATATTCTTTTGCCTTAATTTAGTCTATTTATAGGATTACATTAAGCTACCAAGCAAGTAAATTTTTTTTTAATGTGTATATTTAGAAGCTGTACAGTGTATTAAATTTGTAATTCTAGAAGTCATCAAGAGTAATTATGCTGAGATTCACATTTTTCCCTGCAGTAGTCACAACTTCAAATAAGTCTTCAAAGTTTCAAGCCTTATTCTTCATTAACTTCATACATAATTTAACTTTATAATAAATAAATATGCCAGGCATGAAAGTTTGAGAAAGCTTCAAAATCCTCCTTAATTATTTGACCGAGTTAATTTCTTCCATATTGACAATATAATTAGAAATAAAAAAAAATGCAAAGTTTTTATTCTGCATAGAACAGATATTAATGCACAATATAATATTTGTGGCTTTGTGAAATAGTAAAAAGATAGTGATTGGTACTTTTCATTTCGTTTTTGCATTGCCCAAATAGTGTCTCATGTTACAGTACTAGAAAATAATCTGTTTTCTACAGACCCTCGCCCTTAAGTAGAAAACTCGCAAACTGTTATCTCATAGATGAAAATGTTTGACTTGATCTATATCAATCCTATGACATATCAATTATATAAACGTACAACATAACAAATTGATATCTATGATCATAAGAATATGGTTAGCTATATTCATACATATTCCATTTAATATTTATTTCATTTCAATCATTCGTTAACACTTATCTACAACTAAAATTGTTAAAACCATGACATTTGCTCATTATTCATTTATTTGTTGTCGATACTGACTGGTACCTTTTTAACAGTTGCAAAGTGCATAGTAAGTTGATAGCAGCATGAATACTTAACTAATCACAAATAAGATTGTTGCTATTTCACTAAGTGTATTAAATTATCACATGTATTCCTTTGTCGGGAATTATTTATGAAATGTTTTTACTAAATAATAAAATTGCCTGCTTGTATTTGCAAATGCTACTTACATACATTATTTTATTGCTGTGTATAACAAAACGTAAGTAAAATGGATGAACTTTACTATGTAATAATTTAATTTGTAGTCTGTAAACACCAAACATTGACGTATTCATTTTGGAATGTAAGGTATATTGAATATTATTTCTAATTCACACTGTCTTCACATGTACTCACTCTTTCGCCTTTGTTACATATTCAAGTCATTACATCAATTTAGAGTCCATAAGCACCTATTATTTTCTACTTATACAATTCAGTGTACAGTACAAGATTTTACACCATTGCAACGCTTTAGTGAGTAACTTCAAAGTGGCAGAGGTTCTTGTGTTGCACTACACATATTGTATATGAATTCCTATTCATATACAATATGTATATGAATTCCTATTCATATACAATATGTATATGAATTCCTATTCATATACAATATGTATATGAATTCCTATTCATATACAATATGTATATGAATACATATTGGTGTATATGATATATGGGTTAGACCCAAATATTGGTGTATTTATCGTAGCAAACATTTGTGAGTTAGATAATTATATTATAGTATCAGCATCATTGAAATCTGAATGTAATTTATATTATTGTTTATATGTAATGGCTCTTTCTCTATGTCTAACGCACTAGTTAGATAACATACAGTCTTCATTAAGATTTTCCTTATTTATATGATCATACAGATGTGATGTATTGCAACCCTCCATTCATTGTGAACCAATTCTTGAAAAAAAAATATTTAAATCATTAAAAATGTTCATATACTTATTTCAAGAGGTTTTTTAAGGAAGGGTTTCCTTTCAAAAGGACTACAGCTCACTAGACAAATGCATATAAGTAAATTTTATATAAGATAAGGTATTTGATAAACGTTTTTGAAGATGATCGGTTTGCTCAAATCATTGTCTAACTCCCTGATTAGTGTTATTGTACTATCTAACACCAGTTCTACATATTTTTTTTCGAGATCTTTTACTTTCTTGTGCTAACATCACCATTATTTTTGTTTATCTAGTGACATTGCTAATATGTAACAGAACATCAATTTATTAACCAATTGTAAATAAAGCAACTAGAATAGGATATACTAAAGACAAAATCTCAAAGTAAAAGAATTATTTAAAATTACTACAACTTATCTCCAAACTAAACACTTGTTTTGCAGTCTATATATCTTTTATTTTGACCACTAAAACTGATTCATTCTTAACCTTATTCAAAACAGACGAGTGATAACTAATAGAATGTGTTAATGTTAATTTTTGTACAACTGCACGTACGCTCATATCTCACAATAGTATAATTTCATACATGTTAATACAAAGCACTGTCATCATTGATTTTCTTCAAAATTCTGATTATTCTGGTTATTCAGATACCACTAAATGTTCTAAAAATAATTATATGTTAATATACTTTTTTAAGTTTGTTCACCATAGGCAAATACAACCATTATTCAAAAGAATAGTGTAGTTTTAAATCTTAAAAATTTATTTAAAGCTGCGATATTAAATATTTCCTTAGTGTTTCTTTCATTTGGCCTAGTTCATCAGATAGGTGATTGAGATATTAGATGCAACAAAAATAGAAAAACGCTTTTTTTTTTTTAATACCGCTTTTTGGCTTACAATGACAGTATAGAGTATAGGATTCCCATTTTCTCTGCCTGGAGATGTATAATTTTGAAATTTGACATGAAGAGAGGTTTTTTGGCACAAGCGAGGGAATAAATATGAAAATTGAAATGTCTGTAGCAGTATGAGTTTGTAGTCAATTGCATATGATGTACTATATGATCACTCGTAAAATGAAAATATGCCACCTTTACTTTTTTTAATATTTTACGAAACCATCGGTGCTCGATTGTACCTCGCACTTGTCCAATTTTTTTTTACTGTTGCATAAAATCAACCCTTTGATATGTCAATTTAATTTTTTTACTATTTAAAGGTTTTAAAATTTTATCAAAAAGTACTGTTTGTGCATGGAACTCTTATAGAAATAGAACATGAATTTTTTTAGAATTGGGAAATTAATGTATTTTCATAAATTATTTTAGTAAATAGCATCAGTGTATGCATTTCAAATTAAAATTTTGTAAAAACTTATTTAGGTATTACATTAAAAAGGACATTCTTCATTTTAGGTAAATTTAAAAGTGCCAATGCAAAATTTTTATATTCCATTAAAACATGTAATTCTATATAATTTATAAGACTAAAGTCATTTTCTGCTGTGTTAATGAGGTTAACAGATAAAATTGTTAGTATTTTTTCAAAAAAGTATTAAAAACACCTAGTATTTTTATGCCCGTAAATGTATTTTTGTATAATCACAAAATAAAATTATCAAGTTTATTATTTACATGTGACTATGGATTCTACAAACTTTTAAATAAATTCAATTGTTTTAAATCAATTACAACTAATGATAATAGAAACGATCCTCACAGGCATAAAAACACTTTCATGATGAAAAAGTATGAATATCAATTTCTCGAACTATGTGACACGATGACTATTTACTGCAATTAATTCATAGTGACAAATGAATAGAACAACATTCGAATGGAACGTAACATTCCTATTGTTTAGCTGGCACTTTTGAATTTATTAAAAAAAAATGTATTGAGCTATGTCCTGTCAAATATCTCAGTGTTTTTCGCTCTGTAGTGTGTTTAAAGGGAATTATTATTATTATTATTATATTATGGTCTTAGTAATGTTTTAGTCAAAGTTATGTTCCGTTTTTTAAACACCTACATAGTTACAGGGAATAAAGTTATTGTAATATATTATTAATTTTCAAGTTATATTGTTGTATAGATTTTATATAACACTCATTTCAGATTTTAAAGTTGTAAGGCTTAAAATATATCCTGTTATTTGTTGTGTACTGTATTCGGTTTAAGAAACAGTTTTGTAATAATTATTAAGTCTATTTTCTGATACACGTACTTAATGACTTTTTAAAATAGGTTCCTCTTCTCAAACACAAATGACATTTAAAGTATATGCATATTTAATATATCAATGTCATTGTGTTCAAAAGGTGCAGCCAGGATAATTTCAACATAGTAAGAATTTTGAATGCACACAAAGTCTACATTATCGCTTTTTAAGGGAGAAAATAAAAAATGTGAATGGGTCTTTTTAGTTCAACTTGTCATTATCTAGACTCTAGAAAAGTTACCTTTTTGTAACTTTAAATTATTTTATAGCATAGCGGTTAGATTTTTAGCATTGTTTGTCAAATAAATTGTTATTGATCTGAAATGCTTTGTAAAAAAAAGAACTATATTTCGTTCGAGTTATATAATGTGAAATGTGTCACTTAAACTTAGAAAAACCTACACTTAAAAAATAGGTGTAAAAAGATAGGTGGACAGAATAATAATAACCAATGGGCCGAAGCAATGACAGCAGTCTACATATATTTAATAAGGTTCGATGTATGTTTATAGGAAGTTGATTTACTTGGAGATTGTCAATCATCACTTAGCAATATCTATCTACCTATTTTTTACATCCAAGACATGACCCTAGTATTTTTAATATTTCTAAATCAAAACTGAAAGACGAAATACAAAATAGATGTGGTTATTTATCTGTCATGATCTTTTTTAAAAGGCAATTTGATATAAAAAGCTCAAAATTGGGTTAGTGGTGGTGACTGTAAAGCAAGATGTAAAATGAAATTTTGAATGAATATTATCTTGTACTGGGGAAGCGTATAAATTCTAAAAAATATATCAGCTGAATAGAAATATATTAAAGTAAATAAGTATTACTTTTCTAATTCAAAAAATAAATCAATAGTTTGTGACAATTATAATATTTTACGAATCCACTATTTGCTCCGAAGACAGTTTCTCTTCAAAATAAGCTAAAACATTTTTTATTTGAAACATGAAAAGTTGCGCTGGTTGCCAATTATAATTTAATGAGAAGCTGATGTTTATATATTTAATGTTCAACAAAACGTGTCATACTTGACTTTCATAGTAAAATTTTCTACTATATTTATTTGTAATTTGAAATAGTGTGGATAAGTAACTTTATGTTGTTCAGTTTTTATATTATGTACTAACCTTCTAACTAAATCCGTTTGTTTAAAAATATTTTTGTATAATGAAAATTAATGTATCCCTCAGTGCTGCAATTTTTTTTATTAAATTAGAAAAGGAACAAAATTATAGTACTTAAAAAAGGTGCAATTTCATATGAGACTTATACTGTAATTTATGGTATATATTATACTGTAAAAGATTATTGAAGTCAATTTATTATATTGTATCAAAATTATCATATCACAACTTCAAAGAATAAGTTAATGTTTATTTACAATTGTATAATAATATAGTAACTTAATATATAGATTAGTGAAAAACATATCAAAACTATTACAACATTTAGATATAATGTTATTTGATATTTCAATAATCTTAAAAAGACTATTTGCAATATTTACAAGTAATATAAACATGTCTCGATTATTAAGTTCTAAAGTTACTTATTTGTTTTTTAGACATAATATGTAAATGTGGGTTAAGAGTTGTTATTAATGGAATAGTCTTTATTATTTTTTGTAGTTACATTAAATCAGTGAAAAATTTTCACCTTCACAGATCATAACCTAATTATCGTATTTATATATATGTAATAGATATTATAAATCATATGACTGATCTTTTCCTGCACATCTTCGTATAGTAAAATCTCTCCAAAACGCATTGAAAAATATTTTATAATGCAGTATGTCCACTTGTTTTGTGCCTTCTTAAAAAAAAAACTCAATGAGACTTCATAGATAGATCTTTAACGTATACTTTTTTTTTCTATGTCTCTTATTAATTATTGTTTTGTTGTAGGTAGTTATAAAATCAACTGTTGTAGAAAATGGGAGCAATGACTTAAGATTGTTTTAAAAATATATTACTATTTAATGAAATTAATTTCGTTTAAATTACAACAATCCATACTATCTTACTCCTTACACAATTGAAGACTCACATAATTGTTTTAACTTACACTAAAATTAACACTAACTCGATTATTCATCAACATGCACTTTACAATACTCTAGTCTCTAAACCTAATTGATTTCAATCATATATTTTCATAAATGTTTCCTTCGAATAACCAAATGATTGCATTAATGTCAAGATAAACTTGAAACATGTGAAAATACATCACTCTTTATGTGTCCAGTTTAGTTATTGCAATTTTATTAGTTACTTCGAAAATCGAAATTCGATTTATAAATAACTTTTTATTAAAAGATGGTCATGGAAAAAATCATTAGCCCAACCTGATCCAATGACTCATTAGTTCAATTAACAAGTTGATAAACGTGAAAAATAGAAATAAAGCTCCTAAAAATATAAGCAATAGCTCATTGTATTCGGAATGACCTTTAGAAAAATACAGGTGAAGATTTTACTGCATGTAAATAGCAATTGTTATCAACAAAATAAGATAAAAAAAGTGTTGTTTTTGGTTAATAACTCAAAAACTATTAATATTTACGATATTTTGAAAAGATTGAGGATCTCTTCAGGAGGAAATTTTCGGAAAGCTATCGGAACTCTACTTCTATTATTAATAATTTTAATTTAATGCTGTAAATAGAGCTGCAGCCCTTACGGCGTGGTTGCACTGCCGCTAAAGACAGCGTACCACATAAAATATTTTTTTTATAGTAACAAATATGAATTTAAAATTTTAAATAAATTATGGTATTATTCAGATACTTGGAAGAATATATGCCTATTGGAAAACAAATTCATTTATCGAGTTATGTAATTGTTAATTATCAAATTTGATTCTAATCTCCATTTTCATAAAGGACGACAAAAAATTTAAATAATAAACCTAAAAATTTTTGGCTATGTGGAGATTATTTTATATATGTAACTTAATAAGATCATACGATCGAAGTTTATTAAAGTTAATTATTTCGTTTATAATAATTTTTTTAAAGTTAATAAAAAATGAAAAATTCAAGAAATGTTTTGAATGTTTTTTTTTATTAACAAATGATATATTATTGCTGTTTTCGCATCCAACAATGACATTAAGTAACATTAGAAAAAATTTTTTTACATCATTTGTCAGAAATTTCTTTACAAACAAATAGACAAGTTTAATATTTTAAAAAAAATTTACCATTTTATTGTCTTGGCAAAATAATGACTTAAAAAACTTAAAAAAGTCTGTAGATGGTTCTAGGCTATCTAATATAAATAATGTAAAAGTATATTTGTATAGATGCAGTGCTGGCCCTAGCTTTGAGCGAGATTGTTTTTTAGCACCCTCAAGTTAGTGTTCTAATTTACCAGAAATTCTAATTAGGCTTCATGATAAGTAAATAATAATTGCTAATTTTTCAAAATAAATATTTATTGCAAACATCAATACATATTAAACTTACATTAAATTAAATAACTTAAGTATCGTAATATTGTTCTATGTCTTTTCTAAAGCAACATCAAAATTTAATTTTTTGTTGAAAATTGTCTTTTTCATTTGGTTTTTTAGCGCCCCTAGTTACACAGCGCCTACGGCAACCGTTCCACTCGCTCTACCCTTAAGCCGGCGCCGTATGGATGTTTGTCATATGCTGAAGCTGGACAGATTGTGTAATTAGGGCTATAACTATTCGACGCGGAATCGTATGTAGTGCGTTATAAGCTATTTATAATACATAAAATGTAAAAGTACATTTGTCATATGCTTGAAGGCTGGACGGATTGTAATCAAATTTTGCCTAAAAGCAGATTATGTTCTCAAATAGAATATAAGATTAATATATTATAAAACAAGATTCCCTTTTATGTAAAAAAGTATAAATACCATTAAAAATGGTACATTATGTTGTCATTTCGATGTATGTTCCAGTATAAATAGTAATTCGTTATTACTAATGTTAATGCCCATGGGAGGGCCATCAGATGATCGGTATCGAGACCTGCATTAAAATTGAGAATGGGATGGGGACTGAACCCAACAGTGGAACCAGAATTGAAATTGAGAACAGGACTGTGATCGCTATTAAAATTGACAAAAACCAGGCCAACATGGAAGATGAAGGAATTAATTCTATGTTGACAGCAGCGAAACCAGGAGCACATTCGAATAATAAAAATTTTAAATTTAAGTTTGCCCTTAGCAAAGCAGCTAGTGTAAAATAACTTATAAAATTAAATGTGGATTGCTGGTCTAGTTCATATTAAATTTTTTTGTTGAGAAAACCTTTAACAATAATTTTCTTAAATTAAATTTTAATAGTTTGAGTTATTTGCAAAAAAATTCAGCCCATTTTTGCAATGTTGCTTGTGTACAAAATACAAACAATTGAAAAGTCATTAACTTTTGGGTTTGAAATCTTCGCACATTTTACAAAGGGGATAAATATAATGACCACCATAAAATGCTTTGATACCCTTAGTTTTGTAACCAAAAATATCTACTTAACACCAGAAAAATAAAGTCTAAAAATACAATAGTACCAGCTATTTTAGTCACTACTCTAAATTGTATTCGACCACCAAATTTAGTAAATGATCACCAAATCTTGACGACCAAATAATGTATTATTTTTGCCTAAATAAATCACTGATTGCCATAAAATGTAGGCTTACTATCAAATAAAGTATTATGATGCCATATTAAGTTATGTCTCCGGCTTGCAATCCCCTCCCACCGCACCGCAAACGCCGCGCTGCGCTCGCCCGGACACGGACACGATCCCCAGTATTCCCCAGTCAGTCACGTGCGTGCACTTACGTCTATTGGGTATGTTTTGTTTTCTGTGTGTTGGTATCTATCTTCTTAGCAATGGCGAATGAAAACTTAGCGGGACCGAGTTCTTGTGCTCCACTGTTGGGTTCTTCATCGGAATCAGATGAAGACGAAGACATCACAGAGCATACGAAAAAACGTCGAAGGCAAAATAAAGTTTGGGTTTTTGAAAGAAAATTTTCAACTGTGCGGAGCGCAGAGGAATTTATTAAAAATGAGAAGACATGGTCAATACAAAAAATTCATATGACTGAAGAAGGAGTAAAACGTTACTATCGTTGTAACAAAGTGAAGGTTCGTTCTGAAGTTCAGTGTTCTGCTGCGATTTATCTTTTATTTGACGCATCATGTGATGATATATTATTATTTCGTACTGAAAAATGTCACGACCATGATAATTGTGACTGTCAGTCGACTAGTGGAATAAATGAGGCAACGAAAAAGGAAATAGAAAAACTATTCGAACTGCGTTTGAAACCTAAATCTATTATGAAGAACTTAAGTAAAATTAATGGACTAGTTCTGCCGACTAAGTTACAGTTAAACAATTATCTTAAAATCATACGTAAGAAAAAATACGGGCCATCGGTAATAAGCTTGGGACAGCTTGAGTTATGGTTAAAGAAAACTCTAAGATACCTGATGACGATCACGAAGTTTTGTTTTGGCCTATGAAATTTCTGAAGATGATTTAGATCAGAACTTCGGTTCATGTTAACGACGAAATATTTAATTGGTCTATCACGTCAATGTTCTGTTCTGCATGCGGATGCCACGTATAAGCTTATTTGGCAAGGATTTCCAGTACTTGTGATTGGAACTACAGACAGAGATAAACATTTTCACCCATTTGGACTAGCGGTGACAACAGCAGAACGAACGGAAGACTTTATTTTTTTATTTTCTGAATTAAAGAAAGCAGTTTTCTCAATCTTCTCATACCCTTTAACTTGTAAAGTTTTGGTTTGTGACGCAGCGAAGGCTATACAAACTGCCTTTGCGTCCACATTTGGAACAGATACAGTCATAAGAATGTGTTGGGCGCATGCGAAAAAGAAGATGCAGACAAGAGTAGAGCAAAGTGTGCAAAAGAAATCCCAAAAAGAGATCTTGCAAGATATTGATGCTTTACAGTGTGCCTCAACTCAGGAAATATTTGATCGAGCCAGCGAAAAATTTTTGGACAAGTGGAAATCTGAAAACGATTTTAGTGCGTACTTTGAAAACGAGTGGCTCATACTAAATCGTTTCTGGTATTTGGGCGCATCTCCGGGGACTCCTGCTACAAACAATGCTCTAGAATCCTTTAATAAAACAATCAAAGATGGTGGCACGCTTCGTGAGCGTCATCCTTTGGCGCGGTTCTTAGTAATCGCTTCTGATATAGTCAAGGACTGGTCTAATGAATACATCACTAATACTGAGAGACGGTTCGCTAAACTGCCGACAGTATCTTTAAAGACGTGGACAGAAAGTTACCAATGGGCAAAACTGTCGAAGCAGGTGCCTTTAAAGAATAGCACTGAGCTAGTTTGCTCATACAGAATTCCAGCTGGGTTAGATTTAGAATGCAAAAATTTTGAAAAGCCGTGGGAAACCTTTGACGAATACAAAGAGCAACATTTTAGAGAGTGGGAAGTTATAATGCCCCGAGAAAAGGAAAATTGGTTGCAAGGCACATGCAATTGCCCAAAGTTTCTCAAAGATTACATTTGTAAGCATCTCGTTGGATTGGCGATTCGGCTTAAGCACGTCCAGCCACCTTCAGAGGCCAGAACTATTCCGATTGGCATGAAGCGCAAAAGAGGACGACCAGCCAAAGCCAAAAAAGCGTTAATTGTGCTGTAAATTGTTACAGAAGACTGATTCTTATTAAGATTTTAATATTTGTTATTAATTATTAGAGGACTAACTTTTTATGTTTGTTTATATAATTAAAAAAAGGATGATTAAAATTGTAAGTTTTATTTTTTTCTTTGTTCAGTGTGTTTTTCAATACACTCCCTCGAAAACACACTCTTATCGCACTGTTTAGAGGCATGCAATAGACAATTTTCCACACTGCAGGAAAAGGCGCAGTCTATCCCCCGCCCCACCATAATGTTATTACATTTATTGTATCAGGCCGAACGCGCATCGTCCCCCACGAGTCGCAGATCGTCTCCCGTTCATTAATTTCAGTGAGCATTGAAAAATGTCGTTTGAGACACGTGCAAAGTCAATGCAACCCTCGGCTCCATAACTTAAAAGGCTAACCTACGGCTCGGGTGGATTCCGCCTCGGTCGCAATGACAAACTTCCTGCATTTGTATCAAAATGTTCTATATTTTGCCAAGGGTAATTTATTATTTATAATTATAAATCGGATAAGAAATGTAATTTTTTGCATGTCATTTTAAATTGAAATGTGGTTAATAATTTGATTTTCATTAACATTTTCATTATCTTTGGGTTTGATTTTTTTGGAGTCAGTTTACTTAAACAGGATAGCAAGATGTAAAAACTTTGATTATAATTTTATATTAAAACGCTGGTATAATTTTGGTGATCATTTACTACTTTTGGGATAACAATGATTTATTTGGACGCATTTTGCTTAAATAGGATAGCAGAATTTAAAAACTTTGGTTATAATTTTACTTTAAAATGTTGGTTTAATTTTGGTGATCTTTTACTATTTTTGGGTTACTCATGATTTACTTGGAGTCATTTTATTTAAATAGGATAGCAAAGCGTTAAAACTTTGGTTAAAATTTTACATTAAAATGCGAGTTTCATTTTGGTGATCATTTACTATTTTTGTCTGCTATTTGTTACTATATCTGGTGGTAAGTTAAACATAAGCCTTTTACAAAATGTGTTACAAATCCAATGAGCCTTCATCCATGTTTAGTCACATTTTCAAGTATTAACACATTTTTTAACTTATGAATATACTAATACAATATATGATTACATATTTACACCAGTGATTATACAGAATCGTTGAAGTGAGGAACTGTACAATATATTGTAAATCAAACATGGTTTGTATTATTTATACTTTATTTAATTTTCTATTAAAAATAATCTCTTACAAAAAGAATCTCATTAAGTATAAAATAGAATTTAACATATCGCTTTAATATTCTTGTGTCGAGTTTCTGTCACACCATTGCAAGGCCATTTTATTTTTTCTTCAATAAAAATCATCCATATCAATATTCACTAAATATATCAAAATATTAATATATGGTACTGTTAAAGACAATGAATAATTTATAAGGTCTAGCTTTAGTGATGTAATAATTAGGTGCATAAAACATGCCTAAAAATAACGCGAAGGGATCATTTAGAGTGAAGTATTTTATAAACGGCGGCTCTTTATGTACAAAATTTGTAAACCAAATTCTGAAATAATTTAGACTTACAAAATGGTCCGAAGTACATCACAGGGCAAATAAAATACATATAAAAAAAAAATAATGGAAAATATAAGGTTTGCTTCTCAAATTTGTCTAAATTGTCTTCTCTGGAGAAAACTATTTAACACTAAAAAATATTTTTTAAATATTACTTTATAACATCATCTCATAAAGTTGAGGTATTCTCATTGTTACTATGTCTTTGGTTCTCAACAACAAATAGCATTACATGATATAAACTTTGTAAATGACTATTGTTCAAAATTAACCTATGCAATGCTTCCCAAGCAAGCACGGCTGCCCAAATATTAAACAAGAAAATGCCTTACAAGAAATAAACAGAAGTAATGTTACTGCAGTTAACTTCCCGAAAATATAATATGGTGAAAATTCTTATTAGAAATTGAGTGAATTGCGCAAATATAATAATTAGAAGCAAAAAAACTGGCCTTAGTATTTTGACTAAAAATATATTTTATACACTTAAATTTTACTTTTTTTATTAAAAAATTTCATTATATTAGTCATATACTCTTCGCTATGCCATATTTTTTCTAGTTCTTCAAGTTCTTTAGCATTAGTATTCATTAAATCTTCTCTAATTTGATTCCTAATTACTTTCTTTGAAGCTAGTAATGATTGTTTAGGCAACTTTGCTATTTCTGTTATTCTATCCCACACCTTTGTTTGTATTTCTTCAGGTTTATAAACAGCATTTACAAATCCACATTCCAGTGCTTCTCGTGCTGACATCTTATGATTGAAAAGTAACATCTCAATAGCCTGCAATATTTAGAGATCATACACGAATTATGTTGTGTAACAAGGAAGAACTTTGGTTATACTTTCATGAAAAAAATCAAAACCTTATGTAGATGCATAAATCTTTCAAAAACCTAAATATTTAATTTATAAAATTAAAACTCATTACATTAATGTATCATTGATAACACAATTTTAAACTTTTTATTATATTTGTGTTTTATTAACAATAAAATAATGAATTGGAATATTTTAAAATAAATTTTAAGTAATATAGAAATGTTTCCAAGAAGTAAAGAAAACAATATCAAACATCAATTTCATTACATCCAAAATATTTTTCACCTTGTATTAGGGAAACCAACAGAATGACACTCAACTACTTATCGGGGATACAAATGCACACACCCAATTTGTCTTTGACTGAACAGTCTAAAGACTGTTCATTTCAATTTTGTCTGTCATTAATTTCAAAGAAAATTGATTTATCAATTTTTTTTGAAATTAATGACAGACAAACATTTAATGCATATTTC
The DNA here is from genome assembly GCA_005406025.1 of Eumeta japonica. Classification (NCBI taxonomy): domain Eukaryota; kingdom Metazoa; phylum Arthropoda; class Insecta; order Lepidoptera; family Psychidae; genus Eumeta; species Eumeta japonica. The sequence continues at coordinate 476,469 of BGZK01000112.1, forward strand.
TTAATCATTAAAATTACAAACCTTTCGATCACCGATCAACCGTGGGAATGTATATGTCGAACATCCTTCAGGAATAATACCTAATTTTGTAAAAGGCGTATAAAAAAATGCCTGTAAGAAAAAAATATTAATAAATCATTACTATTTTTAAAAAAATATAGTAAAATTAAGAATGTATCTAACATTTTCTGCTGCAAACACTAAGTCGCAAAACGGCAAAGTAGTTGCCGCAATACCAATAGCAGGTCCATTGACTATTGCTACCAGTAATTTTGGGAAATTTATAAAAGCCTCAACAAATCTCTTCAATATTGTCAATGTATCATATTTCTCATGAGTATATGAATGTGCAGTTAAATCATTCCCACTGCTGAAATAATCCCCAACTCCTGTGAGCACAGCCACAGTAATGCTGTCCTCTAGAGCAGTCTTCTCAAGTATTTCCGTAATACAAACATACATGTTTACATCAATGGCATTTTTCTTAGAAGGTTTGTTATATTTTACAATCTTAACACAACCCATAACGGTTTCAATGATATTCTCACTACTCAACATATTGAAAATAAAATTTATAACAAATTTCAAATATATAAAGGAAAAAATGAGATGAAATTTTCAATACAGCTATACTAAAATTCTTGTGCAAATTTAATTACAAATATGGACTTTGTACATATGTTTATCTGCTACTTGATAATCGAGGTTTATCTTAAAGTAAAAATATTTCGTGATGACAACTTCATATTATTCACGCAGCCGATTACAAAAAAAAAATCGGAAACAAATTTTTAAACGCTTTCTCAATTGCAATATTTTCCAAATATTTTTTTGTTAAATATCCACAGGCCGACAAAGTTGAATATCTAATGTTATCGAGTTCTTTTCATATTTTATAGTTTTGACAAAATCGACCACACAATCATAGATACACAATCGTAATCACAAAAAAAAAAACTTGAAAGACAAAACTGAAATTCATCACAAACAATCATACTGAGCGACAAGCAGGTACTGCCATAGACGAGAAGAATAAGTGCATGCAAGGTATATTACTGACCAGCATCAAGAAACTCTGGTTTAGCGTGTACCTGTGTGATATGATAATATATAATATATGATGATAATATAATTAATAAGTGGAATCACGAAGTTATTAAGTGCAATCAGAAAGTTAATAAGTGTAATCAGGAAGTTAATTTGTTTATTTTTACGAATTAGATACCATTCCATGTTAGTGTTAAATTAAAACACACCAGTAACTTTCTATCGAGCTGCGTTTGTTGGATATCTTCTATTATATGGTTACGCGGTTGAAAGAGAATTAAAATATTTTTATGACAGGTCACTGGAATTTAGTCGGCTAAAACCTACTCGGACCTTTAAAAATTCAAGGCTTAAACCATTCTATTAAACACATGCACTCTCAATTTTTTTTCAGATTTTCAGGTGCTTGAAACTTAATACCTTCACATTGCCCCAGAGCGGGCTAAAAACTGCTAATGAACTTTGTCACCAATGTGATGACAACGCTGGCAATCGATATTTTCACATGTTTTTCTAAACATGGAGCTCTTAAACTAAGAACTCAATTAGGAATTCGCTCATGGACAGTGTCAAACCCGTACTCTTTAGTTTTAAAAATTGCTCCTAAATGATAAATACAATATTCCATATATGCGGGAACTTTTGTTAATGAAACATCTTTGAAAATAAATGAAGTGGGTATAGTTATCAGTGCTCATTGACTAGTATAATGCATTTAAAATCTATCAGAAATTTATGAATCTAAAAAAAAAATTACTTTTATCCAGATGAAAAGTCTAAGTTCATCTATGCAAATCTTTGCAAAGTTGTTTTATTTGTAAACCGAATGCATTTTGTCCTTCACAAAAGCAATGTCATTTTTGACAGTACTCTGTTGATTGATCAGTGATTGAATATGTTGTGAGGTTATGTAGTTATGTAGAAAATGAGATTAAAATTCGAATTTATATTTAAATTAGTAATTTTTTAATTTATTGGCCAATTAATTGAGGAATTGTTTTGGAATGTTAAAATTTTCTCAGGTGTTGCTTAAGGATATTAATTTATTTCGATTTTCTACTACAAGTCTGCCCCTTAAAACTAAAATGTTTAAATCAGCAGTTTTTAATCTAAAAGACGCCACTAAAGAAGAAATTCAGACCTTCTTAAACTCGTTTGATACAGTTTTGACGGATTGTGACGGTAAGTTAATTCTTTATTGTTAAAACCAAATATTTCAATGGAAGTTTTTATCGTAGCATCACGTCTGATGCAATTTTAGTCGTGGTTTTTAAATTATTCTTCGAAGTAGTTAAAAAAGCTTTTAAAATGACGTTTCACTGTGGAATGAAAAATTAACCTAGGACAAACCATGTGTGAAGTGTTGTAGACATCGAATATCAATATCTAACTAGTACTCTATCACGTAACGTTTTTCTAAATAGTACTGTATTTTGTGACTTATTAGACTCTAGTCTCCTTAACTTTTAGCTAGAAAATAACTATAGATAGAAATAGAAAATGTAATTTCATTCATGTAAATATTAAGATTATTCTGTCAAATTACTTTAAACTTCAATATATTGGACTTATTGAATTGTTATATATTTTCAATTTTATTAAATCTTTTCTTTTATAAACAACTATTGGGAGCCAGCCTGCTTTATAATGATAATGCTTAAATGTTAGAATTTTACCGTTTTGCTCTTTACTATCCTCCTTTGACTTAGGACTACTGGTGATCCTGCGGCGAAGGCCCTTTCACTGTACATATACATGAGTTTAATCAATGCAATATTTGTAACAAGTGTGTACCCATATTGATTTTATTATGAAAAATATATATAATGCCAATAATGAGAGTGAATCATTAATGCCTATATTGATGATAATATCACTTAGGGGACTTCTTAGAATGATTTAGGCATATTTTTTGGGTAGTCATAGGGATACGGTATGTAGTCTAACATAACCATGGTTTTATTGTTTTTTTATGGTATAAAATAGCGTTTTTATTTCCCAATAATATTTACTTTTTCAAAAAATCAATGTACAAAAGGGTCATATCATATGCATATAAATGCCCTAAATATCCAATATTTATTTCATCCAGTGTCTACTATGCCCTGCCAAAAATCAACTAGTCTTTCCAAAAATTTAAATTAGAAGTTATGACCTATAAATAGATTTTTTGCCTTTGATTTTATATACCAGTGATTACTCTACAATAAAAATCACAATATTTGATAAACATATCAAATTATTTTAAAGTAAAATAAAAAACTTGTCTAAATTTTTGACAGTATTGACATAAATAAATATTTTTCAATAAAAGATAGTATGTATAAGAGTTGTACAATTTTAATATTGTTCTATATTTTAGGTGTGCTGTGGATAGACAATAATGCAATTCCTGGTTCGCCTGAAACTATGAATCAATTTAGAAAATTAGGAAAAAAAATATTTTATGTTACCAATAACTCCACCAAAATCAGAAGTGACTTCGCCATTAAAGCACAAGAGCTTGGATTTATTGCATCTGCTGTAAGCATTTAGTTATCATTATAATTTATGACTAGACATCTGTCTGCTTTGCTGTGAATGAATTCAAATTCAGCAATGACTGTTTCTAATCCCAATCCCACTTCATCTGTCTATTCCAAAGCTAGTCCTGATTGCATGGATGTTACTGCTGTTTTCTGACAATCATACATTTTTTTTTTTGTATTAAAACTTTCCTACATTTCAGGAGATAATCTTAATCCATGCAAAATTTCATTACAACCCATTCAGCCGTTTTAAAGATTGGTCTGCACAAATATCTTGTATATAGATTTATTGATTAATGTGAAGTTATTTATAATAATTTTTAGTATTCAATGGTAATTTAAATAAAGCGATAAAACCCCGAAAAATTGTAATTTCTTTAAATATTATGGCATATTTTATAAACTACAAAATAAGAATATTTCAATTTGAAAAATTTGCATACACAGTTGCCCCTCAAGAAGTTCCTGTCAAGAAATCGTAAAATATTCTCATAGTTTTAAAATCCACTGTATTGAGATAAATATGTACTTCATTTTATATCATTATCAACTCGTACAATTTGATTTTATTATTTATTGCTATATAATTTACTACATTAATACTGCTTTACTTCTAGGATGAAATATTATCAACAGCATACTTAGTGGCACATTATTTAAAAGGTATAGGTTTTACTAAAAAAGTTTATATGATTGGTTCAAATGGAATTGGAGAAGAGTTAAAGGCAGTTGGAATTCGCTATATTGGTGTTGGGGTTAGTCAAAAGCATTTTCAGTTTTGTTGTTAAGTTTGTTATAGGATGTTCCATTAAAATAATAATTCTTTTCAGCCTGATCATGTTTGTTCAGATTTTAAATCAATGAAACCTTCTGAATTAGATTCTGAAGTTGGTGCGGTAGTCGTTGGTTTTGATGAACATGTCAGTTATCCGAAATTCATGAAAGCAGCTTCATATCTTGATTCAGAAGATTGTTTGTTTATTGCAACCAACACTGATGAAAGGTTCCCAAAAGGTGGATCGATTGTTGTGCCCGGTACAGGTACTTTGGTCAAAGCTGTTGAAACCTGTTCCCAAAGAAAAGCTTTAGTACTTGGCAAGCCTCATGCCTATGTTAGAAAGTTCTTAGAATCGTGTGGACTGGATCCAGCTAGGACTTTGATGATTGGCGACAGGTATGTATATCATTGTTAAATAAAAGAAAACACTTAAATAAAATTTGGTGAGATTTTACTCAAATAATTTGTGAATGATCAATACAGAATCTCTGAATATCATAATTTTACACATGTATAAACTAAATGCAGGTACCTTGTAATACATTCATATGTTGCACATGGATATATTAGGACAATAGTCCTGAACATGCACTATGCTAGTTTGCAGGCGAAACAGATAAAAAAACTTTGTATACAGGATGCAATCGATCATGCATCTTTTCGCAAATAGTCATCATCTCTTCGTTTTTTAGACCAACTTGGCCAAAGTAACTATAATAAAAATATATCATTTATATTTATATATATCATTGATATATTGCTTGTAAATAATATAAAATAATATAGACACAACCTTATTAAATGCTCGGCCAGACTTGAAATGCGAGTGCCGCGCGCCATCGCACGCGTCTAATCATTTACCTACAAGTGACGCTTGTGGTTGTCAGTGATGTAAAGGCTGCCGATGGTATTACTACAATAGTCTCTGATTTTCCACATGTGCTCCACTCACTTCTAAACAAATAAGGCAAATTATCGCATAAACGATATACAGTACGCGATATTATTGCAGACTCGCAGGTTGTTGAGTGTCAGAGTAAGTTGAACTTCGTGTAAGTTCAACGACATACACGCGTCCGCCAACCGCACGCATCTGGGTCACGGGATGGACTGCAAGTGGCTGCAAGCCGCAACGTAGAATTAGTGGCGGAGGACGGGATTTGCTTTTTATGCAAATTTTTATGTTCATATTCTAAGCTATTTTTTTCAGAGACAGCTACTTAAATGACTATGGTTTCTTGGGCAAGATCTTTCTAAAAAAGAAGGAGATTATGAATATTTACAGAAAGATGCATGATCGATTCCATAAGGCATAAATCATATTATAATGTATGGCACAGAAGGAACTATAAAATAGTAATAAATCTTATAGTATGTTAATAATATAACAATAACATTTCTGTTATAATAATTTCCCATGCAGCCCCAGTGCAGAAAATTGGTTTCACCTTAATTAAAAAGGTAGTATGGACCATATGTTACTACATGATCCAACGTGGATTAATGAAGATGTAGCATGGGAAAACAAGTAAATACTAATAGTTTGATTGTACATCTATGTAACTAACTTTTTCCTCTTATATAAGATTAATGAAATATTTTTTTATATATATGTAAATAATAAATGTGTTACTTTTATTTCCCTAAATACTTTTTCTTTATTCTGAAAATTTAACAATAGTATACATATCTATTATGAATTATATATTCATATTTATAATAATACTTAAATTGTTACTGTTTACCAAAGGTAAATGTTTATTATATTTCATTAAAATGTAGTAGATAAAGATATTAAATATTTTTTTTATGTTTATGTAAATAAATAAAATGTTCCTATTAACTTGCGTTAATATGTTTCTGTATTTTATTAAAATATGATAATATTTTAAATAATTTTTTGTGACCACATAAATACAAAAAATTATATTGTTTATATATGTGAAATTTCCAAATGTTTAGTAGATGAATTACAGATATTAGTCTGGTGATGTAGTGACTATCTAGTGGTTAACATCCCTGCCACTACACACAAAATCCCAATTCTAATTCTAACTGCCCAAAATATTTTTGTAATTCATATGCAAATAGAAAATATTATTGTCACTTTCCTTGGTTATGAATGCAAACATGACAAAATCTGCATGTCATAGAAGTTTCTTCGGAAACCCTAATGACTTACCAACATTTTCATTGTTGGCTTAATTTAAGAGTAAAAGTCAATTAGTATCATATTTTTGGAGTGCTTAGAAATCAGGGTCTTGTCTAGTGTATATATATATATACATTTATTTAAGAATACAAATACATTACACGGAATTAAAATAAAATGCAGATTATACCATCTTTTCTGTTTTTTTGTTAGTGTCATTTTTTTTTGTTTACTTAATAAACGAGTCTCTAAGTTCCACACTTTTTAATAGTCAGCATTTTAATAATCAATTCTTTTTTTGTAGATGTAACACAGACATAGAACTTGGCGTGCGTTGTGGATTTCAAACACTCCTGGTTTTGTCCGGTGTCACATCTGAAAGAGATCTAGAGAAAATACGAACCGAAAAGAAACCACCTTTGCCGGATGTCGTTTTACCTAAATTAGGGGATTTGATGGCGTTGTTTCCTTCATAGTCTAATTAAAAAATGTTGTTACATTGTAATGTAATAAAGTTCAATATTTATATGTATGATTTTATATACAAAAATTGAAAACGGTTTAGTTTTGAATATCTATGCTAGTGGTTGAAAATTTTGAAATTTGGTTTTTGTGAATTCTCATGCTTCTCTAGAACTGACATGTTTTGTCACTCTTGCTGTATAGCGTTTTCGCCTATTGTAGTTATAATGAACTGTTAAAATTGTTATTTTTCTGCTATGGTCAATTAATGGAGCTTACAGTATTTAGACAATTGTTATAAATAGATTTATGCAATTTAAATGTAACATGTTTTCTTTTTGTTGTATTTTCATACTATGTATTTATTTACTAGACAATGTGATTTATTTATTATAACTCAAATTTTATAAGTGGGTGATTAATTTAAATCAACGAAAATGTCAATTAATTCAAATACACTGCATTCAAGAAAAGGTTAGTTTTTATTGGAAATAGCAATGTTCAACTTAAGTGTAAGCTACAGTATTCTTAAATAATATTCTTAGTTCAATTATTATTAAGAATTGTTGGCTCTTATCAATGAGTTGGACACAAACTGAAGACATCATGCATAGTATTTATTGGTTAACAGTATCTTTTATTGTCATTCACCCACTCAGTATTTTATTTAATTAATGTTATGAATAGCGATTTCTCGTGAGTGTCCAATTTTTGACAATAATAATTGTAGCATCTATTCTGTCTTTCTACAATGAGTGATGCTTTCGTGATCTATTTTGATGAAAATGCCCAGTTTAGTTCATTGTTATTTATTTTTAGTATGTACAGCTTTGCCTAATACAGTTTTGTATTTCATAGTTATTAACGCACAAGTTATAATATATTAATTAATATAGTGTTAGTGAAATATTACTTTTTATTTCGTCTTATTACTCAAAAGTCAGTAAGTACGACATTAAGAAAAAATCAAATATGTCCGGATTAAAAGTACAACTTAAATAATATCGCCACGTATGAGACATCATAGACACAATTTAATTTTTATTGAGTAAAAGTTAAATCAGATAGTATAAGGCTTATGACAAGTCTAAAGAGCCGTCAATCGTACATTGAAAATTTTATTTTATTTAATATGATTTTTAAGGAAAATACAAGATTTTTGTGTTGTTGAACTCTAAAAAAAATTAAAATTACATATAGAAAAAAATGTAATATCAATAATCATACTTCTCGAATTTTCGCAAACTAATGGTATGTGTAGATATAGGCATTTTCTGCATATTTTTTTTTTTAATGAAATTGACAATTTCTTAATTTTTCTATTACTATAGCCCGCGTATAATTCTGGATATAGATACAATGATTAGAATATTGTATACACTTATAAGAGTTATATAACTTGTTTCAACCACTTACATTACACTCCAGAGTGGTGTCTCTCAACTCAACTCTCAAGAACACGAAAAGTTCATGAATAAAATTTTCAAAGATATTCAATGCGGTTTACGTTTATTATGTTCCTAGGAATTTCTAGGAAGCTAATACTTAAATACCAAATTGCTCACATGCTTACTTTTAAATTAAATGTAACATTTAAAGGCGCCCTCTATTGTTTGGTATCCACAAAGTGTACTTACCTGATCCAACTGGAATTTACAATAAATTTTAATTAGGTGCAGCTTTCTCGAATGCTGCAAGTCGTATTTCAATCGATCAGAATTTTCGAATTTTAAAAGTTGTAAGTCATAGGTATACACGCATTCTTTCATGAATACTTACAGACATTATTTTGAACAAAAATAATGTCTACGTATTTTCCTGAGGTCTTGACACGTCGACACATGATAAAAAAAAATAGCAACACAATAAGTTCCCAATCTCTCGAAATTTTACAGTTTCAGCAGCGGCAAGTCAAAAACATTGTAAATAAATTTGCCTAGATGTTTCACATCTGTCAAGTAATGCGAGACGTCTCGCATGCTTTTTAAAGTGCTTTATTGCTATTTCCCAAAAGAAAAGCAATTACAACATCACAGTCCTCGCCAGATTTGTCCTATAAATGCTCCAATTACTATGGTATTTCCTTCATCATTGTGCTCGCCGGAAATACCATCAGCACCTTTCTTTAGGCTGGCGCTCTACTGCCGTACGCTTCCTGCGCAATTTTTTGCCGCTTACGACGTGGCTCTGGAATGATTTGCCATCAGCTGTATTCCCGACGAGCTTTAATATAGTGGTCATAAAATAAAAAGCCTACCTATTCCTTTTTACAAGCTTTTATTTAGTTTCACCTGTTCCGTTATCTGTCTGTCGGTCTGCAATCAAATCTTGCAAGTTAAATTTGATCCACTTCCCGGTTTTCTATTGATCTGAAATTTTACATGCACGTATAAATCGGATGACAATGCGATATTATTATGACATAGAGCTGATCTGATGATGGAGCTGGAAGGTGGCCGTAGGAACTCCGTAATTAAAGACGCAACCCCATCAAGTTTGGGCTCATTTGATTCATCTTTACGAGTACTTTGATACTATATGGTAACCAGGGTCTGATAATGGAGCTGGAAGGTGGCCATAGGAACTCCGTAATTAAACGACGCAACCCCATCGAGTTTGGATTCGTTTGATTCGTCTTGACGAGTATCTTGGTTGGTGTGAATATGCAACTCCAACAAATTTGGGAAAAAAAGTTCGTTCCGTTTGTTATGAATGTGGATTATGTCTGATTCATTAGATGGATGACCCGATGTCAAGGTGAGCACATGCCGAGGGCTGAATGGTATGAGGGAGTACAAACATTTCACATCGCTAACGTTGCGCCTCGGGGTACCAGGGCAAACCCTGTTGTACTGAAGCCCTTATCCCTCTACAATGGATCTCTGGGGGACAGACTGTTTTTGTCCTATACTCGTGGTAACAACATGAACAAAAAGAAAATAAACTACTACACAAAGAAAACGACGTTTAGAGAAGGCGAAATTGAAGCGACAGGAGAAGATTGCTAATAAAAGCGATGTCCACAAGCGGCAACGCTTAGAAAAAATAAGGTTAGCAGTAGCCAAACATAGAGAAAACGAATCGTTAGAACGACGCACAAATAGGCAAGATATCGATAGAATACATACACGAGAGAGAAGAAAAACTCGAATTAAAAATTCTAAAAAGTTAAAAATAAAATTAAAGAAAAAAAAACCTTTTTAAAAAACAAGCTTTTATTATTTGTTTAGTTCATTAAAATGAACTAAAAATTTAAAAATAAATTAACTTTAATAAGAAGTATAACACTATAAGTTCATTGTAACCTTTAACAATAATTAAGCTTCTTCGTCTACGACAAAATAATTCCATATCGTACATAATTATATATTTTTAACACTAAAAGTTTACACCTTAATTATTAAATCTTCCGTTTTTATCACAGTCCCAATTTTATATATAAATGCTGGGTATGCCCATACACTAGTGACTCCCATGGAGTAGCGGGTGTCCATGTGCGGCGGTAATCATCTCCTTTCCAATACTCCGCATCTTCGTTTATCCCTTATGAATTCTATTAAAAAAAAAATTGTCATAACAATATAAATTGTTTTTATTTTTTTCTAATTAATAATTTAAAATTTACATATAACAGAAATGCAAGTTAGTAAAAATTTAAATTTCTTTTGTACCTATGTCATGAAATAACATAGGTACAGGAAATAAAAAAGTACAAAAATATATTTTCCCAAATTTTAGGTACTTAAATATGATATTAATATTACCAAAGATTGTAACTCCGCTTACTCGGGAAACGTCTTCCCTGACATCCGAAACTAAAACCTACCAATAGTATAAATGCCAAAATGGGTCTTTTTTGCTATCTGCTACCTAAGAACACAATCATAATCATCTTTATAAAGGTCGTCCAGGTTGAAATTACAAAAGGGTAGCTTTTGAAATATAGAAGAGAAGCAAGGGTGAACCCAGAGAGATGGAAGGGCAAATGCCCCCCGCCTCGCCTCGCCCGGTACTGCACGCACCTAATAATTCATGTAAACGTGTAATGTCTTCGTGCGATGTATCTCCTGGGCCAAAAACTGAGTACACCCTTTTAGAGATGTGTATATAAATGTAAACACAACATAGAAATTGAATCATCGATATGGTTTTTAGGATTCCGTACCCAAAGGGTGCCAACGGGACCCTATTACTAAGATTCCGCTGTCCGTCCATCACAGGGCTCTATGTCTTGAATCATATTAGCTAGATAGTAAAAATAAAATAAAGAAAAGAATCAGAGGGTTTTTTTCAGCGTTTTTAACTCTGTAATGGCATTAACTACATACTTGAGTCTATGTTGCTATAGCCACTATTACAACAAAAATAAAATAAAGTTAAAAATATGAAGGGGGTCGTCATACAAGAAACGTGTTTTTTTCAGCGTTTTTAATTCGATCTGTATAATGGCATTAACTAGATACTTGAAAGTTTCATAGAATATATATTGCTATACCCACTATTACAACAAATATAAAATAAAGTTATGAATATTGAAGGGGGTTCCCATGCAAGAAACGTATTGTTTTACTTTCGTTGCTCGATTTTTATAATGGCTGTACGTAAAACAAACGTTTAACTAGAATAACTATAGTGTATACCTATTCTTAAGTAGTCAGTTTTAAAGCAATATCCTCTATTCACACTGGCTTTTAGCGCTCGTAGAGTAAATTGACCTATTTGCATTCATACGAAAATTTAAATCTATTGCAGTCGTATGAAATTATCACATTCATACAGCGAAATACAATTCAATCAATAGGTATAATCGGGCAGTGGAGACGGTCGTTACTAAACTATTTTTAAAACATTGTACGGAGGGAGGTATGGAACTCTTTATATACGAGTGCGACTCACATTTGATCGGTTTTTAGGGTTCCGTGCCTTAAAAGGAAAAAAAACGGAACGTTTATAGGATCACTTTGTTTTCCGTCCATCTGTCTGTCAATACCCTTTTTCTCAGAAACGCGTAGAGGTATCAAACTAAAATTTATATCAAATACTTAGTACTGTGAAAAAATCAAACTTCTAAGCCAACGCAATCAAAAGATACAGCCGTTTATGCCGCAAATTTTCGACACTTGCAAGGCAACCAAAACCTACAGGGCACTTTCCGTAAACTCAGAATCTTGAAATTTGGTACGAAGCAACGTCTTATAGCACTAATAAAGAGAAAATTGCGAAAGCCATAAAATCATATATAAAAAATATTTTTAAAAATTTTAAACTTGCTACACTTTTCCTCATGAACGCGTAGAGGTATTAAATTGAAATTCATATCAAAGACTCGGGTCTATAATACCTTCAAAGTATAACAAAATCAAACTTCTATGTCAACGCAATCAAAAGAAAAAGCAATTTAAGCCGCATATTTTGAAACTCGCAACTACTCGCAAGGGAATCAAAACCTAAAGGGTACTTCCAGTCGACCTAGAATCTTGAAATTTGGCACGAAGCAACGTTTTATAGCATACATAAAGGGAAAATTCCGAAAACCTTAAATTTTTAGTTACATCACATAATATATATTTTTTAATAATTATAAACTTATTACTCTTTTCCTCATGAACGCGTAGAGTTATCAAGTTGAAATTCATATCAAATACTTAGGTCTAATTATTTTTAAGCTGTGAAGAAAAAACAAACATAATTGTAGTTACCGCATTGACCGCGACTTATCTCTATGTATGGGGAGGAGACAACATTTCATCGCGATGTACGTCGCAATCTCAAGGATGCCGTGACAGATGGATCATGTAAAAGATATTACTTAAATAACCCAAGCGCTGCAAACAGCCATTGTGAATGCAACTGTACCTATACAGGTCACCGCAATGTCAAATTAATTTTGCAATAAAATGCATAAATACAACAATATACGCCGGCAACCTCTATAGGTATACTTCATGTTCTCGTCTGATTGTTGTGGGAGACTTCAATATCGATTTTTGACTGAATACCTAAAATGGAATTTCCACATATTTTTCATCCATAAACATATTTCCGTTAATAAACACGAGCACTACAAGAAGTAATACAACTATAGATAATGTTTTTTCGAACTTCAATGTTCAATGTGATACTTCATACCTTTTTCAGTCAAATAAATAATTTTGATAAAAGAACTTTTGCAAGAGTACTGCAAGGGTAATGTAGGTATTTCAGTTATGTTATAAAATAAATGATATATATTAATATAAAATAAAGGCTTACTGAAACGATAAAGAGACCTTTGTCTTAAATTTGCACTCCTCCAGCTTTCCGCATTGTAATGTTATGGATTTCATTTTGCAATAAAAATACCATAACTATGATTCAATTGTCGTGAAGGATGAACTTTTTTACTTATATACCTAAAGGTTTGTACGGAACCCTCGGTGTACGAGACCGACTCGCACTTGGCCGGTTTTTGATGTGAAACATCTATAGGCGCAGGATAAACCGGATTGATGGCGTGGCGACGTTTGCCGTGGCGACGGGTCGCCACGCTATACTAGGGTATATGTACAGTCTATTTATAGTAGTGTGCACTGTGTGGCGACGGGTCGCCACGCTATATAATCGTGTATATATATATATATATATAGTCAAAATGTATACCGTAGTAAACAGCACCATCGAACCGAGTGAGAAGGGAGTCGCACAGTCACTTGCGCATAGCGACGCGTCGCCACACCGTACACATTACAACATTTTGAATAATATGACTGTATTTTTAATTAATAATTCATTATAAATAATTAATTATTACTGTGACAAGCAATTGTCACAGTAATACCGTCCGAGGAAACATCGAGTATAACTATTACTGAAGTCACAGATGAAATTAATTAAGCTGTGGCAACTTGAAATGAATATCGAATTTTTGTATTTAATAAAAATAAATGTTTATCAAATAGTCCTAATTTTTTGTAAAAAAAATCATCATGTTTAATTTTTCCATTATTTCATTATGCTATATTTAATTCTTGTCGTAATCTTGTCTTTAACGCATATTACTTGCACAAACTCGATGTTTCACATCTGCCAGGCGTCCCGTGACGGCTCACATTTGTTTATGTACAGTCTCACGTTAAAAACCTAGAAACGAATGAGGTATTTCTTTTCTCTCTTTTTCTTATCTCTGTTGTAGATACGTCCTTCGAATGAATTTCTTCGTCTTTTGGGCACATTGACCCACCTCCCTGGCCATAATCAATCCGGGTACCTACTACTGATTGCGATACCGCTCTCACTCTTAATTTTGATTCCGACGGTACATTCAATTACGACCTCATTCTTAGTCCAGCTATCGATTCTGATTCTGGTTTAGCTCATTCTATTTGTCCGACTTTTAATTCCCGTTCTGTTACCGATCACAGCTCGTATTTAGACAAAGCCGGAGAGCAAATACTTTTACATCAAAATCTAGGCTATATTATTTACTCGTAGATAGTAGTTGATGGATATATAGATAGATAGGGATTGATAGAATACCACGGGATATTATACAGGGATAAAAAGCAGTAGGTACCCAACGGGCTTAAATAACGTTGAGTCTTAGGCCTTTTTCAATACGCCACTCAATTTTTTTTTCGTAAAACCTAATGTATTAAAAATATATTTGCCGAAACTTCAAACTTTGGCGCTCTAGACCCGAAGCCTACGCCTAAATGCGTGCACCACTAATAAAAAACCTTTTATGTTTACGTTCAGGACATGGTATGTCTGTGTGCTAAATATCATACAAATGCGATCCAAAATTGAGTACAAAAATTTGAATACATCTAAACCCGTTTTCAAAACATATGTTCCAATATCGGACACTTCTTCGCCCGGTCTTCTCAATTATAGTTAATGCATTTTCCGGTGATGATAACTTTTGTCGTGAGTTGATTTTTATTTAGGGGAACAAAAGAAATCACACAATACCAAATCGGAACTGTAAGTTGGACGTCATACAAGATGTGGTATGCCGATTCAGAAAGTCCTCGGTTTTGAGTGCCGAGTGTGCAGAAGCGTCGTGGTGGAGCATCAGTGGCCCGCTGAAGCCAATGTTCAGTCGCTTGCTGTACTGACAGCGGTAGAAACTTCTGGCAAACATTTGGTGATGATCAATACCGTTCAATATTGAAGGTTGTTAGATCTCGTAAGGGCATCGAAAGCAGATAACTCATCCAAGAAAAAACTTGCAAACAGAATTTTGCCTATACTTCTCGCTCGCTTAACTTTGATAGGCGTTGGTAGATTTAGATTTTTTTTGATGTTACTGTCAAATCCATAATACATTCCCAGTAAGGAAGTCGTAAGAGCGCAGAGATTGTCTTGTTTTTTCGCTGTCACGATACAGGACACCATTCTATGCGAACCTACTTCAAAATCCGCGTCTAGTTGTGCGGTACTCAAAGCGAAATTTATGCACCTAACGCATTGATGCACATGTAGAATTTCATGCACTTTTCCTGACCTAATCTGCAGTACATGCTGAATCTCTCATATTTAAAATTCAGAGTCAGATATCCAGGGCAGGATCTTTAACTGTTATTCGATGAAATTCTTCTTATTTTAATGAATTTGAAATGATACAAATCATCGCTCGAAAATATTCTTGTTATACATCAATTTTTCAGTGAGATAGAATATTTTAATTGCGCTTTAAAAAATGTGGAGGTGAATTCTAGTTTGAAATGCACACGCACATTTTTTGGAACGAAGTTCCTTATCGCATGTTCATCAATATACACACTCGTTCAATGAGAGCTAAACCAAAACAATGTAACATTTTGAGCGTCAGGACAATGTTGCTATTAGGAGGTATGTACATTAAATAGCAAAAAATAATTTTGTTCCAACCGGTTGTTTTACACCTCTCGTTTTGTTTT
Source organism: Eumeta japonica (assembly GCA_005406025.1). NCBI lineage: Eukaryota > Metazoa > Arthropoda > Insecta > Lepidoptera > Psychidae > Eumeta > Eumeta japonica. Next base: position 492,336 of record BGZK01000112.1, read on the forward strand.
TCATAAATAATCAAATTTTATAATTCAGTAAAAACTATCTGTTACTTCTTTGTTAAAAACTGTGTTTTCCGGAAATATATTACGTATAACTGACCCGAGATTTTCCATGGTTCTTTCCCAAATGACATTCGTCGTGATTCGCCCCACCCCTCCCTCATTTTGAGCTTAGGTGATTAATAGACGGTTCCGGGTCAGAATATAGATTAAAATTTTGTTAAGTTACAAATATGTGAAGTTCGCAGCATACATCAGGTTAGCGTATAACATCGATGGGTTTAATCATTTCTAGAAAAAATCCCATGCCTCACCAAATCTAACCCAGCAGTCCTTTGAAAGTAAATCGAACGCCCGATGAATAACATCATCCTTTTGCTAAGGTACGAACAGGTAAAAATATGCGGGAAAACTTATAAAACATACTGTTCAGAACAGACAAGCCTTGGACGTTTACGCATGAGATCATTTAAATCCTCTCCAACACTCCTCTGCTTTCTTTTACGATCTTTGGGGATCTTAAAAAAATACTTTCAATGTATTAAAGCAAAATATTTGATGTTTTAGATACAATTATAACAAGGTTATAGTTTTATATTTATTATTATTTAATATGCTTGTATTTATTAAAATTTACGTTTGGAGCATAAGCTCATAAAATTAATGATACCTAAAGAACTTTTGAAGTTGTCGCTGAGAACGGGTTTGTGTTTACTATAGTTGAACGATTTAAATTTATAAAATCATTGGTACACACAACTATTTTTTTAATTCGATTGTGAAATCTGTTTTATTCTTCGCTTCGCGATAAATAAATCCACTCAAAAACACTTTTTCTTGTCAACATGAGATTCCAAAAACGGCACATATACCATACTGCTTGTATCGATTGTCAGAAATGCAATTCGCAAATTTACTTATTCCTTATTTAATTCCTTACTTTGCATTATTTATATTGAAAAGAACTTCGTTCCTGACGGAGAGCTCCGACCGCAAATTTAATGGCAATGTACATAACATCAGGTTGTACTTTACGTAAGGTTAAGTTAAATGATACGACGATATTTCGAGCTGGAACAGGAAATAAAATGTCTGAACGGCCATTTTTTTTTTTGTTATATAAAAAAAGATTTAACTAACATGACATGCAAAAAATTGAATAAATGTTTTGAATTGCACATTACTGTACCGCTAGGATTCCGTGATGGTACACAAAAAAATCTCAAACTAAATTTAGCAAGAAAAATTTGGCACAGAATCTACTTTCCGTTGTTTTTTAATTGATTTCATTTTTTATTTCCAATTTTGTTCTCATGTTTAATGGATTTTTATACATCATCTATCCTATTACTATTGATTACTCTAAGGTACATAAGGTAAAATTTTAATAGCACTGAAACAGATCATTGATAAGGTTCCGTACCTCAAAAGGTACCCTTATGGAATCACCTCGTTGTCCGTCTGACCCATTTTTTCTTAGGAATTCCTGAATGAATAGGTATAAAATTAGAACTACGAATACTTAGTTTCATGTTCCATTGGCGTAAAAATTCAAGCTTCTAAGTCAACGCGATTAATAAATCGAACATTTATGCCGCATTTATTGACACTCTCAAATAGACTAAAACCTTTTAATGTTTGCCTGCCTGTTGACCTAGAATCATTAAATTTGACAGAAAGCAAGGTCTCATGGCAAAATTAAAGCGTAAAATCTGAAAATAATTGATTCGTTTTGTAATATGATATATGTAATGGAAGTATGGATAGAGATGCAGGCCGATGTATGGAACAACATTTTTCAATTTTCTGCTGCGAAAATTTAAAATTTCAGCAGATAAAGACTTTTAAGAGATAAAATCCTATATAGATAATCAAGTTCGTACAGAATTCTCGGGTGCCATTCTATTCGCACTTGTCCGGTGTTTTTTTTTTTTCGTACGTTCGTAACCGTAAAAATGTATTTCAAAAGTTTTGTTATAGTTTCATTTCGGGCCGACACATGCGTATTAGCGAGTTTGTGCGACGTGCGTTTTTCTCGACGCGATCGTAATCACAAGGAAAACGCGAAAGGGAAATGCGCGTGCGTGCGGACCCGCGAGGCGGCGGCCGCCCGCAGTCAGCAGCCGGCCGCGGCGCCGTTCGCGCATCACACACTTCGCCACTCGCGAACTCCAACGCGGGCCGCATACATGTGAGTATACACGGTCAGCTACGCTTTTTGAACTCGATCCGTATTACAAGCTGCACACGAAGGATCTGCACAATGGTTCACGGACGGAAAATTTTTCATCTGAATCGACGCTTGTATTTACGCTTACCTATCTACCGCGATTCCCCGGAGAACGTGTTTTTGTGCGAAGCGAACGGGTAGTTACGACTTTATTAATTCTATTAATAAAAAAAAAACGTATGAGATGTTCTAGTGCGGTGAAGATAGACGCTACGGAATCCCAATTGTATTTATTCCCCGCGGGGACCCGACAAAGAAATCGAGGGGCGGCTCGTAGACTCGACGTCCCCGCGCGTCGTTCGCTCTCCCTACTATTCCGTCTCATGTGATTTATATGCGAAGTCGGCCTCAAAAAAAAAAGGTCCAAGACACATACGCAAACAAACAAACAAATACATATAACATATACAAACACACATTTTAAAATAATGACAACAGAGCCTCAATATGGAGCACAATTTTTGTTTGCAGATAAATGCACAATCGACGTTCGGGTAGATTATATCGTAATAACGGCGTAAACGTTGCGCTGATAATTGTTTATCTTGAGGGGTTTTGTTACGGCGGGTGCGCTCGGCGTAAATACGATAAGCGTTTTTGACGGTTGCATTGACCTTCGATGGAGTGTGAGAAGCGTTCACGGCAAATACATAACTGATCGTACACGATCTGTTTGTTTTGAATGTAACGTGATGTGTGTGTACGTGTGTCGAGGTCTTTTAAAATCGTGTCAAAACTGGCTCTATCCTTGCGGGCTATTATGTACAGTGACGTCATCAGGTTTACCGCAATACACGCATTGTGAACGTGAACGTCATCGTTAAACTAAAAAATTAAGCATGTAACATAACTGGTTTATTGAGTCTCATAATGGAAAATATTCTTAGAACGGTTTACAATTCGTCGGTGGATTGGCGTCGTGAAAATTATTATTTATCATACAACTTAGGGAAGAAATCACTGTGATTGTATAAAAATTATTATTTTATAAATTTTATTAATGATATTACAATTTATTAATTGTATATTTTTGTATCATCTATACGTATAATAAAACAGTGGAACCGAAAGTGTAGGTATACATTAAAGGTATGTATAAAAATTACAGAGGGTACAATGAGGAAAAGGTAATAAACATAAGGGAAAACAACGATTTTAAAATTATTTGTCTGTTTGTCCGTTCGCGCACAACTCTAAAATTAATTAACGAATTTTTATGGGGTTTTCACGGGTAGCGAGAGCTGAACTTGGAGAAGAACATATGTATTATTTCATTTAAATCGGATGTCAAGGAGTTGTCCTCGGGGGGGAACAGCGATTTGTATAAAGTATAAATAAATTTTATTTGCCTTGGCTTCGTCGTGCAAACTAGATCCGTGAGCGGTACCGGAATTGAAAGTGGGCGGAGGGTAGAATTGATAACAAGGTTTTTCCATATGAAAGATGAAGGAATACATTGTCTCTCCACATGGGCGAAGCTCCGGACAGAAAATCAGTATTCGAGAAATAAATGACCTCCTGTTGATAACTGCTTTTTGTGTTGAATAAATTAAATACATGTCAGAGCGTCAGTCGCTCTGTGCAGAAAATTAATAGCAAGGAGCTTAACTGGGAACGCAAAGCTATAACCGTACGACGCTATAGAACGTGGCCCCGGCCGACGCGCCGCCGAGGACAAGTCCGATGGTGTGAAAAAATTGACATTTCTAGTGAACGACTACAGAAAGAATACGACCCGCGAGCACTCCGCCCTTTTGCACTCCGTCCTTGAAGTTATGAAACGTTACATACGTAATTTAAGGGTTATATTAAGGGGTCTATTGAACTAAGATATTTTAATTTTTCTCTATACTTATTTAAATCTCCTTATTTATTTTTTGTTATGCCATTGCTTTGTTCAACTCTTGTTCCCGCGAATAGCGGAGGAATTTACGATCGACTTTATTGGCCCGTACAATAGATAAGGCCGCATATATATATAGTAGCGCCCCCTAGCGCTCCCAGGATTATGTCCTGGATAAATAACAAATGGCTATTAACGACCACGCTTAATTGCTTTCTGCATGAAATGTTTAGAATGGCTACTTAGAATTCGGATATTGCCGATATGTATTCTGTGCCTATATCCTTCTAATTTTTTTTACTGTGATTATTCAATTCTTTTCTTTCATATAAATAATATCTTCGGACATAGATATATCACTATCGTGTTCCAAATTAAGCAACGAGGCTTGTACTGTGAATGCCATAGTTGATGTAATATATGTATACTTTTTTTTTTGTAAATATATACAAAATAATACATAGAAACTCCCAGACTCGAGGTGAAAATATTTTTTTTAATCAAATAAATACATGTATGTCTTGTGCGGGAAGCGAACCCACGCCCCCAGAGCAGCAAACGGGCTCACTACCGACTGCACCCATCAGGCAGTCATATTCTATGTATTCTACGTTCGCCGTTCGTTTCTGATTCTGATTCTCATATCTAACAATAACAAGCGTGGAGGTACAATACAACAATGATATTTAGTGTGGGTATATATATGTAAATAAATACGTATATAGCAGGTTGGCTTGGGTGGGATGCCTATGGTTCCGTATTTTTATCGAAACAAATCCCTGAGGGATTCCAAACCGCTACATACGTGTACAAACTCATTAACATTATTAAACAAAAGCTGGCCGAGTGCGAGTCGGACCCGCACACTAAAAGTTCCATACCACCGTACAATATTTAAAATTGCATATTTTTCAAAAATAGTTAATAGAAAACTAGATAAAATACTAGGATATCACATAGAACGTCGAAAAAACACGTTTGTTATAATATGTAAACCCCTATTATTTATAAGTTTATTTTATTTTTATTATTTGTCGTTATAGCGGCCTTAGTAATAAAAATTTCCTAGCTAAAATTTCTAGTTTATGCAATGCATTATTGTAATCGGTATGGAATCCCATTGAAAATAATTATTGCGCTAAAATTACAATTGTTAATCTATGAGCATATGAAATTGAGTCAAAGTAGCAAAGGAAATGTTACATATCCGGCCTGTACTTTGTACATACCTCACAAAATCGACTAAAAATCTAGAGATCATTAGTAAAATAAAGTTGTAATTTTTGAAGTATTTTTTGTACAAAAGCGTCATTTAATAATAAGTTGGTTCCGAACGTTAATAACTCTCAATCACAAATTAAATATACCATAAGAGATAACTTATTAACAAAATAATAATGGAAAAACCTTATCATCTCAGATTGGGTTATAATTAAAAATCTACAATTACTTATCAACACAGCTTCTTATATATTATTTTTATTTTTTTGGGTATGTTGAGTTTTTTAGTTATGATTTTCAAACGTCCATTGACTCTTCAATATGCCTCAATCAACAGTCTATTTCATGGGCTATCATATCCGACGAATGGAAAAGGATACAGCTATACAAACAAAAAGAAGCACTGCTATCTTCTTTTTCGCTCGTATGACTCTGCCCCTCTCTATCTCTCGCTCCCGTTCTCGATTCCATAGCATAAGAACTCATTATCTTTCGCTGAAAACCGATTTCGAACTTGAACCTTTTGTGAACATATTAATACCAATAACCAATTCGGCATAGACAAAGAATTCGTTCTACGATCACGCACGCAAAGCTGCAAGCAAAAGCTTAGTATTTTTTATAAATTATAGTCTATGTGTTAGTCTGATATATAAGCTATACTACTGTAAAGTTTCGATTAATTTTGTTTTGCTGTTAAAGCGTGATTAACAAACATCTAATCATACAAACTTTCACTTTTATAATATTAGCAGGATATGTAGTTCCCATAACCATCTCAAAACTCTTTCAATCGAGTGAACCGTTACAAATATTTACCTTTTTATTGTAATAATAGGCTTGTTAAATGACAATATATAAAAACGGATGCAAAGTGAACGGCAAAGAGAAATTTAATATATTTTCCATACTTATATCGGTACTACCAATTGCGTTATCCTGATGCGTAAGTTCGTAATGTTTGATTTGACAAGAACATGGCTTACCCGAAGAACGCTCCGTTTAGGGTCAACGCCTATCAAATTATCTCGCGAACAAAAAGGAGGGCGGCATTTCATTGTTCATTTCCTTCTGCCAGCACGGCGGCCGTGCCGGCCGTATCGCCCAGTGCCATACATTACCTCCTTTTCTTAGCGTAGGCTGACATCCCAGTACAGTTTCGGATGACTACGCCGTTAAATACGCCCATTCACGTATAACGTGTAATGCTCGCGTACCGGAGGGTGAATGGCCATGCGCTTATGAGAATGTATGTATATATATATTATTGTATTTATTTTATATCTAAATCTAACAATAACATTATACTTATATTCATGCGTGCTGAAAGATAGGTGTATTAAACTATGTTTTATTTTATTAATATCGACGTAACGTGTGCTTTTTGATACCGTTATCAACATTATTGACATTTTGTTTTATATTTATGAGCCATAACACTGATATTAAAATATGATAATTTATAAAAATAACTAAGAGTTATGTTACAGATTGTGAACATCGATACACTACATAAGTGTCGGAAGAGTGAAAAGTTTAATTCGACTCGGAACATGTAAAGTGCACTTTTAAGCTACAAGCTGTTCACGTCGCTCGTCGTGACCCGCGGTACCAGACACGCATTGGGGGCAGCGCGGGAAATTTACTGTAACACACCTGCGGGACTCAATAGTGGCGTAAATAATCAAATTCCTCATTTAACGCATAAACACCTAATGTTCTATTATCCTAGTAAAGTTACTTTAATTAATGTTACGTGGGTCATTCTGAAAGTCCTTAGAAAATCAAAAAAACTGAGCAAATTAGCAAGTTATTTTAATTATTATTGTCTTTCAGAATAGTGTCTGTTCAGATCAATGTATCGCTGCGTTCGATGGAAATACTGAGAGAAACATCTTGCGCACTCGCACTTGGAAGTCGCTTCGAGGGCCTTTTCATATGCAGTCACTTTCTTTTATTTTAGGAAAGAAATAATAATCGCATGGTGCAATGTCGGAAATGTAAGGCGGATTAGCCAGTATTTATATACCTAACGTCCCCAAATAGTTAGTTTGTCTGGCGGTATGTGGTTAGCCGTTATCATGATGAAAGAGAATCCTAGTGCGAGGTCGTCTTGTCTTACCTTTTGCCAAAACTTTAGGCAAACTGTTGTTAGTGTACCAGTCTGCAGTGCCTGTTTTTTTTTTATCTTCTAAATCAATTGTTGCGTATTGACCTGCCATTCCGAGGAAAGAGACCACCATCGTTTTTAGACGTTTTTACCTAGTTTTTCTTTAGTAGGCAACTCCTCGAAAGGAAAAACAGCCACTGAGCATACTGTCTTTGGATTTCGGGATCGTAACAGCAAATCCGGCTTTCGTCATCCGTAACTACTACAGCATTTGATTTGACAAATCTTTGCATTATTCCGCAGCACCATATAACACAATGGGGTTCTTGAGCTTCGGTCAAATTATAAAGTGTCCACATCCACCTAATACATAGCTTCCTGACCGCTAAATGTTCATGAAGGATTTACTGCTCGTATCGTATTGGGTACCCATTGTGTTCAACGCTCCACCGCTTATATGCGTACTCGCCTATGTAATTTTTTATATGAGACCGAAGGCCTTAACTCTACACGTTCACATTCTTCTTCTTAATTGACTCATTTATCGATTCTTCGTTGGTCAGGATTCAAACTTGACTAATGCCATTTGGTACAAAGACGAAACTTCTGACTACTAATACGCGAATTATATTTTCTTGTAAAACTCACATGAAATTCTGAAAGTTGTAATAGGTTTTTGTACCTAATCCCGGCTCGTTTAAATAAACAAACTAGCTGACCGCCTAGAGCGCTGTGAAGAGGCTTTAGTGCGGCCGTGATAGATACTTTGTAATTTAAGTTGTAAAACGCACAGCTTAATGTACTCGAATTGTCTTGATGTATGCAACGAAACCTTGTTAAACATATTTTCGAGGTAAAACATCCCTCTGATCAGACATCATCGAGATGGGATACCGTTGCCTTCAGCGGTCGTAGTGCGTTCGCCCCGCAGCCCCGGCCGCCTCCCACGGAGAGGTTCAACGCGTGATGGGTGGCATTTTACTTGATCCTTGGGAAAAAATGCGAACGTGGCTTCATTCGTAAATTTTTCTTAGCGGTTCTGAGATTTAGGTGCTGTATTTTTCATATTAATTTACTTTATACCGTATAAACTAAATCAATATGATTGTTATGAAACTTTTAAAATAATCCTGTAAAAAATTAAAAATAATCTGCTACTTCCAAATTGCGTTCATTTCAGCATTCTCGTGTTAAGACTTCGGTTGACTTAAAAAAATGAACTACCTATTGTGTTTTGTCTTAAATGATTTAACTGAATTACTTGACTAAAAAGTACATCGCCGTTTTAGGTTTGTATCTCGGTTTGTGGCAGACTTTCTTTTGTAAGTGGCGCCCAAGTGGCGACGGATGTTTGTAACATGAATGTATTATATTTTTCAGTAAAACAATATGTGAAATTTCTTGGAAATCGATTAAATTATAATTATTTAGTTATTATTGATTACATTATTAGGTCTTAAAATTGTGGGCTTAAATGATTAAAAGGAGAACAAAAATCGCATTATATAAAATTAATGTTTTTTTTTTTACTAATAAGTGATCAATGATTGGAATCAAATGAACACTTTCTTGGCTATATTTCTAACTTTAATGAATATAATGCTAATATTCTTTGTTAATCGCTAGAAATAATTCTGAGAAATGTCATTTGTAGACTATTTAATTCTATAAGTGGTTATAGAGAAAACAACTGACAGGTTTCATTTTCAACTCTCATACGTTCAGAAAGGTGTCTTCTATGAAAGTTGAATATCAAAATGTAAGGAAATATTTTAGTTTTCTGATCTAATAGTCGGTTTTATGTTTCCGAGACGTACGTTAAACTGAATCGAAGACTTAGATATTTAAATTAAAGTTGACAGACAAAAATAAGAATTGCAATAAAATATATTTCAAAATGAAATGACAGTACGTAGAGTTTAAGCAAAAACTCGCCTGCCGTCGGAGCGTGTATTAGACAGACGTCTGCAGTGGGCGCTCGCTGCGCTGCAGTTTCACTTTCATGTTTTCCCTCCGTTTATGGAATTCCACGCGGGCAACACTAGGCAGGTCGCGTTCTTTCGTCAATGTTTCCATGAATGTGGAAAAAATAAACCGGCCCGTTACAAGTCGGACTCGCGCATCGAGGGTTCCTTACTAGCACGTAATATATATCTATATTGATTGTTAACCAAAAATTTGTTTTTGAAGTGAAACTTCTTTATCGGTGTATGGGAGAAATTTTATAGCAATGTAACATTTTTCCGTTACGCGCCATATTTATTCAATGTTATTAATGTCATCGTGGCATAAACATAATTGTTACTAAGGCCGCCTGTCACATATACTTTCTGTCAACACCCTAGATGTATTTACAGTTTGTATATATTACATTTTCCTATTGTCTAAGTTGAAACCTTTTCAACCGACGTACATGAACTATATCTCACATCCTTTCATTGAGTGAGTCGATTTTATATGTAGCGTTCGATAATTTTCCTACAATTTTATATGGCCTTTATAACATCGCATTAATTGAAAAGTTTTACCTATCACCCTTCTAGGTACATATACCATGACCAAGTATCCTACATGAAACTCTGAACATTTCTATTTCTGAAACTCAGTTGTGACGTGAAAAATAATATTTCAATTAAGTGATTAGCGAAAAAAATTTTATAAAGTTATTGGCAAAAAGAATAAAAGATATTTATTCTAATTCCAGTGGATTTCTAACAGAAGTAAGTAATTAAACCTTTTTTCTAATACGTTCAACACGTGGGTGTGATTACGGTATTTATTTTTTTAAGGTTATTTCAGGTTAACCTTAGTTTTTGATTGTAAATATCAGTGAGTTAAACCATTAATTACAAAAATATATAATAACGATAACAATAATAGTAATAATTATATTATAATTAATGAAATGCTATAATCTTAGTAGCAGAAAGGTGAAATAATTGTATTATTTTTGTATCCATGTCTATGATAATAAAAGTTTTTTGCATAAACTTTATCTAATTTGGCTTTATTCAACCAATTTCTGTGAAGTTGTAAATAGTAAATCATTTTTCGAAAAATGATGTCATAAAGAAGTTTCACTTCTTACGTGTGTACACTAATACACACACACTTTTTTGTGAGTCCAACCGGATAAAAGTGCGTTAGAAAGGTGTCGTACTTTTTTTTTTCCTTTTTATTAAGTACGAGATCCTTAGCGTGAGCCCTAATTTGATTTGGCCGATATTTATTATTTGTTCTTTTACTTTAGAGTTTGCATCGTAATCACATTAAGTTTCACGCTTATATTTGCCGTTTCTACAATAGGAGAAAAATCATAAAATATTATATATACATATACTTTTGATGAATAATCTTCGTATTCATTTTTTTTACTATTATTTATTAGAATACCCGCCATAATAACACATATTGTATAAAAATTTTAGCTGACCAACTATTATGGTTCGATAAATTTCTAAGAAAATTCAAGTAGTAATGGTATCTATTGTTTTCAATCCGATTTTTGGAGTAGAAACTATTTGAACAATAGAATAAGATAAACATTGGCATCTGTAAAAATGCCATTTTTATCAATTGTCTAAGTTTTAAGGTCCCAGGCAGGTAGCACTCAAACGCGCGCGCGCCTGTGTGAGTTTATCTTTTGCGCGAATAGATTGAATGTCACTTACTTTGTAGCATTAGGAAGAGCCTAACTGAACCTAGATTTACTGAAAATTGTGAATTAAATGACTTGATATATTTTAATAAATCTCATGAAAAAAATTGAAAAGAAAAATTTATTCTTCAGATATTTTCAAAACCTTTGCCCATCAAATCATTTTTAACATCTATTCGATTCTATTCCTGCCATTACTGCACAAGACTGCGTCGAATGCTGCGAGAGATATAGCGAACGAAAAATTTGCAAAAATGCATTCTATTTTTATAATTTTTAGATTTTTTGATCTATCGATTTTTTAAATTAAACTTATTTTTGCAATTAATGATTGGCATGGATAATCGCAAGTGCACTTCAAATTGGTCGTTTCTTTCAAAAGATATTTTTAGAAATATTGGGAAAAACAAAAATTTTCTTATTGTTTATGTACTTGTAATAGTTTCGAAAGAGATTACTGATGATTTTGAACTTCAAAAGTTTGAAAATCCTGATGCTCCAACAATATGTAACGGGATTTTTAAACAAGGTAATGAAGATTTGGAAAATGGGAGCAATTATATTTTCTAGTACGAGGAATTCAAGCCTGGCATTTGAGGTCAGCCATTTTAACTTACATTCTCTTTTTCGAACATCCACAATACTACAACCTGCAAAGTAATACTTAAAGAATACATACTCATAATTATAATTGTACGTAATTGGTGAGTATTTTCAAAAAAAAAAAATATACAGACAGTGAAGTTAAACGACTCATTGTGTAAGTTTTACGAATACCTGAGTGACCTCTATGAATAAATTAACATAAACGAATAGTAGAAACGCTCGTGTTTCACTTTCTTGCGTCGCTCAATTTAAAACTTTTACTCGGAAACTCTATGGCTTTTCCACGTTTGACGGAGCGCTACGTAAACGTCAGTACCACACGACAACATCTTACACAATCCCTCCAGCGTGTGAAGTTATATTTATACACTAGTATTTGTCCTCGGCTCCGCCTTCATAGACATAAATTGTAAAAATGTTTTTTTGGGGAGGATTTGAACAAATCTTTTTCAGTCAACTACTACATCCGGAAAGGAGTAATTAAACCAAATTTCAAATTAATCGACCTATAGTTTCGGAGATCTCGTGATGAGCCAGTCAGTCAGTGGTATTTCGCTTATATATGTACAGATGTTCCCGGCTGTAGATATATAAATAGAATACTATCGTGTGCACATATATACGTTACTACAATCCCGTTTTCAATTATTTGAATCTATAATGGGGCATACATCCTTCCTGGACTTCACACAAATCGTCGTCCTGGAACCAAAAGGTACTAGGTTCAATCCTGACGACGGTCAATTCGACTTGGTCACAAACTTAAGTCCAATTAAATCACTCGTTTCGTGCCTCGGAGAGTACGTTAACTGTCGGTTTCCGGTCACTGTCATCGCGATTGTGACAGTGATCGTTATAGCAACCTCCAACACGCACTAGGCCGGCCTGATCTTCTCTAGGTGCAAGCGCCTAGAGCTAAAACAAAGAGTTTATGGACACATACACCTGAGCAATTCGATGATTAACCTGACACAACAACCGGACATAGTAATATGCACATTGCACGATTAAGAGCGTGCAACACGATAGGATTAGAAAGTGCAATGGTGTATGGGTTTACACTCTTTGGATGTGTGACCGATTATGGCAGTACTGTGACAACTTTGGGACGAGCGCACAACGTCATACTACATAGATGTGTGCATTCGCGGCGTTGTATGCACAAAATTAGCCCACAGACAGTGCTATGTACCACATTCAAGAGTACGAACGCGAAAATATGTATCGATATTGGACGTGAATCGTTTGTAGATGGTTTTAGGTTAAGTATTTTTTGAATTCCATGCACCTTTTACCATTTCTTTTATTTGACAACACTCGGTGAAATTGATCGACCGCTAGTGTTTAGTACAAAAACAAAATAAGGTAATTACGCGTGTGCAAGGAATATGACATATTTAATTATCCATTTATGAAGTAACGAGCTTTTACCTGTGGCTCCATCGGCGTGAATATAGAATCTTGATTTGAGTTTTTAATTATTACTAAAATCTCAAAACCTAACCTGATCTTGATCCTATTGGCAATACCGATTTTGCGTAGTATTTTAAAAATAATACTTAGACCGTTTTTTCACACCTCTGATAATTTTGAAAGAGAACGCTGATAATTTTGAGCTCGAAAAAGTGAACAATATCGTTTTCGTACTTCCCGATTTCAAAAATCTTATTGTCTAAAACTATATGGGAAATTTTTGGGCTGGCATGCAAGGTAAATCTTGACCCAGGCTAAAAAAAAAGCTTTTTTATTAAAACGCCATGAAACTGAGACGAAAATTAATAAATCTAGTATTCTACTCGATTCGTTTTAAGTAATCTATGCAAGTAGGTGACCTATGTCGATTAACTATAAAGCGGCTGCTGCAGGCCGCAACAGCCGCTTGCCGTTTATATTTAAATCGAATTCAGCTTATTAAAATGTTATACTTTATTCTCCTTGGATTTTTATGATATCTGTGTTAGAGTGATATCATTGTTTTACTTCAAGAAGTTTTGGCTTACGCACTCGCAGATACACCGGTTTTAATTTTGACCCTTTCGAAGGTTCAATAGTTATTAATCTGATCGATTTTTTTTTCGTCTCAACTGTCAAAATTTTCCAAAAATTACGATTTTTTACGTTTTTCAGCTTCATAATCGTTTATAATTTATCATAATAATATAAACATTCTGCATCAACTGTTATATGATTTCACGTATGAGAATAAAATGTCCATTTAGTTACCCCATAAAGCGCGCCGTAAACAACTTAATGAAGTAACTTAATAATAAAGTCCGTCGTAAATATCTTACTACATAGATCTTATACAGCTAACATCAACAGCACCATGGCATTCTTATACACAACCCTGAAACACCAAGGCCGTATGCGCGGTGTAACAATATCTGTAGTTGAGGCGCGTCGCGGTCTGGCCAAACATAATGAGCTATAGTTAAGCGTTTAATTAATATACAAGCCGGCTGGGCCGCGTCGCCGGCGCACGTATATATTTTGTGGTTACAGTCTATTGATACGATGCTTCGGGCGTTTTATGTCCGTGTCCTGTCCACCATTATATTAATTATCGCTTTTAGGTAATGCTTTAATGTAATAATCTGTCAAATCAGCTTTCCATAGACAAGCGAGATCATAACTTTGCAGAATAGAGTATAAATGTCTATTTCTTTAGAAGCGTATTTAAAGATTTTTTTTCTTATGAAAGTGTAATGACATTGATTTTTTTATAACTATAAAAATTACATCTAAATATTTTAATGTGATGTGGCGCCAAGTAGAACATTTGGTAGATTTAATTTTGCGAGAGAAAGATTTTGCTTGATTACATTTCAGTAAACTATTTTTCAAAAGTAATCTATTATTAATTAAAAGTATTTATCAAAAAATATTATTACTCAAGAATACCTAGTAATTCATCGAACAGCTCTTAGAACATATTTAGTCCAAATATTTTCCTAAGTTTTCTTTCGATGTTCATATATTATCGTCAATAAAAAAATTAAATATTAATTTTACAAAGTTTACAGTTAAATAATTGATAGATTTTGTGCAAATACAATACAAGGATAACGATAAACGAAAGTAACGCCTTCACAAATCGATAAAAGGCTCATGATACAACTCAGAGCAAGTACTTCTAATCTATGCACGGGATATTGGGCCTACGCTTAAGTTTCTATAAAATTTTAATGTCAATTTACCTGGGAACAAAGACATTTTTTATTTGAATTCGAACAATAAATGAATTTTTAGCCAGAGGTTGTAAACTCCAAGCACATTTCCGTTTTACATACAGTCGACTCCTCCAAATGATAGCTTGCGAGCTCATCGCCGAATACACGGGTTTCACAATCTAAAATTACAAAGACACGTCGATCTTGTTTAAAAATGTGGATTTACTCACGATGTTATCCTTCATCACTAACGAGTGAAATTGTTGAACAGATATATGTACTTATGTTTAAAAGAAAGTCATCGATAGACGCCGGAAATCGAACCCGAACCCAGCGCCCTGTCACCGATCTGCCACCGGCTACTACCGAACCTACTTCTAAACGTGTTCATATTGCTATCGAAAAGAACGAAGTCGTAATTTTTGAGTAAATATGATTCGGTGACGTCAGCGCCACCACCTTATACATCACATTAAAAGTAACAGATAGCGGGTACGTAGTATCATTTAGTATCGCAGCACGTACAGTTGACTCACGGGCCTAAAATAGACCGCTGATGCGGGGAAGGGATACAGTGACGTCACGGCCGCGCCAAAAAGGGACCTTCGACTAGTGTCGTAACAACAAGACCGATGTTATAGTTTTGTTTGAATTTTTCAGAGAATAGAGAACTCGTTAAATAAACACTAAGTGCGATTTGTTTAGTTACTGCACTTAATTCTTCAATTTATATATTTTATGAAATATAATAGCTAGTACATGTAAATGTTACTATAAATCTGTTGAGGATATCGACATTCCTATAAAGTAGTAAATGATGTGTCCCATGCGATTTTTGAAATAAGGCTATTAAAATTCTAGAAAATATAGCAAAAGAAGTAGTGTATCATAAAAAGGTAATGCTAGATGTCGAAATAATTATGATAATACAACGACTAGACCTTGAAAGTACGCGGATGGGCAAGTGCAAAATATTTGGTATTGCATTTGCCAATCTGTGTTCAGCGTAGCGATCAGAACAGTTAATTGCGTTAATTAATATATTAAAATGATGATATTTGTAGTGATACTCGTAGTAACCATAAATTACACGATCTAGTTAAGGGTAAGAAATATAAACAAAATTTCTAATAAAATTCCCTAGGCTACGCGAGGGCAGGAAACATCAGACTAAGAACAATCATCAGTCTTATTAATTTTATATTCAACGATATTAAAACAGTAAGTTGTAGAATAAAATTATGTAAATTACTTCTGGGTTTAAATGGTAAAAAGAGCTATAGATAGGTACATGTTTCATTTAAGAGGATAAGAGATAGTCAAGGAAAAATCACTAAAACCACGTTTTTCTGGACAACCCATCTATCTAATGACGAAAATGATTATTTTTGCTCATCTGCGTAAATAATATTGTTGTTGGTTTTTCATTGATTCGTAAATAACCTTAGAAGTGCAACTGGCAATTATTGTAGACACCAAATTTACAATATGTAAATTTGCAAATATTTCGTAGAAACTAAAATTGAATTCAACTTGTTTATGAAAGCAACGGTTAGTTGTTACATATCATAATAAAATAAAATTGGCCCTTAAAATTGATAGATATGCATTGGGGGCAGGCGTGCGTGGGCCACGAAATTAGGTCGCCGCGCAGCCGCGACCGCGCACGCGCAACCCGGGAACCGTATCATTTATATTATAAAAATACCGTGTTATTATTATAAAACATTATGCATATGATCATTCTATACGCTATCGTTGGACTGTGTATAATGTCGAGAAACACAATAAAAAAATTCCATGTTTCTAACCACAGTCTCGGCTTGATTCTATTAGACGTGATTATGAAATGGTGAAAACACAAACTTTTATTGTCAAAATAATGAATCGGTATAAATAGTTCAAATCGATGATTACCGACATCATATTCTAGGGACAGTTATACACAATACATATAATGATGTCATGATTTGGATTATTTCAATCATAATTAAAATTACTCCATATTTTATTATTTTGGATGCTTGCATACCTTGGCCATTTTTTTAGAAAAATAACTAAGAATTTTTAAAGGGATTTTTGGTAGAAAATTAAATAATTTAACAATAGCTTCATTTCGTATATCTACCCTATTGTATTTTCTATTTTTTTTTCCTGGTTTTTGATCTCCACACGGAATTTTCCATAATTTGTACTTCACTCAAATTCATGACACTTTACGCACAAACTTCTTTGCTATGACATTGAAATACTTAGAAAACCTCAGGTTCCAACTCTTCAATACTGATGCTACAAGAGAACTGCCCACCTGAACGGCGAGGACTGATAATGTGCTGATATTTGATTGGTATTATAATATCGCCAATAAATTTTATCTTAGTCACTTTGGATTCCAACTCCTGTAACCTGACGACGTCGTGGTACTTTTTGCTTACCGAAGCCGTAGTAGGTATTTAAGAGAACATGCTGCTTTCAAAATTAACTTAAACGTTTCATTTAATTTCATTTGAAAAGTGCTCGTTGCTATGAACAGTGATATATTAGATAAGCCTACACATATAGCGGTACACTGTTAAGGCGGACGTCTCGAGGCAGGTGCACCTTTTACTCTATGACCTTATCCCTCTGTGAAATCATATTAAAAACTTAAAAAGAGAAGATAGATAAAAAAAAATACATTCCACTTAAATAGTTTTATTTTACTCACGAATGCGTGAGCTTAGAATTTTAGCTCAAATTACAAAACTTCTTTATGTACAACGTTTGATGTGAAATGACTGAAGAGACGAACGAAAAGTTCGTATGCTTCTCCAATGCGGGAAAACAAATGTAGAGATGGCCGTACAGAAAATAACCAACGCTACAGTCCACCTGCATAAGATGCTGCATCTTGCTCTGCGCTTTGTCTATGACCGTCAGCATAGTCTATGCTGCTCGCAAACCGTGGGCGATTAACGGAAAATAGGAAATAGTAAGAAATAAGTACCATTTTGGATATAAAAAGTAGATCGCCTACGCCTATGTTATTCTAAATCAAGCAACATTTTCTTTTAATAATCTAAAAACCACATGAAACGTTGATATAGTAGCGTGTTCCAAAATAATTTTTGTGTTGTGTTACACTTCTTATATCACCATCAATCACATTTTTGTAAAACAAACAATGTTCAGTTCCGCTGATCTTGTAGTTTTATTACATTTATATATTAAATAATGTACTAAAAGTTAGAAGACAATATTATAATTTGTCTCAATAAGGAGCTTTAAGAACAATATACTGCCAACTGGTAACAGAGACAATATGGCAGAAATTCATCCGATTTTAAGAAAGCAGGCATGATTTTTCGCTTATTACACCGATTCAGCAATCTAAAAGGGATATTGTCTTTTGATATTAGAGGACGTAGTATCACCAGTAAGTCAGTAGATACATGCGTTGGTAAGCCCCGTATTAAATTTTAAGATCGATTATTGTTTTTTGGCCTTTGGCGTATCATTTATGTATAACAAAACATAAACGATATCCGGTATCGTTCAACTTTGAATGTTAAAATTCCGATTATGAACCATTTATACAAAGAGATTTGTTCTATCTATTTTCATAATTTTGTTGATTGTAATAAAAAAACGTTGTGTGTCCAATATTCAACATGTGTTAGGAACAGGTTAGCAGCGGATACAGCAAGACGCACGCACGGAGGGCGGAGGGAATAGAAGTCAAACCGACACGCTAGGGCGAGCAGAGAATAATATGAACAAAGCGGTCGACATCGCTGGCCAAGTTTTGTCTTGTACGATCGTGATAAAAATACCGACAAAAGTTTTTTGCTCTACTTAAGGAACGTACACCTGATTCAGACTTTGATACCAAAAGCCTTCTGTCACATGAGGTTCATCTTTTTTGTCTAAAACATGGGCAACCTTTGACGTGTCGTGGGCCAAACTTTAGTGTGCAAATTCGTTCGCGGGCCGCGTTCAAAAAGTAGTGCATTTTAAAGTAGTGTGTTAAACTAGTGTTCATAATTTTTAGCGATATATATTAGACATGAAATTTTTCAAAATGTCTCGCGGGCCGGATCAAATCTTACAACGGGCCGGTGGTTGCCCACATATGGTCTAAAGGGACAAAAATAAAAGAAATTCCTATACATAAATGTGAAGATTTAAATAAAATATTCATTGCGATATTCAATTTAGATATAATCTAGTCGAGGCAGCAGGACCGAGAAGAAAACAAAAGCTGTGCGTATGGTATTGATTTATCATTAATAAGTCTATGGTAACGAATTATTGTAGGCAATCGACAAAACCACAGTACAGAGACTATAATGGGCTCATGTTTCGTGAAAAAGCTTAAAGAATTTATATTCGGTGCTCCGTTTTCGATACATATATCCGATTTATGTTATTGTTTCTTTTTTATTAAGAATCAATTTCCTATTCTTGTTCACTTTTCGAGGAATTTAAGCTTTCCATCTATTGTCTACAAGCGTGTGCGGTGATTGTTCGCGAAAACCTTGGTTATCAGTTCCAGCGGTTATTTTGTGTTTTTCGGAAGAATTGTAGTCGGGCTTTGTCGCAATCGGCCGCCCGCCCACGACGCGCTGAATATACAATAATTTCGCGGCCTCGTTCCAGTTTTACAAGTCACCCCTTCCACCGATTCGTTACATTTTCAATAGCATAGTGTACCTACATACTCGTAGATGTGTATTTTTTGGAGCGCTTGTTTCTTTAAGGTTTTGAAGAAATCGCGATAAAAATGGTAACAAAAACACATAATATGATTGAAGTTTATAGCTTTAGCGGTGCACCGATAGACGATCCAACCTTTGGTTTTTAATTAATTACTTGTGTAGAGAAACGCAGCTATTTATAATAGACAAATTCTAAAATTTTTAACGACTTCGTTTTATACCTGAATGATTACTTTTAATTTAGCTCAAGTTTTTCCAAGTTAGCTTAAGTTTACAAAAATATTTTTTAAACTATTGGGTTTATGATTCTCAAAGACCATTTTATAATGCTATAAATATTAATGTTTATTATCTTTTTTTTTTAATGCCAATGGTAAATTATTTATTTATTTAACGATTTAACTAAGCGATGGGTAATAGGTAACCTAGTAGACGTAAAGTTTTAACTCAAACATGCGTCATTCAGTGTTTAAATAACGCTTGTTTATATTGGAATATGAGATATTAGTTGACATAACTTTGAAAAAACCTTAATCGCGTCTGGAGTCAGAGTCGTTTGGCCGAACGACAAAATCCTAGATCCTTAAAAGCGTATATATATATATATATATATATATATATATATATATATATATATATATATATATATAAAAGCTTTTTATGCTATTTAACATAGCATAAAAAGCTTTTTATACATATTATCTCGTCTTAGGTTTATACTATAAAAATTGTTTGCAGATTTTATTTTTTGTTTGTATGGAATCGGGTTCTCTAAAACTCCTCCAAACTCGTCGTTGCCGAATTCAATATAGTGGTTTCCCAGAATTTAAAAATTGATCTAGCACGGTGTTATCTCTAGGAAAACTCATTGTCTAAAAGCATTCGTGAGCATAACACCATCATCCTCATCATCCACCTTTATTTTCATTATTTTATTATTATTTTTTTTTTTTTGAAGAATTTAATTTCGCATGTCAGAAAAAAATTGGTAAAACCAAATGTGCATGCTTTGAGCGCTCGTGCCATACGTATGTTATTTAAATTAGAGATTTATGATAACATATGAGCTTTTTACCAAAAATCCTCTTTTTTGGTTTTTATTTCTGAATAGTTTTATAGTAAACTTGAATCGAAAATAGGATAGGTAATTTTTTCATATTTATTAGACATCATAATGCAAAATTATATGTGAAGTTTAATGCATGATTTTTATTTTACTTTTAACGAGAATGTTTTATATTACTATTGCCATTCTTGGCAATTACGAAAACAAAAACAACTTCATGCTCAATTTATTGTTGTAATTACCAACAGATGGCAGTAATAACATAAAAAATTCATCTTGATCTCTATTTCAGATATTTAAGCAAAATGGCGGATCAAAACATGAATAACTGCTTGTTAAAAAATTCAATTACAGCTAACCGGTACTATGTCAAGTTGTGATTTTCAAGTAGTGATGAGATTGAAAAAAAAATTAAGTTTAAAAGTTAAATAGTTTTTCAGGTGTCGTGATTGTGATCGTCTTGTAATCACTTCTTAATCCTAACCCTCCAGAGGGTTAAAATTAAGAGGGTAACCGGAGGTTACAACTGCAAAGACCGAAAGAAGTATTTCTAGGCCCAAACTGACTTAATATTATCATGGAACTTCTATGGAGCGAAAACATCTGTTAACGATCTAGTCTCATGTCTGGCACTAAATTGTTGACAGTCCAACCAATTTATTGTCACTAAACCCCTTTTGAGGAGTTGTATCTGAAAGGTCTCTAATTAGTCATTGGCTTGTTGACAGTTAAATCAATTTATTGCCACTAAAACATATTGAGCTCTAATTTGACAATTGAAATTGAAGTAACTAAGTCGATACATACATTACATATTATCTTTTCTTTTGCTCGCTAACTTTTAATGAGCGAAACCTCTTTTACTTGTTCGTAATTTTCTGCTCTATGAGTTAATTTTGTTCTAAAACTTATTAAGGCAATAATTACAAATTAATTATTTTTCGATATAATTTCAGTTTTCTGATTAATTCCTGTACTTGTGCTCTAAGACTCATCTCTATGCTAAATTTCTAAGCTCTAGATAATCAAGAAATACCCTATAGGTTTTGATAAATGAATAAGTCAGTATCGAAATAAATTCTTTTTGGAAATCGGTAAATTTGTATAGGATAATAAAACCTTCGTTTTCGTACTGAACTGTCAAGTTTATGCTTGAATAACATGCTATAGAACTAGATTCCTGCGGGAAAAAAATATGGAGATTATAAATATGGTTTGATTAAATGGCTTCCAGTAAATAAACGTGTTGGGATGCATCGCGCAGTTTTTTCTTCGAATTTGGCCAGGAACTTTACACTACCTGTGCAGATATTTACGGCGAGTTGCACCCAAAAGATGAAAACGCTAATTGTGGAATTAAACTTAATATTTGACAGAAAAGGAATCTATGGGAATTCCGTCCAATCTTATGAATAACGTTTATGATTTGCGTTTGTTTTTTGCGGCAATCCGTCATCGCTTTTTTTTTAAACTTAAAGAAATTCGATAATATTTTTATTTCACTTTTTCTTCATAACAAGATTTAATTAGATTAATTATATTGATATAAACAGTTATCAGATGCCCTATTATTTCATCGCTCTCAAACATTTAAAAGATATTTCAATTCTCGTATACCTCTTTGCATAATAAACATGTGAATATCATAGTAAACAAATAAGCACCCAAAAACGCAGGGTTTATTAAAATTTTTTTGCTGACAATTTATAAATATATTAACAAATTAAGGCTATAATTTGGCTATTGGTGAAAAGTATAAAAATCGAGTTACTTATTCAGATAATCAAGAATAGAAATTCATTTGTTTTAAGTAATTTCAAAGGTGTGGGACTTTTAATACACGATGACTCTACATTTTGCACGTCATTAACATTTATGTGGTTCACTTTACATAAATGTCGTAGCAACAAATTTTATTAACGAAATAATTTACACGATATGTATTTATGTATCTTTTGGTCGTGGACGTAAAAGTCGATATCGAAAATTCTCAACTGTACAAATTAACATAAAAGCCAAAAGGCTTTGGCTTGTTCACTAGCATATGTGTGTAGATTGACAATAAAAATATTGTCAATCTACACACATATTTTTGCCATTTGAGGAACATCATAGGAATAAACAAAAGATCTATAGTCCACCTTCGCAAAATATCCTGCATCACCTAACATAGTCTAGGAACGAAAAACGATCTGCCTACGCACCACTCGAACAGGATCTGCGTTACATTTTGGTGATCCTTATCTCGTTCATGATCGTCTGATTGATCGTACAAGCGCGTGCGACGAGACGCAATGATATGTTAAGTAGATTCAAAGGTCGAAAACGTTTCTGATCTGTGGGTCAGATCGTTTGTTCCGACGTGATGTGGGTGACTGCCACACCCACGGCCCGAGGTGTAATAGTGAATCGTTAGTGCCCCCGCAGCATGCTCGCGCAGATCGGCATGAAAAATGATCCTTTTTAAATCGTATTCCACGAGCGAACCTCGTAATTGAGCTTGTCATAATTTTTAATTGACATCTTTTTGATCTCAGATTAAAAAGGTAGAGCTGGGTCCCTTGAATAGATTATCTTTCGTGTAGATTCAAAATTAGTACAGCACCAACTTGACCCATGTTTATATTGATCAGATGAAATGTCAAGGCCCAAAATCAGGACTCATTTAGGTAGTGCCTACTACGTTTAATTGCAATGGAGATGTCTTGAAAACATCTGAATTGACGCGACTCATTTGTAAACGACAATTCAATTCCATCCCGCTCAATCATGTTCCATTCCATTTTAATTTACATCTACGCACATGAATTAATTATACATTACGTGATTTACACTATTTCATGGATTATGTTCTATAAATTATTAAATAATTACATAACACACGTGATCTATGATATTCAAGTGGCATCACTTCTAAGCACACTTACTTAAGCAAACTATCTAACTTTCAACGGCTACTTGCGAAAAATTTTTTACCCTCTCTGTGGCCATAAACTCACACAATCAATTATCATGTATTATCAGAATAGATAATCGTCCGCACGTGATTGCGATTGGGATATCAGATGAGTGGACGATCACAAACATATAGACTATGCAACTCGTAACAAATTGTTTTAACAACGCATTTGACCTCGTATATACTTTACATTGAGTTGTTAAAATTCTGCACGATACAACGAAAATAACAAAAAGAAAAAGTGCTTATAATTTTTAAGCTAAAGACTATACGAACAAAGCTGAATTGCTTACTCCAAAATAAGTCCAGCTCTTTATAATGTTTATCAACGATAAACATATATTCACATCTTATTAAGTCTAGCGACTGCCATTACGCTGGCAATTTCGCCAGACTCACGATAACATTTTGTCAGATATTTTTCTATTCTTTTCCATGAATTAGATTTCAAAAGGTACTAATATAAGTCCAGAATTTTATTAGAATAATGGTATCAAAGGATTTAAATATTTCGCTATATGGTCCTCTTTCGCCCACTCAAACATCCGTAGCCCACGGCCATACATGCTTTATACTGTAGTACTGTACTGTATCCGTCTAATTATTACGTCTGAGACTGTCTTTTTTGTTGGTACGTCATCATGCCATCGGCAATATCCTTCGAATAATCGCCATCCATCCATTGAATACTTATTTTCTTTGATCTCGAGAATTAGTTTACCCGGGATCATATTGATTTTTTGTACAAAACTTTTGTACAATGTATCAATTCATAAGTGCGTCGTTCGACTTAATCTGTTATAGTTATTTAACAGTAATTCGTTTTTTGCTTGTACCTGGTGTTAGATTTTTGTTACTCCACTGCGGGTCTAATAAACGTAGTTCCGATTTTTCTGAAGCTGAAGATAGAAAAATAGCTATTAATTATCGATAAGATAATTAATAGCTTTACATGGTTAGCTTTACATGGTTCGGCGTTAAATATTAGAACCCTAAAAATATAATGCAGGAGATGTAAATGTTTACTTACAGGAAAATATGTTTGTGTACCAACATTCACTTCGATGCTCAAGCTAGAACTATTGATATAAAAAACACAAAATATGAAATCTACGTTCGTGGTAATACATTACCACATATAATTTTGCATAAGAGATGGCTCCGGTGTGTTTCCAGGTGACGTATACTCTGAGATTCAGAAACAAATCGTATATTCCAAAATTGTGTGGACCATGGTATGGTCCAAAATTTAAAGAGTTGTTTATTCGTGACGTGCGATTCCATACGAAGACTAATCATATAACATAGACATCTCTGAGAGACACTTCATGTTGCTTTTGGTAAAAAGGAAACCCTGTTTTGTTTATATCATTTTATATAATACAACTCTTTTACTCATAATTTTATAAACAAAATTAAAGTATTCATATACCCTTGCAGAGAAGACGACGAAAAAGAGTGAATAGTAATTCAAAATGTCCTTATAAAAATATACCGTAACTATAACCGCGATCGAAACCAGAGTAAGGGGCTTACTATAAATAAAACAATTTTCTAGTTCCAATTCCGTGGACAATCACGCGGGCAAAGCCACGGGTGGTCACTAATTAATTGCGATTAACATAATTAATTAATTAACTTGTTTGGTTTCTGTTTTCTATTTTCCCAACGCCTGTTTCGGTACTCTTAAAGTTGGCATCCATATATTATTTTTATCTCCAAAATTATTTTTGTTCTTAATTAGGTAATCGTAATTTTAAGTAGATAATCATAATTTCAAAAATACTATTAAATAAATTTTCTAATAACAGTTACTTTTACAAAACTATCGCCTTTAACTAAGCATTGATATTATTTTGCAGTTTTTAGCTCAAAATAGTATTGCAATTACTCTTATGTTGAAAGATTAAACCTACATGTAAGGTACGTTTTGAACAGTACAGCGAGTGTTACATAAATAGAGACCTGCACATCACGTGATGATATCTGCGTAATACGCGATTTATAGAACACACACATGTAAGGCCATAGAAACAAAACTTTCTTGAACTCTTATCATTCTATTGAGTTCTGTTCTAAGTTCTAACGACATTGACGATTCTCCTCAAATAATCCTTTATTCCATTCTTCCGCAGCGGCAACATTTACTTTTCTTTTTTTCTAGACTAGCTATCATCCAAACTCCATTGCTGTATTTCTCTTTTTTCCTCTTATTTACAAACCCCAAAATCTTCAAATGGCCTCATTATCTTATCTACCAATAAGTGCATACACACACACACACACACAAACACACACAAGGGCTAAATTGCTTTTCTAGTTGTTTACTCAATAATAACCTGTATTTTCGTTTGAAAACGTAACGGTTACATAACCTAGGTTACCTATATGTGCCTTTGCAGTATTTACCGCCCACAGGCGACTTTAAAATCTCAGCTGATAGGTGGAGTTTTACAAAGCGCGTTGGCCAAGGTCGGGCCGGTGATGCAATTGCCGGTTTTAGCGCTCCAGCGCGACCGGCGCCGGCGATGTTTGGTTATTTTCGTATGACATCATCGCATGACTGATTGTGAAGCTCGCCCCTGGCTGTAATCATATGCACTCTACGCCAGAGAGCGCGATTGCCTAGTCTTTCATCTGAATAATAATTATTTGCTTGTTCGATTACTCGCTTGGACTCAACACTGATCAAGGATTTTTTTTTGTTTTTGGAAGTCTAGTAACTATTTACGTAAGTAGAAAAATTAAGTGAAGAGTGTCGATTTCTGTCACGTGACCTCGGACAACAATCGGCACTGTACATTAATTTATATAAATAAAACTCTTTGTTCTATGGAAGTGCGACTGAAACAATTTTTATAAACACATCAACAGTTTGTTTTTTTTTTCTTCATTGTATGCTGTGCTTATATTCTGAATGTTTAAAAAGGTCCAATTCTTCTAATGAATTTAATTTGTAATTGATGCAATAATAAAAGTATCTGGCTTCTTCAAATATTTTCTGTAGTTTGTGATCTCGCAAAGTATAAAATCTTGGAAATGTAACACAATATATTATGACAATATGATAGAATAAGTGATATTCTTCTTTAATTAGTTATATTAACAAATCGCCGTTACATAAATTCTCGTACTTATTCTCGAAACAATTATGCTTTTTGACAACTGCCATACGATAAATAAAATGAAAAAATTCTAGTCCAATCAAGTTTTAAATTGGACATTACATCATGGCGAACGGACCTTGGCGCGGTATATAAAATCAGAATAAAAACGCTTCTAATGAACTTTATATTTTATTAATAAACAGTTAGAGAAAAAAATGTTGTTTTTTTCTTAATTAAAAATGTGTTTTTTAAATATTGTTAATAATTTAAGAATTTTTCTAATACGCTAAAAAATCATTTTTATTTAGCTACATATATTATTTTTTAATTTTTTTTAACTTCTCGCTGATAAAATCAAACATTCAAGATATATCATTTATAGAGTAATTTTAAAATATATTTAGTATCAGATGTCGCACTTTGGAAATCCTACGAAGCTATTCCGAATATTTTTAATTTATATCAAAACGTACGAATGTATATAAATGCTTGGAAGAATTGACCGATTGAGATTATTTCGCATAATTCGAAAAAAAAACGTTATAGTTCTTTTTAATGTTTCAACGTTGTCGTTAATTAATTTAGTGCATTCGAAGTACTAAAACAAAAAAAAATATTTACAAATCGTTACTCAACTAATCAGCTTCAAAACACACACAATTAGCTTTAAACTTCCACAAACTAAATCGATTAACGCAAAAGTCATCGTGATCAGTCAGTTCGTTTAAGAGAAATGCTTTATGGAAATAAATGAAAATAAACATTTATCGAATACTTTTATATCCATAAACTTGATAAATACTTAATTTAGGGATATAAAACAATATAAATAAATGCTATAAACGGTATAGGTCTTGGAGTCGGCCCGCATGATCAAATCATCTTCTAGATTTTTATATTTAATTTCTGTATCTGTGATATTTAACATTATTAAATTATTTTGTCATCGTTTTGTCGTTAGGTTAGGTTAGGTTATGCTTAGTCTTCCATTACGTAAGGTAATGCAAGACTTAATTTACGGTTAACTATTATTACAATAACCTATACGGCACAGTGTAGCGAATCACACTCTGATAATTATTTTATTGTTCTGGAATCACAGATAACATCGAGATGTCTCAAGAATCGAGCGTAACAGAGGTGACGCAGGAGGTGAAGGAGATGAAACTGGAGAACGGGTCCGCGCCCGGCGCCAACCACGCGCCCAAGAGCGACGCGGACGCCGCCGTCACCTTTAAGGTGCGCCCTGCGAGGATTTTTCATGTGTCTAGATCCTAGGTCCGTGCACAAAATGTATAGGCAGCACTCTGGTGTCAAATCTAAGAGTAAAGCGGGCAAAAATATTGCGATGATCGATGGAATAATTAATTAATGAGAAACGGAAGAAATAATGAAATACGGATTTCGACCGTTATCGATCGATCGTATTTGGGGCATGAAACGATTCACACGTATATAAGTATAAAAAAAAATATTTATATGCGTGTCTATTTCCAATATGGTCGAAGCAAAACATTTAAATAACCGAGTAAACATAATCATTACGCTTGTACTCCAGGCGAGTTGCGCCTCTGGCCGCGTTGTACATTTATAATTTTTGCCATGAGGCAATACAGCTACTCAACGAAAAACGATAACATTTCACTGGTTAATAATAGTCTTTACGCTCCCTGCCTGATGTATTCGTATATCCTGTGATGTAACAAGACTTTATTGGTAAAAATATTGCAGAACATCTATATATGTACTTAAAAAGAATGAAACACACGTTATAGTCTAATATCTTTTCCCGAAAGATGTAAATTTTAGTCACCAATTGATGTGATAGTCTCTGGTTCAGACGTACGGTACCTGTTAATTCACCTGTTGAATTTCATTACCGTTCTGCAAAGAACAAACTCACGTCTGCGTACACAAAGGCCAATACTGAATTTTAGAAAAGGTGAATGTTATAAAAAATTTCCAAGAACGTATCGCTAAGTCATTGTACAGAGTTCTGTTATCATTTGTCTACAGGCACACCACGTAGTTTTGCTTCCGTAGACAATTTTTTTTTAATAATCCTTATCAATACTAGCTTAATTTAAACTATATAAATAAAATAATAATGAAGTATTATTATTATGAGATAATTGTTATTTGACAGTAATGAATAATAATACCTTAATACTGATGATGTAATCTTAGAATTAACTTTATAATTTACTCTTTGCACACGAGGAAGTCGAACTACGTCTTACTAAAATTCAAAGGCTTCTTTTTACTCATCTACGTAACCCTAGAAAAGATAATAAGTATGTTGGATTGTGTAAAGTCAAATGTATATGTAGTTAATTCTACTTCCAATGAATAAAATTCATATACAAAGAATAAAGTTCGCCCTATACAACTATCAAAGGGCCTAACCTACAAACTTTGTTTATTTATCTAATTTTTTTCATAATCTTTTATAAATAAAAATATTGAATTAACATAACAATATACAGATAGATACGTGCATACAAAAAATAAAATATGGGCATGTCGTACTATCACTGAAAAGACCATCCACACATAAACAAACCGAAGTCATTTTCAATGACAAGGTACTTGTTATTGAGTTTTGAATAACAATAAAATACAATACAATTTGGCATTCAAAGATTTAAAACCATTTTATCAAATCTAAAGTAATAAAAGTGATTCTTCTCCACGTCACATCGGAATTCAACTCATTTTAAGTAAAGGTAAATTTTGTGCCTACTGCAAATATCTTATTCGTAACTGTGACTATCGGCCGAAATGCAATATATCTTTCTCGTCTGTACTCTATGGTTCTACTTTACAAGTTTCGTTTTCAAAACGTAATTTACATCCAATCGTAATATTATAGCCGTTTACGTAATAAGCACACTTTGGCCTTTGGTCGAAGGCTGACGTTTCTTAGAACCTCTAACGTCGCAATTCGTCGTGCATTTCAAACGTTACGAGTAAATATAAAAACCGAGAAATACATTTCGAGATCTCCTACTTTTCTATATTTTGTTTGCTTAAAGCATCGGGGCCATTTATGTTAATTCGCCGTTTAAAATTATTCAATACGAAGGTTTATTTCTTTAGTATTTGGTCGTACGTGTTTGTTGATTTCATTGAATAAACTAATAGAGTTGACGATCGTTACCTGAATTAGTTTTTTATGATAAATAACGCAGAAAATTTAAGCGATTAGGAATCTAATTCACTACTTCCATAATGTCATCTCTTGGGATCAATGTGTCCTGGTAAAGAAAAACTATAATCAACTGAACATTAACGTGTGTTACCTACTCACAGTGTTGAGAAAACCAAAAACTATATGTTTTATTTATCAATTATGATATTAATTTAATATGTCAGTACATGCATACAGCAACTATATGAACGAAGTGATAATTTTAAAAAATTATAAAAGTACAAAATTGTTAGTTTGCAAAAAAAATTAAATCTTATCATCTTTGATGGGTTTGGATATTGCATTGGAAATATTTATTTTGTTATCATAAATGTCCCTTTTAGGGTTGCGTAGTCTATAAGGAACCTTTATAGTTTCGCTGTCTATCCATCCGTCTATCTGTCCGAGATTTAGCTCAGACTTGTAGTACTAGAAATTTTTACTTAATTTGTACTAGAAGTTTTTCGATTTAGGGATCCGTTTACGAAATGTTAAGTTAATTTTTGTTAGAGTCAAGTGTCTCCTCCCTTCCGCCAGCTAAATGGTTATTATTGGATATGTGAAAATATTCACAGCAATAATACATACAATGGAATTAAAGGGAAAACTATTACAGCTGTGTATTCCTTTGATTACGATTACTTAGACAATTTGTTAGTTGCGTAAAACAGATAGTAACTATAAGCTTATGAACTATGTAAAACCATGGAAATTTAAAATCAAATCATCTATATCATCACCTGTCCCATGTGGGCCCGGTTTTGAACGTTATTAACCGTTAAATAGTGAATTCAATTAATAGATTCACAGTATCAAACAAAAAAATCCTCTTCTAAAGCCACATGTTGTGGCGGGCACTTACGGAACCGTACATTGCGCGTTGTCCGAAATGCACTTGGCCGGTTTTTTAAATTAAATTTTCCTTCTTTTGTTGTCTAAGAGCTACACAATTTTGATAAACGTGCGAATAAAGGGCTGAGCTTGACTGATAAACTACAAAAAGCCTTATAAACTACAAAGCTTACAGTTTTTCACCCCCCTCGACGTTCATACAGACTTCGTCAGTGTATTTAGTGCGCAATTAATGGATCAATAAATGTCAATAAAATTATCATACTCATTGTCTACATACGTATTTTAGTAGACATTTTCTCTAAACTCTACTTTATAACTCAATTTATCAAATTCATAGTTTTATGTATTACTGTGTTCCACCTATATTCATATATATATTTTTTATTTCCAGGACGCGTTTAAAGCTTTCTCCAAATTCGGCGATCCAAAATCGGACGGCAAACTGATGACACTCTCCCAGAGCGACAAGTGGATGAAGCAGGCCAAGGTGATCGACGGCAAGAAGATCACGACCACCGACACGGCCATACACTTCAAGAAACTGAAGTCGCTCAAGGTCGGCATCGACGACTACCTGAAGTTTTTGGACGAGCTCGCCAAGAGCAAGAAAGTGGACCTGGAGGAGATGAAGAGCAAGCTGACGACGTGCGGCCAGCCCGGCTTCTCGACTAACGTAAGGGCAAACGTTTCGATTCTCTGTCGAAATGATCATGTGGTAACGCCAATCGGCAATATTCTTGCAGTGTCAATATTGTGAAGATATACCGTGATAATGTTTTACTGCTATCTTTCGTCCGTGGCTCCGCCTGCACGTACATGGGATTAATTCCTTCATCGTTTGCATCACGACATTTCTATTTCAATCTGTCTGTACACTTAACTCCTTTTCCGCTACTGTAATAATGTTTTACTATCTTTCGTCCGTGGCTCCGCCTGTATGTACATGGGACGAATTCCTTCATCGTTTACATCACGACATCTCTATTTCAATCTGTACACTTAATTCCTTTTCTGCTTACTGATATTCTAATATTCTTCTAATTAGTGCTAATTTATACACCTACTTACAGTACAACGCACGAAACTTAACCTCTCCAAATTGCATACGAATGACGCAATGTGCAGGTTTATCACCGCCCGGACTCTACCTTCATCTCCCCCGCGTTGCTATTTTACGCCATTGCGACGCTTTAGTGACTAACTTCGCAGCGGCAGTTTCGTGTGTTGTACTGTATGAGCGGCGTTAGTTCTGTGGTTAAGAGCACTGCTTTCGATTCAGAAAGTACGGGTTTCGAATTCTAACAACATGGACGGATTTGACGATGAGTTTCTAAGGCATCGGTCTCGATTTTGTATAGTCAGCGCTTCGAGACAAGGGTCGATAACTGGCACGACCCGCATCGGGCCAGCGTAGAGGGCGTAAAGACTTACTTTGTGAATAAAACCTCGGTTTCTACAATTCAAATGAAAAGAGAGTAGGAGAGTGCCTCCGCAGTGAGACAATAATAACCTAACATAAACACTGAATATTAGCTATATTTAATAATTTAATTTTACGAACAGCCATTACTAAATTATAATTTACACACAGCAAAGCGGTCGAGAAACGACTATTCACACTTCAAAGATTAGAATTATTATCGAATATGTTTCTTTTAGTAATTATTAGTAAGTATTTCGTAACAATATGAAGGATTTGCCGAGGAAAATAAAAAGCACGTAAACGCTTTGATATAAATTTTAATAATTCCGATAAGAAAATGGCATCTATTCTGTTGTTGAACGATTAAAAATGGCACTATCTCAGCTTCAGAAATACCTATGGAAGATAGTTTTATAATAAAAACTGTAGTTATTAATCTACGAAACGTCGATAAATTTTAACAGATGTTCAACACGCTGAGCATGTTTAATAATATTCTAAACATTATTTTTATATCGATGATTCGTTCAGGTGAAATCCCCGGCGGCGGCGGCGGCCACGGTGGACCGTCTGACGGACACGAGCAAGTACACGGGCTCGCACAAGCAGCGCTTCGACGGCACCGGCAGGGGCAAGGGCATCGCCGGGCGCAAGGACCTCGTCGACGCCTCCGGCTACGTGACCGGCTACCAGCACAAGAACACCTACGATAAGACACACTAACTTCCTACGTTCCGCCCTCCCGTCGGATCGCGACCACTCTAATATTTCAAAATTAATTCGGAGTCTTTTGATACCGCAACAGCGACAGCGGATCGGTATCGTGATCGATGCGGTCCGGAACGCGCGAGTGACCGCGTGCGTATTCGTAGCGTTTATGTCTATGGTTAGCCATAAATATTGTTATCTATATTTTTTTATGTCAATTTATGTAGAAGGTGTGACGTTGAATAATTTAACATCGGCACACGTTTATTTGTGTAAGTACATTGCTAAGCACGCGATCGATGAGACAGTCGAACTTCCATGGAAATGCATAAGATCTGGCAGGTAAGAAAGGCAGGTTAAATTTAAACATGCCGCATTACCTTTCTTTTAAAATGTATTTGTTTTTAATATGATCGGAATAAAATGCAAATTCCGCTCACATCAAAAGCCTGTTTATTAGTCTCTGGTGTTAATTTGTGAAATTTTTCTCTAGTTCTCTCAACAAAAATACTCCGAAAGACGCTTCTGTAGCGCTATTTGAACACAAAATAAATATTAAGATTGAATAAATGATTGATTACGATAATGAACTTGCGATGTATAAACATTAATTTTAAAATATTCCGTTTGTTATTTTTGTATGGGCAGGTACTTGAATTGTATTGCAATTTCGCATAGACAATATATTAGAAATTTAACAATTCGATGAACGTAATTGCTCTATTCATTATACACGAAACAAACTTTTTATTTGATTTTATTGTTAATTGTGTGAACAAATAAAGATAGTTGTTGATTAATAATTTTATTATTAATATATATTGTGAAAAAGTATTTCTTTTATATTTTACCCAAAAACAAAAAAATATATTTTGAATTTTAGAAACACCTACGCTTCACCCTGAATTATTTTTCTTCGGTAATGTTGTCTGTCTTTTCAACCATTTGACGTCCACAGCAAAACATATAGATAAGTATCGTCACTTATTCTCCATCTTAAATAATTTTATTACTAAATTTAATGTAACTAAAGCTTTTAATTAAATACGATACCACATTCCTCATATTTATATAGGATACAAAAATATTAAAATTTTAATCAAGAATATTTTCTTAAAATTATTAATAAGTATATAAGATATATAAATAAATGACATATATGTGTGTACTGTATTTCAATGTCTAGTCTTTTGGATAGCATGTAACTGCGGAAAGTGTACATACATAAGTGTTTTCATGAAAGCAATTTATAAATATTCTATAAACAATTTAGGAGACATTAATCAACTAACATTATTAAGGTATTATTATTGTTTTTTATTATGTTGTTATCTGGTATTATTAAGTGAATCGTCAAATGACGAAGATGGTACGCCGCGCCGGTACCCCTGCGCCGCGCGAAAAAACTTTTTATTTTCTAATAATTATGTCTATATGCTATTAATACCATAATGTTTTCAATTTATAATTTGCTTTACTTTATAGCTTGAGCCTATTAGTTTATTTATTCAATTTGTATATCTTTTTTATTACAAAGTCGAATGAATTAAATAATACACAGGTTTCTGTAACAAACTCATTTTACACAGGATATTATGAATCTTTTATTCTTATTTTTTAATTTGTCTGTATGTACTTGCGAACATTGTCTTGGTAATTCACAATTTAATTAAACATGGGTTAATATTAAACAACTATTGTACTGGTACCTCAGTCTCTTTTTATGTGCAATAAATACATTGTAATTATAAAATTTTGTTTCATTTTTGCCGCTTATTAAACTTTCAACTTCAAGCTAACGGGAATTGCATCATTTTGTGTTCAATGACGTTATCCATTGAGTCAGGCTGGAGGCTGTGGCCTAGAGCCCGTCGCCACTTTTAGAGCACACTTTAGTCCAGCATTCGGGCGTTATAACAATATGGGTATTATACAAGGTAAACATTAGTAGCCCATTGCGTCCTCGACGGTTAGTATTGTTGTTAGTTCCGAGTGCACGCGACGTTTTTCAATTTGAAGAAAATAAGTCAAAACCTTTTCTTTCAGGTATACCCAGCAGTGGCGTGCACGGTGATTTCAGATAGGGTATGCAAGGCTAAAAAAACTAACCAGATTGTTTCGGTAATTCGGTTTCTGCCTACCCTACCCGAATCTTACTGTACAACAGATTCTCCTTAAAAAAACCCATCCAATACGAAAGAAACTTTTCAAAAGCAAGCAAATAAGTTAACAAAATGTAAGTCTTTTAAATTTTTATAACGACGACGACACTCGTTCAAAACATTGTCTATGATCTCGCAAAATACGCTCTTGTAATACTCTGTTCAATATTATCAATACCGTATTTTCTTATACATCAGTGGCTATTGCGTTCCAAAACAGTGAAAATTGATGTAAAATTTAGTTATGTATAGTTCCACGAAAGTTTCTAACTTTTTAGTTTTTCGGACACATTATAGCCAGTAAACAATGCCACTAGTCATTTTCTCTAATATTTCATACGAAATATTTGTCAACAATAGGAACTGCCACAGCAATCTGGGGCTTCTTTTGAACATATGACGTTGACATTTGGGATGGTTAAGGCTTTATTTCCCATTTTAAAATTATTTTCAGAGGATTTTTGTTTAGGGCCGCTGTTTAGACACCAGCAAATCGATTAAGTAGCTTCGTGGTTGTCAAGCAAATTCACAAAAAATGAGTTGCAAATTCATAAAAACTAATTCAACGACGGCGAGGTCGAGTCTCGAGTCACGCGTTGAACTGTCTCAGGTGAGACAATAGAAATCGAAGAGAAAGTGCATTTTTCTCTATTTATATTCTGTTTCTTATCTTGTATTCATATAAATAAGATGGATGGAATATTAAAACCTGCTCAAGTGTTCGATATCTGTCATTCTCTCAAATCAATATCAGACTTTTTGGATAGGAATTCGTAGTGAAAGAACAGGTTCGAGGGTCACCGGTGAGTCGCATGCTGCATGTCAACACATGATGCAGGCAAGCGTCTAATTATGGATTTTCGCGAATTAATACTTCAAACAATAAGGTAAAATGTTACATGTAGCTTAATATTTTCATAGCCACTATTTTTTTTCCTTCATAAAGCTTTTCCTATAGCGAAATAAAAGAAGAAACATTGTTATTTCGCTAATTCCGTATTTAGTTTAGAGCTAATTTTATTCCTTAAGTCGTATAGAGTTACAACCTTAGGTGTTTTGTTTGTACACCAGAGATTTAATTTTAAATTCCTAAATTTAAATAATAATAATCCTAAATAAATAAAACAAAGATTACTTTTTTGAGCATTTACGATCGTTATTTTGAATAAAAATCAGCTACGCTGCATAGATACGAACATAGCATCTCAATCGATAAAATGAATTGATAAATGTTATAGATATCTATGACGAATGTGTTTCTTCTTTATTTTCTATTTCAATAAACTCTGACGGTTTAGCGGCCTGATGTGGCGGTAGCTCGCTAGGTAAAAGCATTGGTTTTGTTCCTGATCCTTCGGGATCCTAATCTTGATCACGTAATTCAAATGTCCACCTATCTCTTTATATCTTACACTATTTGTATCATCGACCTCTGCTAAATAAACTCAATTTGAAATATTAATTCATATTGTGGTTCCGATTGGCCCAATGCTCTCTTGCACGTAGAAGCATCAACGTAAAACTTATGTCGTTATCAAGGATGCAGCCAATCAGGTTATTCTGCTGCAACTGTGCAATAAACTGACGGTGAAAAAATCCGTATTGCTGCTTTTTAATTTAGAATGCACGACAGATTTGTCGGTAAACTGGAATAGTGTGCGAGTAGGTAGATGTTTACTGTGTGAGATAAAAAACTGACCAAGAGCATGTTGGACCATGCTCATAATAGGGTTCTGAAGCCATTATTACAAACAAATGTACTACAGATGAAAAAAGTGCGTTGTTACGTTTCCCGCCATGAATAGTTATAATCGTCTGTAACTAGATTAACAAGTAGGTATATCGACTATTACTATTAAACTAGTGTAAACTAATTTAACTAAAGTGCACCAGCAAAAGAGCGTATCTTAATGGTACTTACGTCCTTTGTTGAGAAGCGCATATCTGACCACATTCAAAATAATCTTTGTTGAAAGTATCTAATAAGTGTTACCATTGTTATTTTTTTCATATTTTTGGACGTACGGTTTAGAAAATAGAGAGGGAGAGCACAATTTCTGCAATTTTCGAAGCGATTATTTCCAAAATTATTCACATAACCGGAAAAATTATTTAGAAAACTTATTGTTTTTAGGAAAACTGTCGAAATATGTACTACTCGTTGACGTTTGCTGAAAAAAATTTTTTCGTCCACTATTATATATATTGTGTGGTCACTCCTAGAAATATTTATTTTTATTATTTAACCACCAAAATAAGTAGCGGCTTATACAAGACACATACACTATAGATTTCATCAATATAGGTCTTGCAATTTTTGAATAACATGCCTGTGACATACGGACGGACGGACATGTCGAAACTATAAGGGTTTTGTTTTTGCCATTTTGGCTCGGAATCATAAAAACAGGTAATTAAAAAAAAATGTGCGTGGAGTCCCTCCTCGCGGAAGAAGTGAAACTTCGTAATGTGGAAATGAAAATAGGAGGGGGTAGAAACACACATTAGAGTAGAACTCATATTGTTTCTTTAAGACAAACTTTATTAACATTGCTTACGATTCACAATTGATCGCATCTTTTAATTATCATTTTCGAGTGGAGAAATATCCAAATCTATAGCATTTACAATGGGATTATGATAACTAAAGTAAGATACGAAATGTTTGAATAACCACGCGCATGTGCTTGGGATCTACCGACTCACTCTCTTTCTCTCTCCTACTTTCTACCTTTGTGTATCTTTCTTTCTCTCTCCCTCATGCGTTGGAATATTGGACGCTACTCGTTGCTAACGCTCGCGCTGACCTGTAACAGGTATACTACGCGCATGCGTTCGAGTGCCACGTATTCACTCTCGCTCTATCTCTTTCTATTCCCCCTTCCCAGGAGCGTTGGACGTTTAACGCAACAGTGCTTTCATACCCCATCCACGGTAGCGTTAAACATTTAACGCAACCTTGTTGGAAGTCGCATTAGAAGTTTCAGTTCAATAAACTTTATTTGCACAGAATATAACACCTAGCAGTGGGGAGTTCCGATCAGCTTCTCTCTTGAAATTAGAAGACTGCGTCTTTTAGAATACATTATATTATGAATTTCATATAACATTCATCATAGACAACATCTATTCATACATATAATTGAATATAAATCGTGTTAAAGTTAATAGATGTGCTTGCCATAATTCAAATAAAGCTGCAAAATATCCATTACTAACTTTTAGCCGCGGCTCCACCCGCGTGGACGTATAAATAATTCCTCATTTTATGTATCAAGTAATCTTACTATAGTAGTAAGATTGATAATAATCCGACCCTGTTTTTCATTGAAGTGCCTTAATAAAATAACAGGACAACCTACTTTCAACACCAGTTTATATGGAGAGAGGCCAGACGGGTTTTCTTCATTTTCCATTTTCTAAATGAACTGCAAGATGCATAATCGTGGGAGCCCGATCGTGCAAAATGAATAACAAAATCCTGCATACTGCTTCAGAGCTGCAGATGTAACGTTCAGATTGATATTGTTCTACTTCATTTGGAGCTTGTATGCTGAAAAGTGGCCTGATCCCTACCTTGATTTTTATGTTTAGTAACATATTGGATTGATTTTATTGAACTGCACAACTCCACGCTGATGTGGACGTCGGACATTTTGAAAAGTATCGAATTATAGGGAACGATCCAACGGTTGTCAATATCACGATTCCGGACGGTGGCGGTTTGTCCACCCTGCTCTGGGGACCGTCGTCGATATTTAGGAGATCCGTCGTAGCTAGTAGATGTTTAACTTTGGAATGACTTCGGAATTTTTTTGGTACATTTGGTATCTAGTATACATGGAGAATTAGGGTATAAAGCCCTGCAAGGTGTTTTACGCAAGCTTTTTTACGATTTCATACAGGACAGGATCTTCTTCTTTAACCGGTATTTCAGCTGAAATAACGCTGTTAACTTGATCTGGTCTAATTTTGTTCACTATCCACACCAGAAGGTGCATATGTGACAAACCACGTTTCTGCCATTCTATAGTATGCACGTGACAGCGCGACGGACTAAATATAAGAGACTTGGTTATGAGGTGCAGAAGTTTCCGTACTTTTAAATGAAACACTATTCAATATATCGTATCGTATCTGTTTTATGGAGATAAATTAGTGTTGATATTTTCGGTAATTTCTGTCAAGTTTGAGTTACATGTTGCAATTATGAATAGATCAGGTTTAACGTGATGTCTGATAGAAATCATTGCGTCCTGCGATTTTTCATCTAAATATCGAAGTCCACCAGTAAACGTTGAAGGTAGTATGACTAATTGTCCTGTGTCGTTGCTGTTTTCATTTGCGTGTAAAGTATCTTGAATATGAATGTAATTATCTGCTCTCAATTTAATTTATTACGGGTATAAACTAATCGTTCTGTTTTAATTCTCCCGTATTGATTTACCAAATATTGGTTTATTAACATTCCATATCTAAGTAAAGGGTTGAAATTTTTACGTCTTGTTATTATACGGTAGCAATAGTAAGTTCATGCATGACACCGTTTTACATAGAGGTGCTCCACTAACTGGGTCACTTTGAGAAACATTAATGGCAAATCCGTCTTCTCCACGACATAGCACTTAAGGATATTGTAAGCTGTCACAAGATCTGTGTAATTCTGAAATTTTTTGCCAATTAATTAAGTCACGCTTTCGCAACACAACATCTCTTTTATCGAATTGCTGTCCAGTCATCACTACCGCTACTTCACTCGTGAATGGCGCATTATATCGTTCTCTGCGTTCTCCGACGGGAACTTTACTTACATGAATTACGAGATCAAAGTCGAGAGTGTCTAGTGGAACCATCTCAATAGCAGTTTTGACAGACTGTAGTGACAGAATGTAGCGGTTAAAAGAATGTAACATATCTTGTAGAGATCGCTCTAAATCACTATCGATTTGCTGTGCGACATTTGAACACCGGGTTGATGCTTGTGTTTCTGAATCTGAGATAAAATAGATTTGCAAAAATTTGTGATCATCTGGCCGATGTGGTAGCAAACTCCCAACTGAGTGATACGTTTGTCTTTGAATTTTAAATGTAGGCTTAAAACCCCGCTCTATAACTTGCGTACTTTTGAAAGAGGTCATTTGAAATGCGTTTGTTAACGACGTCTATTGCGCATGAATTCTTTCGATTTTTGATGATCGCCCGTAAGGAGAGTGTAGTGATTCGGGTCGAGGAACAATTTCGTCTAACTTTACTTCTCCTTGTAAGCAGCACATGCCTTTCGATTTGTCTCTGAATTCTCAATGCCGAGCAATGTTCATTTACTACAATCATAGTACCTATTGATAGTATAAGATCATCTTTGTATGGAATCAATGAATCGTAATTCATTGCAGAATTTACTTTATTTTCCCACAAAATAGTCTGTACGGGCGATTCTCTGGCTCTCTGAACTCTATGCCTATCTCGATCCTGGCTAAGGTGAGCCTCATGCTTTTCTGACGATTCTTTATCTCTGCCTAGACGTATTCTTTTTGCAATCCTTGTGCTATGACTTATGTTTGAAGTATGACGTCTTCCAAACATGACTGAAATACCTATTGCTTTTTGTATAGAAAAAAATAAACGATCATCAATAACAAAAAAAAACTCAGTTCTTTTTTGAACTATGATAACTGAAATCTTATATTTATGATAATTAAAAAAATATTATTTTCTTTGAAATCAATCTTACTAAGTGGCTAAATATATAAATTAACCTAAATATTAAACCCATATTTTTTTGTAATATGTAAAAAGATAAAAATGGTTACTGTGGGTTATCCTTACAAGATAAATATATACTATCGTTGACTTTTTTTATCGATCTTTTTAAAATATACATTCCCGTAGTACATTAACTTGATCTATCTCGTAAGGTTTAGCCAGCGTTTGCAATTTAAACGCACAAAAATAGGTTTATTACATCACATTGCAAATATTTGAATTTTCTGGCTTTTCTGTACTATAATATAAACATATCGTAGGTACATATAAACCTTCCTCTTGAATCACTCTATCTATTGCTGAAAACTGCATTAAAATCCGTTAAGTAGTTTAAAAGATCTAAGCGAACAAACAGCGGAAGCGACTTCATTTTACACTATGTAAAGATACTTTGTAATTTTCAAAAATTGATTCAAGGAATCTAAAACTTATCGAAAACTATATCTTATGACTAATTTACGCAAAGTAACACTCACATTTCCCGATATCTATCGAAAAAATGTGTTTTTGGCGTTACACAGTTCACTAGTTTAAAAAATATTTGGGAGAAACTTTTTCTCAAATT
The DNA here is from genome assembly GCA_005406025.1 of Eumeta japonica. Taxonomy (NCBI): domain Eukaryota; kingdom Metazoa; phylum Arthropoda; class Insecta; order Lepidoptera; family Psychidae; genus Eumeta; species Eumeta japonica. The sequence goes on from BGZK01000112.1 coordinate 533,663, forward strand.
GTTTATTTCAAATTTTATTGAAATCCACGTAATACAATATGATATTTTCAAAATAGGGTTCCGTATTTGCACGTCACAATATACGATACAATAAACCTATATTAATTGAGCTCACTGTTTAACGACTAATAACGTATAAGAAAGGGCCACATACGACGGGTGTCAAAGATGTTAAGATTTTATATACTCATAAATCACACGGTTCATAAACTTACATTTTACTACCTATTTTAACACAACCCACAACGTTATCTAAGTAATTTTCAGTGCAGTTTGTTCGAAATTTTGCTTTTTACTTCTCAAAATATGTTTTATAAGTTGTTGGGCTATTACTCTTTAACTTTTATGTGAGTCAGCTGCGACATTTTTCCTTTTAATTTCGTTCTATATACTACAACTGCTAATTTTCTCACATATCGATAACTTATATCTTAAACCGAAAAATGTTTTTTAGACATTCGCAATGTTTTTGAATGAGCTATCCAACGATACTCGACACTGAGATAAACGAGAAATAAAAACTGGCCAAGAGCATGTCGGACCATCCTCATTAATAGTTACACTTACATTCCGAAACTATTATTACAAAAAAAAAATACACTACAGATTGAAATAAGTACGTTATTACACTTTTTCCATGTTTTCCGCACAGAATAGTTATAAGCACTTTAGTCGCCTATAACTAGAAAAACAAGTAGGTATGTTGACTATTACTATTAAATTAGTGTAAAGTGCACCAGCAAAAGAGCGTATCATCATGGCACTTACGTCATTTTGTTGAGACGCGAAGTTTTTCGCAATAACTTAAAAACAATATATATGACCGTGTTCAAAATAATTTTCATTGAAAGAATTTATTAAGTGTTTTTAAGTTATTGTCCATTTTCTAAAATGACGATGGTCATTTTTTCATATGTTTTGGTTTAGAATATAGAGGGGGGACACAATTTCTGCAACTTTCGAAGCGATTATTTCCGAAATTATTAATATAATCAGAAAAAAATTCTTAGAAAACTTGGTGTTTTTAAAATAACTGCCGAAATATGTGCCACTCATTGACTTTTGCTAAAAAATTTAATTTAGCTACTGTTACATGTATGGTGTACCCCCCATATAAATATTTATTTTTATTATTTAACCACCATACTAAATAGCGGTTTATACGAGACACCTGCACTATAAATTCCATCAATATATGTCTTGTAGTTTTTAAATAAAATACCTGTGACATACGGACGGACGAACATGACGAAACTATAAAGATTCCATTTTTGTCATTTTGGCTCAAAGCCCTAAAAATTATACTCACTTTACGAGTAGGGGAGCTAAAAATTTTTTTTCAAGATTTTGTTGTCCCGTCGACCTAATTAATATGTATACTCTTGCCAAATTATAGATTTCTAGCATATAGCTAGTCTGAGCTAAGCCACTAACAGTCAGACGGACGGAAAGATATGACGAGACTATTTTAGACTAAGATTTCTTTGTTAATTACGAAACTCTAAGTTGAGTGAAGTCCTTTAGAAAGCGCAAGCTCGATTCAAATGGACATTCGTTCAAAAATATTTAAGGTTTTCATACACATACTTAGGTACGCACATTAAATTTTTTTTCGCTATGGAACTCAGAAACCTATAATTATAAAGCGGGATTCTCACCGATATCTGCCTACTCGCATGCGGACACCAGTGTGAAAGCTGTCGAAAAATGGAATCTGATTAAAATTTGTTTTTCGGAAATCGTAATGAAAAGTATTGATTCCCGAATTTTATGGCAACCTTATAATTTTCTTCGCAAGATGGTTAAAATGACCTAAAAATATCTAACTGCAAAAATGATTGATTGCCTTTAGCATGTTAATCTAAAATCATCCTTTTAAAGATTAATTTATTTAAAAAATGGGTAGCAATCAGTTTGTAATTTACGTATTGTACTCAATTTCCAAAAGATTTATTATTAAAAAACAATTGATTTCCCTTTCCAGAGAATAGTTATTTTTTTTTAAAGTATTAATAGAAATAATAGAAAAAAAAAACAAATTTTAAACAGGTATGATTTATTTGACTTATGTCTACATATTCATGGATATAAACCTATCAATTCAATTAACTATAAAAATGGTTACATGGGGGAAAAATAACATAAAGCAGCAGTAAAACTAAATTTAGAGTCCTACATCTAAAATTTAATACAATATTAAATCAGTATCTTTATATGCATTCATAGAAGACTAAAGTACAAGATATTAATGTTGCAGCGACTTCTAACTCACTATCATAGTGCTAGGCATGAGTCACTACCCGAGATAGCATTTGATACAAATCATGAAATGTTTTTAACTACACATTACAGTTGAGAACAATATATAATAAAAATAATCTATATAAAGTCAAATGAATTGCGGGAATTTTTCGGAAGGAAATACAGTTTTACAAATAAAAACTTAAAAATATCATGTATCATTCTAACCTCAAAAATGGGGTGAAAAATGTCCGACTTTTAAAAACACTAATCAATTAAAAATACCCAATGTACCACACATGTTGGAATACTGACTTCAGAATATATCTTTGTTTTTTTTACAATAAAGTAGGTGTGTAATCATGCTAATCAAATGTATTGAATACTGGAGAATAATTGTTAACAACTTTGCAAACGATAACACATCATGCAGTACATCTCAATGTAAAATTACATTTATGTGTCTTGTGTGCTGAGCTACGATTTCCATTCTTACAATCATCAAAACAAAAAAATTTTCAATAATCAATCAATAAACGCTTCAGTCGGATATTGCTAATGATGTTATCAACCTGTTTACCATGTTGGTATTTGTACCAAGAAGGTAAACAGGTCAAATAAAAAATCAAATGTGACAAGTTTTGGCAAGTTAAAACTTTGTTTACGCTTTATTAAAGCAGATAATTTACATGTCTCTTTATTCTAAACTTTGCAGTAGCGTTTTCATATAGTCAGATTTTTCAAATGTCACATATTTGCAATTTATGTTTTCATGCGCAGTTGAAACATTTCTTAATGTCTACATTAAATAAATAAGAAGTCTGTAGAACATAAACAAAAAGGAAAATTTCTTTTATATCACACTTTAATGTCATTTCTTTATAAAATAAATACAGCTATAATATCTTCATAATTATTAGTACAGATTTGAAAAGATTTACAAATCTTGTCAAGATTAATATTCTGAGTTTAAGAACAGTTTGTCAAAAATTAACAAAATAGAATTTTTTTTCTTTTTACCATCATCAAAGATTTATATTACAAATCTGGTCAAGATTAATATTCTGAATTAATACAAATGATTTGTGAACATTGTTTTTAATTCATGTCACATTATTTGCTCCCGTAGATTTTGTAATGTGAATTGTTACAATTTACGTTTTAGTACTTGTTCTATTGAAATCCATTTCCTGTTAGTTGTTTTTGAGCATTAAGTAATTTTTGTTATTAACAAAGTCGTGAAAAAGTAAACAAAATTGTGTCAAAAAGAAACTCAAGGGTAAATAATTTTCATTTTATAAACAATTTAAGAGAAAGCTAACCCTATTTGAGATATCTCTAATAACAGCAGAAGAGAGTTAATGAGTGACAAACTTTATATGTGAATAACCTAAATAATGCCAAGTATATAACCTATAAAATTATATATTACTGAAAAAAGCTAATGACAAAATTCAATGTAAAAAAATGAGCCATTGCTTGTGGAACGAATAGAGATTTAAATAATATAATAATAGAAAAGACATTGGCAATATTTTTATGCTAAAACTTTAATCGCGCGCGTCGCTAACTGTTGCCCAATTAAGCTTAGGCATATCACATGGGATTGAGTGACTTGTTATTTATGAGTAACGACTTGTTATATATGATTTTGTGCGCAATGTCTGCTCTAATACAATATTAAAATTTAAACCTCTTCGGGAATGAAAGTAAAGCACACATTTTTTTCATTCGCTACAACCCTGTAAATTTAATTAGCCACATTCTGATGAATGATAATGCTATCATAAAATTGTAGTCTTTATTCAACAAATGCGTTTTATTCACAATCACAAATAAATCTCATGGTCATAAAACTTAAAATCATTAGTTTTTACTAATTCTATTTGTATAATTCTAGATAAATCCTTTACATAGAAAATTACAAATCATCATATATTATTTGATCACCAGAATTATCATGGGGGAGAAAATTTTTAGAAAATTTTCTAATCATGATGTATAAGCTGCGAAATAATTCTAGATAGTCTCCTCTATTATTTGACTGACTTTCATAGTGAAATAATAAATGGCTCGGCTAGCTACAAAGATTGCAACTAGAAAAGCACCAACATACGCTACATATATACCACCTCCGTGGCTCTTAGCTGAAGACAAAGTACCCAGAGTCACACCCAGAGCTATGGCAAAGAAAATTAATGCCAGAAACATGAATAAAATTCCGCGCATGCGCGCCGTGCGAGGGCCTACTGAGGACACCTTGCGGCAATGTGGACAACGTACTGGAGTATTCTTCAGTAGTTGGTACTGAAAAAGTAAATAAATTTTCAATAATCTTCATGAACATGGTCATCAGTTTATAGTGTAAACATTCAAACATCCATACTATGTAAATTTACAGGAGAAACAAAAAATGTTCTTAAAAAATATATAACTTATTTTCAAGAAAGGGTTTTAATATATTTATAATATAAAATAAAGAAAAGTTTATTAAATTCAATATTTATGTATTTAACAATATTTTTGTGAATTAGCAATCTGTAATCGAGTAAAAGTATTAATAATCGACTCAGCAGATTTTCATTGAAACAAAAATATTTTCCTATAAAAAGAGTAAAACTATAAAAGTAATTATAATAATTAAATAACAATAAAAGAACAATTATAAGGGAAATAAGTGGTTGGAAAACAGAGGAGAAAGAAGAAATGCTCATTTAATAGTGTACAATATTTAGTAAACTATAAGGAATACAATGTACAACTGTTTTATTTTGATGCGGTGTCATTTTTTTTCTTCTTTTTTTTGGTATATTAACTATTCTACATTTCCAAAGCCCAAATGTAATGAGCAAATTTAGAGGTGAGAAGCAGGAAATGAAATAGTAAGATGTATATTTTTAAATAACCTAAGCAAAGTATAATTTAGACTTCTTGCAATATTTTTTCAAAATTTTGTTATCAATTGAATTTAAAATAATGAAACTTTAGTTAACATAAAAAAAAATTACAGACAACAGGGCAACAGTTAGCAGACAAATGCCAGCTTGCACAAAAAGTAAATATATAATTCGTAAATACAATCTGTAAGATTTGATAATGTAAGAATAAATAATGTCAAATCTTACGGTTTATATTCACAAATTAGGTTCTTACTAGTGCAATCCACTGAAAAACTATAGTCACATCATTAGAAGTGATACAACTATCAAAGCCTCATTTTCCTTTTGAGGATCTTCAATTATTGTGCTAATTAAATTTCAAAATATTGTAATAAATATTTTAATATAACTATAATTTGAGTTAAAATATTTATATATTTTAACTCAAACTATAATTACTGAGTACACCATACTCGAAGAAAGGTGCAAAAACACAGAGCAGATAATGTGATTGCAAATAATGGAGTACCGTAGAATATCACCCTCACAGCCCCATGTTTGTTTGTTAACGATGATCCAATATTTTTGCACCATCATGGTGTGTCACAATACTAATATTACGTGTCCATGCCCAGAGCGACAAATGTGCTGATTATAGTTATCATTTCATACTAATTGATATTTCCTCTAATTATCTATAATTAAATATTCAATACAAATAATCAATATTTTAAATACAACCCTATTATTTTAAAAGTGGAACACAAAAGGTGATAGGCAAAGAACTATTTATGTTGAGTATTAGATCTATAAGCTAAAAGTGATATTTTTTTTCTGAACATAAAATGTTCATTAATTGAATCAAGCATTTATTTAAACTATAAAATGGAATCAAAAAATTAATTTAGTTATTAGCCATTTCAAGTCAAAAAATATAATGAAACAAACATGATTTACACTTCAAAAGGGACATTAAAGTGAGAGATTGGAAAATTTCAATGCATGCCATCATACATTTTTTGGCAATATAAACTAAAATTATACTGGGCGTGGACTGAAGGATCCCTCCTGGAATGCAATCACCTAGAAAGCATTATGGGGCCATTATGAGTTACAAAATTGAGCTAGGACTGCACATCACAGAAATTTACAGATGGGACTTATGTTCATCAGAGAACTTTCAATGTAGAACCAATGGCAATGACAAGTCTTTTTTTTCGATGTAAATGAGTATTTATCATTTTGATGCTCCTTCATTTATATGGCATAGCGTGAGAGGCACCCATCCTTTAAAAATCATATTTCTAAGGTGCATCTTCAAACAGACATATCAATTAAAGTACACTTAAGATAATTCTCTTCATTCAGATTTTCTATCAATGAAAAAAATACAATTATTTTGTTATTGAAGATGCTATGTTATAAATTTGATATTAAATATATTGCATACATAGTTATTATTAATATTAAAATCTGTGTCTTTAAGATAGAATGTTTATTTTCAAAATGCTTTTTGGATGGTTTCACCTTAAACTAGGAGCACAAGTAAAAACAAGATTGCACTTTTTCTGCTCGATAAGTTCAGTTTACATTATTTCACTTGAAGAACAAAAGACATTTAATCCTGAGTGGTACACTACCATTTCTTTGTCTAGCATTCTAGAACAAGAGAGGACCAAAAAGTCACAAACTTTTGAACATGTCGATGTATCTCCAAACACAACATATAAATATTTTTTTACTTTTGAAATGATGGAGCTCGTAACCCATTATGTATATAGTTCATATCTAACACCACACAATTTCTTTATCGTTCCGAAAACCAAAATTTCATGAGAAGTTTGATATTTATGTAACCAAAAACATCTATGATAGCCTTAAAGCAGAACATGAAAAATATTTCCTAAAATCAGTGGCACTTGCTTTGGAAAAAGGTTTGTTTGAGCGAATGAACTAGTACACAAAATGTAAAGAGAAATAATTTGAAAAACAATAAATGTATTACTTACAAATTTTTAAATATTTTTAAATATTTTAGTTATCATTTGTTTAAAATATTCAATACGTCCTATATAATTTAATGAAAGTAACATATAAGCCCATTGAACATTCAGTGTTTTACAAAATTCTTGTAAATTTGACAGTAATCACAGGCTCGTGACCATAGACATAAAAGTCTCAAAATATTTAATGTCGTGTAAGGTCATAGCCAATTAGTAAACTTGTTGGCTTTCTCTCATTACATTAGACGCTCAAAATTTGGTCTTCAACATACACTTTAGCACAAGATTACAGACCCTTAAGAACACTCTATTAAAGATATACTTCAAGAATTTCCCATAGTAAATATAAATGTTAGCAGTGCTGTGGTCCATACCATAATTCACATAATTAATATAGCTTATTTCATTGTCTTGCAGCTGTTTAATGAAACAGTTGAATTGCAAGCAAAATTAAATTTAAAGTTTACACCAAAAATTGTTATATAAGCACCACTCAACAAAGCAATCGAAACAAAAAAAACATTGTTCAAAATTTGTAGCTTAAACCACTGGAAAATGAAGTATTTCATTGCAACAAATGGGACGTAGTGCACTTTATGTTGGCAGAAAGGATAAATCAGCAGGCTAATATCGGCTGATCAGTATCTCTTTGTAATGGGATAAAAGAATATGCTTCATACTGTTTGTGAAACCAAGGAAACAGATTAAAAATGACAACTTAAATTCTTAATTGAGACGGTCTTAATGTCACTCAAAATACAACTTGTTTATCACAAATGATTTCCTATTTAAGAGCTGCTTTTTTGTCATTTACTGGTTCATTAAAGTACAGTGGATTTCATTAATAATGACCTCGGTTGTAACGACTTTTTGGTTATAGCGACGTCAAACTTACATCTCTTGAATTTAAAGCATACTTTCATAGGAAATTCATTTGAACTTCAAATATAGGGACTTGTTTTTATGAACTATTTATAACAGATTCCTAGAAATCCCTTGCGGATATTGCAACTGGGTTAGCAAAGGCACAAAGACTCATTTATAAAACTATTAAGCTTTATTATCCTTTGTTTACATTCACTGATGGTCAAATGCTTTGTTTGTATGTAAAACTGAACTACATGTACAAAGATATGCATTATGTGCTATAACAACACTCAAAAAGTACTGTATATTTGGTAAAGACCAAAATAATTTAGATATATGAAAATGGAATACACCTAACAGTGTGCACAAAAAACTAAACTTAAACAGTGCACTATAACACATTTTTTCAATAACACCGCGTATAACATAATTAAATAAATGATAAGTAAATATGTACATGACTTTTTATTATTTCGGATATAGAGACCTCTGGATATAGCGACGACATTAAGTGATCGGCCCGCTGTCGTTATAACCGAAATTCACTGTACTTATAAGTAAAATTTTAGTTATAAGTACTTGATGACCCAGATAAATAAATTATAAACAACTTAGTGTTGTAGTATGAAAAACTGGTCAAATATTGATAAATTAACTATACTTTTCCATTACTCCTTTAAGTTCAAACTTCATTTTTTGGAGTATATCGAGAGGAACTAAGAACATTTTTCATAAGGCAGTGATGTTGTTCTTGATTAAAATAATTGCTGTATAAAAAAATAATATATAGCAACTTTCCCTTTACTTTATACCATTCTGTTAAGATTGTGTAGACCCTTCAATTTACTATAACATCACACTAGATAACAACCCTTCCTTCCTACCTTTTTACACACACACACACACAAACACACAAACTTATTTTAGTTTTAGAAAATCCATTTCCAATCATTTCAAAATGAAAAAAGACATAAAAGACACTGTAAACCTGAAGTTGCAATTTTTCTATTGTTTATATGTATAAAAATTCATTACTAAATACCAAGAGATATAGTGAAATGAAGAGAGGTGAGTTTATATCAGTTGATAAAAATATTCCAAGAAATTACTCATTAAGCTCCAGATTATCAGTATTTTAGTGTATCATTTAGTGTATTTTCATGTGATACTTGTCATCTACAGTTAAATGTAAAAATCCTGATTTTTTTCATTTGAATGATTAAGATTCACTTAGGCACTTATGAGAACAATCTTTTTATAATGTTGATAAACTGTATTAAAGTTTAAAAATCATTTATAATTCAATGACAGACATTCTTTCATGGCATAGGTATTTTCCAGACATTACTGCATATAACTCACCAAAAATGTATCTTGGCAATGTCCACATATGACGCGACACATTCCCGGCAATGTTGGCACTGGCGGTGTCACAGGCGATGGTGCAAGATTAATGATGCGTTTACAGTCTGCTCTTGGACATGCTATACGTTGAGACGAGGATTTGCAGATTAAGAGACAATTGCATGGGCAACGCACATATTTTTTACCTGGTGGGGCATTGCGAATAGGCTGAAAAATAAGACACATATTTATATGCAATTTAATAGTGTATTCAAATAGACACTATAATTGTCTAATTCAAACATATTACATATTATCATATGGATTGTTTCATCACATCTGTTAATTAATATTTTCTAGATGGTATAATTGAATTTACCAAGAATTACTTTGTATGTTCCATAAAATATTAAAGATAATAAAATATTAATATAAACAGTAATACTATTATGCAGTGAAACATGGAAAGTAAGAAAATATCAATAGTATAATGCTTAAGGAAAATTATAATCGTACCGTTGCTTCATTACATGAGAGGCATTTTACGACATGTTGTTCCCTTTTGCCAGATATATCAATCAAATCCTGGCAAACACGGCATGTAACCATCGGCATCCCTTTCAGAGCTTGCTGATAAGGAGGAGGCAATTCGTCAGGTCCAATAGGCGAAATAGTGCTGACATTTTCTTCGTCTGTCGAATAGAATAGAGTTTCGCATGTGTAACAATACGTAACATACTAATATGTAATTGTAGACGTAACGATCCAGTAAATTATAAAACACATTTCCGTCCATCGGCATAAGCAGTTTAGCCAATATTTTCATTTGCTTTGTTTAGGAAGCAAATTACACTTTATGATTAATCTGTCAAGTAATCAAAACAAAAATTGATAAAACGTACCTCCTTGTAACAAAGGTTGAATTTCTCTTTGTCCGTCCCCCATTGTCGAATCACAGAATTCCAATTTGATTGGCTAAAGGTGATTTTTAGCAACTACACTAATAAAATAATTTACATGAGATTAATCTCAGCAATACGTACAACTACTCTTCAAAGACAGACTATCACAGATAATAGATTTTTACATAGGACAATATAAAGCATAGAGAACTCACGGTGAGATTTTTCTTGAATCTGTCGTGGAGTTTATCTGTCGAGATGCAATTTAGCTAGCGATTTTTTTCATGAAATTCACGAACCGAGTGTCAACAAACTACCTTTAGTTAGTGGCAGAAAATCAACTTTTTTTTTAATTAGAATTTTATACAGAAGTATATAGTACTTAGCCATAGCCTGAGAGATCACGTCCACGACGGACGCACGAAAAATTTTAGTGTTTTTTCTACCTTAATCATTACTTATTCAACATTTTCTTAAAATGTGCTTACATATTCAATTTTATATTTACGAATTTAAATTTTACCTTAAACTTGTAGGCTTCCATAAAAAAAAGTATTTTTGAAGTGAAACTTCTAATGCGACTTCCAACAAAGTTGCGTTAAACGCTACCGTGGATGGGGTATGAAAGCACTGTTGCATTAAACGTTCAACGCTCCTGGAGAGGGGGAATAGAAAGAGACAGAGCGAGAGTGAATGCGTGGCATTCGAACGCATGCGCGTAGTATACCTGTTACAGGTCAGCGCGAGCGTTAGCAACGAGTAGCGTCCAATATTCCAACGCATGAGGGAGAGAAAAAGAAAGATACACAAAGAGAGAAAGAGAGTGAGTCGGTAGATTTCGTCTCGCAATTGTAACGTGCGACGAAAACGCAATTTCTACCACTTCCTATTTTCATTTCCACATTACGAAGTTTCACTTCTTCCGCGCGGAGGGTCTCCGCCTACTATTTTTTTTAATATGAATAAAATTTGCAAGGTGGTAAAAAGTATTAAAAGGCAAACTATTATTCGAGTTCATGCATTTTGTATGAAAGAAAAAACTGAAAACTGGCCTATTATTCCACTCATATAATTTCGTGCCCGAATTGCCAACGTGACGGTTATATTAATAAAATGACTATAACTAACATTTACAATAGCACTTAGTATAACAAATAAGTTTGTGTTTTTCTCTTCCATTACATTAGATAATTGTAAAAATATGTTTGTACTTATAAAATGCTGTTAGCAAAATATTTTTAATTTTATAAGCTAAGCAGTATTTTAATATTGCATTTATTTGACGATCACTGATAACTATTTTGCCTTAAAGCACAATAAATATGATAGAACACTTTTAAATCACATGAATGACATATTTTGCAGTAAAGATTATAGACCGCGTTATTTGAACTAAGTACATGTCGATGATTCTAAAGTCCAACGCACGAAAGTCTGTTGCTATGAAGTTAGTGACAAAAACGTCGCAATGGCGTAAAATAGGAATTAATATTATTTTATTATTAAGTGGATGTGTCCACAGCTTTGTCCGGATGGACATCGAATGAATTCTTTTCGAGCGATATCTCTTGCAATCGTGGTTCTGAACTCTATAGTCTATACTATTAAAACCTAAAAAAACTTAATGAATTTTGAAGTGAAACTTCTTTTGAGACGGTGTAAATTGGATTTTATGAAACGAAAAAGAATAACGAAAAGAGATAGCTATAAATGTACATATATGTTTTAAGCTGTGAGAGAATGTCATAGAATACGTTTCTATATAGTTTCCCTATCCTTTGTCCATAAATGCCTTGTCTTCTCTTTATATGACGGTCGTAGAGGTCTGGGTCCCCATTACTCTACTGCTGTATACAGGCTCGTACACGGACTGCATATTATGGAGACTACATTCCATGCTGTATACTGTATTCTTAATTTATTCGCAATACATGCAAAGACAGGGAGAAAGGGAGAGAAAGAAAGAGAAAAACGTTGAAATCCTCAGCACAATATTTTCTGTTGAATTGTAGTGGCTAACACGCACTTAATAATTATTTTATCTATATTGAATACAACCATTTCTATCTTTACTAAAATGTTACTTTAAGTAATAAAAAAATTGTCGATCAATCGCACTCTCCCTTTTTACCCTCTGTTTACCTAGTGTATTCATCTCATTCTCTTAAAAAGTGTCCAGAATACTAAGTTTCACTGCTACCGCGTGTAAATTCACACTCACTTTTTTTATTTAAAACACAATAATATCTACCACAATTTTATACAAAAAAATCGGTTGACCCTGCAGGTCATCCCTAAAGCTTCCCACTACGATATTAAATGATGTGTATTTGAACTCTTTAAGTTCAAAAATACCTATAGTTCAAAATTCCATAAACTCAAAAAGTTGTCACAAAGACTCGACATTCGAACATTCGACAAAACAGTTGACCTTAGAGGCCATTCCAGAAATTTTTTGTTACTTTCAAACTCAGTCTTTAAAAATTAGTGAGTGATTTGTAAGTTAATATTTAAAATATGCTTTTCAAATATTTCGATAATGATGTTTCTACAACGAATTGATGAAACTGTATTTTTTTTTTAATTTTCAAACTGCTATAACTGTTGAATAGGTCAACCAATTTTCACGCGGTTAACAGCAATCGATGCAGTTTTGCGAGTTTTATAAATAATTTGTAGATGAAAATTGATCAGATAAAAAGTTACGGACTTTTTTTAAAAATTATTTTTTTAGATTTTTTTTCACGATATATTACAAACAAAGCAACCGATTGTGTTCGGTTGATTCGGACAAATTTGGATTCGGACAGAACCGGTTGATCTACCGGTCCGAATCGGTTGAAATTTTCAGGAAATCTAAGTTTGACAGAACTTTTTGGAAAATCAAAGTTTGATTCCAATCGGTCAAGCCATTTATGAGACTTACATATTTACACACACGCATGCACGCACGCCCACATACATACAGACATAGTGACACCCTCTCGGGAACCGTCAAAATAGCTTGCTAGGAGCTCAAAACGTCGAGATCTAATGAAAACTCGATTTTCGAAATACAGGGTAAAACCAGTAACTTCCCGATTTGTGAAAATTTTTAATTTTCTTAGCGCGAAGTTAAAAAATGTTACTTTCTTCGCTCGTAAATGTTACACGCATTCTTTATTTCTTTTCCTAATCAACTTAAAAGTTATTATCATTACTGTCAATGTTTTGTGAAATAAGAAATCTTTTATGACATTAAAATACTTTTATATTTTGGAAAATTTTGTATCTACTCCTATGAATTGCATTACATACGTAAAACCTGCTATCCTAATATTCTTACGAAGATGATAATAAATGAATATTGCAAATGCCACGGACAACCCTAAAAGTTTATAAAAACTAAAACCACCACTGCGCAGAAATCTTTTTATTATCATGCGATAAAATTCAATATAACTGCAACATGAAGTAAGGGGTTGCAAAAACAAACAGATAATTCTACCCACTGAGCATATAAAGTATAATACAATACACGAAACTCTACCGCTCTGAATTGACTGCGAATGATATACTGCGCAGGTGTTACGCTTCCCGAACTTTTGTTCTTCTCCGTCGCGTTCCTATTTTAAGCCATTGTGACGCTTTTGTGACGAACTTCACAACGGCACAGTTTCGTGCGTTGTACTCAACTCATCTTTGCCTGCTCTTTTCAATTTTTAGATCATAACTTTAAAAATAGGCGTTTTATGAAAAACCATAGCCAATTGCATTAATAACCGTCAATCATGGATTAAAATTTTATATTCATAAGCCTTGAAATTAAATTATTTCAGGAGTTATCGAAATATCAACATGCGGACAAAATTAAATACCAATGTGCTCAACTTTGGAAACCTTACCTTGCTAAGCCATTTTAAGACCTATAGTGCTGAATTTAAGATATATTGAATTAGGTATGACAATATTGTAACGCAATCATCCAAAAGGAATAAAATCCTATTAGACATCCTCCTTAAAAGCGTGATCTGTTACATGGTAAAAAGTAAGTCAGTGTTTTCCTTTAAAGCGCGATCTGTTAGATGGTAAAATGTAAGTCAGTGTTTTCCTTAAAAGAGTCATCTGTTGGATTGTAAAATGTAAGTCACTGTTTATCTTAAAAGCGCCATCTTTTGGAACGTGAAATGTAAGTCAGTGTTTTCTTTAAAAACGCCATCTATTAGATCGTGAAATGTAAGTTACTGTTTTCCTTTAAAGCGCGATCTGTTAGATGGTAAAGTAAGTCAGTGTTTTCCTTAAAAGAGTCATCTGTTAGATCGTGAAATGTAAGTCAGTGTTGTATTTAAAAGCGCCATCTGTTGAATTGTAAAATGTAAGTCACTGTTTATCTTAAAAGCGTCATCTTTTGGAACGTGAAATGTAAGTCAGGGTTTTCTTTAAAAGCGCCATCTGTTAGATCGTTAAATGTAAATCAGTCTTTTCTTTAAAAGCGTCATCTGTTAGATCGTGAAATGTAAGTTTCTGTTTTCCTTAAAAGCGCGATCTGTTAGATGGTAAAATGTAGGTCAGTGTTTTCCTTAAAAGAGTCATCTGTTAGATCGTGAAATATGTCAGTGTTGAATTTAAAAGCGCCATCTGTTGGATTGTAAAATGTAAATCACTGTTTATCTTAAAAGCGCCATCTGTTGGAACGTGAAATGTAAGTTAGTGTTTTCTTTAAAACACCATCTGTTTGATCGTAAAATATTAGTCACTGTTTTCATTAAAACCACCATTTGTTAGAATGTAAGATGTAAGTCAACATTTTCTTTAAAAGCACCATCTAACGATCGTAAAATGTAAGTCTGTGTTCTTTTGTGCTGTTAATTTAAAGGTTTACATTCATTCAGCGCCGCCACTTGTGATTTGAAAGCTGAAAGTAGTGGTTGTGGCACATTTCGAAATATAACACGTGTTCATTCATTTTATTCTCTAATCAGACGTAAGATGTTTTTATTTATAATGAAATAGTATAAATTAGTATGTATATAATTGAAATCGACAAGAAAATTGTTTTAAAATATTTCGATTCCTAGTGATTTTTTTTATATTTATGTTCCCAAATGGGAATATTGGGCTGGAAGTACTAAAATTTTTATCAATTTCTTTTAGGATTAGGACTTGTCGGCGATTTCTTGCTGTACAACAACTTGAACATTGCTTAGAGGAAATGTTTCCAGAAGACCTCTCAGTGATGAACTAATTGATATTGTTCAGTTGTCAGCAAATCTTGACGAGCTGATAATGTGAGGACATTGATGATGATATATTGACAGATCATGATGTCCCAAAAGAAGTGTTTGGTGTAATAGAATAGCAGTAAACTACGAGGACAAACAACGAAGAAAAAGTACTCTCAAAACATAAGTCACCTCCCAAGATAAAGTCTCGAACATCGAGCACTTTACAATTACAAAACCCACTTTGGAAAAAGACTGAATATGCAGTATATACAAAGACTTTCTCAGATAATGGTAGGTGTAAGGCAGTAAAAGCTGATTTAAAGAATCAATTTCAGAATTTTGAATCTTATAAAATTTTTGAATATGTTTTTGACCAATCTTTAACTGACAAAATAGGCCAAGAGAGTATAAGACATGCACACAAAAAAAAACATGAATTTTCAGTCGTTTCTGATTGTCTACGAAAATTCTTGAGTATTGTGTTATTCACTTGTTATCATTCATTACCACAAAAAAATGTACTGTAAAAAGATATCTGCATTTTAACAACAATGACGAAATTAAAGAGGATAGCAACATATCTTTTAAAATGAAACCTTTTCTGGATAAGTTAAATAAAATTTTTTTGCAAGTTAAAATATTTACAAAGCGACTGTCAATAAACGAGCAAATGGTCCGTTATTATGGTGGCCACTTTCTAAAACAGTTTAATCGACTTAAGTTGATAAGATTTGGTTTGAAACAGTAAGCGATGGCTTATGCCACTACAGGATATTGCTATCAAATGGAATTGTATCAGAGTAAAAAGCATTCGTTACAAAAAGACTTAACAGGTCTGGGTGAAAAAGTTATAACATCCATGGTGAATTTTCTGGTGTACCCAGAATACCATGAATTATATTTCGACAACTTTTTCTAGTTTTCATCTGATAGAAATTTTGGGTCAGATGAAAATACGCACTACATGAACGGTTAGAGCAAACAGGTTAAACTACTGTCCACTAAAATGTGATGAAAACATGAAAAAGAAAAATCGAGGAACATATGACTTTAGATTTGATAAGAAAAATTAGGTATTGGCTCTCATTTGGAAAAACAATAACTGTCGACGCTTGCCTGCAACATGTATTAACCTGCAGCATGCAACCCACCGCTGACCCTCGAATCTGCCTCTCCACTACGAATCTCTATCAAATGATGATTGAGATTCAGAATCATAAGCAAGTGTTATTTATTACTATAATTATCTAATTCCGCCAACTATTAAATTGTTTAGTTCTACGTACGTTTCATGCCAACAAGGCACATCTTCAGGAAATTGCCGACAGTCACATCCACCAGGGTGCAAGGAGCGTTAAAACAACCAACACAACCTCGTTAGACAGGCCGCTGTCATGCAATGGTCAAAGAGCGACGAAAACACGACCAAATTTATACGACCAAATTGACGTTTATAAATCGCCATTATTGGACGCTTGCCTGTAACTACTTGGGAATGTTGGTGATGGTTAGTCTGTGACATTTGACAAGCATGTCTATCGGTGGTGATCTGTGGCTGTCTTAATAATGTTTTCGTCGCTCTTTGACCATTGCATGACAGTGGCCTGTCTAACGAGGTTGTGTTGGTTGTTTTAACGCTCCTTGCACCCTGGTGGATGTGACTGTCGGCAATTTCCTGAAGATGTGCCTTGTTGGCATGAAACGTACGTAGAACTAAACAATTTAATAGTTGGCGGAATTAGATAATTATAGTAATAAATAACACTTGCTTAGGTGTTCGATATCTGTCAATCCTCTGGAATCAATATTCAATCATTTGGATAGAGATTCGTAGTGGAGAGGCAGATTCGAGGGTCAGCGGTGGGTTGCATGCTGCAGGTTAATACATGTTGCAGGCAAGCGTCTACTATGGATTTCCGCGAATTAACACCTCATACAATACAAACAATAACTGTGTAAAAATTTTTACCATCCATCAAACCATACAAACTTTAGCTGCTGTCCAAAGATATATCAAGAGTAAAAAGAAAAAAATCTGACGATTAACGGTCGAATGCCATAGCCCAATACAACAAACCCTAAAGGGACACGGCGTATTCGCTCAATACCTCTATAGGTTTAAACTGAAAGATTCGCGTACTGCGCGTGCGCCCCCTGAAAAGGTCCAAGATATACTGCACATTCTGGAAGAATGTCCAATCTTCGAGAAAGAACGTGCAAAGACTGAGGTGGGCACCGGCATCAAAATCGTGAGGCAGGGTTTGCCGAACCTCGTTAATGACAATACAAACATAACAGTATTCCTAAAGTTTTGCGAAGGAGTCACAAAACGATGCAATATAAAAAATAATTCCACAATATATATTAGTAACAATTAGAAATAGCCACAAAATACACAACAAATAATGTTGTAGAACAAAACAATAAAGCAGTCAATGGTTGGCAGGTTACACATGTAAGATTGTTTCAAGAATGTAAATGAATAAACAAAAGTATATAAGTGAGGTGTCAAATGTATTATATCCTGAATATAGAAATAGTTACCCTTAGATTGTAAAAAACTAGTTTGTGAAATAATAAACAATATAAATCCGTACATACAAAGAGAAAATAAAGCTTAGTATAAAGAAAATGATAATGTCAAGAAGATGAGTAAAGTTAGCACCAAATAAGATAAAGCAAAAAATGTATATAGATTAAGATAGTCCATAAGCAACAAAAAATGTATATAGATTAAGATAGTCCATAAGCAACAAAAAATGTATATAGATTAAGATAGTCCATAAGCAACAAAAAATGTATATAGATTAAGATAGTCCATAAGCAACAAAAAAATAAATAAAAGAAATAATCTCATCAAATCATTTATCTATTACCTGCCAACCCAGAATAAAAGGTTGAACAAAAGCAGACGAGTAAATATGAGAACAAAGTATAAAAGGGCTGTCACAAACTGTGTGACAAGGGAGGATAAAAAAAATAAGCAATATTAAAAAGACAAAGATTGTTTATATTTTAGAACAAGTAAAAAAACACAGTATAGGTAGATATATTTTACTATGATACATTTATTGCTATGTTACAGAATGGCGTAACCTTAGCCCTGGACAAAAACAACAAACCAGAGAAAATTAAGAGCTCGGTCATATAAAAATTACACCGATGAGATGTTAAATTTAGCCGTAGAATCAGTGGTAAATCATAAAATTACAACAAAGGATGCTGAAAAACAGTTTGGTATCCCTAGACGCACGATTGTAAACAAATCAAAGAATCGTCATACTAAGAAAGTCAGGGCACCTCCAAACAAAGTCAAGAAGAAGAAAGCAAATTATTAAAAGTAATTATTGTTTCTGCAGATTTTGATAGCCTCTTGACGAAACTACATGTACGCACGCATCTCGGTATACGACTACTTAAAAAAAAAATAATCGTGTAGATATTTTCAAATTTAAAAATATTTAATTATATCTTTTATAAATAATTCAATCTTTTTAGGAGGAATCCCTAGTAATTGTAGGGATTTTACGGGTTATTGATCGGGGCTTTAGAGATAAATTTTTGAGAGTTACGAACTTTGTTTCTAGAAATCGATGGTCAATCACGTTTTCGAAGCTGTCGGAGAAAGAGTTAATTTTTTTCTTTGGAATGCAAGCTTGTGCTTTAAAATTATATAAAAAAAAATCCTATAAAAAATAAAAAGACTCTGGAATCACATTCATTTTTAAGTATAAATTTTAAGCTAACCAAATCATTAATCATCAATTTCAAATAACAATAAGATGCGAGTTAAATGTTACCCTAAAGTAAAAAAAAATTCCCCATTACTAATAAAAACTGAATATATATTGCTTTTCCACTTTCCTTTTTTTTAAATTCTTCAATCATCTATAATTTTATCATGAAATTTATTAGAAACTTTTCCATACGTAATAAATAAGTATCAAAACCCTATCAGGATGCGTCCCGATTTATGCGTTTAAATTAAACTTTTAATAGAAGAACTGACAAGTAGTTTGAATATGTATTTTGAATAGTTTTTGGAAATTTTTGTTTTATAAATATTTGTTAGGTTCCCTGCTGATCCACTAATTTTAGAATTCTGGACTGATGCTGTACGAAATAGTCGGCAGGAGCCATGTTGGAGACCCAGAAAATATAGTTTTATATTTCTTAAATTCTGATAATGACGATTTATACAATACAAAACGTGGTTTGCGGAGGTAAAGACGCTGTGCCGACCAAAGTAAAATTCATATAAATAATTACGTGGTTATTTATTACACTTTGAATTACGTTTAAAAAATATATATTTTTATTTCTCTCTTATGATTTAAGCCATGACAATGGATTAAACCATCGAATAAATTTAATCAGTAGTGCAGTCGAAAAATATTTGCAGATTAGACTACACCATATTTCAAAATGCAAAAACTTGCGACAAAGTAATAAGTCTAAAAGGTAAATTTATCGAAAGCAATTACAGGTATAAGGTTTGTAATTTTTTCACTATACATTTATTTATAATTTTGAGACTTGTAAATAAATAAAAATAAATATTGAAATATAATTTTATAAACATTACTTGATTTTACAAGAACCCACAATATACACTAATATCCCATACCCCATTTCTGGGCAAATTAAATTTATATGGTAATATTAAATACGGCTACGCAATTAACGCAACCAAGTGAATATACGTCCCTTACGCACACGGATCTAAACAATTGGCAAGCTTGTAAACCATTGTTTTGAAGACGACTTCATCTAGTCAAGGCGCGTCGCTGCCGACCAATAATAAATTTATGGTATAAACATAGTTTTTGTCGATGCAAAGTACGCCGCCATTCTGACGCTTGTGCAATTTAGTCACTGACAAGGAATACCTAAAATATTACAACTATTGATAGACAGCAATTTAGTGCTTAAATACCCATTCATTGAGTATCAGAATCAGTTTTTAAAATGTTACACTCTTGAATGGCTAGTAATTCTTGAAAACCTTAGATTCCGAGATAATTTCACCTCAATTAGTTTCACAGATTTTGCATAAACTTCGAATACTCATTTTCTTGTTTATAATAATCCTAATAATAATTCTAAAATGTAATTGGGTTCAAAGTTCATAATGTCTTGTTGATCTGAAAATTATTATTATAGTGTATTTTTTCGATTTGTTGATTCATATTTAAATTTTCCACAGAATTTTGAAATGACACCAGTATTCATTTTTATTAGATAAGCTTAACAATATTGGTGATTAACCTTTTGGTTGGATCATTGTTTTGCTTTTCGAATCCAGGAGTTTGAACACAGTGGGTAATTCTAAAATGAACACTATATTTAAGGTCACCTATATCAGAATTTATTTTAAGATATGTTTCTTTAGATTTCAAATAATTCTCTCTACTTTCAACACCACCTGGAATTCCCTCAACTTTTCAGAGTGAATACTTTCTTTTTTAAAATTTTCTCTTTTTTTAATAAGTAAACTATAAAATTGATTGAAAATAATAAATTTAAGACAACTAAACAATTTTTTTCCTTCTTAAATACATTAATTTAAGGCAAAAATTATAAATCATTTAATCAGTTTCTGTATGTCGCACAGCATGTTATCATTTTTCTCAATAAAATGGAATTAAAAGATAAATATCAAACATCTCTCAAATAGACCATAAATGAAATAATGAAAAGGGACAATAGAGAAAAACCTTAATATGTAACACAAGCAACAATTAAAATTGTTTTATACAATTTTAATTATTAAAGTAAAATCAAATTTTTGGGCAATAAAAAGTATACAAAGATAAAAAATACTGCTGGGTGTTTTGTTAGTTTTCTATATTTTTTTAACTTGTAGTAATACCTAAATTTTATGCTTTTCCAAATTAAATAAATTACATATCCTTTTCCAATCCTTCAAATTAAATTATTATTATGAATTTATAAGCCATTGAGCATTCATTGAAGTTGCCATGTTCATTATTTTACAAAGATATCTTAATTTTATTATTCTACTAGAGACCGAGAGACTTAAATAAAATAGTTATAGAGTGGACATTGGCAATATTTCTATAGAAAAATTTTGATCCCATGCGTTTTTAACTATTCCCTAGTCACTCAGTTATATCACATCAAATTGGATGATTTGTTACCTATAGGTAGCAAGCAATTTCCACTTTATAATAATTATTAAAATCTCTTCGCCCTTACCAAAAGACGGCCCATCAAATTTCTTATAATATTCTTGTTTTGAACATTAATATGTACAATTTGAATTACATATATTTTAGAGGCGTTAACTTATTATTGAGGCAATATATTTGAAATTGTGGAGTGTTTAATGCAGGACCAGGATGAGTATAAAACAGAATTAGAATATATTGTTATACGAATGGGCTTAAAGGCAAACTACTCCTTTTAAATGTAGTGCTGTAAATTTACATACATTATTTTATTTTTATTATTCAATGTTTCTTATTGCATGATTTTACTTTTTTTATGTATGATTTTGAAATATAAATGCACAAAATTACTTATTTATTTCTTCAATGTAGAATGCATACTCAATTTGTTTGATTCTGAATTTCAGCTGCTTATACCATTGTATATAACTGCCATAACAAAACTTTAATCCCTTTTTCTGGTTATAATTATTTTTATATGATCCAGCAATAGCTGCATCTGAACAAAGGTATTTGGGTTCTAGTAAATGTTTTTGCCTTTTACTTACTTCTTGATGGTCCATAACATTATCACTACTTTCATTTGAACTTATGGACAATCTATCATTCACAGGAGAAATACGAGATTTTTTTTCTTTGGTTCTGCATTGCTTATTTTTCTTAAGGGCATTATCTATTTTCATTTTCTTATATTTTGTACTAGAAAAACATGAGGGAAGATTATATAGAGTTAATTCATCAAAATTACCATGATTGTGCATGGTAAAATTCTGAAGGTCAGAAGTCCCATGTGTATGATTTTCCTTATTGATTAAACTATTAGAGCTTTTATTTTCTGATAACTCTTTATTCACACTATTATTCTGTGCAAGGATTTCAGAATTACTAGAGGATTTATTATTAATTTGTTTATTTACATCACTTTTGCTCAGGTTTAGCGAATTATCACATTCTAATTCAATTGGGGAATTCTCCTGTGTTTTAATAGTTTTTTGCAAACATCTTTTGACATCAATAGTTTTATAGTTACATTTAGCATAATCTTTTGCTTCTATATTTTCATAAGACTGCATCAAATCAAGGAAAGTATCAATCTTGCCCGATTCTTGAAATGAAATATTTAAACTATTAAATGTTTCAAGCTCTCCAGTTTCCTCATGACTTGTATTAACATTCCATATTTCGGCAATATAGTTAGCATCAATAATTTTATTTGAATCTTTAACGTTTTCATTACAATTATAAACATTATTATCTTTAGAAGCATTTTCAGACATAGCTTCAGAGCCCACATTGTCTGTGGCAAAAAAATCAGAAATATTTAAGTTTTCTTTCACAGCAGTCAACATGCTCTTGAAATGCACATGTTCTTTTCCTTCACTGAGGATAGTTACTGCTGTACCATAGGAACCATATCGCCCGGCTCTGCCTATTCTATGTAGGTATGTAACCCAATCACAAGGAGGTTCAAAATTTATGACCAGATCGACATTCAAAGCATCTATACCACGTGCAGCTAAATCTGTAGAAACCAAAATTCTGCATTTGAATTCTATCAATGTCTTTAATGTATTTAATCTATTACACTGATCTTGTTGTCCATATAACTTTTCTACGGGCCACTTATCACGTTTTAACAATTTATACACTTCATTAACTCTCGCTTGATAATTACAAAATACTAAACACTGCTTAAATTGTTTTTCTGTTAGAATTTTCAATAAATTTTGATACCTATTCAATGTTTGCATCACAATGTTGCTGTTATATCTCACTGATGCAATTTTTTGCGATATGCCTATCAAAATATTTGAACTATTAGGGCAAACATGTTGAGGATTCCTCATGTAATTATGAATAAATGGTTTTGTAGATTCAGGATACGTTGCACTGCTCATGATAACTTGTTTTTGTTTTGGAAGGGTTGAAAATATATAGTTCACATCGGCCTGGAAACTACCTTCCATTAATTTGTCAGCTTCATCAAGTACTACAAGTCGTACATTTGCAACATTAATATGTTCATCTTGAATTAAATGCCGTAAACGACCTGGACTGCCAACAACGACATGCACATTAGTCTTTTTGAATTTCAATACATCATCATGAAAGGGTAGCCCACCCATTACTACTTCCACAACTAACTCTGGAATAAAAAGAAACAAAAACAATTGAGATATAAATACAGTATGCCTCAATAAAAGCAAATGTTTTTCAAATTTACAATCATTTTTTCAATCTTGGCTACATTTACCAGCATAGTTAGAGCCAATCACAGTAATTACATTGTGCACTTGTGCAGCTATTTCACGAGTTGGTGTTAATATGATCACTTGCAAGCCATCATCAAAACATATTTTTTCTAAGGCGACAACAGAAAATACAAGTGTTTTACCAGTCCCTGATTTAGCTTCTAAGAGGAGATCTAAAACAAAATTACAAAAATAGTCTTATTGTGTTCTTCCAGGTTTAAAGAATTCCAATAAAATTTGCAAAGTTGACAAAACTACTAATCAATCAACATAAATCGTATTAAACCAATAGAAAAATCTGTCTAAAAATAGATTTTAGACTCCTTTTTCTCCAATTGTTTAAAATCTGAAGAGAGATGGTCAATTGATTAGTAATAAGCTTTGAAGCTCTTCAACCTATGTAAACAATAAGCACGTAACAAATACAACTGAGAATAACATAACATTTAATATAGCAAATCTCACCAAATCCGCATTTCCCTAGAGGCACACCATGTAATTGAATAGGAGAAGGTTTATTAAAACCAGCTTTATGCAATCCCTTCAATGTGTCAGAAGACAAGAGCATATTATCGAAAGTAACACCTTGTTCAATACTAATATCATCAGTTCTTGCGAATTTGTTTATATCATGAGCTAAACCCATCTTTCAAAATAGCTATTTATTAAACTTGAATTATATACTCATCGAGCAAAATGAATGGACACAAGACCCGATATAATACTATAAAGGTATTCCTATATCTGGGCTTTCATTGATAATATAAATAGAATGCACATTAAAATATTAATTTATGACAAAAATTTATAATGAATATAAAGTGGGTTATATCGCAGACGATAAAAATGCCTTAAAACTCCTATGCTCACATTACTTTACATAAAAAACCAGTTACAGCGAACCACAGACTACTATTTATCTAAAGTACACCGAATGTTAAAAAGCAGCTTCATCAGTGTAACCATTGTACTAAATCCATAGTCCCCTAGACTTTAAAAAAAAACCGCCAGATATGAAAAAAGTTGATGTCTAAAAATCCGCTAAATGTCGCTAAACTACCTAAACGGTACGTTCGCTGCTCGAGTTACATTTTTCCTGATTTCTAATGCAACGCCGCGTCGCAGTGGTAAATTAAAAGAAATTATAAATCACTAAATTAAAAGCAATTTTCATTTTTAAAAAGGCTTAATTAAAAAAGTGAGATCAGTTATATACTGTAAAGTTATAAAATTATAAAAATAACAAATCAGAATAAGTTTAAATTTCAAAATCAAATTCGTCATCAACATCTTCAGTAATTATGTCAGGTGAAGTAGAAGTTGAAGCCTTTAAGGCTAAGGCGTCTCCAGTAACTTTAAGTTTATTTTTACCGACTTCGTTTAAAACGTCGTCCAGGAGATCATACGTTGAGCATGTCACATTTTTAATTTTCAGCTGGTTTCTGATAAAAAGGAGAGAATTTAATGTTTTTCCGAAAGTTTGTTGCGAAGTTTGTTTTTGAAACCACAACCCATTCTCTGAATGTTAATAATCTGGTGGTACAGTACAGTTTCTAAGAATCAGAATCCGTCAGATAAAAAGTCGCTAGAAGTCGCAATAAATATTTGTCCCGCTAAACATTATTTTTTTCCCGCCAAACATTCATAAATTCCGCTAGTTCTAGCGACAAAGTCCCTGGAACGGCAACACTGAGCTTTATCAATTTTTGACTAATAGACTAGTGTAAAACCACAGATTACATATAAGTGATCAATCTCAATAAGGTGCGTTCCACTTTAACTTTCACAACAATCAAAATAATCCTTTCCACATGCCGTTCCACATGACAGTCACGGTCGTTACGGTTGCTGCGATAACAACAATTCATATAAAGAGCTGGATGAAGGTAGACGTTGCAATATTTGGTGCTATTTTAAAAATTAAACATGCCGATAAAAAAAACTACTTTTTTTTAATGATGGTGGGAATTTATATGCTAAACAAGTATGTATTCGTCATAATGCAAAGATCTTGACTGCTGCCTGCTGTTACCATATAGAAGAATAACATTGTAGGTTACTGCCGCGAAGGGCTGCACGAACGCTGGCAGTATGGTCGCGGCATCGCTGCACGGATGAATAGGCCTACACTAATTTTAGTTAGAACAATTCTTTATAAAAGTATACAAAATCACAGAAGCATTTCCCAGCTTTTGATCAAACAGTTTTTTTTCCCTCTCTTGTGAGAAGAAGGAGGTAAAAATACATACGGACGCCCGCACGTTCGTGCGAGTGTCGAATGTGGGGCTGAGATCCTTTAAAAAGTCAATCTGAATAAAGCCGCATCTGAATCTGAATAAAGCGGACAACCGCCGCATCCTACCCACCTTATCCGTAGGCCACGGAACGTACTTACCGATCCACCTGACGCTCTTACAGCGGCAGTTGAAAGCCTTAATGACATCAACGACACGCATGACTGATTTAGAGTAGGTCTATCCGTTAGTCAGGTCATCGACCTAAGCTCCCTTACTCCACCCGGCCGCCGCTAACCGCCTCCGGTCGGGCAGGAGGGAAGGGCAGCGACATCCTATGCTGAGACGAGTCCCTCCAGGCGTCGTCCATAGCGCATGTCACGCGCCGTCGGCACTCGCATGTGCCGTTCGGCCGCACTCGATGAAGCTATCAAAGTCGTCTGACTTTTCATCCGACTCGTCTCGACCGACTAAATAGCATAGCCGACCCAATTACTTCACTTTCAGGAGGAATTTTTTAGTGGGTTTCAATCCCACACTACCCACGCGTACGGGCGCGAGGGTGTGCTGGATAGATATTTTTTACCTCCTCCTCGCCGCAAGAGGGAACCAAAAAAAAAGTCTGATTAAAGTATTAGTTCTGCTGTGAGGCTTGCTGGAATTCTGTGATAGCTTCACCGAACGTGGCCGGACAGCACGCGAGGATCCAAACGGAATACACGACTTGCCTTATGGATAATTCCGTAACGTAATCGCTTCGGTATAGGAAGTCACTGAACACCGACACGGGTTGGACCCCATTATCAAACCAGGCACAGAAGCAACTCGGAGAATTGAAGTGAAAAGACTTAATTAGACTTTACTCATTAGGGTAAACAAAATGCGGCGCTCGACCATCTGAGGCAGAAAACAGGCAGAACTAATTATGTGATCGTATTTAACGCCTCGACTAATCATGAGGCAGCCCGACTCGTGGCTGTCGGCACGACAGGAATCAGTTGCCTGCTACATTATGCGACTGAAAGTGGCCGTCCACGACACATACTAAAGAAGTCCTGGCCTATAGCTCAAGAAGTCCATATATAGATCCAATCCTGCTTTTAGAATATAAAACACATCGATCCTTCAATTTAAATCTCAGTTATTAATACTTGCGACAGATTATGAGGAATTTGTAATTGGTATCCATAGTTTTCAATACGAACTTTTAGAAATTGAACCATAAAAAAACTGGTCATTCATCTGATACGGTGTGTGAAGTTAAATTAGAACAATCCTGAATAATGAATAAATGAACTAGAATCCACAAGAAAGCATAAGTAGGGCCACCCTAAGGAGATCTGATGATGTACCATTGTAATGGAACTACAAAAGCAGCGTTTCACTTGAAACGTCATTCGGATCGATTGATAGCACGAAGTGTTATGTCTTACCTTTTGCTCTAACTATAGAAAAGTAGAGAATCTTCACCACCCTTAAGCCAAAAGCTGTAAATGCCCTTGAAAAGTATTAATAATTGATTATTGAAAACCTAATTAGTTTTTATCGTTTTA
This sequence comes from Eumeta japonica, assembly GCA_005406025.1. Classification (NCBI taxonomy): domain Eukaryota; kingdom Metazoa; phylum Arthropoda; class Insecta; order Lepidoptera; family Psychidae; genus Eumeta; species Eumeta japonica. The sequence goes on from BGZK01000112.1 coordinate 561,333, forward strand.
AGCATAACACAATGGCTTCTTTTTAGTTTTTATCTTACATTTTGCTTCTAATCATAAGATACCGTATATAACGACATCCAGATATACACTTAAACCATCGAGATTAATATATAGAAGCAGAATTTGAGACATTTAATAAGACATTTCTGTAGTTAAAATCTATTTATTCAACTCACGTTATTATACTACTTGTGGGAATCCACGAACCTGTTCTAATTCTAGCATCTCTTTAAGCTTGTTTTATCACCTTAAATTCGTGATTTCAATTTAGCCTTAATGTAATGATACAAATTTTTTTGCTGTTTTTTTTAATTATAATGTAATCTTATCAATGCTAGACACCGAGTACCTTTATAAATTGTCTTGTTTGATTAGATTTATGTTTTTTTTTTACATAATGTCTAAACACTAATCAATTGAAAACTAAGAACTTGTCAGATGACTGTCAAATTGACTGTAATTGACATTTGACAGTAAGTATCGTTTGAATAGTTAATGTAACTAGAAAAATAATCAGAAATAAGTTTCATGAAGTATTTGATATATATTATTAATAGTTTTGGTTCATGAAAATGGGCACGAAACAAAAAAATATCTTCAATAGAAGTAAACCATTAATCAACATTTACAGTGGCTTAGATCATGATGGAAAAGAGGTAAAGTAGACGAATATTGGCTTAAATAAAACTTCGAATAAAAATATTTATTTCTAATATTGAATAATGTTTAGATTGAAGTAAGAGAAGATGCCGAGCAGATAGTGAAATGGCACGAAATAGTAGATGCACTAGTAGGAGCAGGCTATTATCGTGCTCAATTGCAGGGCCTCTCTGCCTTTGACAAAATTGTGGGAGGATTATCCTGGTGTATTGAGCTCTGTGATATTGATGTGGATGTGAGCCTTCTGTTTGAAGAGAATCTCACAATTGGCAAAAAAATGTGAGTTGCATGATAAATTGTGAAAAAGAAATAAAATATTTATCTTTACATTATATTTTTATTTAGTATCTCCATGTAGTTAATTATATTTTTGTTTACCGACCCTGCATGGGGTAAGCGAGGCATGCTAAGGCAAGGTTGTCACTGGTGAATGACCTGTTTAATTTAGGGTTGTATAAAATGCATTTTGAAACAAATCTTCTGAGTAATTTTTTTTTTTATCAATAGCTATTTGTAATATCAGCTTCTTTGGCATAATCAATCTATAAATGAATAGCTTCTATACATCTTCAAATATGTTGATAGAATAGAACCAATCTTTATAGTGGTACTATTTAATGTAATTTGTGTCTTTTTGGAATTGTAATGTTTCTCTATCAATGTTTTTTTTTCACTTTCAAACTAGAAATCATTATTATTAAATTGTACATAGCACAATTTTTCACTGTGTCATATACCTACTACCTTCTTATTATAGGTATATACATTTTATGAATAAAATATAAACTGTTTATTACCATGTATCTATATTTCAGAGCTCTGACAGAAAAAATTGTAAAAGTTCTACCCTCAATGCAATGCCCCCATTCTATAGAACCTCATCAAATTCAAGGCTTGGACTTCATAAATATATATCCTTTAGTGCAGTGGTTGATAAAATATTCAAGTGAATTCAGAGTAGCTAAGGAAGATGAATTAAGAAAGTTTGCAGTGTCACAATTCGAAAAAAATCATATATTTGATATAGATCGTGAACACTTTTTACGAGAAGATAAACTTTTAAAGAATCTTTTAAATGTGCAGGTATAATGGAACTAAAAATATTCTTTTCATGAAACTGATATTAAATTGTAATAATATTATAGAATTATTGTAACACTTTATTATATTGTCACAGAACCTTTACAAACCATGCCGTGTGCGGAAAAGAAAAAAGGGACTACCTTCCAGTGAATTAGAACAAATAAACTCAACCCTATCCGAATATGATCAAAGAATGCTGATGCACATCTCACCGGACAAACAAAATATTGAAGATGAAGGCCTTGAGTTTTTGGTAAGTTTTAAGAACCTAAGTTACTAAAAAAATGTACTAATATTTCATGTAAGTTAATCTTTGAATATTGTACAGTGTAAAATGTAAATATAAATTACTAAATAATATAACTGTAATTCAAGAGAAAAAAAAATTGAACCCTGGGGTTAATAGTTAACATATTGGCATGTTGTTTGGCACATTGACAAATTGGATTTATAGCTTTGACTTTGCAACAAAGTGATTGTGTGGTACAAACTATTTGCTCCAATAAACTAATTTGTCATTGATGAACTGGAATTACTGATACTAATACATAAAATATGTAGGAAGCATAAGTATACATTACCGAAAGAATATTCTTGAAAATTCATTCTTTAAATGATTGTCTCTCAACTTTTTGTTACTGTAATCCCTTGTAATCTAAAAAAAAAATAATTACATATTTACCATATCGATACATTCATATGCTAATCTATACTAAAATCTTAAAAGTACTATCATAATAATTAATGTACTTATTACATTTACCATAATAGACAAGTTTAAGGCTTGGCAAGGTCAAAATTTTCAAAAATGTATTTATCTAGCTTGAATTATTTCAGTCTTTTACATTTATTTTTCTAGTGAAATAAACTAAATTCATTTTTCGAGTGCCCATTTGATACTAATAATATTCTGATGAAAATTAAATTATAAAAAAAAATATTAAAATATGATAGTTGACTTCAATCTTCCTGACTCCAAAAGCCTGTTGGTATTAAATTAAATTAAATAAAGATCACAAGAGAATAACAGCTTTATTCCATTGTAGCTGATGGGATATATATCTAATATCAAAGCTCTATCAATATGAGGTCTTCTAAATCTTCCGTTACTAATTGAAACATCATCTGTGGCTGATATAAAGATTTTAATAGAAACGAAACCTGCTGATTTGTCTAATATCTCAGATAAATCAGTTTTAACTCTTTAAATAAATACATTCAAAAGCTCTACAGCTTAAACTTGATACACTAAAACAAAATGGTGAGGTTAGTGAAAGGATTATGTAGATAAGTGTTAATTTAATTTAATTACTTTTTGTATTAGTTTAATGATACTCATATCATTAGTAATATCACTGCAGAGCTAGACAAATGGCTTTCTATTATCATGAACACTTGTACTATAGATTGATAAATGTAAGAAATTCACTTTATAAAATGTTACTTGTTCTGAATAATCAAAATTTATAATTAGTAGGTGAATATCAATCACATTAAAGCATTCACATTATGTAGAAATAGATCCGTTTTCCACTTGTCTCGGGCCTGCTGTTCTCCAAAACTATACTGAAAAACTTGTAGATGGTGTATGAGGAATTAACAAAAATCACATTGTATGTGGACTGTTAATATCAAGAAATTAAATTTCTGTAGTCATGTGGATTAAATAACAGCATAAGCATATATGGTTCTTGTTTTTTTTTATAACATCAGGTAGTGAATGTAATTGTGCGGAAACATTTATTCGTCCGATACTTGAATATTGATTGGTGATTCGATCTTCATGAATGAATTAAAAAAGTTTATTTCATATCAAGCTGTTATGAAATAAACTATTATGTAAATAAATAATAATATAAATAAACTATATAATAATAATATAATAAATAAAAATATATAATAATAAATGTATACTATTATATAAGTATACTGGTATGTAAAAGAATGAGAACATGTCCTATGGAATAATGGAGTCTATAATCACTTTAAAGGCAATAGTCTATGACAACTTGACAAGTCATTAACTTAATATACTTTCTATAAAATTATAATGACCAGATTGAATACACACATTATAGTTATTTGGTATAATTTGCAATAAAATGGATCTGAAATTCCAGAGGTTAATAGATACAATTGAATCAACAAAGAAAGATTTGCGCTACAGATCAAAAAACAGAATAGCAAAATTAGCAAATAACATTGGCAGAATTTCTTTTGTTTTCCTTTAACAACTTTTTCATTAATAGCCAAAGCATTGTACAATATTCGTAATACACTATTTCTTTTATATTTTTTTTGTAGCATAGTCGAGAAGCAAACAAGCAGGTAAGCCATTAGAGAATAGATGGTCACCGTCACCGTTGCACAATCCCAAAGAAGTCACCAGTGCAGTGCTTGCTGGCCTCATATGGAGTGAATAGGATATCTAATGGTGGGGGTCGGGTTGATGGAGGGAAAAGGAGTGGACTACCGAAACTCTTACTAACTAGATGAAAAGCAACAACAGAAGCTGCTACTTCACATTAGTATTCTATGAGAATATAGTACAGCATATAATACTGTTTATTAAATATGTTGCATATAGCAGATGAGCTTTAGAGTTAGATATTAGAGATTAGATGAATAAATTGGGATTGAGAATATTTATTAGAATAAAAAAAATCTGAACATTTTCTAAAACTATAGCAAATAGTTTGTAATGTCCCCTGCAAAGAGGCTTCAAGGCTTTCGGGTCATTCATAAATTACATAATATGTTTTGGCCGGAAGGCAAGGGTGATCATGTCATATTTTTTTACAAGGACGGAAGGGAGTCTTCAAGGTTCTTACATAATATCATAAAAATGGATTAAGTTACGAATATAATTTTGAATAGCACGCCTTCTACGCGGCACGGCGGATCTATCTGGTGTCAGTGGCAACATTCCTGCGCCGCTCGAAAGAATTTGTTTAGTATACTTCAAATACTTTGCATCCAAAAAGCTGTGGAACTTTACAAAAATTTTCATGGCTCTCTTACAAAAGTGCAAAAGAGCAGACTTTCAGCATGTATTCAAGACAAAGTCAAGAAGTTGCATGTCACATTAAGAATAATGTTGGCATTGTTGAATGAGCAAATTTTATCTTTACATAAAATTTAATGGGGGAGTTAACTCAATTTCGATATTTTTTACATAGGGGGAGGGGGTTAAAAAGTGCTAAGTAAATTATGAATGAATTCTTTATGTATATCCGGGTATATTTATTTCATATCTTTGAAGTTTGAAAACTTGAAAGTCCCATAATTATCAGGAAAATAGGAGTTTGATTTTAGGAGTATCAATAACTTGCAGTTCTTCTTAAACCTTGTGTTGCTGATTGCACAAATACTTTACAAACTTTACAAAAATTTTGAGATAAAAAAAAGCTAACTCAGATCAGTCTCAGATGTAAGGTTAATAAAACCTAAGCCCCAGGTATTATATTTGGACTAAAATGTAGGAGTAGGTCCAGATTTCTGAAATAATTTCTATGCGGTATTTTTATAATTTTACATATTTTTAAAGTATGTAGAATATTTCAATATTCATATGAACAATTAAGAGTTCTAAGTTGATTGTTTGTTTTGTAAAATTTTGTAATAATGATTGTTTTGTAAAAGACTAAAACTTATATCCGTAGCATAAAAAATAAAATATCCATTTGAAGCCAAGCTGCTACTTGGATAAAGTAATGTGTTTTATACTTATATATATATATATTTTTATTTACAGTATGAGTACGAGAAAGCTTTAGCTGATCCATCTGAAGCGATGACTAAAGTATGTAATGTTCAACATTGATGCTTATCTCCCGATCTTTTCATGTTGCTTGTGTTGTTTTACAAGGAAGATGGCTGCAAATTAATCCCTTAGAAATGCCACAGCTGCATCTGTCATGACACTTTTAGTTCTATTAATTATCATTTCAATTATTATAAATAAGAGCTAGCCATTCTTAATTAGTCCAATTAACATATCCATGATTATGATATGATAATCCATGATTATGATATGATAATCTATGATTATGATATGATAATCTATGATTATGATATGATAATCCATGATGATTAATCAGGAATAATTAATGAAATTGAAAGTGACAAGTCACATTCAAACAAGCAATTTTACTCATCAAAATGTTTTTGCCTTTCTAACTTGTTTTTCTTGGTAAACTGAAACAAATATGCGAAATTGGGATTAACAAAAATGATCATAGTTTTTAATTGCTTTGATTTGTTTTTTTAGCCATATTTAACAATTACTTGCATTCTGCATATTTTTTTTGATAATAATAAAATTGATTAATAATAATGTTGTTTTACTAAAAAATATAATTACAATAAACTCAAATTATGTTTATTGTAGTGGATTAATCATCTTTAAATATTTTGCAGACTAAACGATATGATGGGATCAAAATAGATGAAGAAGTAAATTGTAATATGAAGTTGCATTATGAATTATTACAATCGGAATTGACAGGTGATATTTCAAAAGAGTTAGAAGAAAGTGAGAAAATTAAATATTACTTAGAAATAGAAAAACTAAACACACTCATAGATAAGCTGGAAAAAGAATCTATGGATACAAACATGACTCAAGAAAATAGAATAAGGAATGTTAAGGAAAAATATTCAACAACTGTATTGAAATTGCAGCAATTAACTCACAGCATTATAAAGAATCCCAATAAGGAATACAGGTGATCTGATTAGTGAAAATTAATTCATGCACTATTTTTTATTAAAATATTAGTGGACAAGTGTTTAAGAACATTGCTTTTATTGTCCTTAAACCAGAAGTTATCTGATTAAATCCAAATGATGTGCGACTTTATCAATGAAGACATTGGTCGCCAGCAGCACCCAACTCACACTGAGCCAATATGAAGACTTCAAAGTCCAAGCTCCTCCTCTTGGAATAGTTGTGAGGGGAGCCTTAGTAGTGCAGTAATAAAAACCATTTGGCAAACCTTATTATGAGAACCATAACTTATCCTCGAATAGCCTATATAATGGTCATGGTTCATGATTGATTCATCCCAGGCCCCTGTTTTAAAAGAGGGTATGAACTCATAGCTCCCATGCTGGCTCATTGTATTTTGAGAATATTTTTTTATATTATTTTTGATGAAATCAGTCAAAATGAAATCTTACGATATTTATCTAAGTTTAGGATTATATATAGGATTTTGGGCAAATTTGTAAACCTTGCTTATTAAAAAAATAGTCTGGGATCATTTAATTGAATTATATTGACTAGAAACATACTATATCAAATAATATTAATTGAGCAGTACCTATTGATATATGCTGCAGACTATTGACAAATGGTGCTAGTGGATTTGATATCATACAGTAAAATTTAAATTCGTTAATTATTATTTTTCAGTGTTTAATTTTAACAATATGTCTTGCTCTTTGTATGTATATATTTGTCTTTGACTGTATATATATTTAACAAATTATATCTTTATTTTACATGCTATATCTTAACAATAAGCTAAATCCATCCAAAGGCAAAGCAAAGAGCGTTGAGGCAATATCCCACCCCTGTGAAACTTCCAAACCAAAAAAAAAATTTTGTTTTATTATGTCTTGGATCCTCTATTGCGTAAAAATGGTTTGATGTTTTTTTATTTGAGCTCTAATGGATTTAAAATTAGAATAGTATTTTTTTCTGTGTGAATTTTTGCTCATAAAAGTTTTATACAAATGAAATTCTTTTTGATAAAGTATGTGTTATGATTCAATACTTTCTATTAGGTTTACTGATTTCCACATAAATTTGTTTTTGAATTAAAATTATAATATCTTATTGTAAACATTATGTAAGTAGATTTTATGGTTTTCATATAAAAACATGCATCACAAACTTCATTTACTAAAACTTGCTTGTCGGAAATACCTAGGAAAATCATATCTAATTTGGGATGCAAAACACTTAATCAAAAGATATTTTACAGTTGTATTTATAGCCTTAAATGATAGATCTCATTTTACAAAAAAGAAGTCAATTTATTGCGATTTATTTTGAATAATAAAATAATGTATCTTATTATTATAAAATAATAATTATAGAAATTACTATATTCTATAATATCTTATTCACTGACAAAAATAATGGCTACTTATATAAAATATTTTTATATCTAAAATATGTGTATTTTGTTAAAAAAAAAAATTTTTTCATTGAGTTCATTTAAACATGTATAGCGTATATCATCAAGGTAATTTTTTATGTGTATGCAGGTTGAATTCTAAAATTAATTAAAATTAAATTTTTACCACTTTTTCTGTAGATACATAATTACATAGAATATATTTTACGATCTTCTAGTATCATAGCTCATCGAAATTATTATTTACAGCGATAAAGAAATCAAGGAGTTTTACAAATCACTGAAGGAATTGATAAAAGAAAAAAAGGAGTTGACTCAAATAGTGGACCATAAAGAAAAACAATATGAAAAGTTGAAAGAAGAATTGAAGTAAGTATCATCAACATGATATTTTCGCCTTGTATTCCCTAATACTTGCATAAGGAAAAATAAATTAATTTGATATCCATATTGATATGATATATTATGATTGATATGTACTTCTGTCTTCATGTGCATAAATAAGGAATCAATTTCTTTATCTTTTTTATTTCAATTCCAATCTCGTTCCGTTCCCGGTTTAACTTTAAGTCCTAATTCTAATCCTGATGATGGTTCATGTCCCCTTTTTACAGATACATTTATTGACTTCAAGCATGAACTTGGTAAAGATAATGATGGTGATAATTTACATGTTGTTCTTTGTTATGTTCAAAGTTTCAAATAACTTTTCTGTCAATTTTAACATGATCTTATTGCATTCTGGTGAATATGATGTAAAAATGATGGTATTGATTTGAATCCTATGCATTTCTTTTCTTTATACATAATTCTCTATCAAATTTAACGAGACAATCTTTTGTATTAGGGATGTGCGTGACGAAGAAGATAATATATGCGGTAAGGCTGATGCTTTATGGTTTTTTTTTTAGTTTTAAAATAAGTAAAGAATGTTATTAACATAACAGTTGCAATTCTTCATCAGATACTAATGTGTGATCCTATTGCTTTTGAAAATTGAATGATATAAAGGTGACAGTGACAGTAATAGTGCATAAGTATTGTACATTGTCTCTTAGATTCATATCTACCTCTCTCTTTCATACGTTAACAGAATTGGTTCAATATATAGGTTCTAAAAAGAATAAATATAGCGAATAAGCAGTTAAAAACTAAAGAAATTAAATGTCTATGGAACTTTGAACATTTGACAACGCTCTATAGATTTTTTGTCATTCCCCCTTCATATATCCTATTACTGCCAAACCATTTAATATACCTTTTTCTATCCTAAGTTCTAATCACTAAAATTTCTTCCAAACCTCATCATTTTCCGATATTCCCATTTTATACAGTTCTATAAATTTTGAAAACCTAACATATTAGAAAATTTACTGTATACCTGATTTTCAGTAGCTAGTGACTTGACAATGATTCCTCTTTATGTTTCATAATATAATTTTTAATTTTATTTACTAATACCTGAAATCATCTACAATTATATGTTAATAGCTTTAAGATAAGTACTAATTTTTTTTTAATTCCATACACCCTTAACCATTTTTTTTATTTACTTTCATAAACCATAATACACAGCGAAGTGGATGCATGGATGATGGATAATATTCTAAAAAATCAATACAATTTAAAGTGTTTCATATTCGTCGTCAACTTTGTTTGTTTACAGAGCATCGCAGATAGATAGCACAGATGTAAAAGAAGAACCGTTGTCTCCCTCAGAATTAAAGGAATTCCAGCAAAGAGAAGAAAAATTAAAATGTTTTATATCCAATCTGAAATTAGAATTGGCCAAAATCAATCGCGAAACTCTTCGTTATACCATAGCTATTGACGAAGTACCGGGACAGGCAGAGTTGTTGCAATACGAAAGACGGTTTATTGAATTATATAATCAAGGTACATTATTTGATGATCATTACGAAAGTCACAAAAGATATGATGTTTGCAAATTCATTACTTCAAACTGCTCATTCAACTTCTTGCGATAATAGACAATAAAAAGGTCTGTTTTAATAGCTTACTACTACTTTATCAATAATTTGTATTTCATATTGAAATGTTATAATTGCCTTTAATATGATACACAATTTTTCCTATCTATTTCACTGACAGTCTATAATTATTTATTTGCCTTTTATTTTATGTTACATGGTGTTTTGATTAATAGTTTTCAACTTCCCTTTAACATTGCTTATGAATTCTATGATTTTCATTTTATATAAACAAATAATTTTAGAAAATGAAATGTTCAACACAACATTCGCTTATACTGGTTTATCAATTAAAATGTGCTTTCAGTCTGTATTTCGAAAATTTAGTATATAGTAACAGAGTAAACACTCTTTTGATAAATGAGCAATAAAAAAATGTTTGCGAATTTTATATGTTTTTCAAGTATTGAAAAATGGTAACACCTCTGAAGGTAAAATTTAATTAAAATTTCTAGCTTATCGCAAACTTATCAGACTAATACAGTGGAATCTCAATAACTCAAACCTCATTAAATCAAAATCCTCAGTAAGTCGATAAAAATTGCCATTCCCTTCCGATGAACCCCTAAATACGCGGTATCTCGAACTATTTAGACTTTGTAACTCGAACAAAATGTTATTTCTCTACGAAGTGTTGATAATACATATTTATACTCTATAACTCGAATTATAAAAAAGGAGAAAAGGAGACTCCGTAAGTCGTAGTTGGTAAACTATAATGACGTCTTACTTGGAATTCCCCGAAATAATAGCAATAAATTCCAAAATGAATGTAAGGGTTCGGGGCTTCTAATCTATTGTTTTTGTCTTGTACACGTGCAATGAATGAATATGTTCATGAAACTTTTTAAGTAACACAGCTGTGAACATTATGTGTGTTCCTTGTCGACACAGTCATATGTATCTCAAAGTTCTTGTTAAGTCGAAAACTCGTTAACTCGAATTTTTTTGCATTTCCCTTGACATTCGAGTTATTGAGATTCCACTGTAGTTTTTAACTTAACAAGTGGTAAAGCCGCAGCACAGTAATTGACCAGTTTGACCACATCGGCACACAATACCGATGTGAAATAGCAGCTTCTGCTGCTGCGCTTCGCCCAGTCAGTGAGAATTCCGTTGACCCACTTTCCCTCTATCAGCTATTCTATTCTTCCCTAAACGGCCGGCAAAGACAACATAGTGATTTCTCGAGGGTTGCGAATGGGCTGCGGTAATCCCCTATTTGCAGATGACTCAAATGCTCATTTGCACCTTACAAATGCTATACAAAATATGATTTAGGTGTATACTTTTACTGTTCTATTAATATTTTTTTGTTTTAGTGGCATCTAAGCATAAGGAAACAAAGCAATTTTACACGTTTTATAATACTCTTTATGAAGTCAAATTGTACACATCGAAAGAATTGAGTTTACTAAATTCCATTTTGGATAACTATGAAGAGTAAGTATTATTTTTGGAGCATAATCTAGCAATAGCGATAAGCCTGTCGGGTATTTCAAAGCGACATTCACAGTATCAAAGATGCCTACTTTGGAAATCTGCGAATGTCTACATTGTACCTACAAAATGTTCTATAACGTTATGTAAAAAAATATCTCTTTATAGCTCACATTTTGGTAAATATGTCACCTCTCACACTTTTTAGGTGTCAAAAATTTTCAGTATCCGATATTTTTAAACAATTGGGGTGTAACAAAGACTATGTTAAATTTAGAGCAGTTTTTATAGATGATATGTGTGGATTATCATTTAATGCTAATGAAAATAAACTGCAATTATCATTGTCAGATAGTTATTGGATCTAAGTACACTTATAGAATCTGTAAAATTAATTGCGCTGGATTTCCTATTCCACAGTCTGGTAATAATATAATTTAGTGGAATTTTAACTTGTGTTTATTTTACGCCTTTCATAAATATGCATATTTTACTTTGTTTAGAAAAGTTATACTGCTTGTCATTTTAATTGTTTTTTTAATGCATTATAGATATCATCAAAGAAGTTTAGTATTATACTCGATATTTGTAACTAGTCTGAAAAATGTATTTAATAATATTAGTATAAATAAGTTTCTGCCGTTTTTAATCAATATAATAATGTTTATTGTGAAAGAACGGTAATTTAATTTTAATCAAAATATTGTCCATCACTAGCAACTACTTTTTTCCATCTTTCAACCAGCATTCGGATTTCAAGTCTGAAAAATCCTTATCTTTTGAGGCTATCAACAAATCAACCCAATTTTTTGGTATCTTTATATAATGTGAACCGGTGCTCTGACAGCTTGTGCCATTGATCAGAACAGATGATAGTCGGACGGCGTCTGGTGAATACGGCGGGTGGGTTAGTACTTCCCAATCAAGTATTTTCAAATAGTTTTTCACTGAAACCGCTACATACAGACGAGCATTATCATGTAGAAGAATAATTTTGTCATGTCTGAAGTAGTATTGAGGGCGTTTTTCTTTCAGAGCTTAGCTCAATCTCATCAATTGTATTCGGTATAGAGTTCTAGTGATTATTTCGCTTGAATTAAGCAACTCGTAATACACCACACCCAACTGATCCTACCAAATACACGGCATTAGTTTATATTCATGAATATTCGGTTTTACTGTGGATGTTGACGCTCGGTCAGGTAGTCGTAGCCGTGATTTTCTTCTTCTTAGATTATCTTAATGTATCCACTTTTCATCACCAGTGACGATTTGATGTAAAAAAATTTTTTTTGTGCCTAGTTAGCAGCATTTCACTCATGCATAATCGGTATTCGACATCTCTCGGCTTAAAGTCGTATGGCACCCAGTTACCTTGATTATGAATAATTCCTAACACTTTTAAACGATGGGAGACTACTTGCTGAGTGACTTCTAAAGTAAGTGCAAGTTGCTTTTGTGTTTGAGATGAATTTTCCTCCAATCCTGCATCCTCATAAATTTTTGGCCTTCCACTGCAATCTTTGTCTTCTACGTCAAAATCATCATTTTTAAACTTTTGAGACCACTCACAACATGTTCTCTCGCTCAAGGCAGCCTCATTATATGCTTCTACGAGTAATTGAAGTGCTTCAGCTGCAGATTTTTTTTAAATTCAAGAAGTAAATTAAAAGTTCCCACAAATGATGCTTATTTGGCTCAAATTTAGACATTTTTGGTTAAAAATATATATATATATATATATATATATATATATATATGATGCTAATATAAAGTTAATAATATGATAGGATTATGTTGTTCTCGAATGAGCAACCCAATTTTCAAGCCAGTTGTCATCTGCAAATTCTAACGTAAGCCTCGTGCCCTGCCATCTCTGTCAAAACGGCGGAAACTTATTTGTACTCCTAATACTAATTAACTAAATAATCTAGGATTATGTAATTCCAGTGGCTGTATTAAATGAACTAATATATGACTCATTTTCAGGGCCATGTCATCTCCAAAGAAACGGGAGCAATTTATGACACAATTAGAGTCTATAGTTGAATGGGTGAAGCAAACAGTTAAGAAAGTTGAACAGAAGTACAAGGATGAAAAAGAAAAGAAAGCAGCTCTCAATAATGAATATTCTCATCTCCTAGATCTACAAAGACAATATGCCATTACTCTTAAGAAGTTGACTGAAGAAAGAAGAAGAAGTGTACGATCCAAGAACAGTTGATAAATATTTACTACATAATAATTGTCAGTCATGGTAGTTGTCATTGTGTTTTGAAATTCAAAGCTCAATCGGAACTTCTTTGTTGATAATATATGATTATTGCAATAATGCACATTTTTAATATACGTATTTTTAGGACTATGCAAAAAAGTAAAACATATTGATGTAATTCTTGTCATGTTTTATTTTATTTATTTATGTCAAGTTTTATTTTGTCTTATGCATGAATCAGCATCATTTAGGCATATTAAAGTGAAATCATTATAAATCGATATTTTATAAACTAATTTCTTGCTTATAATTAGCTATATAAGTTTTGTAATATAAGTTTCAATTTTATTTTTGAGTATTTAAGACTGAGGACATTTCTACATTTATAAAAATAACCTAATAAAGTGTTAATATAACTTCTTCGTTATTAAATATTTTGATTTATTTGATGTGTCAGCTTATTTAATTATTCACTTTTCTTGGATATCATAATTGTAATTGAAGCAACTAATATCAAATGTTTTGTGTACACCATGGGTATTTATTCTTTTCATATTCCATAATATAATTGCAATGGGCTCAACTATTTACCAATCCTTAATAAATGTTTAATATTTATTTTTTAAGAACTCGTGTTCTTTAGCTAACTGTGTCGTACATCTAATTCGGTGTCTATTTAAAACTAGCTTACACTGAAGAATATTGATTGAGATTTTGATCTTTATTAAAATCTCGAACCTAAGTCTTGATTTTGATCCTATTATCAATTGCAATGTTGATCCTATTCCTTATTGCAATTTCTCCCCTTTATCTTATCGTTCTACTTTTTCACACTTACATTTACGCTTACTCACTCTCATTCACCCTTCTATTTTCACTTAATATTTCCTTTTCCCCTTTTACCCCCATACCTTATCTACCTCCCCCATAGGCTTTGTTCCATGCTAGCTACTCAGTAGGGAATATGCGCCTGTAGCAGATAAAGGTTAAATATCTTTTTGTAAACTTTTTGTTTCAGCGCTATATTGATTTTTTTAAATGTTCTTTATTTTTCGTTAAGAAAATAATTATTAAAAAGTGCAAAAAAAATGTGGGAAATGCAAAGTAGTTGAAAGGCATTATCAGATGATCTAACCAATAGCGGTAGCCGTATGTGATGTCAGTCTATGTCATCAAATCGCTATATCGGCTTTGTGAAATTTATTGTCATTTCAGTACAAGAAAAAATACTTTATTGTGTGCATTACTTATTGTATTTTTACACATAGGTGTAATACAATACCTATAAGTTGGTTTTTTAGGCTTGTGCTAATAGCCATATGGCCAAAAAGTCATACGATTATTAAATCATAAAATACAAAATTGACCGCACAATATTTCAAGAGTTTGTTTGTATGTTAGTTGTTTGTTGTCATAGACTTTGACATCACGTCAAGAAGCGCGGCACATGGTGAACGTTTAAAATTCCTAAATCTGATATTTTCAAAATATTTTTCTTACTGTAAAATTTTTTCATGCTGAATATTTTTTTTACAAAAATTTAGCCCTAAAAGCTATCATATAAAAATATAAATAAAATAAGCACACATTCCTTATTGAGACTCAGTAGTAAAATTAAGTAATGTTTTTTTTGTGCATTTTCTCCACATTTTTTTTTTAATTTGATGACAAGGTTTTTGTCATTAAATGACAACTATTTAAACTACTTTGTTTTTCAATTCTGATTTTTATTATTCCTTTTATTATTTCTAATATGTACATTTTAAATTAAAATGTATATATTTTTATTTTGTTTGTATTTGTTGTATTTTTACCTTGTTTATTTCCAAAGCGAGAAATGTACATTAAACCCTAGCAAGAAGGAAAGCGGATGGACGAGGAAGATAGGGTACATGGGTCAGTGCAGCAAGAGAGATATGCAAAAATTATACCATGTGGAAATCTGTGATCTTTGCCCACCTTTACCTATTTTACCTATCTTAGGAAATAGATGTGATTTTATAATTAAGTGGACCCCCGGATACGACATGCCTATCACTATTGAATGTAAAAATACAAACATTATTTTGGCAAATTTTCACTAATGCATGATTAAACAGGTTGCAACTTATACGCGCCGCCACTACACTGTCTTGTGTTCAACGCGCTTTGTTTTGATTTTTATTGCTCAGTTTGATTTTGACAACTTACTCCGACAAATATGTGTAATATGATTTGTAGTTCAGATACAATCTTATTATTTTGATCTGTAATTTGTCGGATTACAAGGTACTCTTTTTTTTTTTCAAAAAATCCGGACTATAGGGATCTTGGGCAGTACTCTATAATCCGACAAAATCGATAGTCCGACACTGCCCTGCAAAACGTTTGTCGGATTACCGGAAGTCCACTGTAGTAGAATCTTAAAAGGACACAGGTATTTTTAATTTTCCTGATGAGCTTTTTAATTAGACACGTCACATGATTCACTTGATAAGGTTTTTATGAATTTTTAAATAGACCCTAAAATTAGAAATGGCTAATTTACGATTGCGTAAATATTGCATAAATTACAGAATTCCTATTATAGAGTACCTAAGGTCCCAGAGCCATTAAACGCAACCTATTTTTAAATATATCAAACCTTACATTCTTGGTAGTGTTTGACGAACTTGGAATGCTTGCGCACTTACAGAGTCGAGTCTGTGACAAATGTACAGGTACCAGGTGAGTAAAAATAAGAATTACTCTACTTAAATTCGTATGGATGATTTTTATATATGTTTTTTAAAATATCACAAGTAGTATCCAATATCACCAGACACTTTCCGCTGACCACAACTTCATTAATAATTATATTTAAATGCTTGTTTTTTATACAAGTTATTCAGACAACTACTACAAAATTATATTTCATCAGCCAGACAAATTATAAAGACCAAACATCCCCACAGACTTAAAAAATTGCTGTTAGTATGAGCGCAAGAGGTTTATGTATGCATTTTAGTACAAAATACCACCTTCGATTCAATAACTTTATATGTTCATATGAATCTTATAATCAAGATAACAACAATGATTTATTTAAGGCCGAAAATTTATCCACTACACATATTTGGGACAATTAATTTTTTTTTGAAACAATGAATTGTATACAATAAACTTTTAATTTATTTCATAACAGATATTAATTAGGTCAATATAAAAAAATATCTTAGGAAAAAATTAAGTATGTATGTTATGTAGTAAAATTATTTGATTTTCTCCTAATCATCCTAGTCATCGTCATAACAATCATTCGAAGCTTCTTCATCAAGCCTATTTTGGTATTGTAGGTACAAGTCATCGTCATTGTTATTGTCGTTACTGTCACAGAAGAAAAACAATTATTAAAGTGTACAATTTTGCAAAACACCTGAAGATAGTTAATATATTTTTTTTTATGTTAAGTTAATTACGGAAACTTAAGTTATCCTTAGGGGCCATACATAAATTTGTTCGCAAACGGGGGTATCTTAGTGTGACAAGGAAGATGGGGCATAAGAAAACAATTTTATTATTGAAACAAATATTTTAAAATATCAATATGTACTATAAACTATATATAGAGGGGAGGGGTCTAGCTTTCGTGATGTAATATTTATAGGGGAGTCGTAAAGAATGTGACACAGTGTGACAAGGGGGGGGGGGTCAAAAATTAAAAAATGGCGAAATCTATTGAGTCGTAGTTTATGAACGGCCCCTTAAAGTTTCTACAATTAGCCGCTTCTGCAGCACAAAAATTTTATGGATATCTGCGGCATGTCCCAAAAGCAAGATGCCATACAACGTCAGACTATGAAAATAGCTAAAATAAATTAATCTAGAAGTTTCGATGCCTGATAAATTTCTTATTTTTTTGACTGCATAATCGGCCTTTTCGCCAACTTACTGATATGAGGACCCCATTGAAGCCTGTTATCTAAAATAATTTCCAGAGACACGGTAGTATAAACGAACTCCTATTCATCGTTACGTATTAAATAGTTTTGGATCCATGTCTTACATTTGGAAGTGAGAATTGTAAACATATTGTTTTCATTATATTAAGAAGTAGGTTACTTGCAATAAACCATTTCTCTGCTTTCGAGGGAGCATTATTCACATCGTCATAATGGGGTTGTTGTCTTTTAACTTTGAATAACAAAGAAGCATGATCTGCAAATATACTAACTCATGAACATCCTTAACGAGGCTAGGAAAGTCATTTATAAAGACTAAAAAAAAGAAGCAAGAATTAATCCCTGTGGTAACAATATCCTCTGTGCGCTAGTCCGACCTCATCATTGTCGGTTTTTATGATGAATGGTTAGTACGCCATGTTTAGAAGTTTCACTTTAGACAACTGCTATTATAAAAAATACTTATTTTCTTATAAAACCCTTTTTTCTGACAAGCGTTGTGACCATATTCTTTTATAGACATCCAAAAAAATCTAAATAATAAAAAATAAGGTTTTTATAACGAATTACGTATTTGCTTGAAATTTGTTGGATGTATGTTACTTTTTGTTCATCGGGTTGTAGGCTCTGACAGCAAATAAAACATGAAACTGATTCAAGGAAATCAAGTTTATAGGGTAGTATGAATGCATATGCATTCAAGTTTCTGTGGCCGATTGAATTGAAGGAAAACTTATTCGCAACGCAATTTTGATATGGTCCAGTTGGCGCAATGTACGTTTTCGATGCATATGGTACATACGATTGGAGCGATGGTGTGACATCGTACAAATTTGGATTATGAGTTAATTAGAAATCTGACCGTAGAAGGACGGCCAATTACAGTACAAGGTATGAAACTGCTGTATGAAGTTAGTCACAAAAGCGTCGCAATGGCGTAAATTCTGAACGTGGGGGAAGAGAAGGAAATGTCGGGAAGAGTTATACCTGCGCATTGCATCAGTCGCAGGCAATTCTCAGCGGCAGTTTCTTGTATTATACTGTACTTGCAAATGTGCAATGCACTTCATACGATACAAAACATGGCGGATCAAAAATTGTATTACATTCTTTCAAATTTAAAATTTACAAAAAGGTTCCTATTTTATTTGTTTGTATAAATTTGTACATTGATGCGTGATTTGTCAATATTGTAATATTATACCTATCAGTCAATAAAATAAACGCTATTGAAAAATAAATTTGACATTTCCTTGAAATTATATATCTTTCGAGGTAGTCCAAATAATGTATTCCAAAGATTTTCTTTATATACTTCCAATATCGATTTTATTATATGATTTACTATAAAACTACAGTAAATTCATTGGATTAAATTATGAGCCATTCGTTGTCCAATCCTAGGAATATCCAATTAGGTAACCAAAGATATTATGTATATAACATTACATTTCTTATTTTCAGAAGATCACTTTCTACTTGTGATTAGGAGAAACGTACTATTTTAGTGATGAAATTTATTTTGGTTTTTACAGTCTTCGAAACTTATCAAAAAGCACGAACGGTGTTCGTGTCAATGATATCCGAATTGTCGATAAGAGCTTCAAATGTAAAATGCTTGGTCAACGCGGGCGTATTAGGTATATAGTTTTTAATTTTAATTTCTATACTTATTAACAGCGTTTATGGCTTTGTGTACTATAATATATTGTTTAACATCATAAAGGAGCATTTTTGTCTTATGGATAGCTTGCATCTAGTACCAATGACAGTATGCCTTTTCTATGTTGGTTTAAAGTGAGTAATATGTATATATTACTCAACTTCCGTCACATATGCTATTGTGTAAGGTGTTAATTCGCGGAAATTGCAATAGAATGCAGCATGCAACCACCGCTAACCCTCGAATCTCTTCTTTCTCTACGAATCCCTATCCAAAGAATTGAATATTGATTCGAGAGGATTGACAGATATCGAACACTTAGTAAGTGTTAATTTTTTGTTTATTTTTCTGTCACATGTTCTGATCTGTTTTTCCGTGGTTTTTCCAAACGCATATAAAGAAGCATAGCTTCAATTAAAAGTAAAATATAAAATATTATTCTTCAACGAAATAATACGTAGATGGGTGCTGCATTGTGAGGTCGTGGAATGATTCGTTTTCAAACGCTAAACTATTTTGTGGCATGGATTTTGATATTTCGAAATGAATACCACATAGGCCTATAGGATTCTGTATATCTATTGCACAATCAAATTCAGATGATAATTTAGTGAGGTATTATATTTTAAAAGAGTATGTATTTAAGATTCGAAATATATTTAAATTTTTATTATTTAATTGCACATATTATGATTCGTAGGGCGTAGTGGCACTGGCCACTTACACAAACAATATTTAAAAAATAATTATTACATTGAAAATGGAACTCTTTGTCTATAGAATACAATTTGTTTCGTCTGTTAATTGTTTTTACATTGTGCAATTATTTTAATAATTGCGCGTCTTTATGACTATGGATTTAAGAAGTAAAAGTTTTCGTGGTATGTTTTCCTACGGTTTTAAGTGTAATTTTGTCAAATTACGCTCAGCAGAGACTCGCTCGGTTTTGAACTGCTTTTGCCAATGAAGCACCATACAAGACGACTATTTCTAACTGGTTTGCAGAATTTAAACACGATCGTGTCAATGTCAGTGATGAATTTCGTGATGGTCGCCCGTCTACGACTATGAACAACAAAAACATCAATGATGTTCCCATGTGATGGAAACAGATAGGCATTTAACCCACCGTGAGTAGGTCATATGCATCAGGTATAGGCATGAGTCAAATATAATCAATCCTACACAAACATTTGGGTATGAAAAAGCTGTGCTCGCGATGGGTCCCACACAATTTGACTGAGGCTCAAAAAATGGATCACGTCACTTGGTGCAATGCCATTCTTACCAGATTCAAAGAAGGGGCGTTAAATTTGGTATAGAGCATAGTAATAGGTCACGAAATATGGATTTATTGCTACGACCCCAAAACAAAGCAGCAATCGACAGTATAGGTCTATCGAGATGAGCTGAAACCAACCAAAGTAGCGCGCGCGAAGTGCCTGTAAGTCGATGATTGCTTCTTTTTTTAATAAAATTGGACACGTGGCTACTGTTGCTTTGGAAAATTCTCGTACCGTGAATATTTTTTTGCCGGAAGTCATCGACGCACTCCAAAATAACCGTACACTTCGTATCACCTTGCACCATGACAATGTCAGTTTTCACACACCCAAACAAACAAATAAATTTTTGAAGCAGAAAAACATAGAACTCATAAGCAATCTTGCATACGATTCCGACCTGGCACCTTGTGACTTCTTTTTGTTTGCAAAGATTAAAAAAAATCACGCAATAAACAATTTTCATCACCAGAAGAGGCGCCGAAGAATATGAAAAACATGTTTCCGAGGTCAACAGAGAGTAGTGGCTTAAATATTTGTTAAATTGGTTTATTCATATGTATTGGTTTATTTATGCTGACGGATAACGTTTTGAGAAACAATAAATTTATTTTTGACCATCCACAGTATTTTTTTCTCATTAATTCCAGAAATTGTCAGTATGCTCTACGTACTAAGTATTTGCTAGATACACCTTTAAATGTGCCGTAAAATATTTCATCCTCCTATTTCCAAAGTTTACAAAATAGTTGATCTGAAATAATTAATGAATTAAATAGATAAAAATACAAGAACTAATAACATATCGTATACTTATATTACAAAAATAATAAACTAGCAACTGCATGCATCGCATAGCGATTCACACTAAATCAAATCGAGTTACAGTACTCGATAGCCAAAGAATCAAAATGCTTTGATCGGTGGTGGTGGAGTGTTGTAATTGAATTTTGGACGTAAACGAAATTCGGAGCTTATCCCTCGATTTCTTTGTATTAACTCGGTTACAATTTAAAAACATTGTATTCACGCCAAAACCAGAATTGCTGCAGCCTTTGGTGTGCGACGAGAGCGCCACGGTGCGGCAGTGCGCGGTGCTGGCTGCGGCGCGGCTGGCGGAGCACGACGAGGAGGTGGCGCGCCACTTCATTGCTAAGGGCCTAGTCGCTTCGGTGCTCGAGCGCCTTAATAAGTATAACGTTAGTTTCTTTGCCCTTTAATTAAAATAACGAGTAAACGAGTTTAACTTAATTGAGAAAGCAATGATTTTAGCAGAACATGGATACCTTGTTATTCGTATTGTGCTCTATTACTTGTAAGAGGTTAGTATCTCAGTGTAGAGAAAAACATGTACTATTGCACTTGTTTTCTAACAACTTGTTTCTCTATAGGTATTACATAAAATACCGTCATTCTGTTGTTCAGGAATTGTCAAACTTTTAGAAAATCTACAATATATTAGTCTCCTATCTCCAGTATTTAAATTTTAAATAGACGAAAACTACTTTTATAATGCAAGGTATAGTTTTTCGTCATTCTATAGAAGAAATAGTCCAATTTTGCCATATACTTTCCCTATTTATACTTACGCTTCTAACTGCACAGTTTATTTGAACGTTACAAATATTTTTATGCAGCATTAAAAAATACTTTTAGGTTTTCAAATTATTCCACAAATAAATAACTTACATAACATTTTTTTTTTTGATCAGGTGTTCTACAAGAGATTCGTCTTATATTTAGTTCGAGCAGTTGCAAAGTAAGTTAAAAAGTTATAATAATCATACTATATTATGTACCAACGAACTATTAATATCTTGTATGATAATAATCCTTACCTTGTTTTTAGGCACAACGAGGAATTGAGTGGTTCTATAGTGCGCCTAGGTGCAATTGAATCAATAATTTTATGCTTAGAAGATTTTGATACTCAGGTGAGTCATAGTTTATTTAAATTTTAGAATAATAGTGGCGCAAATAGTACATACTTTTTTATAAAAGAAATTGCGTAGGCGGTACTGCGTCATGTAGAGCTCAGGACAGGACGTGGGCGCGCTTGTCCCACTAATTCCTACTCGCGTCCCTTGTTGGACTTTCCTGATCAGAATTCCAACCTACTAATATTTCAATTATATTAACATTGTATCGATTCAGAATCAACTCAAATTCAAATGTATTTTTCGTATTATAATGCACATTTAAAGCGACGTTCAAACAACATCATTTTGTATTCGTATCTATATATAATATGAAAACACGGATCATTAGCTTTCTATCCAATATTCGAAATTAATTATATTTGTTCACAGTTCGACCAAAGTTACTTAGTTATTCATGTAATATATACCGATTACGCAAAATTTTATTGTATTCGACGATAAAACGGTCGAGTGGCGTGCTATCGTGGCAACGGATTGAAGACAACGACCCTCCGGTTCCGCAAGTCATCGGCACCGCATTATCAGCTGCATCCTTTCTTATACGAGTCGACTGAGTCCTCTACAAGCGATCAAGCGGAAAGACCATGCGTGTAACCCAGCTCATGGCAAGGACTGCGTCGTCGCAGGTGGCGTCATGGCGTAACCTGATTGTGTTACGTCTCGGCAACCGCAACCGCAACAGCGGACTTCTGTTTGGAAAACATTAAGGCGCTGTAGCCGCTGGGATTTATGGTGGACTACACCTATTCTATATCCTGCCATTGAGAATAACCCGGATACTTGTTCCATCTATGGCTGGCTACAAAAGCACAGGAACGCCGAAATGCCCACAGATACCAGGCGTATGGTAACACCTAAGCGCACTGTTACTAACTTCACTACCGAGAGTGACCAACAATACGGACGCTGTTCCAACACAGAGTTGGTGCCCCCCAGGTGTCTAACACAACACTGGTCGACTGCCTGGACAGACCGCCAAAACGCACCCTTGACGCCACCGTGGACGCCAGGTGATAGGAACACTTTTCCTCATAGTTGGAGGAGAGGAGGGTGCGATCTTCTGTGGCTCCGTGACGACCACGCGCATGGAACGGAAGTCATTTCTTCATACCCTAACTCAATCGTTTTCTCTACGGAGACAGTTCCGATGGGAACGGGTTTTTGTATTCCTACTCCAGTGTGTGGAGCCGTGGTGGCAGCGTATCGGACCGTACAGAACCTTGTAAGTCCAGGCAGCTTCTGAGACGTCTTCCGGCTCTGGAGTATCGACATAATCGCTGACTGACATAGACAGCTGGGGCATCGACCAGACGTCACAGATCAGCTATAATCGTCATTGTTTTGAGCTATCAGAAAACAATTACATAAACTCTTTACGTATGTGATTTTGACTCTATCTGTTCTATATCTCTACTATGCGTGTAGGTATTTCGAACTTGCGAGAGGAATTTAGCTGAAATCTTTTATTTATTGATCGATTTCACACTTTTAAAATTTTGTTGAAAATATACGCGTATTTCGTGATATTTCAAAATGAGCCTTGTTATTTTTGTCTAACGCGCCAAAAACAGAAAAAGCTCAAAACTCCTTAAATGGATAAGAACATTCTGTTGAAGAAGAAACTTCCCTACACAAAGGTCGACGAAGAAAAATAAAAACCGCGTAAAAGTATTTTCTCTTGTTAATGAAATAAAAAATATATATATTTCAGCAACAGTAATACCAGAAGAATTATAGAATTTTGCCAAACAAATAAAATATATAGCATATCGTTGTTGAAATAATCTTGTACTTGTTAAGGAAAACCATTTTTGCTCAAAGTAAGAATATTTGTTTTCTACATTAACATACAAAAATTAAAGATTTTTCTTATTTATAATTTGTTAATTGTCTTGCAAATGAAAATATTGGAAGATGAAGAGGTACTTTTTAAAATAAATAACTAGTTCATATACATATCGTAGGTCGATAATGTTATTGTATTTGTAGGTCTGTGTTAAGATTAAGTGTTGTACGTTGCCAATTACTTAAAACGGATTTGATGACGTGTTAGGTGAAAGAGAACGCGTGCTGGGCCCTAGGCTACATCGGCAAGCACAGCGAGTGGGTGGCGGGGGCGGTGATCGACGCGGGCGCGCTGCCGTTGCTTCTCCTCGCTTTTCAAGAGCCCGAGCTTAGCCTTAAGCTGGTAAACGGAAATTTACAATGTATTGGATATCTAAATAGAATTCCCGTCTAAATATTCAGTCTCAAATAAAAAAAAAAAAGAAAATGTTGCGTGTTCTTATTTGTGCACGCGCGTGAGAACTTATACTTCTTTGGCGTAATCAAAAAATTGTTTTCAAGTGCATGCAAATAATTGATTACAGTAAAATAATAAAAGGAAGAGTGGGATAGTCAATACGGTTGATATAGTTTAATTTAAATTTGAAAAATTACATAAATTTATATTTATTTTCTAATATCTATTTTATCTTTTTATTTCAAATTGAAATACATTAACGTTATTTTGTTGCTATCTTCTATTTTGCATTCAACTACACAAAACACCGCAATCGTAGTTTTGTGTTCAGCAATGACATCAGTATATCATTGCTGAACTAGCTAATTCCGCTTGTCTTACAGTCACATCAATATTCGGCGTAGGTAATGGATATTGGTAGTATGTATCGCACATATTTTGATAAATGACAACTCCTCCAGCTCGAACGTTTGACACATCTGTTATTAGTGGTCTGAAGTTGGTCGGTAAACCGCTTGCGAGCAACTTCATTCTGTGGTTTTCGTGTCACCCCAATAAAAATTCACTCTCATCATTTTTTTATAACGCGCTAAACGAAGTATTACGTTAAAAACCTTTTAAACCGCCATCAATATCCAACTCTATCAAATATTGTGTGAGTTTACCTGTCCGTTCGTTGGAATTTCTTTCCACCGAGAGATCATCGGTAAACAGAAATGCGCGGGAACGTCGTGGGCGAAGAAAAAAAAATGAAACTAGTGTAAAATCGTGGGTGGTCAAATGGTGCATCTTGCCCTTGCTTCTTTTCAACATATTTTTTTTGCATTTCGAAGCGTCTATTGTAGCGGCTATCTGAATCGATAAGCCCTTTTTACCTTATGTTGTATGAATAATATAACCTTCGTGTGAATGTTGGAAAAAGCGAATGAGCGTTAAACCCGACCTTAAGTTAGTCGTATACTATAGTATAGCACAAATGTAAACGATGTATTAAAAAGAATGAATGCTTTTATGACCACTTTATATTTCAGCATAAAACCGACGCAATTTTTACTTTACTTTATTTTTTTTTTTTTATTAATTCGTTGAAAAGAAAATTCTCATCTGAAACTATTTTTTCATTTCTTTTTGTCCAAAAATATTCCAAATGTTTTACTCCATAACTGTATTGGTAACAAGCAAAATTCTAAATAAATTGTTACCCTGGAAACGACCGTAACAATTGCTAAGATTTTTTTTTATTTTCATGTTAAAGATTTACTCTAAAAATGTTGGTGTATTTAGCACTATTTTGAAGTTTTAAGATAATTACACTGTTGATGCGTCATTGTTTCTCAACAACAAATGAAACTTTACGGCATATGCTACTGTGCTTATTATTATGTATTTTTGTTGATGTAAAATGAAAATAAAGAACTTTCCCGAGGAAGTTATCATTTTCCCACAGCAAACAAACTCGAAAGATACCGAACAAAGTTTTGTTGCCCAGGTACTTGGTACATAATAAAAGCAATTCTCCTAGATTTTTATATGATTGATTCATATGTAATATTTATCCCATTCTAATTGTATAATGTGAGGAAATTGATTTTTAATTAAACTGTAATGTGTACTATAAGTAGAATTTTTATAAATTTAAATAGTATGAGAAAAAGTATGTATTATGTACATTAACATATGATGAAGAAATGTAGGTATGATTTTACCAAAATAATATATTTAGAATAAATTTTATCATACTAAATTTTACTAAGCAAGATTTAGAAATCTGTTTGTCCCGTTTTAAAAGGGCCTTGCACGCAATTGATACCAGGATATGCAGGACTTTTTAAGAGGAAACATGAGTAATCATGATGTACTTAGACACATGTTGATTAGTTTATTTTACAACTTACATTAATTTATTTGACCATCTATTACTTGTATTATACTAAAACACCTTAATTCTGGAAGTATAATAGGTCCAAATAAATGATGTAACTAAAAAATAAATCACCAGATAGCCGCAGGCGCGTTGGTGGACTTAGCCCAACAAAAACCTGAAGCCGTGGTAGAAGCTGGCGCTATTTTTCACTTGGTGCGGTCTCTTGACAATCAAGATGCGAAACTCAAGGTGATTTATTTTATTTATCAGTTTAATAGAAAGCAAATAGTTTAGATTGATTAATTGTATTAGTTTAATAAGGCAATGACATCTTACAAGCTACGTCCGATCATATTATACATAAAATACTATATTGAATAGCTATAGATACGCAAATCTATTTTTGGTTTTTGACTTCAGTTTTCTCTCAATACTAGATGGCGCTGTTTACGATTTACATAATAATGCTAGTTGACGGTATTCTTTTTTAATGAATAGGAGTTTGTGATTGCTAACACTGTATTATTTATATTAATATTCAATGTGACTACTTTCGTTCAAGATTAATACGCGAGGCTACCGCGTTTTGCACATGATTACAAAACTTTTTGTAGTAGATGCATAAAATAGACAGACGTAAGCCGGAAACCAAATGCTTATACTTAAAAAGTTGTCAGTAGAGTCATCTATTAATTAAGAACATAATGAAAAAAATATTTATAGGTGAAGTATAAAGTAGCAGTAGTAAAGTTCCATTTTTTTTAATTTTAAATATGTTGAAGAGTAGCATCGTTGCATCCTCCTACGTTCGACACTATCATAAAAACACACAATTTAATTTTAGAAAAGCAACCATTAGTTTCTAGCTTATAGAAGAAACTGCCGAACGAATGGTAAAATCATAATATAATGATCTATATCATTTATATATGATCTATGAAATAAAAAATAATAGTCAGTCACTCGTCTTACACACATAGGTATTTAACAATTTACTCTTAGTGTGTATGATGGATTATAGCCACAGCCCACACCATGTTACAATTGAGGTAAGTTTTATGCCCTGAAGTGGACTCAAGTTATGTGTATAGATCATTGGAAAAGTAATAAAATTGCAATTTTTGAAATTATTTTTTGAATAAAAGCATTATTTAATAATATGCTCTTTCAGAAAATTGTTAATACTCAGTCACAAATTAAATATATACAAGTACTTATAAATACAGCTTTTTATAAATTATATATCTTATACATCTTTTTTTTAAGTGTGTTGAATTTTATAGTTATGATTTTCGAACGTTCCTTGAAACTTTGATATGTTTCGATCAACAGAAGATCTGTATTCACGGGCATAGATGAATATGAATATATAGTTCACGGGTGAGCTTATCCCACGCTTATCCGGTGGACAGAAAGGGAAGCAGTCATACAAAAAAAAAATATAAATACA
Organism: Eumeta japonica; assembly: GCA_005406025.1. Taxonomy (NCBI): domain Eukaryota; kingdom Metazoa; phylum Arthropoda; class Insecta; order Lepidoptera; family Psychidae; genus Eumeta; species Eumeta japonica. Next base: position 589,230 of record BGZK01000112.1, read on the forward strand.
GAAAAATAATGAATTGTTATCTTCTTTTTCGCTCGTATGACTCTATCCCTCTCTGTCCGCCAGTCATATTTGCCCGTGAATATTTATTATTTCATTGATGCCATCTTTATTTTTTTCAATTAAGTATTGCGTATATTTATGTGTTCAATAGCTTTGTACAAAAAACTAAACTGAAATACTCCAAAATGATAGACAAATCACTATACTTTAATTAGTTATGTACAAGATGCAGGCCGGAGCGCCATACATTCGTTAAATGTCTCCTTTCCTCTTTATGTTCGGGCACGTTCAAGTAGAACATAGGTATTATACAGTGCATACATATTACATACGTTCATTGATGCATGGTATCAACATTAAACATTTCTACAATGTATAACGACTCTTGGTACATTAAAACATAAATATTAAAAAAAAATTAAATATGGTGTCTTTGGAACACCCGGTTGAATTGAAGTTCCTTTCGCTATATGTAAATATATTTTATTAATTGAATAATAACAATGGAATTAATTAAAACGTTTGAAAGTTATTAAATAAATAACAATAAGTGAATAAATGTTAAGAAATATGTGTAAGTTATATTATTTATTTAAATATTTATATTATTTATTTAAATATTTATAATATTTAAAAAAATATTTATAATATTTTTTAAAATATTTATAATATTTTTTTAAAATATTTATAATATTTTTTAAAAATAATTATTAAAATTCTAAAAAAAATAATATAAGTAGACGCTGAAGGAGACAGAGAGATCGAAAAGTATGCACTAAGGAGTAGTAGGCTTATGAGAAAAAAAGAGAGTGACAGATAGATGGAGAAGTATACACTAAGCCTAGCATACACTATACAGCGGTCAGGATTTTTCGTTGCAGTTACACTTTTTTTTGTGTAGCTTCCATTAGCCGAACGTCTGAGTGTAGGTAAGATGCAATAAGGCACTTCGTTGCGAATAGGTAACACTTAATACCAGTACTTGTTTAAGTCATAAATTATAGACGTTTTTATGTAGGAAAAACCAAAAGTTGAATTGTGATTTACTTACTTCAGTATAACGACGTACGAAATTGTGCTATAATTCAAAGTAATACAAGCACACTGGTTAAAATAGAGTATTAAAAATGTATAGGTAAGCGACGATTAATTTAGGAAGATCGGGCGCTCAAAATAGGTAGACCGTATCGAGGATGCGGTTCGGACCGTCATGTGGCCTGAAATGTTTGCAATAGTTGCATAATTGCGTTAAAAATTGTTTTGTGCCTGTATCAGCGCAACGTGCTGTGTGCGCTGAGTGCGATAGCGAGTGCGCGTCCCGAGCTGGCGGAGGCTGCAGTCGCCGGCGGAGCGCTGCCACCGGCGCTGCTGCACGCGGCGCACGACGCGCCGACCGTGCGACGCGCCGCGGCCTGCCTGATACGCGACATCGTTAAGCACTCCATTGACGTTAGTGTTATGCGTTGGCGATCTCTGGCTTGATCAGGCGAAAAGAAGGTCGAGCGGGATGAGCCCGCGACCAGCAGGAGACTGTGACGGAGGTTTATTCGTTGCTAAGCCACGGATTGGTCAACAGTGTGCTTTTGATTTAAAAGAGTATATTATTTTTTGGATATACTTATATAATTATGTATCATTATAGTTAGTTTATAGTAGTAAAAGTTTATCGTTTTCCTAATATTTTGTTTTAACTATAAATTTGTCCTAGACTAAAAATATAAAACGTTTTGCTCCGTATTTCATAGCTAAAATCGATATAACTCTAAACTTGATGCAGCGTTACGTCAATCGTCAATGTATTCATTTATATATATAAATGAATCGCCAAAATGTATTTACAAAATGTAATTATATCACTTCTGAACGACGGCACCAAATTGGATAATTCTTTTTTTTGTGTTCATTATTATCAGGACAAGGTTTGTATGAAAGAAAATAACCCTTTCTATCTGTCTGTCTATCTGTTTGTCTGAGGTATCTTCGGAACGGTTGAAAAGATCAAGATGCGACTTTCACTGGAAGGTAGAGGAGCTCACTGGGCTACATTTAGAATACTGTTTATCGCGATATTTTTTAAGGTTCCTTATTGAAAATAAACCCTTAGAAATTACAATCTATTAGGACTGAAGCAAAAGTGGAACCGCAGTCAAGATCAGGAGCAAAAGTGGAATCAGAAATAAATCGAGACGATCCTTTGTATCTGTCTGTTTGTCTATTTGTCCGGGGTGTCTTCGGAATGGCTGAACAGATCACGATGCGACTTTCACTGGGAGACAGAAGAGCTTACTGGACTACATTTGGGTGCTTTTTATAGCTATATTTTTTAGCGTTCTTGCATGAAAAAGAAACCTTTAAAAATGAGATAATTTATGGGAATAAAATCAAAACTGAAACTGCAATCGACACGGAATTAAACCGCGATCGGGATTTGATCGAAACGAAATCAAAGACGAGGAATGGAATCAGAATCGCGATGGACACAGCGTCATTTCAAAACACGGGTCGAAAATTAATGTAAAGGCCAGATCTAAATTTAAATTGTTTGTTCTAAATTTAAATGTTTCGTGATTTATTTGTTATGTTACTAATATTTGTCCCCAGCTTCGACCATGTATTTGCATTATTGAACCGAACTTCTACATCGATTCTAAAACTTCATTTACTCATACAAATCTGAACTTCCCTCAAGTAATATTAGCTATATTTTATTTTCATAATAACCCCGGCTCCGTTTAAATCGGAAATGTGATTGGTAGCGAATGTCGGAATTGAAAGCGGGACGGAGAGCAGAATCGAGAACGCCGCCAGGATCATAATCGTAAGCGAGACGGGAACCAAAATTGAGAATGGGACTAGGGCCGAAAACGGAGGTGGGGGCAGGATCAGAATCAAGTGCGACTGGGATCGGAGTCTAAAACGAAACCGGGATTGAAATTGACATCGATCGATAAAAAGAAGTCATTCTACGTCCGCGCTGGTGCAGCTGCGGGCATTAGCTATACGGCCAAGTTACCTATAAGAAAGTGCAGAACAACGTCTGCCGGGCCAGCTAGTTTTTAATAAGACTCATAAAAAGGCACTTAATATGACCATAAAAAAACAGTATTGTTAATTTTAATAAAAAATATGTCTTGCAAACATTTTCATCTTTTGTACTTTTTTATTCGACTTTACATTTAAAATATCCCACCGCTCCCTTTCTGAGCAAAATTAGAAAAAGTTGAACTTCCCTGTTTACGTTAATATTTGAACGCCCCTTGAAGTAATGATCGGATTACCACATAAACGATAAAATTATAAGAGATGCGTCGGTTTATTAGTTGGCGCAAGTAGTGGTCAACACGGGAGGCTGCGGGCCGCTAGTCGAAGCAGCCGCCGAAGCGACGAGCGGGCCGCGCCTGCCCGCCGTCATGGCGCTCGGCTTCATAGCCGGCCAATCCGATCAGCTCGCTATGGCTGTCATCGAATCTAAGGTTACATTCGCACTTAGCTCTTTATAACAGAATTTACCATATTAATACCTAAATATATATATGATTTTATTTTTTAACATATTCTGTCTACAACCGCCGATACAGTCTGCGCCGATGTTTTTGCGCTCTGGGGGCCGTGTAAATAATAAAAGTCGAACTTCTGATGATCGTTAGATTTCATTTTAGAAACAATTTCAACAAAAATTAGTTCAGGAAAAACGCTTCAAATCTTAAAGTTAGTTAAGGGATTGCCCAAAAAAAAAAAATTGTGTACAAATTGAAGAAAATAATGCGGTTTATTTTATGGAGTAAGGTAGATTTTTTTAACTTTCACAAAAATTCCTTCAAAAGACGTACCTATACATCTATTTTTATTTCAAAAATCCTGAAACTCAGAAAGAAGGTACAATATTAATTATTCTGAATATTTTACCAACAAATCTATGAAATTAAATTTACAACTCCTAGTAATACATCAACTTTATAAATCTATATTTACCTAGAAAGAAGTTGCAGATACATTCACTATTTATAAATTCTCAAATCTTCATCAATTGTGCGCTATTAAGGCCCTTAGACACGGCGCTGATAAAACGATAAGTGGAACCACATATGCGGTTTTTTCATATGTACCTATAGAATCACAAGTAAGAATATGTGTGGTTTTCCTAATATTGTCTAACAGTGCATGTAGGATTTCAAATGTGGTTTTTCTTGTATCGTGTACAAGCGTAAGTGTACACAATACAAGAAAAAGCGTACAAGGATTGCATGTATGGTTTTTTTTTTCTCATAAAGTATAGAAGCGCAAATATAAGAAACTCAATTATATAGAGACGCAAGCAGAATCAGACGTAGTATGGTTTATTTCGGACGCCGTAGAAGTGATTTGCTGAAATGCAATAACTGATCCGTGTGCTTTATTTCCGCTTTTAATGCGAACGTAGTGTGATTGGACAAATCGCTAGCTAGCTCCATACGCATTCATAGCTTGACGATCATAATTTCATACTCCAAATGCCCCGGGCATGCCACAACCATGGGACAATTCTTCGGCCGGGTACAATGAACCGAAAACGTGAAATACAAACACATTGCAGAAGTAGCGGACTAAGGTGATTTTAACGGACACCTATACGTACAATATGAGTTATAATATTTTAATCTTTAATACAAGCATCAAACGTGACATAATAGATTAATTTTATTTTATTCCTTCATTACTTAATATAATGATCGACCGTAGTACTTTGCACTGTCCTAAATGATCCAGGCGGTGCCGGCGTTGGTGGTGTTACTGCAGAGCTCCGATGCGGAGGAGGCGGAGGCGTGCGCGGCGGCGTGGGCCCTCGGCCACGTCGCAAAGCATTCGCCGCACCACAGCGAAGCGATCGCGGTCGCTAACGCCTTGCCGCGACTATTGGAGGTCGCTGTTCGATTTCAGAAGTCGGAAAAAAATATATATATAATTTTTGTCTACCGTGGAAGACGATCATGTGTCATGTGTCATGCATTTTCCAGTCATATCTCTTGATGAATGTCCAATTTATTCTACAACAGAAATCCACGCGTCTTCGTAGTGTCCATTTCGAAAATTATGCTACTGTACTAAATCAATAAAAAACCTTATTATAGCTTAAAGTGTTTTCAGTATAACAAGAAATGTAAGTTGTTTGAATACGAATCGAATTGCAACTTGATCTAAAATAAAATAGTCAAAATGTTGAAAACTTGACAAAATAATTATAAATGGCCACTAGTGTGAATTGATTTTGATTCTAGTCTTATATTACCGCTGTTACAACGGGCAATGTTCTTTTAAGTGTTCGTAGTTTTGGTAATGTTCCCGCACTAAAATCATCGAGTTTCTATGATCTAGTGTACTCTTCTATTTATGCTATAGGCTTATGAAAATTAAGACCTCCGCTCAATTACTACAGCTTTCATAAAATATTAATAAAACATCGTGGAGAATGATTTAAAAGTAACACGAAATCCGTTCATAGAAATGAGTGCTGGCAAGTGTGAAATTTATACTCACGCATCAGTGCGTTTATGTTTATATGAGTTTATCAATTTTAACATCTAAAGCGTACAAATTGTCGGTTTAATATTTTAATACTTCATAATATCGTCATGTAAAGTAGCTTCTTCCAAAAGCGTTCATTAAACCGTTTTCTCGTTGTCGCATATAGTTGTATACGTCGCCGAATTCTTCGAACGAGCTGCGATGCCGCGCGTGCTGCGCGTTGAGGCAATGCTTGCAGTGCTGCCTGCACCGGCCCGCCCTGGAGCCGCTGCTGCACGCCGCGCCCCCGCCCATACTCAAATATATCTTAGCCCAGTACGCTAAGGTGATCCAACACTGAACTACAACCTCTCGATAATGTGTCTGCCCCATAACCGTAACTTAACACGGGTTCGCTTTTAGGAAGTGTATATATGTAACGCCAACCGTGACCCCGGTGCGCAGTTAACGATTGTCTATGCAAGACAATTGCATTGTATCCAAACGTTTGTGATCTCATTGCTTCTAATCATTACACTATATATGTGACCATCACCGTACAAAAATAATTAATTGTTAATAAATTGTACAGTACAGTACAACTCACGAAACTTTGCCGCTCTGGATTGGCTGCGAATGATACATTGCGCAGGTTTAACACTCTCCGACGCTTCCTTCTCCCCCGCGTGCCAATTTTACGACACTGTGACGCTTTCGTGACTAACTTCACAGCGGTAAAGTTTCATGCGTTACACCGTATATCACGAGTCGTTATTAGAAGGGGCCAAGACGCCTTCTAATACGGACTTGTGATCAATGAATTATTGATACTTATGAAAAGCCCAAATTACCTGAAATAAACTTTAAAAAACAACAGATACTGCCGAACGACGCTCAAGCGAGAAGGTTGTTTGTGACAACTGGCGCTTTAAAAAAGATTCAAGAGATTGAAGCTGAGCCGGGTTCTTCGTTGAAGGAATACATCAATATTATTAATAGTTGCTTCCCCGAGGAAATAGTCAGGTACACACCGACATCATCAAATAATAGTTAATGTACGAGAATCGTATAAAATAACAGTCTAACATTATTTTATTGTTGATCAGGTACTACACGCCCGGCTTTTCGGAATCGCTACTTGACAGGGTGGACGCCTACGTGCCGCAGGTGTGTTAGGAATCATAATAAATCATTATTAATTGAATACATAATAAATAATTATTAACTTATGTAAACCAAAGTACTGTAAAAGCCGCGCTCGCTCACTTGTAGCAGCCTTGTTAAATTACCACAATAACCACATTTATCCTTGAAATTAAATAAAAATCATTTACATTCTTTAATCAGTAATGCAGGACTCATCACTCATCAGTGGCGGATTTATATTTTTTATGAGTATAGGCCACTTTATTTCCGCCTCCCCATGTACCTTTCTAGAATAATACTTTTCCGAAATCTGCCGCGGCCTAGGACGCTGCCGCCCCTAGCCCGCGGCTTACACTGCCTATTGACAAATCCAGGACTGTCACCATCATAATTCAATACCTATCTGAAGTCAAGTACTTGGAGATTACAAGTGAAATGTTTGATCATAAAAATATGGCGAGACCTTATCGTTGACAAAAAGGATTTTAGATGAAAGATTTTTTTTTCTCGGGTTTCTTCAAGAAAAGGCAAATTGAATGCCGACATACGAATCCCGTAGCAACTGATTTTCCATATCGTATAATTCTTTTTACTAAAAGAAGTATGCGATATGCGATAAAATTTTATCCGTGATCTACTGTTCACGGATAAAATTTTATTATCAAACGAAATGCGCGCGCATCATGCAAGAAAACATCGGCACCAACAAACTGCTTGTTCGAGAAGATATGGAGTAAATTTCACTGGTATGGCGAAAAAGAAAATCAAAATCCTTTGTATTTGTTAGGCAAATGTCATTAACTCGATTTAAAACATCAATCTGTTTAGAACATTCTTTGAAAATAAATTGCTTTTAATATCTCCGTTACGGTCCCTCACTGAAATTGGCATATTTTAATATATATCTATTGCGACATTCAAAAAAGTTTTTCGATCTTTTAAAGCAGTCTTACAAATCGCTTCACATCTAAGGTTTATTTAGCTCTAAATCTCAGAAATAGCAAGTTTTAAATAGTATGAACCTGATCTTAATCAGCAGATTCGTTTAATATTTATATCTGTAAAAGTGAGAACTTTTTTCTCCAGGAATATATCTCAAATGAATTGAAGATTTTGATGTGTTTTGGGACATTTCAATAATAATATAAACTCACACCTGTTTCCCAAAAGGATAAGCAGAGACTATACGTTTCCACATGGTACTTACTATCTTTGCATTGCGTATACCTTTTGCCTCACTGACATCCATCAATTATTTCATGCAAGCTCGTCGGTTTTAGGTGCTTAAAATTTAGCTCTTTTTTAATATGCCACCAATTGGGTCTATATAGGATTTTCCAGTGCATCAAAATCTAAGTTGATTAGTTTTTATGGGTTTCCATACATTATATTCACCTAACCACACATTTGCGTGCATCCTAACCCATGAGATAGTGAAACGCGCCAAGAGCATGTCTGATAATGCTCATTATAGGGTTCCGAAGCCATTACTACAAAGAAATGCGTAACAAATGAAAAAAGTACGTTGTTACCCTTTCTCCATGTTTCCCGCACAGAGTACTTTAAGCGCTTTAGTCGTCTATAACTAGAAAACCAAGTAGGTATGTCGACATTACTATTAAACCTCAGTAAACTAAAGTGGATCAGCAAAAGAGCGTATCTTCATGGCACTTACGTCATTTTGTTGAAAGGTGCAATTTTTCGCAATAACTCGAAAACAATATATCCGACCATGTTCAAAATAATTTTTGTTGAAAGCATTTATTAATCGTATATTTATTTTTTTCATATTTTTTGGACCTACGGTTTAGAAAATAGAGAGGGGAGGGGGACACAATTTCTGCTTTTATATAGATTTATTAGCTATTTTATTGATAATTAATCATACCCGTTTTCACAGTTGAAATATGTTATAAAAAATATCATATTACTACTTAAAATATATGTGTATATAACTTATGAGTGAATCAAAAATGAGATTTCATGCTAAAAAGTAGAACAATAATATTCGATTTATTTGTATTATTACGTTTGTTAGGGTATAATTTGAATCCTGGATGGATGTTTGTAGATGTGGCACTTAATTTACTATCCAATACGATTATTATTATAAAATTCATTAAAGCGCCAACATCTCGTAGACAATAATTTTTTGGAAATAATCATTCTGGTAAGTTATGAGTGGATATATACTTAAAACATAACTTATAACATAAGTTATGTTTTGATATTTGTGCAATCTTTTGTCCAGATAAAAAAATCTTTTCCCAGGTACCAGAGTTGTTCACGGATAGAGTTCCGAGTGACTGCCAAACTGATAGTGTAGTTCAAGAGACTTGATATTGCTTTATATAGCTAATTTTAATAAAGTTTTTTCAGTACTGTGAACTGTTGTTGTTAATTTCTGTAACATTTTCCTGTACACAATTCGATATTAATACAAGTTGAGCAAAAAAGTACTTAATGAACAATTACAGAAAGCTGCGGACTTTTGTACTGTAGCGTTCACTCTGAATCTTCCGCATTTGACGTAGTTTTGCCGCTTTGGGCTTTACCCATCGTACGAGCTAGACGAAGACAGGACGCGTCGTCTGAATAATGCGGCAACATAGCCTAAAAAACAATCTCTGTTTATTTATTTACCTTTGAGAAATATCAAATCTGCTTATGGATTTATCACATTTTTCGTTTCAAATCTTACAGATAATTTAAAATCTATTAAAAATTTAGAATGATATATTTTCAGGACAATCTGTGAGAGGTTAAATGTTCAGCGTAGATTTTTAGGCAGGCTGGGATTTAAATGAGGAAAATACACAACACACACAAAGTCACTTTTGCACTGTGAGGCAAACGGCGGGCGGAGGGCGGACCAGAACTTTGTTTCAGAACTCGGAGTAGAGAGAGTGTTTCTTCGTCGGCGGCTGTAGGCGGACTGACTGTTGCGGGCCACGCTCGCATATAACAGCGCTGTGCGCCGAGCGCGGCCTCCTTCCTGTGTGCGCGCGTCTCTTATCGCGCGGCCAATGAGAGGTCCGACCCCCCGCGCACCCTTCGCCTCTGACTCATCGCATTTTATTGACATTGATTTATACACACATTTGTACATAATGTTAACTTAACTACTTATGCGGCTGCGGGTGCCTTCTCGGTCTTTTAATATTCATAGGCAACTTCGCTGTATTTTTTTTTTTAGTTTTCCCCGTGCGAAAGGGGTGGGGAAGGAAGAGAAAAACCCATTATGGGCCGTCCATGCGCCGGGCACACAGGTGTGTCCGACTCTCACAGACTAAAAACCTCCTGAACAACGTGGATCTGCGGTGGCGCAAGCAAAACGCTGTGACGCCTTCATCTAGAACGCGGCCATTTCGACATAGTGATGCCGTCGGCGCGTGACTGCCCTACGGGTGTCTTGTATAATTAAACAGACACCTCGGCATAAGAGGTCACGTGAAGTTAACAGCACGGACTGCAACTTCAAGGGGGACTCCGGGAGGCGCGGGGAGCGCACCGGATTGATGACTTTAGAAGGTCGTAATAGTTAGGTTTATCCCTACTCCTAGTTAATGGACATCTTATTTAGTTCTATGAGTTTTTCCACCTCGACGGTGAGATCGTCGGGCGGTCTAGTAGGACGTTCCGTGGTCTTCTGCAGAAATGGGATGGAGGAGGTGGCTCGTATGAAACGGCCGAGACTATTACGGGGTTCGGATGGCTATTAGCTACATCGAAGAAACGCTCTGATGCGTCCTTCATATATTTGGAAATAGTTGGGAGCTCTAGGTCCCGGTGAAGTACAGAGTTTTTGACGTACCATGGTGCGTCAGCTGCTCTTCTACAAAATTTGTTCTGCACTATTTGGAGGTCATATAGTAAATCAGGTTGTGCATGAGCAAAAACTGGACTCGCGTATGTCATGACCGGCCTGATGCACATCGTGTATATCGTACGCTTGTTGCGTAACGACATTTTGCTTTTTCTACCTATCATGCTGTATAGACGGGATAAGTAGAATGTTGCTAGTTTTCTAACACGAGCGATGTGATCTCTAAAATGGAGATGCTTGTCGATCGTGATGCCTAAGTACTTGTAGTTATGTTGCCACGGAATTGGTTTACCTAAGATTTTTAAGTGAGGTGTGTCGAAGGGTACCGGAAATTGTACCTTATGTGTGCTGTAATTGAAATATATTGATGCTGATTTGTCGGGATTGACATCGATTCTCCAGAGGCGGAGCCATTGTGTCAGCTCATCAATGGCCCTTTGCAACCTCGGGAGAATGTTTCCTATGCTATTCGACCTAAGATATAGTGCAGTGTCGTCTGCAAACAACGCGAGTTGGACGCCTGTTGACGGTCGCGGTATATCGTTAATGTACGCGGAGTACAGTAATGGAAAAAGCACGGAGCCTTGAGGTACTCCAGCTCTGATAGGTCTCATTGATGAGTACGTATTGTCAAGTCTGAAGGAGAATTGGCGATTACTAATGTAGTGGTGGATTATTAAAACAAGACGATCTGGGAGCTCTAGTTTGTAAAGCTTATGTATGAGACCTGCGTGCCAGACTCTATCAAAGGCCTTTGCTACGTCAAAGAAGACCGCCAGTCTTTCTTTTGACTTTGAAGCCCTCCGAAATGTGTTCTACAAGACGGAGGGCTTGTTGTGGGCAAGAATGATTAGGTCTAAAGCCAAACTGTTCATTAATTATAAGGCCTTTACCTATGATATGATTACTTAAGCGGGTTTTGAGCGTTTTTTCAAATAGTTTACCTAATACGCTCAAAAGACTTATGGGTCGATAGCTAGCGGGGAGGTCGCGTGGTTTCCCCGGTTTTGGAATACCTATAACTACAGCTTCTTTCCAAGCTGTAGGAAAGTAACAATTTTGAATGCACGCATTAAAAATCGCGACCAGAAGAGCTACAAGCGGCGCAGGAAAACACTTGAGTGCTTTACTGCTAATGGTGTCCCTGTCAGGTGATTTTCTAATTTTTAGACCTTTTATATGTTTGCTGACTTCGTCATGCGTAATTGGGTCCAGATCGTCTTTGGGTGGGAGAGAGACTCTATGACGAACCTCCTCTTCCACCCTCCTCACATGTTCCAAGTCGTATGGGGGATTTTCTGAGCATTGATGTTCAATGCTGTCAGCTTAGCACAGCTTTTTCCCGGTCATCGAACGCTATAGACTTATCAGGTTTCCTGAGAGCGGGAGTGGGGACAGCTCCTTCCGTTTTGAGAGCTTTAGCGAGTCCCCAGTAAGCTTTATGACTTGATGAAATTTCCGACATAAGGTCGCTCCAATTTTCGTTCCTAACTTCCTTTATGCGCGCCTTCACCTTACGCTGGAGAGCACGCGCACGGGACCTATTCTCGCAGGTTGGGTATTTGCCCGCTCGACGCAAAGCAGCATTGTTATCCCTTATCAGTTCTTGGACATCTCTCGGCAGCTCCTAGCGATCTGAGTTCGCCGGAACTGTCCGAGAGCTGTCTTCGACCACTGTCCTGATGTGGTTGGTAAGGGCACCTATCGCATTGTCAATATCGTCTGTCGAAACGATGTCATTTGGAATATTGTTTAAAGTAGGGGTGTCGATTTCCTCAAGCGCGGCCGACACCTTTTGCCAATTTGTAATAGTTTTAGTTATTGGAGGACAGTCCGCGATGAGAGAGCCTAACCTCATGAGTACGGGTCGGTGATCCGAATTGAGCCACTGGAGGGGCTCAATGCAGCTCAATTTCAGAGCTTTCGCTGTATAGCACGGCCTTTTATTTACAGTTTGTCCCGCAGCCGCTACCCTACATTTACATCTGCTTATTAGTTAATCGGCGGGCGCAGCGACAGCCGCGCAGGGCGGTCGTAATTCTGCCGTCAACATTAAAAATATTTATGTTGTTTTATTCTTCATGAGGCATAAAGAAATTATTTATTACATATTTTAGTCGGTTTTCAATAAATAAATATTATATATATATATAATTTTTATTATGTGAATGTATTTTTATATTTTTCACATGGGCAAATCAATCTTTACATCATATGTTTTAATGTGACTTTATATGAACACCTCTATGTTGCTATTTTTATACGTTTTTCATTAGTTCTAATTTTAAAATAAATAATATTTCGGATTTACGAATAAGATGAAATGATAAACTGTGTTTCGTTTTATATATACTCATAAACACTATGTAATTGGATATATATGAACTAAGATTATATTAGAAATACCACGTGAATTCGCGCACATAAGCATTTGAAATGTTTATGTAATGTGTATTTACGGACACCTTGAGCCTGCCAGTGTTCAGAGAAAAGAATTTTCCAAGTAATATAAAGGAGGAAATAAAAATTATTGTAAAAAGAGCTTTATATGAGGTAAAATTATAAAGATTTCCACAGGCTAAAATTGCGAAAATTCTCTAGAGATACAACATATTTGAAACATACAGACGCTGTTACCTGATACGTGCAATAATAATCTACTATAGGCGATTATTCTAGGTCGTGCTATAGTGATTTTAACATTAAAAATGCAGTATATGAGGTAACAATTATTACTAAGAAATAAGATTATTTTCAATGGATAGAACGATGATTAGAAAAAATAATGAATAGGCTCTTAAGTACTATGAAATTTCAAAAAAAAAAAAGGAAATTGTTTATTTTCTTTCAATTATGTACATTTTGAAATTGAATGCCTTTTAGTAAGTCAACCTTTAGGAACGTACATTTCATAACAGTAATATTTATAAACACATTTTGCTTTTCTTCTGAAATATTTGATAACTTTAAATGACTTATATGGACGCATAGGAATTTCGATAAGTTTACAATCCCGAAGCCAATTACGTTATTATTAGTTTTTTATTTGACGGTATACGTTTGTTTGTGATTCGTAAACAATTCACTATGTACAATTTTGCAAAATATTTTACGTACAAAATGATCGCGTCATAGATATTCAAATCGTTTTCCAATCTTTGTCATAATTTTCTAAATTCAACTCATTTCGGTCTACACGTTTGGCTTTTAATCGGAAAGACCCGATTTTTTTTGCTGGTTTCGGCTAGACACTTGTTAAAAACTGTTCGGCATATAAAAACCAGTGGCGGCGCTAGGCGTCGGCGACCGCCGACGGCCTCGCGCCTGAAGGGGCCTCGCAAACAAAAAAGTTTTGCCTATAAGTTATTAAAAAGAGGCCTCGCAAAAAGTTTTGCCTACAAGTTATTAAAAAGAGGCCTCGCAAACCTGATGTCGCCGACGTCCACGAGTGGTGTAGCGCCGCCACTGATAAAAACGTATGTGTTTTGAGCTTTATTGTATTGTTTTCCTTACATTATTGTCAGTAACCATTGGCAGGAATTTGACAAGAATTGGAAGACATCGTTTTTTCGTTCAAATGGAAGATTCCATTTTCGCCCATCTGCATTTGTTACACCATCCCTTATATTTTTTGGCCTAATTTATTAATGAACGATGTTTATAAATTTAGGACAGATTTTACGAATGTTGCTTTCTTTCGAATGGTGAGCTGCAATTTTGGTATTCTGAGACATATTTTAACCTACTGAAAATTTCAGCGAAACTGGTCCAACCATTTCCCTTAGTTTTTAATAATTATCTATCGATAGCTTTCCGTGAAACTGAGTTTGTTTGACCATAAATTAGAATTTGCCACAAAATTTAACATTTTTCTGTAGTACAGCCAAACAGTATCATCTCTCGACACTAGCTTTTTGTAATCGTTTCGAATCACCTTAAAAAAAGAAAAATAAAAACGGTGTCCCGCCATTTTTTTTATTGTTTTTCTGTCCACCAAAATGAGTGAATCTAACGTAGAAATTCGATACATCTTATAGTTTTATTTCAAAAAAGGAAAAAATGCGACACGAGCCGCAAAAAAAATTTGTGACGTTTACGTACTTAGTGTCGGCAAGAGTAGAACAAAACTGGTTCAAGCTTTTTCAGTCCGCTAATTTTGATGTCAAACGTGAACATCGCTCTGATCGACTTGTCATGTATAAACTCGATGTCATTTTAAAAAAAGTAGAACAAGATCGGCGTAGTGAAGGGCTGGGGATTGACCATAGAATAGTTTTGACCCACTTGAAAAAAGCTGGATATACAACAAAGCTCGATACTCGAGTCCCCCACGAGCTCACTGAATTAAATCTAATGAATCATATACCCATTTGTGATTCTCTTTTCAAACGTAATGTATCTAAATCGTGTTTGAAAAAAATGATCACTGGTGATGAAAAATGGATTACTTACGATAAGAACGTGCTTAAAATATCATGGTTAAAAGGCAAACGAGCTCCTATGTCGAAACCTGGATTAACTCGTAATAAGTTGATGCTATCTGTAAGGCAGGATGCGAAGGGCATTATGCATTATAACATTTTATCTCTGGACAAAAGCATCAATTCGAATCTCTATTGCCAACAGATGATGAGAGATTCAGTGAATAGACATAGGTCTATTCACTGAATGTTACAGCTATCTGCAGATAGCTGCATTTACATGTCTATGGGCTATGTGATCTGTGGTTAATATCCATATATCTGAATATCAATGTAGGTATTACAACATCAGGGTATGCGGATGTAATATTTGAATATAGAAATGTTGGTATAATATCAATAAGCGAGTATTCAGTGGCAATGTATTTATTGCAATCAAGTGTCTAACAAAAATATCTTAACTATGGATTCAAAAAAAAGTTCATCACACCACCATATTGAAGATGATTTGCATTTCCTAAATTACCATCTTACTAACGTCTGAAGTCTGATAATCATCTGTTTTCAGTAATATATCTATTAATTGATGTATAGTAATATTTGCTGATTATGCAAAAACATAATATTTGAATTAAACTCCTCTTGTATCTTCGGTTTATATTTATCATTTACAATTACTTTAACAATATTTGCATCCATTTATTAAATTATGTCACAGATTAATGGAATTAATTTTAGAGTTTGTAAACTCTAACCGTGTAGTTACTTCACGGTATTCATGCCCAAAATGTTCTTCGCCTGTAAGAACAAAAATATTAACACAAGTTAACACAAAAGACCCCAACTGCACATTGAACTCATTAGTGTTCCGTACCATATTTTTTCTCCTATTAACTCATGAATTATCAAAACTTTTATGATGTGTTATAAGCTTGATTCAATCTATAACATTTTTTATGTTGCATAATTTTTTTATGCATTATAACTTTTTAACACAAGTGAAAAAACATTTATCAAATCCTAACATATGTTTTTGTTTAAAAAACATATTTCCAATGTCACCCTAAACTCAAAATTTAATTTTAAATCTATGATTCTTCATTTATTACTACTTTTGATACAAAAGGGTATGCCATTATTTCTATTGAAGTTCGCTCATGTTACTCTGTCTGTTTATTTTTATTATCAAAAACATGATTTCTTGTATTTTTCCAAAATGAAGATTACACTTTTCAATAAACATAGACTTCATTAAAATCCTAGAGTACTATAACTCTACCAATATTTGTTATGACTGCAATGAAGAAGAATGATTAAAACGTGACTGTGATTGATGTGTGAAAGAATGACTTTAAAAATAAATATTCTGTTAATTTCAATTACTATTGTACATTTTTTTATTTATCATTATCAATTACCTTTGTTTCAATTTTTTTTTATATACTTGCATTCTCTTTTTCATTGTCTATGGATAATAGGAAAAGGGTAAATGGATTATGGTGTGCTATGAGATGATAATTTTTTAATTAGGTGTTCTGTTTTCACTTTGGTAGGGAACACTAATAAGTTGATAAGGTAAATAAAATATCTCTTACTGTGACAAATGCGGCAGTTAAAACTTGTGGTGCTGATGTCACGGGGTTCATATCTATTACAGTTTGTACAACTTGCGCATCCTGTAATCTCGACTGCACAAACTTTCTTGTGGCAATATTATCTTCGCTGCTGTCCGTTAAGTAATACAATTCTGATGCTTTATAGATACTTGCTAATCCCATCCGACGAACATACCAGTTAAACTATGAAAACAAATTATAAATAAATATCACTTTGAACTTACAGTGCATAAACAGTAAATATAATAAGATTGCAGCATTTTTTCCTACAGACCTTTTGAATGGGCCTAATAATTTTAATATTGAAGATACTGGTTTGTGTAATCTCGTGTATCAAATTCATTTGATAATGTTGGGACTTTTTTAAAGACAAAGACAATCAACATTTATTGACTTCTAAGACATCTTTGGTTTATGGATTCTAAAGGAATATACCTAACTACAACCACATACTTTAGGTGACCTAAAGAAAAGTTATGGAATATCTATTAAACATGTGATTCTTGACCCTCCTTGATACACCTAGTGAATATAGTCTAAGGTGGTTCTTAAGTTTTCTCATATTAAACAATATGTTTAGAATTCCATAGTCAAACTACAAATCCTTATAGGTTTTTATGAGAAGGACAACCCTTAGAAGTAGATAAAGATCCCAAAAAATGTGGATATATAACAATACATAATATATGCCAAATAACGCTCTTTCTAAGATAAGAAAATGCCAAAAATATTACAAACATTTTTCAAATTTTAAACTTGAAACAAACGAAGAAAATTATAAATACACTAACTTTAGACAAGCAAGTTATGCGTTTGAATCTAGTCACTTCTTTTCCTTGTCAAGATGAATTATTTTGAATCAATGAATGTCGTCCTATAGTCCTATATAAATAAGCATTTCAGTGTGATCAAAAAAACTATGGAAATAGACATGACTGTGGAACACATTGTGCATGGTCCAATATATGTTTAGCCGCTTTTTTTAATCAATTGTTTAAAACATTTTTGTTGTTTCTGTTGCAGCATAGTATGATAATAAATCTGACATTGAAAGAATTTTCCCTTATGTAGCTTATCATACCTCTTTACCAACCTCCTCTAAACAGCATACAGTTAAGGAATTGTATGATAGAGATAGGTATATTATAAGAGATAGAAATATATAAAATTTTCATACATATGTGAATTCACATGATTCAAAGTTGATGGCATATTGAAGGACGCTAATTGTAATTGGACACCGATTAGAAAAAAATGTTAAGGAATGATAAATAAAAGAACATCAATTATTACTCTAATAAAAATAGGAAGCAAAAAAACATTACAGGGAAATCTAATTAACATAAAGGCGAAACATGCTTAAGTTGATAATTAACTTAAATAATTTTAATACACAATGATTTTTAATGCAAAATTGATGTATTATTTGTTACTTACATCGACGCTGCGATCACCAGAATGATAACAGATGTCATCTGCTAAGGATTGCACACTAGCGAGACATTTGGGTACATTATTAGGCAAGGTCTGAATAGCCATAGCTTTAGCCCACGTTTTCCTAAAAGTATTGGAAATTTATCTTAATTCTGCAGCTATGAATAATATTATTGGTTGATTAGATACATTTGGCAATAGAGATTCTGAAATTGCAATTATGCACTACAAATATTTAATTAGGGCAAACATAAAATATATTTCGTGCTAAATAATGAGGCAATTTGGTTAGAATGACAATGTTATGGAAAAGTATGAAGGAATATTAAAGCATAAATGACATCACATGTACCTATAATATGTAAAATAGAAGAGCATTGGTGACCCAGTGGTCTACGTTTTGCTTTGCATCTAAAAAATTACTGGGCTTGCATCCTAACCATGGACAAATTGAGTCAATTTATTAACTTAGTCAAACTAAACAATTTCCTGCGGTCGTCAGAATACAAGTTAAGCTGCAAGTCTCTGATGTTTACACCGCATTGGAGACAATGGTCAATAATAGCCCTCAGCTCATATTAAGCCGATGTGAGATGATTCAAGATCAAATACTAATTACGACTCTGCAGCAAGGTGATTTGAATGTGGTAGGACTTGTAAAATTATCTTTACTATGGCGGTTACATTTTTCTTTTTATCCTTTTCTATAAAACAAGTGACTCGGAATCCACAAACGTAGCACCACATATGCTTAGTTTGTTTCACTTTAAAACATGGCAAAATTTAAAAGCCCTAAAACTAGTACAGTGTAGCCCCGGTAATCCAGCCCCTGAATAATCCGGCGCCCTTTGTAATCCGACATGTCTAACACTGTTGAATGTAGAAACACAAACATTCTTTTGACAAATGTTCACTAATGCATGTTTAAACAAATTGCAACTTGTACGCGCCACTGTATTGTGTTCGACGCGCTGTTTTAATTTTTATGACTCAGTTTGAATTTGACTCCTAAATCCAACATAGATGTGTAATATGATTTGTAGTTCAGATAGAATCTTAGTATTTTGATCTGTAATTTGTCAGATTACAAGGTACTCTTTTTCACAAAAATCCAGACTATAGGGGGTCTTAGGCAGTACTCTATAATCCGACAAATTCAATAGTCCGACACTGCCCTGCAAAACGTTTGTCGGATTACTGGGGGCCCACTGTAGTTTTATCTCAATGCTCCTAATGGAAAGTTTTTTGTGGATAAAAAACCTAAACACAACCTTCCATTGCAGTATAACATTTGAACATAGACACCAACAACTTCCTATAAAAATTAAAAAAAAAAAAACTCCATATGATGTAATATAACATTGGAAAGGAATTTTAGAAAATATTTGCACATGATCACAGTATCCAAAAAATTCTTTAATTTCATATGGTATATACAGACAATGTAATTCAAATTTAAGCCCATTTCACATGCCAATGTAAAAAGATTAATGAATCGATTATGATTAATAATTATAAATTTATTTACTTATATGGTTGGATCATGAGTAGCCTCGTCATTAACGCATTCTCCAGAAATTTTACTGGAACTCTTGAATGTTTCAAATCCTCTTTAGGCCAAGTTTTCATCTGTTCTACAAGAATTTCATTGCATTTAATATTAAAGTGATGGACTAAATCTCCACCGCCATTAGGGAACAAGCCATGTGTCACACCTGGATAGCCCACTGCCTCTGCTCCAGCAATTAAGGATTCTATTGACCAGCCATGTTTATCTACATATTCTAAAGCTTTGTTTAGGATTTGCACCTTTATATCTTCTTCATAATGATGGTCCTCATTTTCAACGGTTTGAACGTTTACTTTAACATCTTTCTCAAAAGTCAAATTTTGAGAATTATGACTATAATTTTTTATTGTTTTAAGAACCATAGGACCAACTAAATATCTTGTTGGAATTATCCATTTAGAACCATGTTTGAAAGCTGTTGGCAAATTAAAAATACTTTAGAGGTTTAGCGGACTTAAAGAAATAAAACATTTATGATAGTCAATGAAAATATGTTTAATGGAAAATTAATATATACACACAGTTTACACACTGATATTATACACACTGTTTATTAGAATTCATGCATTCGACAAGACGGGCTATCAAGCCTTCCATTAAATGAAATGCATTCAAAGCAGAAATTAGAACTTCCTTTTTGACTTCAATGGGCATGTTCGTTAAATCATTGCCTCCCACATTTACAGATATAGGTATATGGTTCTTCTCGGTGTCTTTCTTTTCTTCTACGTCTTTTAATTTCACTTCATAGTGAGCTTTTGACAAATTCAAACCCGTTCTTAAATCTTTTAAATAATTATTTTCAATAAAAGTAAAACATTCTCTAATGCCTGTTATGTTATCCACATCTCTAAGTATCATGTATCTCAGGAAATTCAATGATGTTATAATTTGATCAGCTAATTCCATTAAATCTGATTCTGCACCATGAGGGAGGTAGCAAATCTTCTTTAGCATGCTTTCAAATTTCGGACCCAAAAAACATTCAGGAAAGTTTGAATTTGATTGAAATACTTCATTTATTGAATTCTTATACAAAGAAATCACATAAGCTATCATACCACTATGGTTTGCTGTATCCATTATGTATTTGATGATTAAACAGCGACCTTTAAAATCAAACTTATTAATATGGCATCCTATTAAACTGACACACTCTTTTCTTATAGTTTCATAATTACCATATATGGCAACTGTGACTAAATTTTTGCTCAAATCAAAATGTACAGGTGATGAGAGAAGAGCATCTGAAACTGGATATGACAATCTACTGAGTAAACTCTTGAGTAACTGTACAGCTTTTAACAATGGACCATACTCGGTGAAATTCAATAGGTGTATGACACAGCGAAATACAGTCTGAACTATATACTCAGAGCTATACACTTGGGGCACGGCATAATGCTTTATTTCAAAATGTCCAGAGAGCACACTATAAAAGAGCCCAGCTAATGTGGTCATATTAATCTTTTCATTTTGGTCATAGGGTGATATTTCTGCTGCACTTTCACCAGAATTTATTTTTCTATTTTCATTATGATATTCTACATATACAAGAAATTTTAAAATATTCTTTTCCAGACTACAAATGTCATTTAATATTTGCTGGCAACAAGCCCTCGCTTCACTTTTGCAACCGGTTTCAGGATCAAGATCAATATATATCAAAGGTTTCCCCAACAAGCTTATTAAAAATGCTACTATTATTTCCTTAGTAGTTTCCTTTTTGACTATGTTTAAATTTAATTCATCAACAAAAGGTGCATAAAAAGGAGACAAATTAGAATAAACTTTCATTAGTCTTCGAACATTGGAGTCATTATCAAGTAACAATTGCTCTTTGCCTTCTAAATTGTAATTAGAAATGGGAATTGTTTCTATGTATGTAGAAATTGCATTCAAACACCATTCCAAAGACCGACCACGTTTAGAAGTCAATCTTTTCAACAATTGTTGGATTGGACTTAGTAGTGTTAAAAATTGAGCCTCATTCTTAGAAACCTCAATTTGTTCAATGAACTCTAATAGTATTTCTTCTGGATTTGCAATTTCCACAATAATCGATAATAATTCTTCAGATGTAGTTTGAAGAGACGGTTTAGTGACTGCCGTGTCATTGTCTAATTTACCGATAATGACAGATATTATATCGCAACAATTATCTTTAAAGTTTTGTTTGTATTTTTCATTATATGGTATCGCTAGTACCTCTTTATATTTTCCAGAAACCAGCAAATTAGATAGTATTTCCACCACGTCTACGCAATCTTCCATTCTTATATAAAACAAATTATAATCTAGAATAATCCTTAACGTTGAAAAAATCTATTAGGGCATTTTTTTATTAACTTTATTTCAAATGAACTGTGAACGAATGTTAACGGTACTTACTCCGAAAAGCTCTTTGTAGGTTGCTCATAATATTATTGTAGGATATAGCTGTGGATATAGACAAACATCAATCTTCAAGCGCGATCTTCAATCCAAAATAATTCAACAGCAACAGAGAAAACCTTTCGCGCTATCACAGAACCTTTAAATTCATGTTCATCTATGCACAGAATAACGCTACTAAAGTGGGTTTTTGTGACACAGCTATCAGTCGGATGTTACTAGTGATGATACAAATAACACTACTATTTAGTTTTTATCAGATAAGAAGAAAATAATATTTTGAGTTATATTACTTATTTATTTTGCTGCTTGTTACTAATAATTAAACTTTTGACAGGCAAGTCTGCATTCAGAATGCGTATTATCAGAGCCAACATCATGTATAAATGAGCACTAGTGATGATACGATTAATATTTTATTGTCGAAAAAGTAACCGTTTAAAAACCTATGCCGCTATATCTTGTCCGTACTTCTTCATAATCTCTATGTGTATAGAGACTGTTGACTATAACAAAGTCTGAATGTAGCAATGTTTTTAAATGAAAATATATTAATATGGATAATACCATATCATTTAGTGATTGGGCGATGTATTTATACTAACAGTCTTAGATTATACGCATTTTATTAGGAAAAATCTATAACAATTCAGTTATTTTTACAATTACTTAAGAAATTATTCCAAAGTATTTAAGCGTGTATGTGCAGCCTTAAATTCATTGTTTGTCAGAAATAAAATAAAAAGGAGCACAGAAACGATAAAAACTACCTGGAATATAATCAATAATTAAACTGAAAAACACTCACTCCGTCATTTAGAATTTTAATTGAAAATTAATGATAAAATTTGAAACAAAGACAAAGAAATTGCTTTTGCTTTTGAAAAATTCTTCACCACCATTCCATACCATTCCAATTTCAATTACACAATCTCTAATATCATCGCCTACTCTCGCTGAATTCCTATTGAAGCGGAACGTTGAGACTAGTGGTGTTGTGGGTCAATTTACTAATGTCAACTACAATTACGTTATTAAAACATTTTAATGTAAAAAAATGAAAAAAATACTGCTGATCTTAGTGGCTTTTATGTTAAAATAATAGATTGCATCGCTCTATACTTAGTTGTAATTTAAAATGACTGTGTTGATTGTGGTGAAGAAAAGTACAGTTATTCCATTATTTAAATCCGGAAGTATATCTTACCCTTCTGATTTTATCCGATTTTAAACCCTCAACGCACGGTAAAATTTTTGGAAAGCTTATTTTAAATAAATTATTGTTATTTTTATAATAATTTCACGAGCGTTAAACAATTTGGCTTCACAAAAGATCGCTCAAGAGCTAAACCCGGTGTTGAGCTTATTCAACAGATTTTTGATGCCTGGGAGGATTCATGGCACGCAATCGATGTCTTTTATGATTCATCCAAGATTTTTGATTGCGTTTGTCATGACACATTGATCAAGAAACTACATCATTATGGTGTCGCAGGTCGATCACTTGGACTTCTAGAAACTTATTTAAGAGGTAGAATTCAAAAGATTATATTAATGATGAGAGGTCGTCGTGATCTAGTCAATGTGTGTGCGCAGGGTTTCAGTTCTTGGACCATTTCTATTTCTAGTTTACATTAATAATCTACTACTTTTTGTTAAAGATAGGCATGAGATTGTATTGTTTGCTGATGATACTCCTGTACTTTTTAAGATTAATAGGCAACAAGCAGCTTTTGTTTAAATAAACAGTAACATCTCTGAAATAGACAAGTGCTTTAGTATTAACAATCTTCATCTCTATGAGAGAAAAATAAAACTTGTTAAAGTTTTCTTGACTAGTGCTAAACTGGTCGTCGCAAACGTAATGGCCAAATACGAGATATTAGATATTATGGACACGACCTTATTTTTTGGTCTCATTTTAGAGGCAAAATGATCTATGGAATATTGTTATGGGTTCACGCAGCCGATATTAACACAATTTTCTTGCTGCAGAAGCGAGCTATGAGTGCTATTTCTTATTTAAGAATAATGGCATCTTCCAAAGAAAAATTTAAGAAAATTAATATTTTAACTTTAGCATCACAATGCATATACGAAAACCTGTTATATGTCAAGAGAAACATAAAATCGTTCCATAAAAATGAGCGATATCCATAATATTTATACAAGACATAAGAAAGATCTTGCTGCTCATAAAACCCGCCTAAGCAAAGGTAGTAAATCCTTTAAGGGACATGTGTGCGCTTTTATGATAATTAAGATCCCAGCTGAAATTCAAAACTTAAGATTTTATAAGTTTAAACTCTTCTTTAAACAGATGTAATATGGCAAGGCCTTTTATACCGGGTCTGAATATCTTAATGAAAAAAAGCCCATGGGATTAAATTGCTCGGCCATCAGGTTGCTTCATGTTATTTCTAAGTATTACGCTAAATTATTAGTTACTCAATATTTTTTATAGATGAGTAAAAAAAGCAAATCTTGAGTTTCTTGCCAATGCTTTTCAAGGTGATTAAGCATTTGGAATGGGTGGTAATGTTAATGTTGAAAACAATCATTTATGACGCATTTTAAGTGTAATTTCTATTACCTACGAAATAAAGCTATTTTTGATTTTATTTGGCTCATATCGTCATCACCATATAAAATAGATTACTCACCTTCATCTTGGTGTCGTACTTCACTCACCAAATTGATATTCACTTATAAAGATGGAAATATTGATGTAACATAAATTCGCATAAGGCGTACGCCTTATGCGAATCTGTTTTCATACAGGGAAAGTAAAATTAAGAATTTTTGACATAACGATAAAGTAATGGATGGATCACAAATTTTATGTTACTGGATATTTGCCGCTGAGAGCTATTTTTTTAGACGGTTCGTATCATATTATGTCACCACTTTTAGTAAAACTTAAATAATCACGACACAATTATTTAAATATTGATGAAATGTTATGTGATTTGGTTAATATTTTTTTTGACAGTGATAAACCATTATAGTAATATTTTGATATGAAACATCTATTAATGCGTCTCGACGTCGAAAATGCGGCATGACGCAATTTTATGTCGTCGTGCCCTATCTACTACGACTCTCTACTAACTTGAGTGCGCGAGGCGCATGTCTATATGTCATTCTTTTTTTCTCCGTGTGCCTTTTATTTCCATTTTGTATATTATATTATTATCATAAAAGTAACGATAAAAATGTATTTAATAACAAAACTCTACATTTTTATTAGAGTTTTTTTAGGTATTAAATACATACTCAACTCAAATATATGTATAATTACTTACTCATGAGTATATAACTAAAAATTATACATATATAATTACTTACTTAATATTTATTTATTAGTATTCTTTAATTATAAATTCTTTTAATAACTGTCAATTTCGATGTTTTGAAATTAGAACCGAATATACGAAGAAATAACGTAATGAGAAAGCACAGAACACCGAACTTATAAATATTGCGTAACGGCAGGGTATTTCATAAAAATTTGAAAGCAAAGTACAAGACTATCGTAAATTATATACACACAAAGAGAACATTAAATGTAGACAATGCACGGGAAAAAAATATGTTAGTACATTATAAAAAACTCTTAGTGATGAGATTAACAATTTCAATTTCATAACTTGCGAGTTTAAATTCGTATAATGTAAAGAATTAACTTAAAATTTCTTTTATTATATTGATATTTATTAAAAATCAATAACAGCAATTTATAAAAAATAATTTGTGATGTGACCAAATATCCATTATGTCCATTTTCTTTAGAACAATTTTGCTAAAGAAATCATAGTCATTGAAGTAACCGTATCTGAGAAAAATAGCTTAGAACGTATTCTAAAAATATACGATATTACAATCTTGCGACCTTGCAGAAGATCGTGTGTCACGCCACGCCCCCCAAACACGTTCGCGAAGGGCGAACCAATTACGCCCTGATGATCCTACGTGTTGCCGCATCTCCCTAGCTAATTCGCGCGTGTTCATTAACCTTCTAAGGAATTTTAGATATTTTGTTGTTACGTTTACAATATTGACATTTTTAACAGACTTCATTAAAACTAAAATTGTGTGATTAATGAAGTGTTAAATAACACTGCTATTGAATATGCAAATGCGATTTAATGATGGGGAGTTTGCAGAGGTGGCATTATTATGGTTCTAAAACTTAATAGTAAAACATTATACTGACAGTCAACAAGCTGCAAGTCCACAAGTAATATTGCGTGCTACGTATCGTTCACGCAATAATTTGCCTTAACGTGCCTTGTTTGTTTAGAGGTAAGTGCAACACATGTGAAAAATCAAAGACTAATGTAATAGTAACCGTCGGCAACCTTTACATCACTGACAATATCAAGTGTCATTTGGAGGTAACTAGATAATTAAAAAAAAAACAATACATTGCCCCGCACTCGAATCACACGTATCTGCCCCGAACGCGGGGCAGATTCATGTTCCTCACGCACCTGGGGCAGGCTGCACCTTGTGCCGGCGCTCGTGATGGCGGCAGGCCGAGCATTTACTAAGGCTGTGTCAATATTGTTTTGATTATTTACTGGTATATTTTCAATTATATATTTTTTATACTTATTTTGGAAAAGTTGTTCTAAAAAAGTAGATTATGAATATCTCCGAAAAGATGCATGATGGATTCCATCCTGTATAGAAATTTATAATATGTATTACACTATTAATATGAATAGATTTCACAATACTACTTACAATACCCTTTCTTTAGGAGCAATTTCATTTTATCTATATGAAACACTGATACTGTGTCAAAGTTTTGTATTTCGAAATACTATTGAAGATTATTTTTGTGATTTTCCTTGCAAGATCAAACTATTTTATGTCTTATTGAGAAATATAGTACCGAAAGGCGTCTTTTGAGAACAAAATTTGTTTTTGCATCATTTTTATCACAGAAAAATATATTTCGATTTCTTTGTTTTGATTAAGATTAATTTTTCTCTCATTACAAGCGGCTATGTTTCTATCATCGAAGTGGCTTCCCGTTACGAACATCGCCACAAAGCGTAGATAATCTATTTTTCTATTTTTTCTTGGTCTAAGAGATGAACATTATCTCTTTATCTATTTCACTTAAATATTAACACAGTGAAAGTGAAATAATTCTTTATTTTATTTTAAAATGTGGTTAGCAAATACTGAGCAACAAAAGAGCTAAACAGAATGAATATGATGTAATAACACCAAAAAGTACAAATAAATTAAAAATAAAATGGCAAAAAAATAAAAAAAAATAATAAAAACCAACAAATATTTAGTAAATTATATGAAAATGCTAAAATAGTATAAAAAAATGGAAAAGAAAATAGAAAAAGCTTTGAAAGATATTATCAAAAAATAAATTAATAATAATGTAAATGCATATTCAAGATTACAGTGGTATATCCATTAAATCAATAAATGAAACAAGAATATAAGAAACGTAAATTAAAATTACCATAAGTACATATCACAACGGGTTGCGAAAGCTAATTCCTGACATGCAGCCAGAAATGAAAACATTTAAATTTATCATTTAAATATGCTACCATTTTCTGAAAAAGAATAGACAATTTTAAACTCATGGATAAACTGAAGTCAATAACTTACAAATTCAGCTAAATACAGTGGAATCTCAATAACTCGAATGTCACGGGAAATGCAAAAAAAATTCGAGTTAACGAGTTTTCGACTTAACAAGAACTTCGAGATACATATGACTGTCGACAAGGAACAACCATAACGTTCATAGCTGTGTTACTTAGAAAGTTTCATGAATGTTTTAAATTAGAAACCCTGAACCTGAACATTCATTTTGGAATTATTGCTATTATTTCAGGGAATTCCAAGTAAGACGGCATTATATTTTACCAACTACCACTTACGGAGTCTCCTTTTTGAAATTCGAGTTATAGAGTATAAATATATATTATCAATACTTCGTAGAGAGAGAAATAACATTTTGTTCGAGTTACAAAGTTTAAATAATTCGAGATACCGCGTATTTAGGGGTTCATCGGAAGGGAATGGCAATTTTTTTTGACTTACTGAGGATTTCGACTTAACGAGGTTCGAGTTATTGAGATTCCACTGTAATAACACTGTAGATGTAGATAGATAGATAAAGGATCAAATGAAGTAGCATCTTCTCAATCATAATGTTTTAATTAATTTCATACAAGACACGTACAAGAAATGAAAAGGTAACAATATGCGTATTTTAAAAGCATAGCTATAAGACATATGATAAAGATCTACAATACAAGAAAAATATGATAATATTTGTACTACAAAAAAGGTAGTTTTTATCTTCATCAGGATAAAGACATAGGTAGAGAAATATGGCAATTACCTAAAAAATAGAAAATAAAAATAAACCAATCGGGAAAAAGTTAAAAATTTTCAAGGAAATTAAAGAGTTTATCAAAAACCATAGAAGATCTGTTAAATAAACACAAACTTTAAGATTGTAAAGGTAGATTCATTGTCCAGTAAAACACAAAGAATTTTACATTTCAAATTCTGAACTATCATAAAAAAAACACCAGGATACATCAAGCACAACAATGACTAGTAAGACACATTTTTTGGGAATGATTGATACTAAAGATTTGGATACAATATTTTAAATAATGATGCAGGACGTCAAACCTAAGAAAATGTGGTTGAGAAAATGTTCTATTTATAAATGCAAAAACAAGTTGATCACATTTAACTGGGATACCTATTCAACAAATAAAACTAGAACAAACTGATGGAGGATTTGTACAGAAGGCACATGAATATGAAAAAACTAAATTAAAACATATTCACCAAAAATATCACAACGTCAATACTCCTAATATTCAAAAAGCAATAAAGAAAATCCAACAATGCATTGCTTATAAAACTTAAGAAAATTGCTTATACAAACTAAGCATTCAAGTGTAGTATATTTGATTTATCGAAAGTATGTGTTTGTGTATAGAGGTATCCTGCAAACAAATAAAGAAACCTGTACAAGAGGTATTGTCATCCACATTTCATATGACCTGTGAGCCACATCGGTCTTTTTGATATGAACATATAGAGTTATGCAATTTTTTTTCCGATGGCGGTGATAACCGAGACAAAAAACAAAGATTTTTGCATATTTTGAGAATGAATGAAAAGCTTTTTTTTACAGTTCCGTACTCAACATGGAACTGTAGTGAGGTGGCATTATATAAAAAATGCAACAGTTGGGGCTAATGTGATTAAAAGCGGACTACATAGCAGTGTTTCACAAGGTATTAATGCAGCTATGAAATACACACATACCAAATTTTTAAAAATTGACGCAATAATATTCTAGAATCCGGTGACTAATATGAGGAAATCAAAAATACCAAAAATAATGGCCAGAAATACTGCAAACATTCTGTTATACCAAATTGTTAGTATAAAAGTGACAAATGTGATGAAATACAGATAAAACTACTAAAACAACACAATCATCTGCTTATGTTTGGTAATCATTTGTCATTTATGTTATAACTCGAGGTGCGTGTAGATACTGATTATCGGAATCTCTTTTCCCTACTTCTCTATCAACTTTTTGGTAATGAATTGTCAAAAGATGTAACGAGACCTGCTTGCACTACCTGTTGCTGATATTTCATCATCGCATTATATTAAATCCTTGCCAATTGAATTTTACAAGAAAGTATATAAATTATAACTTTGTTACTTTATTTCTTTTTTGTACTTTTATACAATACGTACTCTTGTATGTTCCTACTTTTGTTAACTCTCCATGTAATGAAGTCATGCAGCAGCAGAACAACTAGTAATATGATTGTAAGTATTCATAAATGAGGAACATTAAAACCTTTGAATTCAACCTAACTGTTAAAATATCAATATTTTTTATATATTTTTTTTCACACTTGTCAAGTGGCGCCCATTATATTATTATTGTGAATAGATTATTAGAACATATCAAACAATGAAACATCATTTCTAAAGAGATATTCAATAACACAAGTCAAGAAAAACTTTTTTTGCGGTTTGTTCTAATGCTTGAATTCTGATTGTACACATTAAGAAACACAAAAATTTCCATTTTTAACTTTTAAAATTTACTTTTTTCTGATCTGCAGTATTGGTTTCACAGAATTTTGCAATGCTCACGAAAAACAGGCCTGAGGAGAAAGTTAGTTAAAAGAATGTTAATGGTTTTCTTGGAAACAGAGCTGATAATTATAAATTTATGGGCTGTCGAATGTACTTCATATGCTACATTCTCACCTGGACCAATTTAAATATGGGTATCTACTCAGAGGAACAAGGAGAATGAATGCTTTTCACCAAGATGTAATGGAATTTGAACGATGCTACCATGATGGGAGATTACATTTGGGGTTTAACACATGAAAGCCCCTACAAACATAAGAAAACCACTAAAAATATACATTTTTGGACTATTTTTTTTGTTACATTACATTTATGTGCTATTTTTATCTCAATCCTTAAATAAAAAAGACTTTGATGTTTAAGAAAAAGTTTTCTAATCATAATTTGTAATGCGATTATAAAGAAATATAAAAACTAGTCAATTTTCTTGAAAATTCTAAAAATTGCTATAGTTTCTATAAAATCAAACTATGATCAGAAAAAAAACATTATTTCCTTTATTTGTGACGTAG
This sequence comes from Eumeta japonica, assembly GCA_005406025.1. Lineage (NCBI taxonomy): Eukaryota > Metazoa > Arthropoda > Insecta > Lepidoptera > Psychidae > Eumeta > Eumeta japonica. The sequence goes on from BGZK01000112.1 coordinate 619,820, forward strand.
GAGAAACCAAAATTTTACATGCAGAAACCAGACTCAAAAATAGTGTTGACCGGTGTAATATGTCAGAGGTCACAATAATAAAGTAACTTACACTCTAAAACTTTCACATGTCTTGCACACAATTAAATATTGTTCATTATATTGGTCGATCATTTATTCTATTCTTGCACTGTTTGAAACTATATTGCACTAAAACTATGTGTAAATGTTTTAATCTTAAAAACTATGCGCCTGTCCAATCGGTTGAAGAAAACAGAGTCATACTCTGATATTAGTATGTATCAAATCACTCCAAAGACAGATTGTATCTATGTTGAAAAAAATCAAGATCCTCACTAAACTAAGATAAATAGGTTAAGAATTGATACCCATGCTAGCACTATAAACATCTACGGCTATTATTCACTGAATAGTTCTTCAGGAGAAATTTTTATACAACAGAACATGATTTGACCTTTGGAAGAGCTGATTATAACACTATGGAGAGTTGAGGAAATTTCGATACATACTTTTATCATCAAAAGTTAATAACTACAAATGCAGTATATAATAATACAAATACCATTGACATTGCACAAAAAATATAGAATTAGGTCTAATGGTAGTAATAATAATGGCATAATGAAATAAATAACTATAAAAACTACATAGTATTCATAGAAAATCGGGAAATAAAAGAAGATACATATTATGGATCTTAAAAACTATCTCTAATCCAACACTTAAAAAGAGTGCTACAGAGATCATGATCACAATATTATTCCTACTATTTATGTAATGAAAAGAGTACATTATACTTGAAGTCTATTGATTGTAGATTGAAAAATGAATATGACCATATGTATTAAAAAGTGAAAAAACTTATGATATAATAAATAAATTTGATTGTGATTTTGTACACTTCTTTTTTATAAATAAAATTTATATGTAAAAATCTTATTTTAATGTGACTTGGAATACTTTTGTTCAATCTTAACCTTTCAAAGTTAATCAGTGTTACCTTTATTCAAGTCTGTTACTGTATATGTCACAAACATTTTTTTTACAATTTCTTGTTGTCTTGTCTGCAAATAAGGCCACAAAAACAAATAATGACATCCCAAGTTTTGCATCATAGAAAAACATTAAAATTTTGTATTACAAAGTTTAACACTTTTACAGAATTTATTTAAAAAGCAATGTGTTATGTAATTGGACTTCGTCAACAAGTATACAAATAAATAATGAAAGATTACATTCAATATTGCAGAGTTTTTTTGGGAGACTACCTTCTTAAACATTTTGTTATCATTGAATATATTGAATTGAATACATTGAATATATATTATTATTTTCAAATGGTTTATTAATCATCATCAAATAATTTCTTTTTGGCAAGGATTTGGATATTTATGTGCCTTGACTTTGTGAGCCAAATGTTGTCCACTAAAAACAAACTTACATTCAATACGGATTACCAATGCCGAGTGGCATGCATTAACTACATTCCGAATCCGATAAATGACTAACAGATATCAATACATACACCATATCCATAAATTTATAATAAACATATTCCAATTCCGAAAAAAAAAAGAGTTAAACCCATTTATATTGATAATATATGCCAGCATCTATTTTATCTGTATCAATTAAAACTGTTGATGGTTCACATGCCACTTCAATCTTTCTTTTCATGAGGTTCTGAAATAGAAAATAAAAAAATATTTAGATATATATAAGACTATATGTATACACAAAAGCCATGTTTACTAGTTTTATTATATGAAAAGATGCATTTCATTCTTTTTTCCGAATATAACAAGAATTTAATTATCAGTAAAACAGATTTTCTGATTATCATTCATCTCTGCATTCTGATGCATGTAGTATTTGTATTTTTCTCTTCGTTTACTGTATTAGTATCAGTTTTCCATGAAACAAATATTATTTGTCTGTGGCAAAACATTAAAATATAATAGAAATCTGGTTTTCCTAAGGATTTAAATTATATGTATCACTACTAGCAAGGATTATAAAAAAAAAAATGTACATTCTTCAATTTTATCTAAAAAGCTAATGAATGGATATTTAAATGCAGAAAAATCTGGGGGTAATGGTTGGACTTGTAGGCCAGACCCAAAATGTCCCACATTGTTTTGAGAATAATTCAAATTCAGAAACCACAAAAACATGTTATTGGTCACATTTTCAACCTTGAAATTACCAGCATTCTCTATCAGAATTATTAGAGGTATAAAAAAATTACATAACTATTATTTTCCAAATATTTTGTGTAACAGATCTATTAAACAACGCTATTGATATGATAGGGAATTGTGGTTTTTGATGAAGTTTTTTGAGCTTATTGAATATTAAAAACTTAAAAGATACTATAAAAACAATTCTTTAAAACTTTTAAACAACGATTGTGTTTTCATTATATTAATCAAATGCAATAAGTCTTGTTGAAATATAAGCAAGACTTGTAATGTTCAACAAAGCTTTTTTCACAAAAATATATGTTTTTTATATTAATGATCAATATTATAAAATCTAAAAAATTACTACAAAAAATACTTTTTTTAAAGGTTGCCATTCCCAATATCTCTCAAACAAATGAATCGCATTCCAGGAATAGTGCTAATTAGATTTTGGAATAGAATGGTTCTATTTATTAGATATTAGCTGAATCAAAAAATTTTCAATAAATAATTTGTTTTGAGTTTGTGAGTCAATCACATAGATTTTGAGTAATCTATGTAATTGACACAGATACATGTATGCATGAACATCTTCTGAAATTGGTCCAAAAAGATTTCGAAGAGCTTAAAATGTGGATATCTAATTGAAGACCCAATTTCCAAAACATTATTATTTTGATGCATTTAATTTTATAAAATGATCCAAATAATTCGCAATCCTTAAGTCTTTCATAAGTTTTTATTTAGAAATTAAATTAATATTAAATTCATTCATAATATGCAGTAAAGAAATTAACAATTTAAACTAACTTCAAAAAAAGGAAGAGGTACTCAACTTGGCTGTATTTTTTTTTGTTTGTTACCTCATTATTTTCGACTGAGTGAACCGATTTTGATGATTGTTTTTTTATTTGAAAGCTGATGCTTTCCGTGTGATCCCATTTCAATGTGGTCCAGTTCTGACAACGGCATTCATTACAAAACCATATAAGTCTTAAATTTGCAATAAGTCTGTACGCGACAAATAGACGAATAACAACCGATTACAATGATTCTTTTTTTATTGGAAAGGATGTATTTCAAGAGTAATTTGATGAAAGTTTGGTTAGGTTCTGATTATGGAATCCATGACACTGTAAGGAACTCTTCAATTCTTAGGAGCAAATTAACGATACTCGGCTGAATCTTTTATAGGCTATCCGGATATTTGAGTCACCTACTGTAACGTCGTCATGGTCTAATGATTGTCATAGTCGAATACGATGATCAATGGAACTCTTTAACGGATTACAGTAAGGGTGCGATCTATGAGCAGCACGTTTAGTAGCTCTACCCATATTCAGACAAATTAGTTAGTGGACTTCAGATTCACTAAAAAATCAAAAAACAAACAAAAATTTTAACAAGAAAAAAACTGACTTCAAAATAAAATCAATATGTAGGTACGAACTACGTGTTTACCACGCAAGAAGGTAGGTAGGTAGGTACCTATCCACTTCAAATTTAACTCAACACATATTTATGAATAACAAACAATATTTTCTAGAGTTCTCCTAAGTAAAATAATATGAAAAATATTAGACTACTTTAAGTCAATCAAATTATTACGATAATATAATTTATTAACAATTATTGTTATTTTTGGAGTCGGTGTCAGGCAAGGAAACGCTACAATATATCTAGCAATAGACAGTAGAAAAAGTAAGTTGATTATTAAGTTGTAGAAGAATATGCAATATTTTTTTACTTTTAGTGCATATAAATTTGTTTTAGAATATCTATTCTTTTGAAGTCATTTTTTTTGTAAAAATTTTGGTTTTAATAATTGCAAAAGACAGCCAATTCAATGTGTCTACCTTCCATAAAAAGAGTTAGTTCATCGCATACACACTATATTCTATAATATAGTGAGTTAAGCAGCACACTATATAATACACAGAGGTAAAACCCAGAAGTAGAACTTGCAGCATGGTAGAACAAAAGTGAAAATAGAAATATGGCAAAAATTGGAAATTGACGAAATATAACTACTACCAATAGTTGATAATATTGAGAACACTGAGAAATTTATTGCACATCCATGCAAACAAGGTCACAAGTGAAAATTTCTAATCATAATAGATTCAATTATTTAAATAATTTTGTTATGAAAAGGTAATGTTATTTGTTTTTGACAACTTAAATATGGTTGCCACTGTGATCACATTATTTACAATATATTCTAAGTGTTAATGTTGTCATTTTTTACAATATATAATAAGTGTTTTTGATAAGATTATACAAACTTAAACTTTGTGGAGATTAATTATTAATATAATAAAACTGTAGAACCAACATGTTAGTACATTGAAAATTACCAAGAATGGAGTGATGTAGAAAAAGCAACCAAATAGAAAGCACTGAATGACTTTCCTTGACATTTTCACAAAATTATTTTGCTTAGTTTAGACCAATATTTGGGATTTATTCAATCAAAATCAGATGACGATATAAATATATGTGTCAGAAATTTGCTGTGGCTAATTTGCCTGTTACATGAAAATGGGTGGATTTGATCAATGAGATATCACGCTATCAAGGTATACAGACATGAAGTAGGAGCTTCTACTATTGGTTTCCTCGAATGAGTGAAAGTTCTGGTGATCCACTTTACCTCCATCAGCCCATTCCTCCTCATCAGCTATTCTACTCCTTTCCAAAACGCAGGCAAAGCATTGGTGACTCCTTTGGGGTTGCAAGTATCCATGGGCGGCGGTAACCATCTACTCTTTTGTAGGTGGTTACCGCCTCGCGCTTGGTGGCTCGCATGTTTTTTACCTCTTAAAAATGCTATAAGAAACGAAATACATCATTCATGTATACCTGGTAGTTCTTCTTCTTCGGCGTCAAGTATATCAGCACAACAAACTGAATAACAAATTAGTGACAAGAAGCCTAGTGGTAGACCAAACACAAGTGCGGTTAGCACTGGATTGCCATGCCACATACTAGCGAGAGTTGTCCTTGCTTCGAAAAAACCACGATACATTCTGACTGGCCAGCTGTTACCTCCATATGTCTGTTACAATACAAAAATCTATTAGGCATTTTCACTCTTAAAATTAGATTTAATATTACTATGTATTTAGTAAAACTTATTTAAATATAAGAAAAAAACTGACAATTATTATTGCATACATGAATAGCACACTGACACGGAAAAAAAACTGAATTTTTTTTAAGCTGTTATTTTAAACTATGCAAGTATAGACAGTACAGCAATGCTGTAGTCAACTGGGCTATATCATGGAAATGGATCAGCTCGACCGATGAGACATCACATTCTCATAGAATAAAAACATGAAGTAACAACTACTGATGTGTCATCCGGTGAGTAAGAGTTCTGATAGCCCTCTTCCCCCTCCATCACCCCACTACCTCCCATCACTCCAGACCCCTTTCCATCATGTACTCCTACTCCTAAGAAACCAGCAACATATCCTCTGCGGTTGCGAGTGTCCATGGATTGCAGTGATCATGTAATGTTTGATAGCACCTTTGCCCCTCATACTCGTTTGCTCCCCAAAAATTCTATAAAAACATAGTAGGGTATGGAAATGAAAATGTAAAAGAAGTTACTAAAAAATATATTGACACTAAGGATCTGACTTGAAAAGAGAAATATTTATTTTTAATTAAAATGATTATGTCTGTGCCCATGCTTTGCCATCTATTTATTATTTGTTGTCAATGAAATGGATATTTTTTTATAAAGCTCGGTGAAAATTGACAATGACGTACTGGTGCCATTTGATTGTGTATTTGATCCAGGAAAACTGATACAGCCTCTGGAGTCATAAGCACAGGATCATCTTCAGGAATATGATGATGGCTAGTGGTAGAGTTTAACACTAATAAATGTGGAACTGACAATTCGGTCATTGCAATAGAGTTAGCTAATTCTGGAGAACCTATCCAACCAAACTGGAATCTCTGGTGTAATTCTTGTTTTCTGGATCTGTGGAATATATTTACATGCTTATTAATGATTGTCAAACGAATTAATATAATAAATAATTAATTATTCCAATATTTTACCTTATTATGCCTTCAACCATATCTTTAAAATCCTTCTCAGTTTGAGATATTTCATTAAGTTTATTTTCTGATACAACAACCAAAACTAAGTATTTTTCTGTGTCCATAAGTTGATTTATATTTGATCTGGTAATTTTGGGGAATGTTCCAAAACGTTCGGCATTTATCCACTTATCTAAGGTACTGTTGAGATGTTCTTTGTTACTTATTAAAGATTCATCAACTACAAGAAACAATTCTTGTTAATCATAAATAAAAACCAAAAATGACAATGTACGATTCACTGCAGATTAATTATCGGGGAAAATCATGAGATTTATATATAATGTTTTTTATTTATGACTCTCACTAATACAAATAATTATTCCTTCACGATTTTAAGCAGTATTCGGACTTTAGATATTTACCCTCAAACTATATTAAAATGCCTCATACTTTTGATAATGCAATTTGTAAAACATAGTATGGGGACATACCCAAATTACGTGACCCATATTTTACAATTTTTGACCCCCCCCCTTCGGTGACCAAGCGTAGTATTTGCTAAAACACTTCCCCCCTACTTTTCACGTAGTAATTCAAAGTTTTCTTCTAACAGAATGTTAATATAATCAAGGAGAAAAAACTTATTTTAAAATATATAGTAACTTACGTTATACTAAAAATTATAGAATACTATATAAGCGCCCCACTTCTAAATAAGTACATAAGCTATCAGTTTTGAATCAGCTGGCGTCCGGCACATTTGCGTTGCAATCTGTTAGTTTAATTTGAATATATTTCCGAAAAAGCGCGAGAATTCTCAGACTACGTGATGAAGCATTGAGCCGCCGCCGCCGCCCCCGCCCCCCCCGGCGTGACCAAGCGTGGTATTTTGAAGACCCCCCCCCCCGTGAATCGGTCACGTAATATGAGTATGTTCCTATACATGTTGAATAATATGTATGTGATTTATAAACAATGTTTTATATGTATAAATCTCAATAATATAATTAACCTTTTAGTTTCATAGAAGAATGTTTCTTTTATACACCTAAAGCTGGTATCTTTAATGTAATTTTAAATTTTATGTTGCTATTTGTGTAAACATTTTTGCAGTTGTGACTTTTTTGCAATCGTGTTGCAGTTACATATTTGTAGAATAATGACATTATATAAAACAATACAATAATGATGTATTTTAAGTGCAATTATTACCTACGAAATAAATATTTATCATTTTAATTTCTATTTCATGTTTTCGATACCAAATTTATAACATGTACAATTTGCTAAGAGTTTTTTTAAATAGTTTTGTAAGCATAATTGTAAGTATTTGGGCTATTAGGTAATGACTAACTGGTTAAAAAAAAGTTATTTTACCAATGTACAAAAAGCACATAATTATAACCATATTACACATATATTTCATTAACTTTATTTTGATTTAAAATTATGACCAAAACGTAATTTTTTTTTTATTTTTATATATTCCATATAGCTTTTAAATATTTTTAGATGCATTTCAAACAATTTTGATATTTTTAATTTATATTTATTCTTTGTGAATTTTAGGGAATTTTAGGTAATTTTAGGATTGGAAGAGAATTTTGGAATAGAAAGTTATTAATTACTATAGCTAAGATATTTTGAGTTAAAATAAGCATTGTTATTTATAAAATATAATATTAAATCGAAATAAGTATAATTAAATAAACTTACCATCAAATATATATGAACTATTATCCTTATAAACAAAAATGACATTATCACGCTGAGTACTTATGTCTCTCTTTACCACTTCATGTGACATCACATAAAACCAACTGTGAGGTTGGTATTTTTCTGCATGATTAGAATATATCTCCTGTTAAAATAAGTAAAGCAATTAAATAATTAACACAAATGCAGAACCACCCAACACAATCATTTTATTTTTACCCATAATGGTCCAGTTTCTTTCCCAATATATCCAAAGAATATAGGATGAGTTTCCTTCAGATAGTTAATACTATTCCCATGAGTTACTCTTTGCACAGCAGGTTGGGACATTCTTAAAGCATAATTTACTAACTCATCCTTTGTTCTTTCACCAATAAATTCATGTTGGAAAGATCCTTTTAAGCTAAATCAAAAAATACAAAAAGATAAATATTTTCTATTTTAATATTAAATAAATAATAAAACTAATATTATTGTAAACACCAAAACCCTATAAGCACTAAATGCTTACAATATAATTGTGGGATACGCTCGAACTTTGAAATGTGTTGCAACAGCAGGAAATCTTGTACAGTCAACTTTAGCTATTTTGATTGGTGTGTTATATAAAGATTGAGCTACATGAGCCCAAATTGGCTCTAAACGTCGACAATGCGCACACCAAGGTGCATAAAATTTAACCAACCACTGTCCTTCGTGACTAATATCAATAAATTTGTCACTTAATTCCAAAACCCTCGATGAGGCAGCACTGCTGAAAACTATAAGAAAAAATTAGTGAAACAGAATTTTCAGAACAGCAGATTTCTTTATAGAGGATTTTTAAATGAGAGCTCCTCTTTAAATATTCCTGTTCCTGATTTAGCATGTTTTTAATTTTTTTTATTTTTTAAAGCAACTAGGCTTGTTTTAAAAATATTTCTGAATGTTTCATAAAGAAATTAACTTGAATTAGTCTGCTTGTACTTCATAGACAGACAAAGGTGGAGCATGTTAGTGGGGGAGTTGGCGAGCCAACGAACGAAGCAAACCGTTTCATCCACCAAGTTGCTCTGATCGAGTTTAATGATTTCATGTTTAAATATACAAATTCGATTTAAGACGAATTTACGAATTCTGTATTTCATATCTATAAATAGAATCAATCTTAAATTACTTGTTGTGTACTCAAAAATACCAATTAGTTATTACATAGTATGTAAAAATGTTATCTATTCTAATGCCAAGCCGAAAAAATTGAATTCCATATTAACATTATAGAAAGTAAAGCAAAGATTGAAAATATACGAACCATATAACAACCAAATTAAAGAAATCAAACGCATTTTCGACTTTACCAAATTGAATAAATAAATTCTGAATATTTAGAGCTTCCATAAACGAATTCTTTCAGAGATATCAAATTATAATCTTTCTTGATGTGTAGTTGTTTGCAATTATAATGTAACTGTTATATATATACATGTATATTTAATGATGACTCTTTAAATTAAATTAACCACTTTACATCACGACAACAAAAATCAAATAATCCCACACAATCAACAAACATACAAGCTCAACAAACACTACCAAACATTCGGTGACAATCAATAGGGACAAACTGTCAATGCACTCAATCATATTTGACATTTTTTTCAAAGACCCGAACTCTATGCACTTTATACATATATCAAGGAAACGCAAAGAGTCTTTGAAATTAAAAACATCTTGAAACTATGTTGTCAAATTTTATCGTCGATACTTATAGACTAAACCTAAAATTTTGATGCGTAATTTAATATTGAATTAGTACAAAATATATGAAAGTAACGTTGCATAATCAGCGTATTAACTACTTACAACATAAATTGAATTAACTAGGTATGGGCAAACCTTTGACATGTTGTGGGCCAAACTTTAGTGTGCAAATATATTCGCGGATGGCGTCCAAAAAGTAGTATATTTTAAAGAAGTGTCTTAAACCAGTGTTCATAATTTTAGCGATAGATATAAGACATTAAATTTTTAAAATGTCTTGCAGGCCGGATCAAATCTTACAGCGGGCCGGATGCGGCCCGCGGGCCGATGGTTGCCCACATATGAGTTTAGCAGAGAGACAAGGGATTTTGTGATATTCAAATTTAAACAATTTAAGTAAATAGACTCGATAGGTCAAGTTGTCAAATAAAAATTTTTCGTAAATTATGAACTACAGCAGTAGGTGTCAGTTAAACTAAGTATCGAACTATTATTGTTTTGAACGAATTGTTTGGCGTAAACAAATCAAAAATTCGTTTTATTGACATCGTTTAAAGACTTAAAATATATTTTAAAATTTGTTTTATTTCTGAAACGCAACGAAAAGTTTTCCTGTACAATTTCGTAATTATTCATATTTTATGTAATAATTATATTTTATTATATCAATAATATATAAATTAATAACATAATTTCGCATTTTTTTCTCAATAATAAACATATCACGAAAATTAGACATTATTAATAGACAAAATTCTTTTCGGCGATTATATATAGATCTTGCCAAATCTATATCGACCGTTGGTATCTTTTTAGATTCACCAACTTCCAATAGTTTTATATAACCTCTGATTTCGGGTAATTATTGGATCTATTTAATACATATGTGGGTAACCACCAGCTCACTGTAAGATTTAATCCGTTTCGCAAGACATTTTGAAAAGTTTCATGTCCAATATCTATCGCTAAAAATTACGAACACTATTTTAACATGCACTACTTTTTGAACGCGGCCCGCGAGTGGCCCACTTTCAATTCCAATAATGCTCATCGTTCCATTTTGTTCAAAGCCAGGCAAATGCTAGTATCAAAATAAAATACAGGTTATATTAGTTTATGATAGTGTAGTTTTCTACTTTTGAAATAATTTTCATACTTTATACAACCTCATTAACACTTTCTGTGGATAACTTTTTCCTTAACGTTCGATTTAAATGAAATAAAATAAAGTCTAAATTCTACTCCAAATCAAGCTCTATCTAGCCGTCAAAATCGCATTAAAACCCGTTCAGTAATTTTAAAGACTTACGCGAACAAACAAACAAATAAATAGACAAAAAAAATCGTAGTTTTCTCTTATATTATCTTTCTCTTATTATCCTTTCTCCATTTTTCATTCGTAGCTTTATTGTGTAGATACATCTGATACTACTGTTTCATTAAATATATAGATTAAAACCGATTTCTATTTACGAACTAGATTAATAAGACTATTTTGTCAGAGCAGAGTTTTGTCTTAATCATCATGTAAACGCAGTAACATCATAATAAGGTATTGTCAACGGTTTATATAAATCAGAACCAAATTTTAATATACCCCGAGACAATGCACTCCGCGCGACTGTATGAAGAATAAAACTACGTACACTTTTTACTTTCTACAGATTACCTTAAAAATTTGTGATTGTGAATGTTTCATAGCCATTAAAATAGTTGTAAGATTTGAAACTAAAAACGAAGGGCGCATTATTTGTTTTATTTCATCATATGTGAAAGGATAAATAGATTTTTTCATTGATAGCTGCTTTCACTTTTATTTTATAACTGTTGCATGCGCCCCACATTTTTAATTTAAAATCTTACAACTATTTTAATGGCTATTAAAAATTCACAATCACAATTTTTTAAAGTAATCTGTAAGAAGTTAAAAATGTACGTATAGTTTCATTCTTCATAATGCGTAGAGAAATTATTTCATTAATTATATTCTTCTTTTTAGTATTATGAGGGTGACATGTTGCAATTTACTGTAAATACTTCCATGAGATAATAACAAAAACATGCGACATATTCCAGATTTATTTGATTTCCTTTTTATTTGACCATATTGGAAGTATGAAAAAAATGAATACAAGGTAATATGCTATATTTATTAACCAAGAACATATCACAGCATATAATTATTTGTTGAATATTGGTAAGTGTTGCCATTGTAGCCGTTGTAATGGTACTTGGAAAACATAAAAAAATAATTAAGACTATTTTTTCTGTTTTCTTCACATTTTCTTATATTGTCATCCAATTCTAAGTTATGCACATAATTTCTAATCTCTAGCTCATCGGGAAGTTAGATTAAAACGTATTTCGAAATTCCATCCGGATAGACATCCAACAGTAGCCAGTTAATAAAAACGTGGTAAAATATACTCTTTTTAAATATTCAGTCCATTAGATTAAAAAGGGGAACCCTCATAGGGTCAATTGTGGGTCTGTCTATCCGTCTGTCACAGCCAGTGAAGTCAAACTACGGGATCTATTAAGTCACAAATTTGATACACATATATGAATTTCTATGACTTAAATACGGATGTGTAACGTAAACCTCTATAAATGAAAATCAATGTAAGTATGTTCGTTATCTATGAGAGCCTAATCCATTGATCCGATAGCAATGAAACTTTGATGATATGTTGTACGCACACTAGGAAAGTTTTTTTTTTGTTTCGAGACAAAGTGGCGAAAACGGACCCGTAGTTTCGTCATTTCCGTCCATCTATCCATCCGTAAGTCCAGGCATTTGACTCGAAATGTACAACATATATAATAATGAAATTCGGAGTATAGGTATCTTGTATAAACCGCTACCTAGTTTGGTAGTTAAATAACAAAAATAAATATTTCTAGAGAGAGGGCACTCCATTCATGTAACAGAAGCTGAAAAAAGTTTTATTATCAAACATCAATGTGTAGTATATATTTCGTTCGAGCATACAGTTCTTATAAAAACGCTTTATTGTTTCTAAGCGTTTTTTTAAAATTAAGTGAATATTTTCGGATATAATCATTTGTGTGTGCAGAATTTGTGCCGGGGAGGCACAAATTGTTAATCTAAGCAAGCACAAACTGCTTGAAAATTTTTTTTCAAAGACTTCAATGTTGGCGTTTTTAAAAACACTTTAACATTTGTAAGCAATTTTTTGGCTAGTTAAATGTTTTTGGAAATAACCTATCCGAAATTCACATAAATTGTCCCCTCTCCTCCATTTTTTAAACAGTAGATCAAAAAATTAAAAAAAAATTACCAAGATAACGCTCTATAAATAATTTCAGTGAAAATTATTTTGAAGGTAATTGGATATACTGTTTTTAAGTTATTTCCGAAAAACTGCACATTTCAACGAAAGGACGTAAGGGCCGTGAAGATATACTCTTTTGTTGACGAACTTTAATTTACAGTAGTTTGAGTAATAGTCAATATACCTACTTGTTTCTCTAATTATAGGCGACTAAAGTGATTATACCTATTCTGTGCGGAAAACATGGAAAAAAGGATAAAAACACTGTTTTTTTATCTATTTTAAAATAGATAAAAAAAAATTATTTATTTTATAGTTCAATTTTTTGTAATAACCCTAGTGACCATGGTCCGATATGCTCTTGGCCGGTTTTTTTTTTAATTAGTTTTTGTCCAGTTTATTTACTGAAAATGGCTCCTCCAGGAGTAGCTGTTCAATGGAACAATCAGAGTGTAAAAAGGGATAAATCTGACCTTATATTCCTACTACAAAAATACTTCCCCACCGTTGCTGCCGTATCTGAGACACGGTTGAGGCCGGATAATCACTTCAGAATGCTTGGTTTCGTCTGCCTTAGAGATGACAGATCTGATGGATACGGTGGTGCCACTGTGCTCATCTGAAATTATACTCCCTTTTTCCCGGTTGGTATCCCTGCCCATGGCGATGGCTTTCAAGCAGTTGCCGTGAAAGTTGAGGGTACTACCTTCCTGTCCCTATACATCACCTCACCTTTCCCTCTAATTTTAAATGAGTTAGAAGCTATCCTCTCCACCCTTGTGAGACCTTATATTGTGCTCGGTAACTTCAACTGCCATTATACCTTTTGGGGTTGTGATAGCGTCGATTCCGCTGGCAGAACTTTGGTCAACATAATCGATAAACTCGATCTTTTCATCCTGAACAGTGGCACCCCAACACGTCGAACGACACTGCATTCGAGCCCCAGTGCATTGGACTTATCTTTCTGCTCTCCTGATCTAGCCCCGCCCTGTCCTGGAGAGTTCTACGGGATTTTTATGGTAGTGACTATTTCCCGATCATTATCAAACTTCCTTTTTCTCGCCCTTCTTCTAAAAAAATGATTTTCCTATTAAAATACAAATTAAAGGGTGCTGATTGAAATGGTTACAGGGATCAACTCGACCATAAATTTGCTTAACTACTTAAACTCTCTGCTTCAGACCCCACTTCCTGTGCCGACGCTCTGTCCCAAGTCATGCTATCGTTGGCCGACGACATGTTTCCACTAAAGAAACACTCCGTAGAGGGCATTCTGTCCCCAACGTGGTGGGACCAAGAATATACAAGTTCTGTGCAGGAGAGACGAGGAGTTGAAATTCTATACTGTTGAAACATGTCCTAGGAATATTTTACCGACCTTTCTAATATACGTGCCCAGTCCAGGCGGCTTCTTCGTAGGAAGAAGTTAGAAGGATGGCGCAGCTTCTGTAAGTCTATTTCCCCTGATGTCTCTTTCCACACAGTATGGAAACAAATTCGTAAATGTCGCGGTTCTTTTCACGAGGCAGTTTCCCAGAGCCTGAACACTTCAGAATAAATAGCCCGGTTCATGAATAATCTTGCCCCCTCATTTGTTTCCAATCTAAATGAAAAACTCTATTCTTACTCTTTCTCTCTCACAAGCAGCCTAGATGCACCCTTTTCAGTATATGAGTTGAATTTAGTTCTCTCATTACTGTAAGATTCAGCCTCTGGCATTGATAGCATCCCTTACTCTTTCCTAATCAACGCTTCTGAACAAGTGCTTTCTTACTACCTGGATATAGGTAATTCGCTTGTGATTACATATAACGTTCCTATCACCTGGAAAACACAGATTATAATCCCAATATTTAAAAGCAAAGGGAATCCAGACGACCCTGCTGCATATCGCCCGATTGCTCTGTCCTCTGTTTTGGCAAAGATTGCTGAATACTTGGTTAAGAACCGATTGGAGTGGATCACCGAGAGCCGCGGCCTCTTGTCCAATGCTCAATATGGATTCAGAAAGCGTAGAAGCACTACGGACAGCCTCTGCATATTTACCTCAGATATTCGCGTATCCTTCTTCCAAGGAAAGTTTGTTACAGCAGCTTTTCTTGATGTCTCCTCCGCAAATGATAATGTACAGCTTCCAATCCTTAGGAACAAGTTTCATAAGCTGAAGATGCCAGTGAGGCTGAGTAACTTTATCTTTTATGTTCTTTCTGAAAGAAGAATTCTTTTTCGTATCGGTGGTAAGATTAAAAGCTCACGACTGGTGTAGAGGGGCCTTCCTCAAGGGTCCGTACTGAGTCCGCTTTTATGAGCCCGATACAATCTGTATATTTCCGACTTAGAGTTGTCAATATCCCCATGTAAAATTCTTCAATATGCTGATGACCTACTTCTATACTTTTCTGACACTTCCGTCTTCAATTCTGCCTCGATTCTATCTGAGTCCTTGCTCGCTTTGCAGCTGCATCTCCACTCTCTTGGATTAGAGTTCTCCGCCTCTAAAAATAACCTGGTGTTTTCTCAAGGAAGAGAACGATGCCGTATGTGCCTGTTATCTTTGGGGATGTCAGGATTCCCTGTAAAAGTCTACTAAGTTTTTTGATTTATTTCTTGACTCCAAATCATCGGATACCGATCACTGTTACCACGTCGTCACAAAAGTTGAAAGAAATATCAGCATCCTAAGATGCCTATCTGGTATATGGTGGGGTGCCCATCCCTATTTCCTTAAACTTCTGTACAATGCAATTGTTTGTAGCCAACTGGACTATGGAGCATTCTTGTTAGAGCCAATGAAGTCTATTTCTTTGGTGAGATTGAACCTGGTCCAGACCAGAGCATTCCAGATTGAATGCATAGATCCTCCTTTTCCTCTTCGTGGATAGTTTTTATCTGACTGTTTCCTATCTAAATCATTGCGGTTTTCAAACCACCCTTTAATTAATTTGTTATCCACACTGTCTACATTCTTTAAACCCGAACAACATGGTAGTTCAGGAAAAACTCCGTACCTTGTTCTTAGCTTCCAGAGACTCCAAGCCATAGAGGCTAACTTCTATTCCATTAATACATTACCCCTTTTTAACTATTCGTTCAAAATTATAACCTCGCAACCTACAATTATTTTGGACTTCGGTATTTCAAAAGACGATCCCAGTTCTGATCTTCACTTCCACTCCATAATAGAGAACGGTTGGTTGGAGTGGCACACAATCTTCACTGATGTTTCTTAGCTCTCTGAAGCTGAATTCGTCGGAGTTGATACATTCCACTCCCAATACAATATAGTTCAGAAAGTCAGATGCCCCCTCGAAAGCTAGGGGTTTACAGGCGAATATCGTGCCATTTAAAAGCTGTTAAGTACACCCTTCTATTAAAATTACGCCGCATGCTCATACTATCTGATTCCCTTAGTTCCCTCGAATCCCTCCAATCAAATCCTTTCAAGTCTAAAACTCAGAATCCCTTAATAATGGAAATAAGAAAATAAATCGACCAATGCCATGAAAGAGGTTTACAGATTGCATTGGCCTGAGTTTCCAGCCATTCGGGTATCGCAGGAAACGAAAACGTAGACCTGGTAGCAAAGGACGCAACCTTCTGTGGGGATAAAATACCCTATATTAATTACTCCTATGAATTTGACTGCCCTGTTTAAAAATGGCTGCTTTCTTCGTGGACTGATCACTGGTCGATTTTCAAAAAAAATTAAAAGGATCCATTATTCTCAGATTCAACCCTCCATCCCTCTTAAGCCCTGGTTTTTTAAACTTAAATTTAGCAAACGAACTACATCAACCATTTGCAAGATGAGACTTGGACACTGCTCCATTCCAATGCACAAACTTCGCATCAGAGACTCATCGGTATGCGAATGCGGTCTGGATGACGGGGACTTACGAGTAAACCACATCTTTCTTTCCTGTCCTTTGTATGATCGCCACCATCTTCTAAACTATCTCCTAGACTCTGGTATCCCTTTCCCAACTAGGATTCCTACTCTTCTATCCTATGCCTCTAAATCAATCCTATCGTCCCTTATCTCATTCATTAGCCATAATAACTTAAAATTGTAAATAGAATCAATATATAATATTTACTCTACGTATGTGTATTATTTACTTTATATATTGTCTGTGTTTATAGGTTTATACACGGCTTTTCTATCCTTACTCCCTTTTTTCTTCTCTTTTTTTTCTTTTACCCCTATTTTTATTTACTTTTCGTCCTTGTGTACCTTTTTATGTTTTAATAACTCTGAACGCTTAGTTTATTTTTTTTACTTCGTGACGAGGAATTACTTTTATTTTATATGTACGTGAAGCTGGCACAAATATAGAATCTCCTATACGATGACCATAATTAAATGAGTGAAGTGAAGTGAACAGATGCGCTATCAACCTCCTCGTCCGACGCACAGAAATTCAGTGAGTACGTCAAAGGTGACAGAAGCCCCTCCACTAATAAACACGGACAATCACCAACAGACATGCTTTTCAGTTGTCATAGAATGACCATCTCCAAATAGTTGTATAAATTGTCAAAAGCAAGCGTCTAATAACACCGTTTTGTAAATATTAATATGATCATTAAGTATATTAACCATATTTTTATGTTTTAAAATTTATACTCGCTAAATACTTAGTTTGAAGTTCTTTTTATATAGAACAGATCCTGTTATTTACAATACTTTTTTGTTTTTTATAAATGATTCCATCAATGCATTTTTTATCATATCTATTTGTTAATGCATAATATAAATAGGGCGTAATTTCGATTGTTGACAGCCTTAATAAAAAACCGATGACTCATAGATTTGTATGTTGTAAATTTATGTTGCCATCATTCACAATAAGAAAAGGCTAATGTAACGTTTGTGCAAGTTGGTTTTCTATATATTTTGAATTGGTGATTAATTCTTATTATTGTCAGATCCAAAAAGTTTATTGAATTCTTTCTTTTTTCTTCTAGTTAAAATTGAATTATTTGATGTATGTTATTAATGTAATTTTGAAATAATTCTAGTTCTAGTGCAGGAGTTGAATATCCTGTAAATTTCAGACGATGCTGCTTCATTCGTTCAAGTTACTACGTCATAATGTCATCGAAGTGATAGAATATCGAATTGCAATTCGATAACACCTCTGGAAGATGTTTATATACATTCATCAACTAGAAAAAGGCTGGTAATCTTCAGCCAATTTAACAGGTTTTTTAGGATCAAGTCATATTTCAAACAAAAATGATTAAATTGATTCAGCCGCTTAGAAGCTTCGATGCCTCAGGCAAACACAAACCCACACATGCACAAGTCAAACTTATAACACCCCTTTATTTGCGTCGGTAATTAACAAGAGATCTAAATATACTAGAGTATTTATACTAGTGACTTCCGTCTGCGGCTCTACCTTTTTTGGATCGAGCATGAAATTCTTCATCTTGTATAGTGACCGATCACGCTATCAATCATGATCACGGTGGTTATGCCATTCTTAATTCTGATCCCGATTCTTTTCTCAATGCCAATTTGTCGCAGTCTCCATTCCGATTGCGATCCCGCTTTTATTTTCAAATCCGGTTTTGATCTAAGCACATTTCAATTCTGGTCCCGCTTTCGATCCCGGCCCCACTCTCAATTTTGGTTTCGACACTGCTCCTAATTCCGATTTCGGTCACACCCTTGATTCTAATTTTAGTCCCACACTCGATTTTGACCTTGTTCTGCTTGTCGTTCCATTTGCGATTTTGGTAGAAGAATCGAAATCGTGACTAGACAAGGTTCCAACTTGGATGAAACTGAAACCAATACTAATATAAAAATAAAATTTAATCAATTTTATTCAAAGATTATGTAGCTTTTTATGAATAAAATAACCTTTAGTATTTGCGTATATAAAATCTATTTTATTCATGGAGCTTCTTATTGGTGAAGGAATTTTTAGAATCAGTTCAGAAGTCGGTTCAATAGTATAAATATGTAGACGAAGTTGGGTACAAATGCTAGTAGTTTTTACAAACCTTCCCGTTCGTGCTCTCATCATATCGCCACTTTACAATGATGAGATGAATGGCTTAGGCCCACAAAGAAAACGAAAAAAAATGCATTGCCTATTATTGAAGATAGTCTATTACCATGTAAAATTTAATTTCAATCCATTCAGTGTTTTCGGAGATTAGCTCGGACAAACTAATAAGCAGATATTTTATAGACAGACAAGAGTAACAAATTAGAAATGTTAAGTATAGATTAGACGCGTATTAGAATAAAAATATTCGCGCCAAAAGTTTACAAAAATATATACAATCTTTTATTTATCTATATATATTAGTATATATAGATAAATAAAAACTAGTTATCCTATTTCTTATTCCAGAAAGTAATCTACTTCTGTTCAAATTTTCATTAGGCACTGTTCAGCCATTTCGAAAATTAGCCTGAACAAATAAACCCATAGACCCTTTATCGAAATCATATATAGCCAGTTACATTTTCTTACCGTATGCCAATTTTCATCAAGATCGGAGAGACAGCATACAACAGATGGACATTAATTTTATAAATAGTATAATTGGGGTCAGTGAGTTCTAAAAGTAATATTTATCATAAAATAAGACGAAAAAAATGCACGTAGACACAAACAGATACTACAGATTTATACAGCAGTACTATCTTTTCGCTCGCGACTTCGTCTGTGTCGAGAAAAAATGTATTTCGATCGATATTGCTGTTAATTCAAATTTTGGATCGACTTCTTATTTTGATTATGACATTGATCCTGATTACGATTATGGTTGCGCTATTGATTAAGTCCCGGTTCCATACTCCAGTTTGACCTTGGTTACATTTCAATTTTAATCTCAATTTCGTCTCTCGATTCTGTTTCCCGCCTTGTTTTCAATTTATCTTCGGCCACGGGTCATTTGGACAAATGGTAGTGTCAAAATAAAATTAAGATATATTACTCTGGAGTAACACGTACCTTTCTATGAATGAAAGAATTTTTAAAACCGGTGTAGAACTTTCTTTTAATTGTACAAATACGCGAATAAATTCAGAAGCAAATGCTCGTATAGGTCAATAAAAACATGGGCGTGTATGAATACAACGTTGTTTCAGATTTTCAAAACGATCGGTAAAGAACTTTAGGAGATTTGCAATATTAAACAAACATTAAATTTTTATATACTAGATGTAGATGTGTCCGGAACGAAGCTTTTTTCCACTCATATCAAAGCTACAGATAAAAGTGAATTAAACAAAACGAATATGAAAATGACATTTTATTACCTAACGAACTATTATTAATATGGTCATTTGTTTTTATACCTACCATTAGAGTTTTTGGTAATACGAACAAAATAAATTACTCACTTCCATTTTAGTAACTGTCTTTCAGCTAAAGCTAATACCGGATTTAGCAGTAAAAGATTATAAAAATAATGGTTTCCAAATTCAAGGCATTTGCAATTTTTACATTAGTATCTTTTAGGTGAAGTGCGACGGAACCAGCACTTAATTTTCATATGCGATCTTATCAACTTATCATTTCTATTTATGTAGGTATATATATTTTTCTTTTATTTTAAGAGTATTCAAAAAGTATAAATTTAATAAAACACGTCGCGGGGTATAAAACATTAAATTAACGGATTATTATTTTACTATGGAACACAAACTCACTACACACGTGGTCAGTTACGTTTTGGCCGTATAACGGGATTGATTTGAATGAGTAGGAAATGAAAGTGTAAACTATCGCATAACTTTCACTTGTGAAAAACGTCACTAAACGTCGCGGTCCATGACGCTGAAGATTATAAGCGCTTTATCTTCATTGCAAATTCGGGCATATTCTAGTCTTCAAAGCGAGGTCATACGGCCGTACCGTTATATAGCGGTACGTAAGCAGTGTGTACGAGGAGTTCGTATTGGCGGCGTAGCGGCAGGATTACGAGTTCATTCTGTCACTCGGTCATTACGGTGTTTCTCAGACACGCGTCCTACTTTTTATATAGTGAAAGAAAAAGTGATAATGCCAGAAAGCAAACAATTTCAGCGGCTCCCAAAAACTGTAGTGCCGAAACATTACAATTTGGAGTTGATACCAAATCTTGAAACGTTTACATTTAAAGGAAAGACTGCAGTGAAAGTATCGGTGAGAAAGTTAAACCATTTTATTGACGCTCATTGTCTTTTTAATGTAGTGAACATCTAAAATTATTTGTATCTAATTAATTTATAGATTGCATCCGCGACCAAAGAAATAGTTATTAATAGTTTGGACCTGGAGTTGATGAATGTAGAACTTCAATATGTCGGCAATTCCGAGATAAGAAAGCCTCGTGAAGTAGTGCTCAGTGTGCCAGATGAGACAGCAACCATCATCTTTGATGAGTCACTTCCTGAAGGCGATGCAATATTACATTGTAATTTTACTGGTGAGATCAATGATAAGATGAAGGGCCTGTATCGCAGCAAATACTTGGGGCCCGATGGAGAAGAACGGTATGCAGCTGTCACACAATTCGAGGCTACAGACGCACGACGATGCTTTCCTTGTTGGGACGAACCTGCCATTAAAGCAACATTTGACATTTCTTTAGTGGTACCTGCTGATCGTGTAGCTCTTTCGAATATGCCAGTCCGCAAAGAACATGTTGAGGGGGATAAAAAATTTATGAAGTTCGATACAACACCAATAATGTCAACATACTTAGTTGCTGTAGTTGTAGGAGAATATGATTATGTTGAAAAACATTCACGGGATGGAGTTCTTGTTAGAGTATACACTCCCATTGGTAAGAGCAAACAAGGATTGTTTGCTCTCGAAGTAGCTGCTCGGGTATTGCCTTATTACAAAGAATATTTCAATATAGCATATCCATTGCCTAAAATTGATTTAATAGCAATAGCAGATTTCTCTGCTGGAGCAATGGAAAATTGGGGACTGGTGACATATCGTGAAACATGTCTTTTAGTGGATGAGGAACACACATCTGCTGTTCGTCGTCAGTGGATAGCACTTGTAGTAGGACATGAGTTAGCCCATCAGTGGTTTGGTAATTTAGTAACTATGGAATGGTGGACCCATCTCTGGTTAAATGAAGGATATGCTTCTTTTGTTGAATTTTTGTGTGTCAATCATCTGTTTCCAGAATATGACATTTGGACACAATTTGTTACTGAAACTTATATCAGGTGAGTTTATGTTTTTATTAAACTGATATCATAGAAACCTACTACGAATTAATTGTAATTTGAGTTAAAATTAGATTTACTCAACTATTTCATAAAAAAAATAAGTTTTATTCTCTTGGATATAATTATAATCTTGATTACTGCACAATATTCCAATAATATTAATCAAAAAAGTTAAATTGTGTGTTGTGTTTTTAATATCTATTAAAATATAAAAAAATATATATTGTTTAACCAAAAACATTAATGATTTTGAGAGTTATTTTTATATATCCTTTGTGAGTTACAATGTATTTATGCAACTCATGCAAGTATCAACAAATAAATTTGGCTTTTGGCCAATTTTTAATCTTCTTAGATGACTTATTTTTATTTTAGGGCCTTGGAACTAGATTGTTTAAAAAATTCTCATCCTATCGAAGTGCCTGTTGGACATCCTTCTGAAATTGATGAAATTTTCGATGATATTTCATATAATAAAGGTGCTTCGGTGATACGTATGTTGCATCGATATATTGGTGATGATGATTTCCGTAAAGGGATGAACATTTATCTCACAAGACATCAGGTATGTATATATTCACATATTCTAAGGATAAAAATAAATAAAGTAATATTAAATTGAACATACTTTATTTAATATAATGATATCTTCATGGTTATCTTATCATTGACCAAATGTTAATGTTTTATGTACCTTTGCTTGGATACACATTTAAAATAGTTCATTTGAATATGTTGTTAAACCCACTTATGATTATCAGATAAATTTTCCTTAACAGCTGATAATTTAAATACAGAGAATTCTGTGTATAGTTTTATAAAAGGAATGTATAATATCATCTTTAATGCCCACTAATAAGACATGATAATTAAATGAATAGAATGTATAATATTATATCTTTTATTTCAGACATCATTGTTAATGTATACAATTAATGGTGATACCATGTAATTTTCTGCATAGTTTAAATAAGCTTTGTTTCAATTCCTAAAACTATAACAATAATTATTTTGTATTTGGTTTTACTCTTATATATGTGGCGTGTCTTTCAAATATAGGTGTAGTACAGTATGCAAGGGCGTGGTTTGAAAGCAAATGTAGTGATTAGAGTAGAAAAAGGTATATTGCTGTGGTTTGGCCATTTAGAAACGATGAATAAAAGTGAACTCAGAAAACAAGTCTATAGAGAGAATGTGTGGGATGGTAAGGTTGGTAAGTGTTGCCCCCTAGAAAATGTTATGCAGATCAGATTGGTGGCATATCAAAAAAGGGCTAAATTTTAAGTAACTGAAACCGATGAGCTTGTATGTAAAGAATGATGGATATCAAAAGTGAGAGAGATACGTATCAATTGCCTCGGCTATGTAAAAATTGGAACCATGACTGGTAGCAATAGCAAAATTGATAGTGATACAGGAAACAATTGAAAGCCAAGACCAAAACTGAGAGTGAGACCAGCATTAGAATCAAGAGCATGACCAGGGTCAAAATCAGGCACAGTACTGTGATCAGAACTAAAAGCAAGAACAAGATTGACAGTGAAATGTATTGTAATGTAAAATTGTAATGTAAAAGATGAAGGAATACATTCTATATATAGCCATAAATACGAAGTCGCAGGTGGAAAACTCATTTCGTATATCTTTGAAAATTGATTAAATGTTTATTTAATTGTATTAATATTTAATTATTATACTTTAAATAAATTCATCGTTGAATGAATAAAAGTCTTAACTTCTATTCAATTTTTGCAGTGGAAAATATTAACTAACAATAATTAACTCGTCCTGCTCCCTTTAAAGCCATGTGGTTGTTTTCCGTGTCTTACATGGGCAATACTCTAAATACTCTTAGCATTATGCATATTTCAACAGTAAATAATTTTTTTTTTCAACCTAAAAGTAAACATTATAACAACATGCATGAGCTTATATGCCCATTAGAGCCAATATTCTTGAAGAAAAGTAGTTTGACATATTAATCTCCATATATATTTAAAAAATAAACAATGATATGGTATATATTTATTTATTATAATATACTTTTGGCACTCATTAAGTAATTATTATTTTTTTATTTTATGCCAATTTCAATTGATTTTATTTCAGTACTGTGGTGATTTTATTATAAATATTTTTAAATTTTCACTATCAACATGTGAAACACCCATGAATTGGAATAATTCTTTTATTCTATATATATATAGTAATAAATTTATTGAAATAAAATTTTTGTACTTATATTGTCTCATTTTCATTTATATTATTATTCTACATTAATAATGTTCACTGTTATTTCTCTTAGTATAAAAACACATATACCGAAGATCTATGGGCTGCCCTAGAAGAAGCTTCTAACAAACCAGTAGGAGCTGTGATGTCCACATGGACTAAGCAGATGGGATTTCCTGTTGTACAGGTATGTTTGATATAATAGAGTCTACTTTGAATAAAGTCAAGTACGTTACATTGTAGTTATAAACCACTCATGCTATAACCCACAGAACAAGTTTAACTGTCGATGCTGAATGCTGTCACTGCATTTTTATCAATAGTCTCAAGGAACCTTCAATTCATGGTAGTCCACTGTGGAAATCTTAGGGTCAATAGATATGGAATAAAATAGGTTGTGGGAGGGTATGCATCAGCAGAGGAATGATACGAGAACTAACAGTTGTGTTAGTTATTCTATCATTCTGTTTTGTATCATATTACTTGTCATCTGTCTGTTACACTGGCTATATTCAATTATTCTATTTTAATCTTCGTCATAAAATAATAATTTATGTGCCAGCTTATTAACTCATTGCATCTTTTTTTTTTTTGCATTTCGATACGAAAATGATGGAACCACTTCTAAATTATAAAAAAAAAATTGAATTCTGATTGAAAAGTAAGAAGTTTGGCATTTTATTTTTTTTAAAAAAAAGGGTGCTGACGAATTTGTGTATAAATAAATAGTACATAAAAAGAATTCTAAGGTAATAATATATTTATAACTAGTTGGATGAATTGTCTGCAACTATAATAATTCTGCATACATAGAGTACTTACTAAAGGGATCTGGCAGTAACAAAAGAATCGAGGCCATTAACACATTGATCATTGGATCATTGAAACTATACTGGCGTACTGATGAGATGGGGTATTGGCAATTGTATGCTTAAGTAGTCTCCAATACAGTTGATAAACAATAGTGGACATTGTGCGGGGCTCATTGTATTGAAATTTTATAGCTTGTAGGTTTCATGTATTTCATTTTATTGTATGTCCACTATATATATTATTTTGTGGCTTCGCTCATGTGGATGATGAACTTTTATCTACATTTGAATGTTTATTAAACCTTTAATCTTAAACCTGGTCCGGATGCTGTTACCAATTTTAATTTCAGTCCTCTTTCTGATCTGATAAGCCTTTCTATACTCCTTTTTTATCTATTCCCTTTTTCAATTTTTATTGCAAATAAATGATTTATTAATTAATATAAAAAAATTCTTAAATATTTTTTTTTAAATTTGTCTGATTTTGAAAGTTTATGTGGAGGTGCCATGCCGTGGACAACTTGCTACAGTACAAAAATAGGCTCGACCTATGAGATACCATACTCATAAAATACATACAATACATTTACCCTAGCTTATGATTTTGTAAATTAATTTTAAACTATAATCCCTTAGTTCCTGAGTGTTCTATTAATTTTGATGATAATAAAAAAAGACAAGTCATTTTGATGTAAAATTTTGTGCATTACAATTTTTATTTGAGATCTTTCCCCTCTCTTTCTGGGGAGTTAGAAAAGAAATGACTTCCATTAATGGTTTTTAGGTACTTCAAAATAACTTTTATCAAAAACTTGGGAACTGGTCTCAAGATTTTCATTTCAAGTTAAAAATTCTTAGATAAAAGGGTATTTATATTGCGAATTGAAGGAGAGAAAACAAATTTATATAAAAAAAAATTGCAAGTAATTAAAGATTTAAGATTTTAATAAATAAAGTGAAATATCATAATAAATTATTTCTCATTTATTTTGTGAAGTAACTGAATATTTTAACTTTTAGTTTATTAATGAAAACATCAAATTATTGCACTTAAAATTAGAATTTATTCTAAAATACAATATAAAATATTTACCAGAGTTAGTAAAACGTCTATAAGATATCAACATGTTCTCTTTGTTTACTCAATTACCGAATAAAAAAAAATGCATAAACTGAGTATTAAATAATTTTCAATTAGAAATCCCTTTGACATTACTTATCATTTAATTAAGTATATTGCCAATATTTTAAAAATTGATTATTAATTGCAATTAATTAGCCAAGATATAATTTAAAACAGTACTTATAATTTTCAGGTTGCTTCTGAACAACAAGGATCAAATCGTATTCTTACATTGACTCAAGAAAAATTCTGTGCAGACGGCAGTCCCGGTGGAGACACTTTATGGATGATACCGATTACAATATCAACACAGGAGCAACCATCTAAGGTCGTATTTAATAATCATTTTATTATCATTTTTCTATCACAGATCAATATATTTTTAATGATTTTTGTGAATCTTTATAGGTAACGATCATGATGCTAGACAAAAATCTTTCAGAGGAATTTTTATAAACACATATTTGATAACCTTTTTTTGAGTGCCTTATTTGCAGAGACTGGTTTTTGTATTTATATTATTATCTAAAAGGATTACCTTTAGGCAGAATTAAGAAAAATTTTAGCTTTATTTTTATTTAGCTTAATTTAAGCTGATTGACCTACACTATATAGATAAATAAATAGAATATAATAAATAAGTTACACATGTAGAGTGTTGTTTAATTATGCAGATATAAAAAGTTGGGTATGAATTAAAAAAAAAAGAGCTAAGAGCAATTTGGACTCACACATAAAGGGTTCCATACCACCAAACAACATTTAACACTACATATTCAACATTACATTATTTATTATTTTTAAAATAATAAAAAAATATTTTTTAAATAATTAATAATAAATAAGATCAAAAATTTAGATCGAACAACAATTGCCAAAAGAACTTTTTCATATGGGTTCATTTTTCATTTTTTAAATATATATTTGTTGTTGTAGAAATCATAGTATTACACTCTGTGTGAATTTTATGTCTCTCTCTATTACTGTTCAAAAAATACAGTCCCATGGCCAAAGGACAGACAGTGGAATTTAATAATAAGGTTCCGTTGTCGTTCTATGGGTATGGAAGGAAGGACATTGAAGCTGAGTTATTGTCCATTAAATATGTAAATATTCACGTAACTTAGTTGAAATAAATATTTTTCTTATACCTCACATTAAGTAAATAATATTGTCGGAGGAAAGCCTCTTCCGTATTGTGAAACCTCTGCAGACAGATGTTGATTTTTGGATGGTGTATATCAGCTTGACCACATGATTAAATGAAAAATTATTTTGCAACCAATATTCACATAATTGTAATTTCTAATGACACTGTGATATATAGAAAATAACATTATGTCCAACATATTAATAAAATATTTATAAATTAAATGAACAATTTTGTCGATTTTTATTTACTGTGAAAGATTTTTTATTTGCTTTTCAAATAATTGTCATTATTTTCTAAATTCTGTTATAGATATTGTATTCTTTAATAAGAAGAATGTAAACAGTGATATTGTTATTGCCTGTGCTGATTTTTATTGCATTGATATAAAATGTTATATATAAAAATCAAAACAAACTAGTTGTACATGGTGAAAATTTTATCATATTGATAACACATTTATCAATATGTTCAGGGTTATTTTATTTCCATCATTATCTAACATTGACCCACTTCATAAAGTACTATCTCTTCCTCAAAAACAAGGTTATTTTTAAACTCTTAATCCTCACATTACAAATAGGAATTATTTCAAGGCAAAAGATAATTTGACCACATCGTTTTATTTTATCCAAAATTTTATTCATTTTATATATTTTATTATGTTTTCCTTTATCAATCATTCAAATTAAGAACAATGCCCTTGATATCATTAAGCTGCACTAGTATTGTAGTAGAAATAAGTGAGCTTGAAGTTTATTATCTGAACAAAAGTTCTTGCATATAATGAATATTGTATTTGTCCGCTAATTAAATAGTTTATACTGTTTTAGATTGCTTTCTCAACAGTGCTGGAAAAGAAAACTCAAGAGATTGTTTTAGAGAATGTTGCTGAAAATTCATGGATTAAGCTAAACCCTGGTACTGTAAGTATAGGCATTTTATGAAACTTGACATTTTAAGTACTGCATTCACTGATATCTGATGCATACATATTTTACATATCACCTGCATCCGTAAAGAAAAATTATATATTATAGTCATTTAATGGCATATTATTCATTTCTACTATCTCCAATGAGGTGATAGAAGTGAAATGGATTACGATTGATCCACGTATATGAAATGTTTTCTGTGTGTATTCAAGAGTTATATTTAGGCGACATGTCTTTTGCTTAGGTGGGATACTATCGAACTCGATATCCGGGATCTATGCTGACGCAGTTAGTAACAGCCATACGCGACGGATCACTGCCGCCTCTCGATCGGCTCGGTCTGCTGGATGATTGTTTTGCCCTTGTTCAGGCTGGACATACTCATACTTCTGAAGTAAGTTTTTGTGTTGGAGTATTCTAGAAATTTCGTATAGCCATAAGAATTTATGTCTTCATGATTCTATTGGCAAATTACCTAATGTATTTTACTGTATATTATAAAATTTTAACTGTATGTCTGGAATATCATCTGCAATTAAATATAGACAATTTTAGTCTAACCTAGACAAAAATATAACAAACTAGACAAAATTGTTACAACACAAAGACAAGAGTTTGAATTTGAATCACAAAAGAGGGAAAGTGGGAAAGGACCAAAAAGCAAATTTTAGCTCACATGCATATGTCTGAGAATGTGGATGTAAAAAATTGATGTGTTTACTGAAATTATGTCTAGAAAAAAACAAATTAAGTATCTATCAAACATCAGGCTTTGTAGTTCGATAGACATTGATCATTACTAAATGATATTAATCTCTTATATCTAGGTTATTAGATTGTCCAGTGTCATCAATTTCAATGAAAAGTTATTATTGTATTCTCATGTGAATAACACTACACTGGTAATGCTGTTAATAACTGTGCAAAAATATATGAAATCCAATCCTTCTACTTTGTAGGCAATAATCTGTTTCAAGACATTTTATATATTTGAATGAAAATATTGTGTAATAAGATATTTTATTGGTGTAAATAGTACTTCTTTAATTTAGAGTTGATTGTATTTGTGCCTTTTTACATATTACTAAACATTGAGTGATAAATGATTCATAAAATATTACAATAATTTTGTTCTTCTACAGTCACTGAAACTTATGGAAGCATTTACCAACGAGACAAACTTCACAGTATGGTCATCAATCTCTAACTGTTTATCCAAGTTGCTGATTTTGTTCTCGCATACTGCATTGGACAAACCCTTGAAGAATTACGGCCGTAAACTATTTTCTAATGTGACAAATCGCCTTGGATGGGATGCGGATGAAAAGGAAAGCCATCTCGATACATTGCTCCGGAGCCTTGTTTTGAATAAAATGATCACTTTTGAAAATCCCGAGACAATAAAAGAGGCCAAACGACGGTAAGTATCAAAAATTTAATATAATTATATTAATTGTCCATCCATATAAAAATGAAATAATCCCTAGTTTTTTCATATGGAGTGATCTTCTCATCAAACCAATGCTATTCACGATTTCAATTCCAGTTCATATCAACATTGGCATTGAGCACATTCAAGTAATGTCACAAAAACATTTTACTAATGCTTACATATTCCATTTCATATCAGGTTTTCGTCTCCTCACTAATGAGCTATACACCCTCCCACAATCAGTTTATTACATGCTGTTTCAGTGCATGTTGGGTGCTAAAATACTTATTACTTGTAATAAAAATTTTATATCTGTTAGCCATCTATGTTGTTAAATATCTACTATAAAATATTTTGATGCATATTCATTTTAAATATCTTAAATTTCCTCCATCCACCTGATGCAATATTTTTTGGAACTGCTTACTCAAATTTCTCAGTAAATCTATGTACGACTTTATGACATAATTCAATTATCAATCTAACTGCAGTTTCGAGTTGCACACCAGCGGCAAGTGCACGCTGCCGGCGGACCTACGTTCGGCGTGCTATCGCGCCGTGCTGCTGGACGCCGACACGCCCACTTTCGAGCGCTTCCTGGCGCTCTATCGCAGCGCCGACTTACACGAGGAGAAGGATCGCATTAGCCGTGCGCTCGGCGCCGTCCGCGACCCCGCGCTGCTCAGCCGCGTGCTACAGTTCGCCGTCTCGGTAACTGAATTAAAAAACCTATGTAAAAGCAGATCAATGTGCTTAGTAATTTTTTAAACATAAATGTCTCTTTGAGGGGTTCTAATAATTACCTACATTGTATACATATATATTTTTTATTTTTCTATTTATAGTCATTCTAGAATGCCATAAAATATATAACAACATCTCTCAATGAGTGACAATATTCTTGTTCCAATCTGAAATTTAATACAATTTAATGGATACAGAACTTTGGATTTGTTTAATTATAGGCATAATTATTAAATGAAGTTTGGTATTAAAAAAAATACAGGATGAAGTACGAGCCCAAGACACTGTGTTCGTGATTGTATCAGTGGCGCTTAATCGCAATGGGCGTGACCTCGCCTGGCAATTTTTCAAGGACCACTGGCAAGAGTTTATGGATCGCTATCAGGTAAGTGATCTTTCACATTGAGGTTTTAAAATCTCATTATTAAGAGCTTTAATTATTATATGTTGAATATATATTATATGGATATATGAAATCATTTCTTTGGCTTATTTATTTGTTTGGTTTGTTGAACTTTAAATGAGTATTGTAGCAATAAGTATTTCCATAGCAAAACCTAGTTAAATTAGTTTTTATATATTTAGACATTATAAATCATAAGTGTAAAAATGTATTTAAAAACCATATGAAATAAAAACTTGTAATAATCTAACAAGTCAATATAAATTTACATTAAAATTTTGATTGCAACATTAAGCAACTAATTTCTTATGTATTGGAATAACAGGTCATTTCTAGATAGTAACCTCTTTCCTTGTAATTTACATAGAATTTGAAGGATCTGAAGGAATGTATTTCCAAAATATGTGTCAACCAGGCCCCTGATTGTCAACCCATTACATACTTTGACATTTTTATTTATTTCAAAAATATAAATTATAAACTAAATAAAAAAAATTGAGATATTTAGAATTCAAAGTGATTATCAATTTGTTTTGCCATATTTATTACATTAATTAATCAGGGGAAATTCTCAGTTATTTTTAATAAAAAAAAAATAATGAAATTACATACATTATATAGCTTTATTTTTGAATTAAATATAGGGCTATTTTACTTTTTTCTAATTAGTCTAGGTCTTTATTCTAAATAGGTGGTAGTCTGCTCTTTCTTACACCGCATGCAGAAACTTAATTGCAATTAATTAATATTTACAAATTTATAATTGCAATCTCTTATTTTGAGCATGTGACGCCAATAATATTCCTCATGTTTTATTATTTAAAATATTTTTCATTTGCTTTACTGTTTGCTGTAGAATACCAACAATTTGAAAATATGCTCTTCTCGACGACTAAATGTACATTCCATGCTTACAGAGCTTCATTAACAATGTTACATATTGCACAGAAGAAATATCTGTTGATTGTTAGATTATGAATCCACTGAACAGCTGTAGCTATTGCAAAAATCAAAATAAATAAATGTTCTATTCAAAAGTAAATGCATAATAAGTTATATTAACAGAGATATAAATATTAAGAATTATAATGTATAATTATATACTTTTAGTTAAAATTTTTCCAATTGATTCTTTTTTTTTATGTATCATATAGATATGTAAAAAGGGCTTGGTGGTTAAGAGTGTCGCTTTCAAAACAGAAGGTACCATGTTTGATCCTGATGACAGGCAAATAATCCAATGAGTTTTAAACTTAAGTCAAATAAAAACCACTTTGTGCCTCGGGGAGCTTTTTATGCTGTCAAATGTTAACATTAGTTGGTGTTAACAGCTCCCGACCTGCACTGGGCCAGAGTATCAAAAATTTGACCCCATATATTAAAATTGCATAACCCGAGTTTAGGTGCAGATATAGAATATTCATAGATCTAACTATAAATTTTAAATTTTATTGCAGCCAATTATTTTATAGTGCCTAAAATGAGATAGATACAATGATCATAGTGAAACATGAGATTAATAATATATGGATCCTGTGAGTAATACTAATAATAATATAGACTGGGTATTTGCTAATGCAAATATTCTTTACGGGTATTGATTAAAATTAATAAACATACTTTATTGATCATATTGATCAACCAATAGGAAAAATCAATTAGTTCTATACAAGATCATTTGTATTTCAGGGTGGGTTCTTGTTGGCACGATTAGTGAAGATGACTACAGAGAATTTTGCATCGGAGGCAGCAGCACAGGAGATCGAAGAGTTTTTCTCAACGCACCATTCGCCGGGCACTGAGCGTTCGGTTCAGCAGGCGTTGGAGACGGTGCGCCTCAACGCAGCCTGGTTACGACGTGATCTCGCGTCCACGACCACTTATCTTCAGCCTTACCACTGACTGCTTGCCGTTAGTATATAAAAAAAATTACATATTATTTTAAATTACATATTAAAATTACATATTCATTTAATCATTTCAACTATGAACCTATAGAAATTGCCTAAGTTATTTAGATGACAAATTATGCTAATCTGTGTAATTGTGTATAGAATGTCTTGTTTGCTGTGTGTCAATCTTTAAATGTTTTTGAGATGTTTAGCATTGATAAAATAATCCCTTCAATATTGATCGTTACTTTTGTAAATTCATTCAGAAATAATTAATATACTTTTTTTTATGACAAGCCTTAATTTAGATTATATCTTTTTTATACAAATTGCTCCTGTTTGAATGCTACACTTTGATTATAAACTGGACAAAATGAACAAATGAAGATAAATTTCATTTCAGTAGCTTTTTACAAATTATTGAAAAAAAAATTGAGAAACATGCTATTATAATCATAAATATTGCTTGCTCTTGTGATTAAAGAAATAGTTTTTCTTTTCTTTTTTCTTATAAATGTGTTGTCTTAAATCATGTTGTTAAATTTGAATTTATATTTTTATAGAATTATAATATTTAAAGAAATTGAAGAAATTCACGGCAACACTAATATCTCTCGGGAGTATGTCGATGTGTTGAAACCAATTTGTGTTTGAAATCGAGACATCCTTAAGGAAGTCTTGGAATATGACAGACCTAACCTAGTGCTAAATTCAACCTCGAAAAACAAAACTTAGCACTTACCGCCAAAAAATCCTCCCGTTGTTCTTCCTCAAGAAATTAAAAACCGTGCAAAATCTCGATCGAGGTCCTTTATCGACGCCGGTGTAGCCGCCAATGAAAGCTAATATATAACAAACTCAATTTCCAAACATAAAGTATCATTTGCATACACATGTAATTGGCATACATTGCCATATAATTTTATTTAAAATGAAAAACATTCACAGAACACTTCCATAAGTTATTATTTACAATAATTTAGTAATTTCAATGCATTGAAAACAAAAGTTACAATTGAAATAATCCTAAAAAATGCTACAAAAATTAGAAGATTTTTTTTGTTTATACAAAAAACTGCATTTGATATTTTATTTCTATATGTATTGAGAATTTTTTTTTTAATCCTCATTCATGTTTTTTATGTAATGAAAGTTGTTTTCGAAGATTTTGATTTACATTTTATTTATGTCCGTAATTTCATTATTATTCAATTGAAAAAAAAATTAATCTCCACGTGAATTATATTCGATGTATAATAATAATAAAACAAAATAGATATACGAAAATAAATGATGGAACAAAATTTGACTATGTTCATAAAATTGCAAAGACAGAATAACCATAGCCAAGTAGATATAATTAGAAAGTGTGATTAATGCTTCAGATAACATTTCATCTATATTAAACAAAAACTATTTGCTTTCTATCAAATAATGTGTAACAATCGAGTTTGATAATATTTTTTTTATTATAAGTTCAATCGATATGTAATTATTAATCTTTTTTAAATATCTCCTGTTTATTTCTAAAAATTCACCTTTATTATTTTTAATTTTCAGGATGCTATGAAAGACTGAACAAAATTTCTGGTGAATTTGGCAAAGGTATCTTGTTTAAGGGCTTTATTTATTTCAATTTGTACCTAAATGTAGTTTATGCAATCATGTTTTGTTATAATTTGACATGTAAAATCTCTTTATGTAACAAATAATGCCTCTTTATTGATGCAGCATAAAATTCAATGTTTGTATGTGTTATCTCTGATATATCGCCATCAATTAAACTTGTTTAAACCAAAAATTTTTGTAAAATCACAGGGATAAATTAATATATTACATATTATGGCCTAAGTGTCAATTAGCTCCATTGATTGTTCTAGAAAAATAATATATGAAATATGAGGCTTTTGTATGCCAATAGAAATTAAAATTGTATGCTATCCATTCTAATTTTAGTATCTGATATTTAAAATATGATTTTAGTTCATCATTGTGAGTTAGTGAAATTTTACTCTGGGGTGCGGCAATGTTACCATCATGTAGAGATAAAATATTTTCCCAATTTTTTAGATGGACATCTTGTAACACTACACATTTTTCATATTTAATACAGCACAACTTAAAAAGTATCCATTAAGGATACTTGTGAGTAATATCTGAGTTATTTGTAGAAACCACTAACTATTGTTAAGAATATTTTCCAAATTAAATCTCAATAACAGATCAAGTGAATAGTGGGCGAATATTATTTTGATCCGAACAACAACAAATGATAGCCAACAAATTGTAAGAAATGTTAAACGAGAATTTATTTCTTGTAATATAAGCTTTTAAATATTATTTATCCACGCCCTTTGACTATACTTTTACACAAATACATTTCATTCAATAACAGTATAGATATTTTTTCTCTAAAGTTTTGTTTTTATCACATTTTTTCTCTAATTAATAATGGCCATACTGCTTCTATAAACTAGTATGGTTTTCTAAAAGAATCATCAAAGCCCATGTATATTAACTCACATAAGATTGCCAAAGACGAACACAGTATGTACTGACTAAACTGGCTTTGTGAACAATACAACGCACGAAACTTTCTCTGCGCTGTATATCATTTGCAGTCAATTTAGAATGGCAAAGTTTTGTGCGTTGTACTATATGTGGCTAGTAAAATGTGTACAGGGCTCACAGAATTTAGAATTA
This sequence comes from Eumeta japonica, assembly GCA_005406025.1. Classification (NCBI taxonomy): domain Eukaryota; kingdom Metazoa; phylum Arthropoda; class Insecta; order Lepidoptera; family Psychidae; genus Eumeta; species Eumeta japonica. The sequence goes on from BGZK01000112.1 coordinate 655,445, forward strand.
GCGCTATATAGGTGAATAGAGCAATACTCTTATAATTTTTAAATACAGTATTAATGATAATCTGTTCTATACAAACATGTTTATTTATATATTTCATACGGTCGCTAAGGTGATAGCAAGTACCAAGTACAGATTTGATTTTCCATTTTTGTTTTTGTGTTCTATTCAGATTATTCCATTGAGTACAATTAAATAAATACTCGGCTTAATATAGGACAGTGTATAATAATTTATATGTATTTGAGACAGTGCCATTCAGTGAATATTAAGAACAAAACCAGAACGTTTATTTGGAATTGGTCATTAGAGGTGCTGGTCAAGTTTTCTCTACACTTTTAACCTTACACTTAATACAACGAATACGATACTCTAATATGAATTTATTTGAACAGCGCCATCTAATGGTAACAGATCGCAACATGAGATTAGTCAAAATTTGTGATGTTCGAAAACATGTGTGTAGACATAATACTGAAGTTACCACCATTTATTATTTTGTTGTCGCCAATACTTTTATAAGAAGGTGTTATAGCAATAAACATTACTAAAATATTGTGTTTCACTTTAATAATTTGCAGATTGATAAATATCAGATGGACTTCTGCTTATTGTTAGAATTTAAAGTAATAGTATACTAGATGGAGTAGCCTTAACATTATTTTAATTTTTAATGTTCAGGAAATCTGATTTATTCATTTGCATTAATCATCATTTCACATTTTATTGTTAATGCAAAGCAAACCTGAAAATATTTAACATTTTTTGTTTGTTTCCTACCATATTTTAGTTACTCTACTATCGAAACATACCACCCACATGTATTTCGTTACAAATTGAAGAGCTTTAAAGCTGTTTATTTGTAACATTATATTATTGTAGGGAGCATAAAATGCAAAATATTTGAATTTTGTTCCATCTAATAATTATCTTTGTTCCTCATTTCTTATCAAATTAAAACTTCTAATAAAGACTTAAGACAATAAATGAAGGACAATAATTAAATTTGTAATAAGCCAATGCCTTATTACAAAGACTTCTTTTATTGTTCAAAAGATTAATATTGTTTTAGTTTTCTGTATATTAATGTAATTTAATTTAAAATTAAACCATCACAGGGCACATGTGATCCCTACATAGCCCACGTGGAGTGCCCTCATAAGTGATAGTCATATTGAAGAACAGTGTGGTTGTCCAAAATATACCTGTAGTTCTTTTATATATCAAAAATAACATGATAAGCATATTTCAAATGCAACAGATACTTTCATATAGAAAGTAATTATTTTAATTAAAGAACTTTCATTCGTGTATTAGCTAAATGCACAGGATAACATCTTAAGATGAACATGTTTGACCACATGAAACATGATTAGCGATGCATTTTTACCATTTGTACTTATTAAGTAAACTAAAAAGAAACATCTTAAACACTACATGCTTTCGCTATATTTGTGTTATAATGTTATTGTAAGAACACTGTATTCAAAGAAAACTCACATAATTTACTTTGTATGCGAATCCCCTTTGACCGACTTATTTTACAGTGACTAACCGAAGGTATCTTGCACTGTAGATGCACTCCGATTACGTCCAGAGTAAGTATGCCTGATCATAAATTACACACTAATATAGTGGTGTCTAAGTACTGACTAGATGCTAAGTACGTAATAAAAGAAAAGGGTATTATAGCGTGTGTGTGGTAAAAAAAAAGTATAACTCAACGTAAACCGTCGGGCGAGAACATTCATGTCTATCGCAGTCAGTGAAATAACTACGCGTTTATTTGAAATGGATTAGCAAAAATTAACATGGATTACAACATTTGTTAGTGAACTCCAAGAATATTGCCCAAAATGTAACCACAATTTTCATGAGCCAGTGGGAAATAAGGATGAGAGAATTCATTTTACATCTACTATGTAAATACAATCACATTTTATGCTGGTATAGTTCTCAGAATAAATGTGCAAGTTAATGAAATTGAAAATCTTAAATCTCTTTATTTTTGTTGTACGTCCACATCTCACGTAGTGAGCAAAAACCAATTTTTTATCCTATAGTACACTTTGAAGTTCAAAAGCAATGATGTGTGGGACTACTTAAAATGCGGTTTTAAGTATTTATTAATAATTTCTCTTAACTGTTCTCTTTTATTAAAATTAAATTACCATTTTTCAAAGTTGTTTACAAAGTATTGATAGCCATTTCACAGTCCGCCTAATTAATCATAACCACTAGTTGGTAGTCAACAATACACCTATCGAAGCGTCGGTTGACATGTAAAATTTGTTAACTGTCTAAAACATAATAGAGACAATGCGATTTTTAACTATTCCTCAATTTAAAAATTCGCTTTTACTGCTATGTCTTTAAAGTTTTGACAATTCATATGTAAAAATATACTTTGTGTACCCATTAAAAAATGTAAAAAAGCTTATTATTTTTCATAACAAATTACAAAAAACCACACACTTAGTTTCATTTGCTTATAGTTTTGGTCAATGTTACAATGAAATGACAAAAAGGTTTTGATGTAACAACGTAATGATAAAAATTTGAATGGTTATTAAATTTTATTGTTGTAAATCAAATCAAATAAGCCAATGTCACTGAATTCCATTATTGTCAGATTCACCCTCACTTTCATCGAATGCAGCCTCTGACAAGCATTCTTAGCCAGTTTATTTAGAAAAAGGTCCACTTTTGCACCAGGATCAATTCTTTAGGTATTTGACCAGTATCACAAGATCTGCTTTTTTTTGCTAAAGATAGAGAACACAAATCGAGATAAGCCAGTTTGAATTGTATATGCTGGGTTTGCCGCCTTTCTTTTCCACCAATAATATAAAGTTTTTATATGTAGGGTATGATCTTGCCTGTAAAATAAAGTGGTAGAAATATTTTCAACTTTAATATATTTCATTTTTAATCATTAGGTTTTTTTTGTTATCTTGATGGATATTTCGATTTGTAATAAAATTTTTGCAAATTCCTTTAAATTGTAAGCCTTTGTGGCTTATAACATTATATTCACAATTATTTTATAATTTCTTGCTGACTTAAAAATTAAAAAACAGTTTGTCATATTGAATGCAGCTTTTTTCACTTTATTACAGAATACATCAAGACGCACTCTATATAAACACATGGCATGGTTTCAAGAACTTATTTTCTTTTTTTTTGTTTAACAATGTCTTGTAGCATAAATCAACATAGCAGCCACTTGCTGATTGCACTTTATTTTGTCTTCCACAGTATCACTAAATAATTAGATTTTAGTAATTATAGATTTAATCTTTTTAAATATTTGTGTAGAATGGATCCTATTTAATTACTACCATGTTTATCATGCACTCATTGCATGAGCAATTTTCCCATCCCCAGCAAAAATGGTGAGGTCATAAGCAGAAATCTATCTAGAGTAATACAATGAAGGTAAACTAAATAATGGAATTTGTAGAACGCTTTGTATATAAAGCAAATGTGCAAGTAGTGAAATATGGATCTTATTTGCATGTCAGTTAATTATTATCTTTTGTTTCTTCACAATGACCTATAACGAAAAACACCGGAATGCATAACTGGAGTTATTGATTTGTTTCATGCAAATATTAACATAAAATTAAGTAATTTAATTAAAAAAAAATATTTAGCCCAAACATTGTTCTTTATGAGTGTTTATTGTTCTTTAACTGTCAACTGATGGAATACAATTAAAATTGTGAATAAATAAAACTTTTTTTTTTTGAAAAGTAAACAGATATTTGTATGTTATATGAAACAACAGCAAGAGAATAACTAGTAATTTCAATGTTTCAGGACAAATATTGTATATCCAAATAACGATGATTATGATGGTTTGCTATTTTACCAAATCCTAATTCAGATTTAATAAGGTGGTCCAAATTCCACTAGCAATTTAAAAAGAGATATTGAAAACTACGTATCATTTACATCATATTGTTGTACTGTACATCCATTTTAGAGAAGTTGTATTACCTCACTGTTAATATATGCCGTGAAAAATGATGAGAGTTGTCTCTGGCATGCTTCCAGCATGGTTGTGAAATATATAAGATTTATACAGATAGAAAATAAAACAATATCCAAAACAATACATCTATATTGCACTATAACATTTCACTTAATTAATATACAATCTGTTGTCAATTTTATTCATTCTACATGGACTTGAAACTTTTAAGTAATAAATTATCAGTGAATGCTACACATATGGGAATATTCAATGAAATATCACTAAACAGGTACAACCTCATACTAGCCCAAAACCTACTGGCAATTACAAGTAGTTATCGTATTGCATTAAATTTTAAATTATTTGGGAAAATTAATGTTTATGTTAAACCTATAATAAAAAAAAAAAATAACTTACAATATCAGTTATATTCTTAGTTTATGCTAATGACATTATGATGTGACTACCTTCACAGCCCTGGACATTATCAGTATATTAACTGTCCAAAAATTTTCATTGTCATTTATATGTAATTACACACTTGTACTTTCAACATGTTTATTGTAATTGGTGTATTTACACTATATATTCTAATAAAAAGTAAATTAGCATTACTTCAGTTATTTTAAGCAAAAAGGCAGATAAAAGTTTTGAAGTATTTTGTGGAATATCACTGAAGCAAGATCCATCCTAGAACTGAGATTCTATCAAACCCACAAACCTGAAGAAATATAATACAGCTGTGAGAACAACACAAGGATTCTCAATATTTGTCACTGCAGGCAGAAATTGAAAAAAATATATAATTTGTCTCGCAAAAGGGGCGACGACTGCCGAATAGACCAATAAATTGGCTTCTAAACCGATTTTCCATGACAATATTGATCGCTTCCATAAATCTGCATCTATAATATTTATAGAAAGCATATAACAGTAGTCAAAACATTGCCAGATAATTGAGATAATATGATATTTCTTTGAAATATATCATTCACATTTTTTATTTCAATAAATTCGTGAAGTATAAAAGAAAAATCCTGAAAGTGGTAGTGTACAGCATTCTTTCACACACATTGTGAAGCTCTATCTAAATATCTGATAGAAGCCTGGGCTTCTACTTTTAGAATTGTCACACTCTAATCTTACAATCATCTACACAAAACCTATTTTGTCCATATACATCATAAAAATGTACAACATATTAAATAAGTAGATAGAATATTAAAGATGTTCACAAGTGTTTTTTTTTTCAATTAATGACAAAATGAACATAAGTTGATCATGAATGTGCTGTACTGATTTTTTTATTAGGAATCTAAATATAATAGGTGTAGCTATTCATACCCAACCATACTTATAATATTTGATCAACATATGAAGACAAACAGATATGAAATTATGTCAAATATATTAATATATGTAGTTAAAAAAAAACTTGGTCAGGCTGGAAACGGATTTGCACAATCAGTGTTCCATATTATAATTGACATTTGTACAAACTTTTGATATGATATTCCACAAGACATCTTACTAACTCGAGCAATGCAATATAGATAGCCTTCTATAGTAGTCAATAACTGGGAAAGGCTTATATGGCAGAGAAGAGATGATACTGAAGTGAACATGTTTAGAATTAAATTACCCCCGTTTTGGTACAATAATTAATTTGAAAGGACTTTCTAACGAAGCACAAAGGTCGCCATTATGATTGGATAATAAAGATAAAACTGTGAGCGCGTCTGTCATTGCCCACCATTGATTTCAGAGTCTAAGAAACTCATATTTTTTTTCACTAATTTGGTTTATTTATAATAGTATTAAAACTTGTTATAGACTGTTTTATAAGAACACAAACTTATCATAGGCATTATACTAAAATGCGTCAATTCTAAGTACATAAACTACTGAATAAGGTAACTAAAGACACATAAAACGCAATTGAAAGTAAGTTAATATGACTTCAAACTGAAAATCATACAAGACAAATATTTTTAGTCTTACAACATATTGCTCTTGGTTTTCTAATACAACCATTTCATGACACAGTGTATCTAAAGGAATATTTATCTAAATATACATATATATTTACAACACACATATTCAATATTGATTTTGTGTATATACAGAATTAATTATAGCAAGGCAACATTAGATTAAAATAATTTTGGTTTTATGGTCTAAGACGAACTTTAAAAACTACATAAATATTAATTATCTTGTACAATGAGCGACAATTGATGTTTAAACATCTAGCTGTACTTAGAAGGCTGCACAATAATATACCATGTAATACATTTCTTACTTGTAATTTTACATTAAACTGTCTTTTCTCATAGTTGTTTATTAGAGTGCACAAAGATATAACAAAATAATATTTCTCTGCAATAGAATATTTCTTACCACAAATTAGTTTTCCATGCTATAAGTATTTATATTTTTTTATATGAAAATAATACTCAGATTTTAAACCATAGAAACCTTATATAACTAATAAGTGTATAAAGGCATAACTACAATACAAGGACACAGGTTCGATAAAAATAAACGAAAATAAATAAGGAGACAATGAAATATATAGTTGTTAATTCTTAAGCTACATGAAAATATGAGAGTAACACCATGATGTTTTCAATAAGATGAATAGCCTTAATTTCTAAGTGAACTAAAAGTGAAAATGAATCAAAATTGTAGTTCAACTACGCAATGCAAAAATATATGACAATTTGTATCACGACTTGTATTGTTTGCCAAACATCATTTATACTGTCACATGTTACAATAGAAATTAATCTGCACACCAGATGTCGCTATTTGAGGGCGGGGAAAGGTTATTTGTTATATGCTAGTCCTATCATTTTCTGTTTTATTACACACACACACACACACAAATATATATATTTATATATAAATCTAAACAAAATAAATATATAAATATAATTTTACTTACCTTTAATTAATTTACATTTCATACTAATAATTTTAGCATTTCATTTTAAAGTCAGCAATACATACATCAATTTATCCATTTCTAATTATAAAATAAGAAATTTTGGTTAAGGTCATGGCAATAATTTTTGATTGTTACAGTATTTGGATATAACTACTCGTTCTGGAGACAAGAAAACCTGTTGTAGTTGATATCCAGTGCTTGCATATAATATAGGCATAAAATAATTAATTTAAAGTAAAAACTTAGATAACTTTTATCCACTAAACTAGGTTCATTGGCCCACAGACATTTGGAGTTATAATGTGATTATTTTTAACACATTCTTTTTGCATAAATCTTAGTTAAAAATTAGTTTATCGTAATACATTTTTCATCAGTCAATGATAAATTTGCGTTTTCTTATTATGTGAACACTCAATATGGACGGTATTGCTTAGAAGTAATCATGATTCAATAAGAACCTGAAAAAGATCACAAAATTTATGTGATTGGACTCTTGAAATTAAGACCATATCCCAATAGTCCTGTCTAGTGGATAAATAAACAATTTTGATTTAAATCATAAAATATCATCATGTTATTAAACTTGAACAAAAAAATGAGATCTTCTATTTTGTACATAGCCCAATTTTTACATGGACAGTCTTCACATTTTCAGTATGATAGTTTATATAAAAGTTAAATGCTTCAACATGTAATTAAATCATATATAAAACCAAAAAAGACTTCAAATTCTCTAATTCTTGAGTTGAGTTTTTCAGTCTAAATCCAAAACAAAATCTAAAAAAGCTAATAAGCATACCATTTTAATCGTCTTTGTATGTAGAATTCATTAAACGTCATATCATTTATGAAACTAAACTCTTTTCGGTCCAATTGTCCTTGTGGCTTCAGCACATTAATGTCTACCCACTGAATAAATTAGTACTATTTCAATTGTAGTTTCATTTCAACAAATCTTTAAACTGTAGTTAACAGCATACAGCAATTGAGTTAAATAGAAACTTGGAAAAACTGGAATATTTATCCTTGGTCCAATACGCCTTTTATGAATTATTAAATGAAAGCTATAAGAAAACTAACAAAATCCAGAAATTTAAAAAAAATTTGAAGTATAAATACAAAAAGTTACTACACAATCAATATAATCTTAAACATTGACTAGATCTTTGACTTTCATTCAAAAACACAAAGAGATCAAAATTAAATGTAAATAAATACAGTGAAAACGAGATCAAACATACATCAAATTGTTGACATTGTATTAAAAACTGTATAAATTATACTTAAATCTAATTATTAAATAATTATTTTTCCAAAATTATAATTCTTTTGGAAACAATAGGATAAACTACAATAATTAAGTTACTGGCCTATCTTCTATGGAATAAGGTTTTATGAATTATACTATATTTTTCAACATAGGCAAAAACAAGGTAAAAATGGCATCGATATTTGAGCAAATTTTTGACTTTGAAAACATTCATTCCATAATTATTCCCGATTCATTCATTTGAATACAATGAATACACTTTCAATGAATGCAGACATTTTTTTGTGCATACGAAAAAATATTTAAATCCATAATCTTCAAGTAAAAAATAATTCTGATTATATAAAAAATACCAATAAGCATTAAAAGGTCCGGGTTCATGTCACGATACAATGGTGATAATTTTGGAGTGAAATCTTCAATGCCAATTTAATTTGTGACCTTATTATTCATCACAAAAACAGTTCAATTTTACAGAATAGTATCTTGCATTGCACATTATTTATTGTCAGAAATAAAGATTAAGCACAATTTCTATACAGATATTAATAAATTTATATGACAGTACAGGTTTATGGTCACAACCTTTGCTTTATTGAAAATTAATTTTTTTTTTTTTGAACAAGAACATTCTTCAATTTCAAAATCTTTAAAACCTCAACTTCTCATCAAGGTGTCCACTGCAAAAGTTTAAATAAATTCACAACTTTCATTCTTTTGATGCGAGTTTATGTGAGTCGTAGATTCTTAAGTTCTAATAATGAGGATGAAGACAACTCAGTTTCCGCTTGAAGTATTTCATAAAACATCATGACTCATGCATAATATTGTTCCTGTACGGGTCACATACATTATAAATATAAAAGTATGTTCGTTTGATTATTTCAGTTTCGTACACTTAGCTCGAACTGTTAAATGGATTGTAATCAAATTTTGCATGGAGGTAGGTTGTCTTAGAATAGGACAAAGATGTTTATACAGAAAAAAAAACTCAGAAAAATGGTGACAGAAAAACTGTAAGCAAATTTAATCATAAAACAATCATTGTTCATAAATTTTAATTTATGCTAAACAAAATGGGCAAAAAACTACTAGTGGTTATATATATTTTTTGGGTCCAAAATTTTTATTTTATTAACGTTTTCAATACACATGCAAGCATCTACGGTCACAATAATGAATATGCGAATGGTAATACTCCTCAACAATTACATAACTGTGAACTATAATTTATTTTCTTAACTAATATATAGTTTCAAGGTATCCATATCTATTGGTATTATCAAGACTATTACTGGTTATATGATTTAGTTCTCTTCTACATGAAACTAAAGCCTGGATACACATACTATGGCCAAAAAAATTAAATAATAATGAAAAAACAACACACAACCCTGATATGAATTACTTCAATAATTGTGTTTAGTAAAAATTATGCTTCAAGACGAAATATATCCTGCATTCTATGATAATTGAGAATGAAAGACATGTAAAATAAACTATTGTTAATGTGTGTGAATTCACAAATAAGGGTCAGTTATTTGTGAATTCACACACATTAACTATATGTGGGGAAAATACTTGTGAATAAAAGACTAAAAAGCAATAGTTTATCTTATTAATAGTTTTCCCCTGCAGCTGCGCCCGTGTAAAAATGGAATGCCTACATATTTTATATCTGCTGATCATGCTGTCAAGCATGATCCCTATGTTTTTGTTTTCGATTCCAATCCTGGCCCCGCTTTTAATTTCCATTCTGATCTTCATCTAAATTTCAACTCTTCAAAATTTTACATAACATATAAAAATGCAGTAAAACGAAATAAAAACTAGTCCATGTTAATTAAGGGTATAAACTGTTACCATACCAATTTTCATCATATTCTGTCTAGTACTTTCTACATTGTTTGCGAACAAATGTATAAACAGATGAAAATTCTATAGATCATTGAAATGTATTTTGTCAACTTTTTTAAAAGACCCCAGAGTAATCTTTCTCAAATATCTTTAAAGTACAGATTTTTTCTCTCTACTGTTTTATTACACATTTAGATTTTGGAAAAAATAGTATATAAATTTTACCAATTGTTTCATTTTTGGGAAAAAGTTTTTTATACATAAAGTATTTTATTTATCATCTAAATGAAATATTCAAGTAACAAATGACACTGAAAGTTTGTTGATCACTGGCTAGTTGATGATATTTTGGTCAAAGACCTCTGAAGGATTGAGAAAATTAGAGAATATGTACAGGAAATTGTCAACAATATTATGGTCAGTAATGTAGTTGTTTATTGTTCAATTTCCCAGATACTTATTAAAATACATATATTCCGAAGATATTATTTTATTAGGAATCAATACAATTATATATTAATTTTTACGAAAATGAGTCGTTTCAAATTGCAGTTGTTCCGACACATTAATTAATCACTCAAGCAATTTCCATAGAGCCACAGAAAATATTTTATGAGAAATACCAAACCAAGGTCCCAACTATCTCAGAGTCGAACATGAAAAGGTGAATAAAAAAGAAATTCAATTAATTTGAACTCGACTTTTCACTGGCTTTATACATTTGCAACTATTACATGTTACTGAAAATAAGAATTCATGTATAATATTCTTTACTTTATTATAATTTTGTATTATAAAATAATTTGCTCTTCCTTATATGTTAGCATTTGGTAATTAAATTACCTGAAAATGTTACAACATAGACGATCTACAAAATAAAGCCAGCACTAGATCTTACAATTGGAAATGCACGGAGTATTTATACACCTGGAATAGTGGTATATAAAAATGAATCAATGGTCTATTTCCATCAAGACCATGTTTCTGGCATTATATTCTGTCAAAAACCCATAAATGTGTCACAAAAAACTAAAAGGTATACTTTAGGTTATCAAATATATGATTATGAAAGCCATCAAGTATGTTGGTTGGAGACATCTGAATAAAGAAAATTGTCTCTGATAACTAGTCCCTTAGCTGAAGTGGATGTATGCAGTTTTATTGATTCTCATAGAAAATCTATGTAATCGGGCAAAGTAAATGATTTTTAAAAATTTACATTTTTCCAATTTACTATAATGTATAGATATATTGATATATAAGTATAGATCATCACCTAGCATGTTATATCAATGCTATTCATAAAACAGTGCTTGGGTACAAAAAATAGCTGTTGATTTACATTTTTTTAATAATATTGACCAATTTTCAACCACAAAAAATAGGTGTATCTATAAATAAACCATCAAATCATTATTAAAAGTTTTAAAATCCAATTGCTTTTAGCCCTAGGCTATTCCTATTACAAATTCTCCATGTAGCCTTTCAGATGACATTACTCGCTTTATCTACTAAATATATTATCAAGAAGAATAACTGGAAAACATCAAAAAATGATGTGCCAGCTACTACAAAAACCTATAGATAAAGGAAAATATCTTTACAAGTTCATATAAAATGATAAAAATGTAACATCAGCAGAAAATATGTAAATCCAATTACTGTGATTGTCTTCAAGAAGGTGACCACTTCTTGAAGACAATCACAATTATAATTTGTGCCAAAAACAAAAGCATATTGTTTCAAATTGCTTTTCAATCCATACATAAAAAAATTTAATACAAAAAAAATTGGTGTGCTTTTAAACACAAGACTTTTATACAAGACTTTAATTTTTATTCACAAATCCACAAAATACCATGTACTTTAATTACAAAGAATACGGCTTTAAGATGGCCATTAAAAGTTTTTAAGCACCGTAATGTCTCCACAATAAAGGCATGTGGACTGTGAACATGTGTCAGAATATCATATACCCTTCATTTTACATGAAATATGTATTTTTATTATTTTTTTTAACAAACCTTATTTCTCTATATATTTCAGAGTGATCTCTTTATTTTTTCAACTTTGCTTGACAATTTAGAAATTCTTTGAGTTAAAGTGGACACCTTGTTCATACCAATTGATGCAAAGCAAAATTCTAAATTACTGATTTACAATTTTTTTATTCAATTATGAGGCAACGTGGTAGATGTTCATGCAGATAATCAAATAACTCTGGTGATGCTCCTGGGCAATTTGTCAATTCTAATTCTCGTAACAGCCGGAGTTGTATTAAACTCGATAACCCACCGGACGTCAGCAAGGGGCAACCTGCATTACAAGTGTTAAATTGAATATAAAAAAGATGTTTTCATAATCTGAAAATACTTATGCATAGAAGTAGTTTACAGGGCCTAGCGACTGACAGACATTGCTACAAATGGCAGAAGTCATTTGAAAAAAACATGTGTGCAGTTTACACATGCAGTAGAAGTGAAGAGTTCAGAAAAGTATATTGTGAGAGAATGCGACAAATTCAATTGATATTGAATTCGTCGCATTATCCCACTTCTGATGAAGTGGGATAATTATATAAAGTTTATTTATTATAATAATGGTACCATGTTTAAAAATCATTTTATATTTAATTATCCAGACTCCATGTTTCCAATTTCAAAAAATTGTAATAAACAGGTGCACACAAGCATACACATATCTTTCTCTCGCATTCCATTTTCTTCTCTCGCAGGCATTCTATCTCATTGTCTCATAGGTCAAATGCTATACATCTATGTTTGTCTTATTCTAGTGTCGCTTTTTTGTTGTCAAGTTTCATATCACAGCGATGCTAAAGAAACTTTCACTTCAACTACTAGTAGATCTATTACTACAACTAGTAGATCAGCAATTTTCAACATTGTATAACTCTGTCATTGTATTATCTATATCAATATATTCTATGTACTAAATTGTACACTGCCGATCTACGTTCTTCCCTATCTGTCACTTCGCCGAGCGCTGTAACTTATTATGGCTTAGGTATGTTATAGCGTTGTATGATTAGATTAAGCCATTAGAAAAATTAATTTGCATTTTTTAATAAATAGGTTAGCATACTTAGCAAATGTATATGAGAAAGTGTTCCTATATGTGACAACGTACCGGCCAGCGAAAGAACCTGTAACGCGCGCATGCCGCACAGATGCTGCACGCCGAAGTCGCGTAGCTGTGAGCACCAGCGCAAGTAGAGCGCGGCTAGCGACTGCATCGTACTTATGTATCCGACTCCGATATCCGTAATGTGAACACATCTGCATGAAAAGATAAATGAACAGTTAGTCATTTAATTTATATGCAGGTTACAGTTGTCAAGTACCTACACGAAAAATAATTAGCATGTATATATTAAATGGACATAAATGGAGTAGAACATTATAAATTAATTCTGGACCAAGAACATAGATAGGTAGGCCTTTTGTATTATTCAGGCTACACTTTTTATCCAAGGGATTTTTATGTGAGATAATTACTGTGAGCACCACACAAAGAAAAATAACCATCCATTAAAGTTCATATTTTTCTTATATCAACTTATATTCTATTGTATTCAAACAAACAACTGCACTAAGCAATTTAAAAGTATTCACATTTTTTTGAATGTAATGTAAGTAACTCTATAGCCAGTCACCACTTTACCAAGTTTCCAAATATCATACAGAAATTGGATATATATCATAGTTGTTATACCTAAACTGATATAATAGTGTGAATTTGTTTATAAATTTAAACTGGAAAATTATTCAACCAATTTTATATAAAAATCTAACATTGGACATGGTCTTTGTTCATATGGAATAGTGTAGTTTTATAAGATTATCCAATTATTTCATACGATTTATTTATTCTTCAATCAGATATATAACAATAATTGCAACCCAAAAAAAAAAAAAGTCTTTTACAGAAAACAAAATAATATAAGAACAAAATGTGTATCTCAAATAGATTACTAAAATCTATGGTATAACAATTTTTACGTGATATTTTATACTAATATTAACTAAATTAGAATGTAGAAAGCACTAAAATGTGTATACTTATTGAAATGCGTTAGAAGTTGTATTTAACAGATGCAAGAAATATATTTTTTTTAATAAATTATTTTTTAATAAATTTTTAAAAACAATAAATTTTATTTTTCTAAAAAGTGAATATAGAATATTTTTATACATGTATGTTACTTTTAATGAATATTGCCTGATACTCAATAAAATGATAAACAGCTATTAAGTCTTAGTATATGCTTAACACGTTTTGCAAAAACTTCAGCTATATATAAACACATCACCTTCGATGGACAAAAGAAATATCAGTTTTGAAAACCAATTTTGTATGAATTTTATTTAAATCCTAGCTGTTGCCCGCGACTTCATTCACACGGTGGTTTGGAAACATAACAACGTTTTAAAAAGAGATGAAAGCTGTCCATAGCTACTTCATTGTTTTTCATCATTCATAGAAAATCTTAGACATTATCTCATAGTCTACTTTACATCCACAATGTTTATAGCGAGATTTCTTTCTTTTCTTGAATGCTATTGCTTTAAAAAAAAAATCGGTGGACCCTGCAGGCCATTCTTAAAACTTACCGCTATAATATTAATTGATGTGTTTTTGAACTCCTTAAGTTCAAAATTCCTTAAGCTCAAAAAGTTATCTCAAAGCTCAAAGACTTAGCTTTAAAGCTTTTTGAGTTCAAACATTCAACAAATCAGTTGACCTTATAGGCCATTCCAGAAAATTTTTTGCTACTTTCAAACTCAGTCTTCAAAAATTAGCGAGTGGTTTGTAAATTAATATTTAAAATAATCTTTTAAAATTATTCAATAATGACGTTTCTTCAACGAATTGATGAAACTGCATTCTTTTTAATTTTCGATCTGCTATAACTTTTCAATAGGTCAACCGATTTTCACGCATTTAACAGAAATCGATGCAGTTTTTCATACCCTATAAATAATTTATAAACGAAAATTGATCAGATAAAAACTTAGGGAGGTTTTTTTGAAAAAATCATTTTTTTAGATTTTTTTATTCACGATATTTCATGAACTAATCAATCGCTTTTGTCCGCCGAAACGGCGACCGACGTGGTTTTTTGATATTAAGAGCTAATTAGTTTTTGGAATCGATCGGCGAAGCCGTTTAAAAATTATTTCAAAAAATTTTTTCATACTTTTTTTTAGATCTCTCGGAATCTACCGGTCTGAATCAGTTCAAATTTTCAGAAAAGTTTGATGGAACTCTTTCGAATGCCAAAGTTTGGTTCCAGTCGGTCAAGCCGTTCAAAAGTTATAACAGGGTTACAATTACACACGCACGCATACACAACACATATTGACACCCTCGCGGGACCGTCAAAATTGCTTCCTAGGACCTCAAAACGTCGAGATCTAATGAAAACTCGATTTTTAAAAAATGGGGTAAAACCAATAACTTCCAGATTTTTTTAAATTTTTAATTTTTTTTGCGGCAAGTTAATAAGAAAAGTATGAATAGTTGAACACATTTTTTTTCAATAACACTTACACCATCAAAAAAATTAGAATTTGCTCTCTGTCTAACCCTTGGTGATAAATTGTACTCTAAGTAATTGATTACTGCTAATAAAATATAAAAAGTTTAATACATATTGATCCATTAGTGTTTGAGTAATGCTTGAACAAACAAATAGACAAATATACAGGCAAAAATTTTAAAAGCAGCTGTTTTAGAGTCTGTATTATGTATATACTACATACCGTTTACTTATTTAAAAAATATTTAATGTACTGATTTTATTTTCATACGATTTTATTATATGTAAGATTACAGTAATGATACCTATCTAAAGTGAGTTCTTCTAGTTGATTGAGATCACAGGCTATATACTCGAGTGCATTGTCGGTAACACGCGGACACCAACTCAGGTCAAGGCTACGGAGACGCGGAAGGTTTTCGGCAAGTAGTTCCACACCTTCATCTGTGACCTTACTGCACCCACTCAATGAAAGCACGGTGAGATTTGGTAATGAATGCACTAAAAAAGTATACAATTATTTAATACTAATTAATACATTTGTCTTATTAATACTACAAATAAAAAAAAAATATGACAATAAAAGTACTTGAAATTTGGTTACAAGTTGTAGACTTGAATACATATACATATTAGGTATTGATTTTCTTAGGAACACAGAAACTTTTTTTTTTAATTAGTAATTTATTAACTGCTTACAAGATATATAGGATTCTATACATTTAAACAAATCCATCTACACTCACTAACTTGTTTTTGTTTTTTTTTTAATTTTTTATATTCTTGATAATACTTTATATCTTTGTTTAAGATTTTAATCTCCCCACTGCTGACGTGGACTGATAAAACAATGTATATATAAATTATTTTGTTTTCCTTTATCCTGACATCAGTTATGAACTACTCAATGTATCAGTATGGAACCTTGACCTTTTAATGCAGAATTGTTTAAAATTGAAAATATGCTTATAATATGTATTTCGTTCTAATTTCTTAATAATATCTTACAATCTATGAAATGACACGTCAAAATCATATTTAAGATAGTACTGGAAAAAGTGGTGGTTTTTGTGTTAACAAAACAGCTCGAAATATAATATGAAATGATTTAAAATGTGTAATAGCCCATTAAACAATTATAAACTAAAATTGAAAATAATTACCTATATTAACGACTCCATGATTAGTGAGCTCCCAACAACTGTGAAGACGAAGCACACTAAGAGATGCAGTTTGCTTAGGTGAGAAATATCCTAAAGCAGCATCAGTTACATGGTAAGCTTGCAAGGAGAACTCATAAAGAGAAGGCAAAAGTTGCGCCACAGCACCAACCTGGATGAATAAATCACAAACATTACTTATATTAAAATATGATGATAATCATGGTAAATATACACCCAAAGCATTATTTCACCTCGTCCTTAAAATTATTATGTTACTTCGATAGGAACCATTTAGAGGATTAGAATTATCAGTCATTTCAGACAAGGAATTTATTATTATTAATTAATATATAACAAAAGATTTTGTTTTTAATATGATATTAATATTTGAGGTTTTTATAAAGTTTCTGACAATGGAAAACATGACGCATTCGAGCATGACTTAGTTCAGGTGCCAACGTGCAGATACTGTAGAATACACGTTATCTAAGAAGCAGTGTCTAATAAACTTGCAGCAAACTAATCTCACTTTATATAAATATCATATTTTATTATATAAAATGGTAAATTTTGTCAAATAATATTAGTTGTATAAATAAAAATTGTTAATTTGAGATAATAGAGTATTGAATGTTCTGGCTCATCATTGATGGCTTGACTGGAAAGATTCAACTCGATCTATCCGCACATGATTGGTCAGTTCTAATTTCTCATTGATGATGCATAAGAATTGCGCCCATTAAGTGATAGAGAAATTTTTATACAAACAAGAGCCGACGCCGGAAAAATATACCTATAATACAGTTCAACAAGTCATCAAGAAAAGGAAGTTTCAAAAGTAGTTTTAATAGTGAAAAATGTAGCATTGAGAGTTCTTAAGCCATGGTTAATGTAACAGAATTTTGCCCATCACAAAATTAGTCACAAAATATATTTTTATTGTTTGCAAGAAGTGCAGAATACAACCGTAATAAATTTTGGAGTGCAGTATTTACTACACAGTAAATTTACACACAGGTAAAAAAAAATGTAATACCGTAAATTTATTTATTAAGTGACACCACTATTTTGTACATTATGTCTATTTCAGAAACAATAAAATAATTTAAAAAAAGGAATATAAAAAATTACATTCAATATAAAATATATGGAAAACTGTACATGAAAAATTAATATAATTGTAATGAAAAATTAGAATGCTTACAGGTTATAGACACTTTGGCAACATGAAATACTCAATTTTGAGAGACAGAATGTATTTTAGTCATTTGAATGGTAGATCATATAAAAATTATATTGGATTTCTTTTGTTCATTCATACTTTCCACTATTACAAAAATTGAAGATGTAATAATATAAAAAAATTGTATTCAGGATTAATACAGATTATTTTATATAATTTTTGTTTTGCTTGTAAAACCTCAGAGGATATGAAAATTCTGAAAATGACTTTTTTTCATCATCTTGAAATATAATTCTTTTGCTTCAAATATATTTTTTATTTATTTATCTCTCAAATCTGTTATTCTGCAGATTTAATAGAAATAACATAAGTCCTTAACTATTAGATAAACTATGCAAGTTCAGAGCTCATTTGATAAACATATTTAATATTATGATTATAATTATATTTAATGGAATTTGACATAATTCAAGCGAGCATGCATTTATGTGTGTGTGAATCAATTGGCATTAGCTATATATTCACTCTGATTTAATAGTTTCATCTCTAGATTCATAAAAGAACTTTAAATCAGAAGCATTTATTTTTAACAATAGCTCTAATGTGGTGATGGTCACATTGAAGACGGAAATAACAGAAAAAAACTGAGCAAAAGCACATCGAACCATGCTCAGTGTACGGTTCCAAAGCTGTTACTCGAAGAAATACACTACTAATGAGAAAAACTATGTTTTTACACTTCTTTTCATGTTTTCCGCGCAGAATACGTATAAGCACTTTAGTCGCCTATAACTACAGAATTCATATGTTATTCACTAATGGACATATCTTCATGGCACTTCTTGTTCTTGTCCTTTTGTTGAGAAGAGCAAATTTTCAGAAACAACTCGAAAACAGTATATTTAATTATGTTCAATATTATCTTTGTAATGTTTTTAATAATTTTTGGACATATGATTACAAAAATAAAGGAGGGACACAATTTCTGCCACTTTTGAAGTGATTATTTTTGAAAATATTCAATTAATTAAAAAAATTACTTTGAAATGTTGGCTGAAAATATATTTTTTTGCTTTTATTACATGTATGGAGTGCCCCTTCGAGAAATATTTATGTTATTTTACTACCAAAAAAAGGAGTGGCTTATACAAGACACCTATACTTCTTTCATCAATATACATCTTTTAGCTTTTGAGTAAAATTCCTTGACATACAGGTAGACAGACATGAAGAAACAATAAGGATTCTGTTTTAGCCATTTTAGCTTGGAACACTAGGAAAAATGAATCAAATATCATCAACCTAATCATGATATGAAATTTTAGATCATTAGAACAATATTATAGTTATAATGTTAATATATAAAATTAATATGTTACTTACTGCTTCATCAGCAATGTTAATACAATCGGTAAGCGTAAGTGAGACAATACGTGGAGTAAGGCACGCCCACAAACCAGCTTCAGTTATTTCATTACATCCGGTGAGTTCTAATTCAAAAAGTACCTAAAACACAATACCATTACGCAAGAAGTGAGTTAAAAATATGTTGCAATTCTAATAAACTAGTTCAACAAACCTGTAAATGGTCCAATATAGCTTCCAAACCTCGATCGGTAATGGTACAGCCTTTTAAACTTAAAGCTTGAACATGACGAGCCGATAATGAAAATTGTCTTATAAATTCAGCTATATCTTCATCACTTGCAGATTCTAAGACCACCCCTTTTATTTCCCTTTTAACTAATGTATTGTAAAATCTCTGTAAACAACAGCCACTCACAGACCGCAATTCACGACAATCCAGGGCTGCCACCAGACCGACCCACCAACGAGGTGACGAATATAGTAAATCTCGCCATTTAGTGCACACTTGAGCAAGAATTCTCCGTTCATTAGCCGTAAAATAGAGAAAAAATTTGTCAAGAAATCTCTCTTCCATGATGAATTGACTCCACACAAGAGGGCGCGGTGAGGGCCGGCGTCGTCGAGGAACCCGTGGCGCTACGGCGGCGGCGGCGGCAGGACCGCAAAGCGCGCTGGCCACGCGCTCTACGACGCCAGGCGAACGCCGTCGACCGCGCAATCCCAGACCAGTTATACGACGCGACAGCTCAGCTGAAGCGCGTTCCACAACACCTTGCGCCGACACTGATGACATCTTAACTTTGACGCGGCGTATAGTGTCCGCGGATCGCCCGCCGCCGCCAGCCCCCTGTTCGCAACCCGCCACTGCGACACACTAACACATAATTCTATCAGATATTAAATAAAATATAAATATTTATTAAATTATTGCATCTCAGTTTTAATCATAATGCAAAGGCATATCCCATGTCTTTATCAATAATATAATACTATACAGTTATATGGTATTGGTATTATGCTATAAAATAGTATAATAACACGATAAATACCAAAAAAAACTTATAAACCATCACAAGAAACAATTAAGTAATAACATTAGCAATTTATGAAATAATATGAACAAAATATTTTTTATTCTAAATAGATATGGATAAAGCATTAGATATTGTGTGGAAAAAAGTGGAATTTGAAGGAGAGGGAGAAGAAGACATTCACATAAGAAATATTCTACCACTTGTCAAATATTTCTTTTTTAAAATATTGAATTATTAAAAATTTTGAAAATTTTCATACAGATCACCAAGTTTTACGAATAAAATAAACATTAGAATAAGCCGGTGAAAGATTAGGTGTTTGGATCCCTTTTGCACAATAATTATTGGCTCATCCCCCTCTCTAGATAGCTTAAGTCATATGTGGGCAACCACCAACCCGCAGGCCACATCTGGCCCACTGTAAGATTTGATCCGGCCCGCTGTAAGATTTAATCTGGCCCACGAAACATTTTGAAAAATTTCATGTCTAATATCTATCACTAAAAATTATGAACGCTAATCTAAAACATTACTTTAAAATGCTGTACTTTTTGAATGTGGCCTGTGAAAGTATTTGCACACTAAAGTTTGGCACGCAACATATCAAAGTTTACCCATACTTGGTTTAAGTAAATTTTAAAATTTCTTAAAAGGCACTATTCACACTATAACTTTTGAATTTCTACAGACTCCACTAACACTTAAAAAAAGTTCTGAGTGAAATGAATTCAGATTCAAAGCTAGATTAAGAAACTGGATAAGGCGATGAGCCTGCAAGTCTTTTTAGCAGATACCATATGATGGTTGAAAGTGATTTTTTTCAAAAGTGGAATTAATCTTAAATGGCATCTAGAAAGTTAATAAATACCACCTACCTATTGATTAAAAGATAAATTAATGTCTAATTAAAATATATAACAAGAAATTAATGATGAAGGACAATCTATCTTGCTTAATGGTCACCCATCTACTTTCAGTCTGGGTCTGATTTCCACTAAATGCAATATAATCATAACATAATGTGAACATTTTTAGAGTATACTCTTGGTATGGGTTTATATCATTGACACCTCACAATATTTAGTATAATCATGCAATGCAAGAAATCATATTGGACTTTTTGTATCAGACAAAGAAAAACAATTTTTGCTACTGTATTATCTAACGAAAATAGTATTATTTTCAAAGTAACTGCACGTAGAAGTCTAAAGCAAAGGTTAGTGTAACCACAAAAGTTCATCAGAATTTATTAGAAACGCGATTCTATTATGATTATATTGATTAAATAAATGCGGAAAAACAAACCAATATTCCAATTACGATAGTTGTTATGCATCTGTGAAGACTAAAAGTAAAGAATAAACTAAACCTAAAAAATCGATGTTTAATATACAAACCTATTCAGAAATCTTTACAAAGCAAATGTTACTCCGGGCCGAAGAATAAAATTGGATTTTTTTTGAAAAGAACACAGCCATAATAGTTAGAAAATCATTAAACGGAAAAATAATACAGATCTTAAAGTATTATGAAATCGTAACCACTTGACAAGACATTTTGAGTTTTTCACAATCACCAACAATCATTGTAATTTCAAATAGAGGCTTCAACACGCGTAGGTTTGTTTCTTTCAATCAGTATCAATAAAGGACAACGCGTTTTATAAAACGCAATAAACATTTGACCAACCATAACTACGACAAAATCGGTATAATAAAATTACTATTTAGCCCAAATAAGAAGACATTTACATTTTGTCAGGAAAAGTAAATAAAAAGCTAAGTTATGTGAGTGCAAGAGAAAACCTAAAACGTGCGTCAAATATTTATAAAGGTATATATAAACATATTTATAAAACGATTATTGTTTTTCTCCAGTTTTAATATGGGACAAACACAATTCCTAGAAACAAAAGCATCAAAGCATATACCATAAAACGTCAAACTTGCACAAACACTTGAAGAAATGGCGCGCTCAAAGCAAAGGTTGTGGAGGTTATATTACAGGAGATCGAGGTTGAAGAAAAAATGAAATGATCTAGCATCACAGTTGGATCACGAGTCGATTGTATATGAGTAGGCCGAATAGTTCATTGAAACGCCGTAAGGTCGACACCGCGATAGCATCGTTACTATCATAGCTTATAACCCCCGCCGCCATGGCACTACGTGCATCAAAGTTTACGTCCACCGTCTTGCGGGCATCATCTGTACCACAATATTTCATCCAGTTCAGTAAAGATTAGACATGTTTACCCTCCCACACTGCCAGAATACGAAAACTGACTGCCATCTTGACGATGGACATGTTAACATTGGCAATAGTTATCACCGAAGCAACCAAAACGATGCCAGATAAAATCAGATAAAATTAGTTGTTTATATTCGACGGATCCAGCAGCAAAAGGGTCATTTTAAAGCAGTATACTGGGATTCTGCGAAGTATTTTACGAAAACTAAAAACAGCCTGGTTGAGAAAGTTGCTGCGTGGTGAAGCAAAAGAAGCTGTGAGCTGTTTGTCAGATTTAAGTCAGACCCTCAAAAAGTTTTGAAACCATTATAAGTCCGATTTGGATGTGCATATGCTTTACTTTATGAAGAAATACGAAAGGTGAAGCAACTTCCAAAGTTAAGGGAAAATTTCAGAGAGTTCTGCATGTTCGCTAATAAAATTAAAAAACGTTATTGAAACAATCTGCGCGTTAAATAAAGAATATTACAACTACAATCCGGACCTCTTGCGCAATGTAATGTAGAAAACGAACCTACCTCTATAATATATATGGTGCAGATATGCAAATGTAAAACCACATCAGGGACAACAACTTTTCAAGTTAGCACAGTTTCTGATGAAGGAAACAGAGCAGTGTAGTTGTTGCACACTAAATAATAAATAATAAAAAAGCTTCAGTAGCATTGCATTACCAGTTATCAAAAACGGGGGATAAGTACACGCACATCACTGCGTCGGCAACCACACAAAAATGATCTATTCAATTGCAAGAAAGAACATTCGTTCGCTGAATGCAACAAGTTTATAGGTGCAACGATCGAAGATAATTGGAAGTTGGGACATCGTTATTGGACCTGCTTTGGCTGTCTGTGTTTCTGCTATAAGTTTATCGCTGCGCATACACACCAAATACAGTAGACGAATGTAAAAGATGTCTTGTTACATACTGACAGCAAAATGCCGAAAGGCGAAAAGCAGGAAGTTGTAATGTCTTTGGGAACCTCGCAAGTGAATTTGAAGTTAAGAAGAAATCATGTGACATTTACCCACCGTTAGATGAGCGATCAACAATAACGCTGTTGGATGCCGGGATAGCTAAAGATATCGAAGTGCGGGGTTTCTCATTTACTCTGTCAGCACTAAAGCACTTGTTGTAACCCATATCAAAGCGAGTGACTGCCGTTTAGTCGAAGTCAAAATCCAAGGGTGCCGTAAATACAAGGCGCAACAAATGTCGGCATACACCACTTAAAAGTTCAAGCTATTCCCTCAGTCGTGTTATTGCTCAATACGTTTACTTAGAAGGTATATGCGAGGAGCTCACAATGGTGCAGGCTATACCTACCGCTATCATCGTAAAAAGATTATTTAGAGTTGATCGTGTCAAAATTGAACGAAAGTGTAGCTTGTGTTACTGAGATAGATTGGGTGTTGTATGGCGTTGACAATATAAGAAAATAGCCGGTTCACTTCTTAAATCGAACAAAAATCATTAAGAAAAGCGGAGAAAGCGATATCCATGACGTTATTAAGCGTCATTTTGATTTGGATGATATTGGTATCACTCCACGTCTATATAATGACCTGGAGCAAAACGCACTATGAATATTGGAAGAAACGTCATGCAAATGTACAGAGATAATACGATTTGAAGTAGAATTGTTATGGTAACACAATGAACGCCAGGTATAATATAACAGAGATTGTGGATCAAGAAGACTTTATAGCATAAAAAAAATCTGAATATAAATTCTGCTTTTAAGGTGGCCTCCGAGAAGCAAATATAATACCCGGGCGGTTTGATAAGTCAGTGACTTTTAGAATTTCCCGCGCAGTTACTTCAAATGCAACAGTGCTGCTGTCAACTGTAGTCGATTAGTGGGCAACTGTCAAATTTTGAGCAAGCTACGTCATGCAGTTGGTGTTTGATAGCCATTCAAAGCAGACAACCTCGTGAATTTTTACGAAAATGGAAAGAAGTGAATTTCGTGTGCCGATTAAGCATTACTTTTTACGTAAAAAAACCATCACTGAAACTAAGGAAAAGCTTGATAAATGCTACGGGGACTCGGCACCATCAATTTCAATGATAAAGAAGTGGTTTACAGAGTTCCGTTGTGGTCGTACCAGCACTAGTGACGCCGAACGTTCAGGTCGCCCAAAAGAAGTGAACACGCCGGAAATCGTCGATAAAATCCATGAAATGATATTGGATGATCGGAGAATGAAAGTGCGTGAGTTGTCTCATGCTGTAGGTATCTCAACTGAACGGGTACATCATATTTTACACGAATATTTGGACATGAGAAAACTCTCCGCGAGATGGGTGCCGCGATTGCTCACACTCGACCTTAAGCGCAATCGTGTGACAACTTCAAGAGTGTTTAGCGATGTTCAGCCGTAATCCGGACGAATTTTTTCGCCGTTTTGTTACTGTGGACGAAACATGG
The DNA here is from genome assembly GCA_005406025.1 of Eumeta japonica. NCBI lineage: Eukaryota > Metazoa > Arthropoda > Insecta > Lepidoptera > Psychidae > Eumeta > Eumeta japonica. The sequence continues at coordinate 680,491 of BGZK01000112.1, forward strand.
ATCCATCACAACACACCAGAGACCAAGGAACAATCGAAACAGTGGGTTTCTCGGGGTGAACGTGGACCAAAGAAGGCCAAACAGAGTCTGTCAGCCAACAAGGTCATGGCCACAGTTTTTTGGGATGCACGCGGTGTCATTCACATTGGTTACCTCGAGAAAGGTAAGACAATCACCGGCGAATATTATTCAAAGCTTTTGGACAGATTCGACGTTGACTTGAAGCAAAAACGGCCGCATTTGGCGAAGAAGAAAGTGCTGTTCCATCAAGACTATGCACGTGTGCACACTTGTTTAGTCACGATGGCCAAAATCCACGAATTGAGATATGAACTGCTACCCCATCCAGCATATTCTCCAGATTTAGCCCCCTGCGCCTATTATCTGTTTCCAAACCTAAATGGCTGGGTGGTAAGAGATTTGAGTCTAATGAAGAAGTCATTACCGAAACAAACGCGTATTTTGAGAGCCTTGAGAAAACCTATTAATGCTGGACTAAATGTATCGAGCTAAAAGGTGATTATGTAGAAAAATAAAATGTTTATTTGCCGCAAAAAAAAATGTTTTATTCAAAAAGTCACGGACTTATCAAACCGCCCTCGTACCTAACCAAGTAAACAGCGGCTATGCTAAAGTGGCGACTCACATATTAATGGGTACAGTATCGTACTTATCTCAACTTCTACTAGTACTAATGCGGGAAAATTGTCTAAGATGCGGCTACACGTAGAAATGTAGTGAACTTCAACAAATAAGTGCTTGCTGGGTTCGACTTGTTGAATGGTAATCGATAGTAATGATCACGCCAAAGCTGCCCAAAAAAAAAAAATGGAGTGATAACAGAATAATCTTTGGAGGATCAACTCCAAGGTACAATGTACCGCCTTAGAAGCAAGCAAACAACAAAGAAACAGCAGCCAGCTCTTGTGTGCAGTGAAGACATATCCTATCGAAACTCCATTTTTGGGTGGCGTCTGAGTAAGACAATGTCTTCAACAAAGACAGTGTCAATGACAACGTTACATGAGAGGCAACCTACAGAAGAAGTTCTACACATCCTTCTTGTTGAAGTCGAACATACCATCAAAAGTCGACCTTTTATATAAGTTTCGATTTCACTACGGATCTTCCGTCATAACGCCAAAGAATCTGCTATAGGGCGACCCACCATATGTTCCTCTTTCCGGTGCTTTCATCGAAAAAGATACCGTCGGTCGATGTTAGTGCCAACACTTTCAGCGTATTATCGACATCTTTTAAACGCGTTGAATTAAGGAAGCTTTGTTGCAACATAAACGGGAGCTTTACGAACAAGGTCACAAGCTGCATATCGAGAACGTAGTGCTGATCATCGTCAATAGAATACCAAGAAATAATTGGCTGATGAGTATCATTGAGACTGTCTACCTTGGTCCTGTTAGTTGTTCTCGTCGTCCTACGAACGAAAATCGATATATACGTAGAGTGGCCAAGCAACTCGCTTGGAATCAATGAACAATCGTGGAACTTCAAAGGTTATAACGTGAGCAGCGTCTTCTACGGCGGACAGATATTTTAGCACAATTAATTGTCAAATATATTAACCAATTATTTTAACAGAATAAATAAATTTTATTGAGTGTTGTTTTATTTTCCACACTTGAAAGAGAAAACATATTTTAAGGATTTCATTATGATGTATATATAAAATGTGTAATTAAAGACATTTTTAGGACAAGCTTACAAATAGGTGTACAAATATTACAAATAGGCTTACAAATATTTATAAAGAGCATGTCCTTTTTAAAACGCTTTTATTAGCATCACTTGTATGTTTGTTTGTTTGTTTGTAACCGACTTCTTTGCACTCGATTTTGACCCACTTTGAACGGTCAGATTTTATTGAAACTTTGTAGACTTATCAAGGACCCGTGACAATACAATAATTTGATAAGTTTGTCTAATTGTCCTGGTCAGGATCGCCAGGATTAATTAATTTGGTTTGGTAATTCTATTTGGTATCGATGTACAATCAATCAGTTCAAAATAGGGACTTACGAATAAACAGAATTAATATAAAAAATAGGTACAAGGATTAATTCATACAATGTCATAATTTGATGTTGATAAAATATTTAGTTTTCTGAAGATTTCTTTTTGAAATTTAAATGAATATAATTAAAATTTTGGATGTAGAAGTTAAGTAGAAAAGTTCATATTTTCAATCAATTCATCTATAAAGAAAATGGATTCATGATAAAATAATATTTCATATTAAACTCTACAGTAAAAACGTCAAAACTGAATTATTCTCAGAAATTAAGACCACAAACTTAAATCTTCTATTCGAAGAGAATTTTACAATCATCCGCCCTCTATCAAAGGTTTACAATACTATCGACTTCAGTATCATTTTTGAAAATTAACACCTTGACCCTAACTCTCCCGTTCGGAAAGAATTTCCCACCCGTACACCTTCTGTCGTAGATTTACGATACTAAAAAAAAATGTGCGTCACGTCCAAACATTCACAAGAACTCGGAATACAATTTTTTTTGACAATCGATCAAACTAAAAAGTATAAAATAAATATAGTTTAAAAAACTAAAAAACACGCTTTGATGATCACATCTAACTAAAAAACGAAAAATAATTCTTAATATAGGCAGAAAATATAAATGAACGAAAAAAGATTAGTATTATTGTGAAAAAGTTATTTTTTTAGTTTTTTAGTTTTTTTAAACTATATTTATTTATATTTTGACGCACTGGCTTAGTAGCGTGCTTTGTAAAAAGTACATATAAATAAAATCGTCTATTTCAATTGCCACGTTTCGATTTCAAATAATTTAGTTCAGAAAAATAATATATAAAAAAATGATGGTTATAATAATCTTTTTGAAGATTGTGATGGATCATAGTTCTACAATTCACTTTTCAGCTAGAGTCTGTCTTGTGCTGCATATTTGGTATAATTGAACATAGATCTTTTATTTTTATTAGTGTTTACTCCTCATTTTGCTCAATCCTCGAGCCCCGATAGTGATAAAAATAATATTTTTAATAAGGTGTTAAAAGCACTAAGACCACAATTATAAATATTCTGAGCTCAACTAACTATTGTACATTTTTTATCAATCATAAATATTTGAGTAGATACGCAGTAACTAAATAAAACCAAAAGATCATTCTGGGCTTCAGTTTATCACTACGCATATTAATCTTCGCTAACATTTCAAAAGGTACAATGATTTTGTTTAGATCAAAAATTTGAAAGTCAAAACTCTTTTCAAATATATATATATATATATGTATATATTCTATCTTGTGGTGACATATCGTGTTTACACGGCCTACCTCATATTATTTTCAGAAATAATTTCCGATTGCGTTCTTGCATTGTTTTTGTAAATATCACGTACATGATCTCAAGTTTTCGTGCTTATGTGCCTTCGTAATTCGCGTTTCAGTGCGTTCGCGACACGTTCGCGACTTCGCGATCTACGTTCTCGCAGATAACGGTCGCTCCCGACACGATTTCTCACCCGTTTTATGTTTACGTTTCCGTATGGTTGTTAATATCAAGTGTTTTGGACTACTGTATCGATTTTCTAATAGTGGTTCAGTGAATGTTTTTAGTGAAATAAAATATAAATTTAATTTGAATTATATCACAATTCGAATCAGACATTTAGTGAATAGACTGCGTCCGCCTGAGTCGTTGGGCGGGTTTCGCCGCGTATGCGCGCTCGTAGTCCGTCGCCGACCGTGTCCCGTGCGTTCTCGGTTGCACTCTCAGCTGCCGCTTATTCTCGGGACAACCGCGGCCGCCGTTCTCGGTGCTAGGCGCTAGAAACGCGGCAGTGCATTGCGCGATGTCTTAAATTCGGCTATTTGAATATATACATATATATATATATATATATATATATATATATATATATATATATATATATATATATATATATATATTCGATTATTTGTTATATATAGTGTTTTATAGTGTTAATTTTTATTAATACAATTTTACGACTTTATTTAATTGTATTTATAGATATTGACCGATGTGTTCTTTTTATTTATTTTTCATATTGTTTCGAATTAAGATCCATTGTATAGTAATTCTAGCAGGTCCCAATCTCCGACTAAGAGGAATAAAAGGCGTGGGCTACGGCTCGTTGTACCGACGAGATTGATTGAGTGGAAACCTTGTCCAACGCTAACGCACCTGCATCACCTTCGACTCAAGGATCGGTCACCACCTCCACGCAGGTGGCGACCGACAGAGTCACCAAGGTGAGTTACAAACCAACCACCCCACCTAAAACCAAAGCGCCCAAAGGGGTTAATTTTGTCCAAATCTCCGCGGATTGCAATCGTCTGCGAATCAATTATTCAAAGGCCTTCCAGGTAGCTGACGACAATATTAAAATTACCTGCCCTGATTTGAGACCTTTAGAAGTCTTAAAAAATACTAGATTGATTGTAAGGTCATCCCACACTTACGCTCTCGACGAAGAGTGTAAACTAAGGGTGTAAACCGCAGCATTCCTGCGGATTTCAATACGGAGAACATTAAAACTGAACTCCAGAGTCAGAGCTTCCTAGTGCACTGAGTGCATTGAGTTTTTGGGCGGGACGGTTCTCTACTAGCACTCATTCTTGCAATCTTACCGAAGACTAACGAGGCTAGACTTATATTCAGAAACCTTTCCAAAGTATGAGGCCTTTCGGGCATCCGGTTTGCGGTCCCACGTAGGAAAGGAGACCCAGGCCAATATCACTGCTATCAGCATTTTGAGCACGCAGGCGCCAACTGTCACGCGGATCCTAGATGCATCAAGTGCTTGGTCCCTTATTGGTCCAGGGAGTATTCGCGCATTCGAGAATTGCAGGGAAAATTCTCAAGCTTTAACTGTAGCCAGGATTACACGGCGAACTACTGAGGATGCCCGAAAGTACCCAAATTTACTCCTAAGTCAACTAACAGGACTGACCAAAAACGGTCCTCGCCTATCAGTCTCAAACGTTACGAAAGGAATTTCCCCGCCCTAATGGGCAAAAATTCCGCCCAGACTCTCGATGTAAAATTCCACCCTGCGTCCGTGCCCTCTACTAACCCTTGGGGAGAAAATCAGCCCCCGAGGGCTGTCCTGGAGCCGCTGAAGGAAGCCATAGGCCGAACGCCTCCTGCGTTGCCTCCTGCTTTTGTAATAACGGGCCCAACAACCTTGTTCGGAAAGGATATTAAAATAGTGATGTCCATCCTTCGAACAACCAAAAGTTCGGAGATCTCCGAGTTCGCTCACGACCTAAGTCTATATAGAAACGCGGAGGATCAACTAAATGTCCTCGTCAAATACCATCTCCTGATGTTAAGGTTACATTATATCTAATGTCCGCACCTAGGTGCAATATTACTACCTCAATTAGACTCTATAAACCGCACAATATCTCCCTAACGTCATTTAATGCAAACAAGTTAAATAAAAACATTCCGTAATTAAAGAAATGTATGTCGGAGTACGGAATAGACGTATTATTAGTTCAAGAAACCTTCTTAAAGCCACACAGATCTAGGGCTTGCAAAATTGCAGGCTACCTACAATTACGAACGGACCACGCTAAGAAAGGTGGTACCGCAATGTATTACAAGCGCTCCTTATACTGTTTCACGATCGACATTCCACCTCTCATTAATATGGAAGCTACTGGTTGTAGACTCGCTATGTCAGGCCACGGTACACTTGTCATAGTTTCTGTTTATCTCCCTGCCACCAAAAGTTGCTCTGGAGCGACCTCGATGCCCTCCTCGCTTTAGGGGATACCGTCATCCTCTTTGGCGATTTTAATTGTAAAAACCCTAGGTAGGGCAGTGCGGTTGCCAATTATAGTGGAAATGAACTTGAATGACTCGAGAACAAACTGGATTTCGTAATTATAATTACGAAATCCAGTTTGTTCTCGAGTCATTCAAGTTCAAGAATCACGACGTGGAGGGCACGATATATCGTGCCCTCCACGTCGATTTACTACCGCGGCGATCCCTCTAATAGACCCTCCACGCCTGATATGCCGTAATCAAAGGCGTCGGGCTTAACGTGAGCTGTATCGAGACACTTCATTGTCTCGATTCAGATCACCTTCCGCTCTTATTAAGGATGGGCCCTCCTACCAGCGGGAGTTCCAATACATCCAAAAAATTACAAGTTGGAACAGAGTGTTGACCGCGCTTAAGGAAAACGACACTCTCTCTAAATAGAATTTCCAATGCCATCAATATGACAAAGGAAATCAATTCAGCCATAGCTATTCTTACCAACAACATAAGGATAGTGGTCGGGAACAATGTTAGGGATATTCCGGCATCATCATACCACCAGAACCTTACTGCCGATGTTCTTTAATTGATAAGAGCAAGAATGCAGCTTTGTGCTGCGTGAGTGGATATTCTACTGCAGAGTATAGATCTAAAGCGCGAGCCCTACAATGCCAAGTGAAGGCTCGCATTCAGTTTCGCTCGAATTCCAATGCTCTCACGCTTCCCCTCCGCATGATATTTTACACAAACACCGCATCGACAAAGAGGTCCGGCACAAAGCCTCCTTCGAACTCATAGATGATCTGACTCCCATTTTTCCCAGCGAAGTATAAATGCTGATTAAATCTCTCAAAACCAGAAAGACACCGGGCCTCGACAGTATCAGCAATAAAGCTATCAAATGCTTTTCCTTGCCTCTATTGGACTTACTGGTCGGTATATTTAACGCATGCTTTAAAAATTGTTATTTCCCTTCCATCTGGAAAGAGGTAGGGGTAATAGGTATTCATAAACCAGGGACACCTTGCGACTTCCCTGCCAGTTACGGACCAATCAGCCTCTTGACCTGTCTAGGTAAACTTTTCGAAAAAATTCTCAAAACTCGCTTAAGCGATCGCTTTCTCGAGAAAGGCCTTATTAGAGATGAACAGTTTGGTTTTCGCCCTATAGATACATGACCACAGCAAGCCCTCCATTTAGTCGAATACATCACAGAGGGCTTTAAATTCAAGTAAAAAACCGTAGCTGTCTTTTTCGACGTAACTAAGGCCTTCGATAACATATGGCACGTATGTCTGATTTATAAACTTCACGTTCTCGAAGTACCAGATCGATTTATTCACATTATACACAGTTACATCAGTAATAGGTATTTTGTTTTTAGACAAGAGTATATACACTCGACTAGACGACTAATCAGAGCAGGAGTTCCTTAAGGCTTCCTCTCTCCCCTTCTGTGCTCGCAAATACACAAACCACATTCTGCGTCCGATGTCAGGCGTCCAACTCTCGCTATTATAAAACGATACCGCACTGTATTATCGTGCTAAGCACAAAAAATCAATTCTACTCCATTTCCAGAGGGCTATTGATGAGCTGGATCGATGGTTCCTTACCTGGAGGATAGAGGTTAACCCTAATAAGTCAGCCGCTACATAATTCAAATATAGCAAGCGTAAGAGTAGAAAAATTGTCGACTTAGACACGCCCCACTTTCGAATGTTGAGCATTCCACGAACATACAATTCAATTATAAATACCTAGGAGTCATGTTCGATAGAAATCTTCACTTCAAAGATCATATCGAGGGCCTTAGGAAAATTATAATTTTCAATCGAATGCGCCTTGGCGCCATGCTTAGTAGAAAAAGTAAATTGTCACTGCGTAATAAGAGCACTATTTACAAAATTTATTTAAAGTCGGCGATGACATACGCATCTCCCTCTTCGCTCATGCTGCCCCAAAAGTACTCGATAGACTCGCAAGTTATTCAGAATAAATTCTATAGACATGCCATAAACGCCCACTGGTGCTTCGAAATTCAGTATTTCGCAGGGATTTAGAACTCCCTACTATATCCAAATTGAATAAGGGCGAATCTAAGTGGTTCTTCGACATCACGGAATCACATCCCACCTCAACCCTATCATTTTATCCATAGGCTACGAAATGTACTTACCGGTCCATCTGACGCTCTTACAGCGGCAGTAAAGTCTCATAGAAGTCAGTCAACAACTTTAATGACTGACTAAGCTTAAGTATCCCTCAGCCAGGCTTATCTAATTAGGCCATATCATCCCACTCTACCGGACCATTTCTGTAGCGACTAAGACAAACTGACCTAACCCACGTCGGTGTCCAGTGACATCCTATGTCGAGGTGGAATTCTCCAAGGAATCACCCAGAGGGCATGTTACGCGCTGTCAGCACCCCTTTTGCTGTCCGGCCGCGTTCGATAAAGCTGTCACAGCATTCCGACTAACAGCACTGTCGATCCCATTTCTTTAGGGGGACTTTTTTAGTCGTTTTCAGTTCCACACTACCCGCGTGCATGGGCGCGCGGATGTACGTTATGCATTTTTTACCTACTCCTCGTCGCAAAAGGGAAAAATATATATATACAGGAGGTGAGAGAGTGATCCATTGAACGTGTAGTTTGTTGATAAATGACAATAAACTCATATGAACCTTTTTTAAAAAACAGATACAAGGACAGAGACGTCAGAGAAGAGTGGTTTAATTTTGATATTCTAAATATACTTGCACAATAAATATTCATAGATAAAATCAAACAATCACAGGTTAAAAACGTAAATAATAACAAAACACAAAAATAAACAATTACACAACGAATAACCTCATCTGTTCAAATATTGTATCTAACTCGTATATCTAGAAGACGAACATGCGAACATTTTTTGTTTAATAATGTTGAAGTTTATAGCTCACTTTCTCTTTCTTTCAATATTGTGTCTCTTTCTATCTCACTTAACGAAATACGATGGGTCATTTAAATTTTACTTTCAATTCTTGTTCAATTGTCGATTATCGAATCGATGACAGACAACGATATTGCTAGAAATAAGATGAAGTAACTAAGGTAAGCACCCCAATTATGGATAGATTAAGACAAAATTTGTGGTATTTTTGAAATTTTACTAATATAGTGAAAGTTTCACTACTGAACGTACTTAAAGTGTAAAGTCCTGTCCTTATTTAATATTCCTACTGTGTTACGCATGAGATACGGCAAAGCTCGTTTAAATTTATTCAACAAATAAAAAATCTAGTTTTTTAACCAGTTATGGACAGCAAAAAACCAGTCGTGGAGTAATGAACATAGTCATATACACCTAGTACCTAATCGAAGATCCTATGATGAATGTCAATCTGTAAGTGACTTAGAATGCAATAGAATAATATATTTTATTTTTAATAAACTTTTTCTAAATTGACAATGAAAATTAGCATTAAAAAACTTATTTGAATTGTACTCATGCTTCGTTTTTATTTATTAATTAGTAATTTACGAACATAAACTTAATCAGCCTTTCATTATATTCATTTTTAATTTACGAATACTTTTTTTAATCTATGATATAATTAAGCAAAAAAAATTTTAATTTCCTACTACCTAGATAAAATATATATCAGAATCAACAATACAAAGTTTCTTATCTTGGTTAATCGTAAATTCGTCTTTTTCAATAATATTCACAAATAACTTAAAAACTTGGGCAACAATTCGAGAAGTAAAAGTTGAGTATTTTTGCATCTCTTTTACACTGTAAAATCCTCTTTTGTTAATTAATATTAAAGGACGAATGTACTCCACGATGTCTTTTCTTAGGCATTATATTTTAGCTGGTTTCTCAGGCCATTTGTAGGCGTTTTCTATTGAAAGTGTCATCGTGCTTACTTCAAACTCATTTTTATTTGTATTTTCAATGACTCCAGGAAAATGTTGCCCTCATAAAACTATATCGTAACTTCCCTTTGATAGTTTCTGTGGAGAAGGAACTAACTTACTCAATGGTACGTCATCCGATTCCGATCCTCCAGATAAGACGCTATCATCACTTTCGGCATAACGTATTTCAGTTTCAGTTTCAGAAGATTCGGATATATTTTTTGCTTTGACACTTTTTTCTTGTTTAGTTTCTTAAGTCATTTTTTCTTCTCTTTTTTAGCACGCGATTGCTTTTCTTCTAATTTGCTTTCTTTTTTGTTCTTCTTTTTTAGCATTATAGGCCTTCCATACAGGGCTTGTTGCTACCTCTTTTGCTACGTTGATATATTTATCTAACATTTCTTTGATCCAGATTTCTAAAATGCTTTTTTCTTCCTTACTTAAAATGGTGCTGGATTCCATTGGGCAGTTAATCGGACTTTTGCCAGTAACTTTATTGTGCAAGGTTATTCTAGGTACATTGAACTTTTTGGCTGCTTCGGATATTTCTAACCCTTTTATACTGCTTCGATGGCCCAGTCCATTTGTTGAGGCGTAAAATCTTTTTTTAGGAGCCATTTCTAAAACAAAGAATCAGTATCATTTAATATCATGTCTATAACTGGATTTCTATAAAATACCCAATAAAGGACACGTGTTCATTAATAGTACACATCTCATGTTTATAATTTACAACTAGCATATAGTAAAAAATAATAATTAGAATAAAATTAGTTAAGAATCTGAAAATATAAAAGTTATATTAGGTTTCGATATTTGTCCATCATTGGAACTATTCATTTACAGCGCACCAGTAATAAACATCTACATTATAACATTCGCAAACAACCTCTCTCTGAAGTAACAGCAACGCGAATTGTTATCTTAATTTCATGGTTAATCCAACAAACAAAACACATTCTGATTAAAATAAAGCAATATCAGATTACAGATGAAACTTTCTACTCACCGCATTAATAATTTCCTTAAAAAAAACCGCTAATATCAATTTACAATAATAGAAACACTGCACCACGTCATTTTTTTTCTATTTATCTGACGAATTGAATAAAACGGTAAACTTTGACAGCTCGATATCTATAGTCTACACTAAAGTGTTGCCAGTATAAAAAAACTGGTTCATGTCTTTATTCTAGATGATTTCTTCATTTTTTGTCCATTACTGGTTTCTTGTCCATTACTGCTTTCTTGTTCATTACTGGTTTCTGGTCCATTACTGGTTACTTGTCCATTACTGGTGCGTTTACCTTAGAGGAAAAAAAGGTATGTTGTTGCGGTGTGGGCGGTCATCCAAAGAAGTTGAATGAATATAAATTGACAATTCAAATCTATAGAATAAATGTATTCAATAGAAATGCCGGCAAGAGCCAGCTTAGAAAATTTGTGTATATCAAATTATTAGTGAGCCTAAAAAATTAGACGTCCTCCCAAGAGTTCAATGTTTATAGGTGAATTTCTTGCCATTTTGGAAGCCATTAAGGACTTTTTTTATTGAAACTATACCTCACGCTCATATTATCTCATTTCCGTAGCTCCCTTAGATTTCTTCATCCATCTTCATCACTGTAATCTCTTTAAGTCTAAAATTCACAACTCCTTGGTAATGAATTTGAGAAAAAACATCAGCAATGCCATTAAAGCAATTTACAGGTGGCACTGGTCTGACTGCCCGGTCATTTCCCTTTCACAGAGAAAAAACAAGTGAATTTGATAGCAAAAAATGCAGCTTTTTATAGGAATAAAATTTCCTGTCCTCATTACGCCCATGACTTAGTTGCTTTGTCCAAAAAGAGGCCGCTTCCGTCGTGAGCTCCAGTGGCGGCGCTAGGCGTCGGCGACGTCGGCGACCGCCGACGGCCTCGCGCCTGAAGGGGCCTCGCAAACAAAAAAGTTTTGCCTACAAGTTATTAAAAAGAGGCCTCGCAAAAAGTTTTGCCTACAAGTTATTAAAAAGAGGCCTCGCAAACCTGATGTCGCCGACGTCCACGAGTGGTGTAGCGCCGCCACTGGTGAGCTCACCATTGGTCGATTTCTAAAAAGTCTAAAGAAGTCCATCATTTCCACATCCAATCCACTATCTCTCATAAGCCTCGATTTTATAAATTGAAATTTTGTAAACAAGCTAAATCAACCATCTGCAGGATGAGACTCGATCACTGCTCCACCCCAATGCATCTAGCTATACTTCGAATCAGAATTCATCGGTATGTGAAAGCATTCTTTGTATGACCGCCATAATCTTCTAAACTTTCTCCTTGACTCTGGTGTCCCTAACTCAAATATTCTACTCCTACTTCATCTTTATATATTCTCCTATCTTATTTTAGCGATTCTCCCATAACTTATTTATTAGCTATAATAACATACGATTGCCATTAATGAAGAAGTGCAGTGAAATTATAAGTATTCAAAACCAACGAACGTATATGAAACAATGGATAAATGTTAATGTTCAAAGATCAGTACCATGAGAAAATTTGTGGTCTCTACTCAGATGCCCTTCTGATAAATGGATTTTAAGTTGTAATAATAATAATGTTTAATCCATATACTAATTTGTATCTTAGGGATCGACCTTAATCAATTACCAATTTTTCCTTCAACATCTTATAAAATGTCATTAAATATGTGGGCTTTCATTCTATAGATAAATTGTCTATTCTATGGCCTTTTTAGTATATATATTACTCTGTGATACACATATCTTAGTTTATTATTCTTCTGTGTATATATTGTTCTATGCCAGTAATGCTCTATGCCGGTAAGCCCGCGAGTAAGTTGTAAATGTTGTAATCGACTAATTCGGTGTAAATGAATGTAAATAGAATAGATGTAATATATCAATATTTACTAAAAATAAATTAGAAAGATAAATAGAATAAATTGTGAAAACAATTTAATCTTTTAAATGTCAGTCTTTTTCGTGTGTTTTATTTTGTAGTTTACACAACAGCAAACATGGACTTTACTGATGCAATTCCAATTGCATTCAAAGAAATCACTCCCAATTGCAGTATTTCAGAAAAATGGCGAGAAGTTGTTCTAAATACAGGTATTTTGCTCAATCAGTTTTCTCTTGAAGAAATCGTATTAATTGCGCTATTGTATTAAATGCAATTGCGGCTACAGGTTGTTATGTCTTTTCATTTCAGTTTAAATACGAACTGATTAAAATTAGGAGTTTAAATTTAAAAAATCTGTTTTATTTTTATATATTTATGGATATTTTTTTGTTAAACTTTTTGTATTTTAACCATAATTAGTAAATGGGTTTCTTTAATTTCAATATCTCTGTAATGGTTACTAAGATAAAAAATTCTGCCTGTAAACTTAAGAAAAGATGTATATTGTGTGTAGGTGGAACTCATACTACTCTACAAGACATTAAACTACCTCAGAAAGCAGGTGGATATTGGTACAGGGATGCAAACAAAGTTAACACAAGAAATAGATTTATTTACTGGTAAGTCATATATTCACTGATACAATACTGGAAATATATTTCTGTTATATTTCCATAGATTCATATTAGAAGTATCAAAATAGGATTTTATCAATTTTATAATCCATGAGTCCTACTCAAAGTTACATTCTGTACCAACACATAGAAATTGTCTTATAGAATAGAATCGCTTATGAAAATTAAATTAAATAATTTGAAAAAAAGTTTTGCAAAGTACCAAATGACATCAAATCAAAGCGCTTATTAGGCTCTCGAATATATATTTTTTGATTTTTCTAACTCCAGTGCAGATTGAAATAGTTCAGAGTTTTCAATTATGTAAAATTTCCAATGTGCGTGTTACCAATTTGCATCATTTCTTAGAAGGTACATATGGCTTCAGTGGAATGTTAGATGAGTTGGATAAATATGGGAAAAAAAAATAGCTAAATTCTAATCACATTTCCATACCACTGGTTTCTTATGATATAATATTAAAAGTAAGGTGAACCTGATCATTGTAATTACAAATTTTTATGGACTTTTTTCTGTTTGTGCAAAAGTTAAAACTTGAGACTGATTTATTGTTTGGTTCCTATAACTAGTCTTAACCCTTTATGTGTCCGTAATCCACGAACGGAATGGATGCAAATCCTAAAGCAACTGAGTAAAGCTTGGTTGCTCCGATACTAAATTATTCAAGTGCAAAACCATAGCAAAATGTGAATAACGTGAAATCATGTTTTTTGTCATATTTTCATAATGATAGTTTTTATTAAAAATCTGACAAAATTAGAGAGCATAAATTAGCAACATAACATAACAACAAACTTTTCAATACCAATTATTTGTCATTTTTGTACATATCAAACACTCTTTTTGATTTTAGATGCATTTTAAAAATTGCTGGTACTAGATTATTTTTGTAATGACTAATGTGCAAGGATGCATGCTGGATGATTGAATTATTCATGTTTCACCTCTACAATTTTTCAAAGGAATTAACTTTATCAAAATAAAATTGACTGATATATGCATGGCTGTGTTTGAATTATTGACAAATTGTTCATATTTACAAAATATTTTTTTGTATTCGGTATAGATTAAGAAAAAAATGCACAAAAGTCATATCAAGTATGATTACTTATAATACCATATCAACATAACAAGTATAAATAACTAATTATATGCCCTTTGATTAACCACAAATATGTAGATTACAAAGATCTACATATTTAGTAATTTTATATTTGTTAATTTTGCAACTAAAATACTTTTCGTTTTGTCATTTGTATTTATGACAAATATATACTTTATGATTTCAGGCAAACCACATCTGATTCTATTGAACTATCGGAAGCTTCATTAGATGTTAATTTGATCGGTTCCAACTTAAGATGTAAGGTAGCACCTGGTACTCCACCATTAAATGGTACTACGATTTGGGAAAGAACAACAGCAAAAGAGGTTGTAGTATTAGTAGCAACTGTTTCATCAGTCCACAGGCTCATATTTCCTCACCCCGAAGTTTTGGAAAAAAAGGTAGGCTTATAAATTTTTTATAAATATGTCTTGTTAATTACCTAAGTACACTTTTTTGTTCATAAATATTTAACAAATGACATATCTCAATAGCAGATGCTTGCAGCTTTAAAGCTACAAGTGAATTCCATGTTCACATTAATGTGTGAACATGGAATTTACTTGTAGTGTTGATTTCCATTTGTGTACCCAATCTTTATTTTAATCCCACTTCTGATCCTGCTCCCAATGCTGATCCTATCATTATTCTTGTTTTACTATTGGTTCCAATATTGAATTTGCTGGTAATTCAGGGTCCATTTTGGAGCACAGTTTGTATTTAATTTTTTAACATGTGATGTTTTTAGTCATTTCTGTTTCATGTTATTGTAGTTATTTCTGATGTATATCAGTGTATAAATTTATATATATATATATAAGACATAAAGTGCTCACTTCACGTAATGAAATATATAAATAGGTGCATATTTCACATTTCAGGCTACATTCAATTCAACAGCAGGCTCATCTCTATCAGTATTCCATGAGGCTTCATCAATAAACAACCCCCATAATTATTATATATTAACACAACATTCTAACTCAAGTATGTAATACAATTTCAACACTCAACATCTGTGAGATAAAAGTCAGTACATTGATTGTAATCTTGACAGTATATTTATGAATTTGTGAATTTCTTATTACAGCTACTGGTGTTGCTCACACCTGTGCATCTTTGTTACGTGAGAATGGTGAAGCAGTCTTTGTGCTAGCTTTCGGACCGTGTGGAGATGGTGGTGTAATGGTCATAAAACTCCCAATATCGGGTACACCGGTCACTTTAATGCTTAAGAGAGAATCAGCAGTACCAAGATTTCTCTCTGGAATTACAGGAGCTTTAAGGTAATATTGATAAATATTATTTGTTTAAAAAAAAACAAATGTGAATGACCAAATAAATTTCCATAAGTCCAAGATTACATTTTGGATCATCTTGCCTTTGCTCCAAATTCAAGTTTTAATTTTTATTGACTATGCAAAGAACTAAGTCATATGTTGGAATCTAGAAGCATATGTTCTTGCTGTTATGTATCATATGTTTTATATCACAGCTGCCGTTTGATATACTAGACATAGTTTGTGAATTTCAAAATTTCTCTTATGAGGTTTATAAACAGTATTCCAAATGTTTTAGCAAGCTTTTTAAAATATATTATATAATTGCATTTAATATACTATAATATTTAAATAACTACAAATTTTTAAAATATTGATCATCCTAAATGTGAAAAATGATTTCGTTTAGACTTGCATATATACATTGGTTGCAGCTAGAATTTTATTTTTTCAGAGGCAAAGCTGGTGAAGGTCTAGAAGCTCTAGGGCTAGTGTTAAATGGGTCTTGGGCAGTGGCTTTGTGTGGCGATGCTTGTTTACGAACATGGCTTGTGGACGTTGGGGGTACACCTGTAGCCGTTTCACAGCCGCTCTCACAAAATACCACAAAACCTAAACCACCTCGTAAGAAAGTTTAATTTAGTTAAATTAGAATTTCTTTGCATTCTTACAAAAAAAATACATAGACCCACATCAATCCATAATGGTTAAAGCCATAGAAATAGTAATGCATAAAATTCTTCCATCGTATATGTCATTTCTATCATGTAGTCATCATAATTATTTTTCTTGCTTACACTGTACTAATAAAATAAAGAAAAAATGTCTTTTTAAATAGGATCATTAGAAAAAATTATTTAATTAGCCAATTAAATTTTAAACGTTGATTAAAAATATCTATCACATATAAATATTTATATACTTAATGTCTAGGTAAACTTAACAAATAAACATTGAAACTTGTGGAACAGAGTATATTCAATTCTAGGAAAGATGATTTGTAATGATATTTGAATTTCAAAGTAAAGTTGAATAAGAGAATTGTCTCTCAAAATAAAATAAGTCAGTTTAGTAGCAATTACGACACATTATGAGAAAACTTTATTAAAAATTTGACTAAGTTTTATCACTTTGTTCCTTATACAAAACTAAAGTGTATTACACAAGTGATAATCGTATATCTTTCGGTAACCATCGCACTCGATTGTAAAAATTAGTCCAGAATAATATTTTATCAAAAAAGAGGGAAAACTCGAGAAGAAAATTTGCTTCCATCTTGTATGGTTGTTGTCGCCACATAGCCCTATTTAAAGGATCCATTCTATTTAACAGATTATTTCATTTAAAAGTGTGTATTACTTAAGCATAATTTTTTTACTCGCTACATGATTTTAGCCCAAGGACATATGCTACAGAAAACAATTGGCGAAGATGGGAATACTGTGCTAGTGGCAGTTCTGTCATTTCCTCATGAATGTGAATTTGTAGTCATAAAGATGCAAGACAATGGAGGTGGCGCTGTCAAGTTTGCTAATATTTGTCGACTGTTCGGACCACAGGCACAGGTAGGCCAAATATAAAATTTATATAAATACATGAATTTGATCGAATCTTTGAATATTTTACAATTTGTAGAGATTTGATTAATTTTTTATACAATGAATTACCATGGGTAACAATGGACTGTCTTATGTCGACTATGTTTTACATTTTTATGTATTTATACTATAATTATGTTAAAGAAAAATGGTAGAGTATACATGTGTGTTGACTAGGTGCATGTAACTTTTGGACAGATTAACTGATTTCGATCAGACTTGGGTTACAAAAAAGCTCTGCCCAAATTAGGATTTCTGAAAATTTTACTTATTGTTGAAGTAGGTTTTGAGTGTGTAATAATTAATTGTTCAGTTCCACTTTATTCTTCACAAAAATGTAATGGATGCTGCAAACCATATTGAATTTGGTTTATTTGATCAAGGGAAATTGTCCAAAAAAAATAAGACTTTTTTTTCATATTACTCTTAAGCAAATCAACATACTAATTTTGAGTTCACAGTATTAAAAAAAAGCGCTTTTAATATTGTTATTTAAATAAGCTCAAAATATTCAGTCAATCATTATTAAAATTTAATCACCTTCAATTCTCAAAAAAAACTGTTGAATGTTGAAACCCATTAAAACTAGTTAATTGAGAAATGTCATTTGAGAAAAATTTAGTTAGATTGGAGTTTTTTTCTGTTGCTGAGAAACATATTCATAAATGGGCATAAAAGTGCATATATTTGTAAAGAGCTCAAATTTCAAATTTTTCAGTAAAAATTATAATATTACTTAGCTATAAGTATTTTAGTATTATAAAAAGTAGAACACCGTTTTTGGAAAAATGTGTAATTGTATCCTTCTAGTACCTTCAAAGTCGGGCCTCATTTGACCGATTGTAATGGGTTTTTTATTACATAATATATTCCTTTGTACAAAATAAATATCAGAAAGTATTTTTACTAAATGGAATGTAGCAATTATATTTCATGTGAGAATGACCAAATGTATATGGGAATTTTGATATTTGGATAAGGTGTTAGATGCATGCAACGCATATATCATTTTAATAGCCGTGAACACATTTATGAGCACACTTCAATATCATTTCTTTCCAAGTTTAAGTATCTATTTTTTTTATTTTACTGCATAAATAGTACTAAAAATTTTAAAGCTATAGAATTGGACTTTAATTCAAAATTAGAGATGTAGGAACATATTAAAAATTGTTTTATTCAAAGTAAAAGTAAAGCAAAACCTATTTTGCTATTATTTTGAAAACTGCATTCGTGAAATTCTATATGTGTAAATGAAAATAAAAATTATTCGTCTTGAATATTATTCTAAAGGGGGCAATATTGAAAAAAAAGCAAATAGAGTTATAAGAAGCAATATTTATTCTATACAAGTAAATCTACAAGTACTGTTAATAATAGTTATGTTTATATATACCTATACTTTTCAGCTGGATTTATTGGATTACACAGTTGGATATGCTGATGGTGGGAATATAGTTTGGGCATTGTGGAGTCAACCTGATGGGAACACTATAATAACAAGTTAGTAGAATGTATTACTATTTACTGATGCACATTGATCAGTATTGTCATTATTTTTTTATGATTCCATAGACAATTGGGCACTCTTATAATTTTATTTCACTTATCGGTACAGCTTTGTGAATTCTAAATCCAATTTTAGTGAATTTGGTGTACTGTCCAAGTTCACTTCATGAAAATGAGCTGAGAAGTTAAAACAATAGTAGCTCTTATTCCATCAAATTAGAAGTCACGCATTAACCATGACAGTTCTTGAAATGTTTTAAATAAAAAACAATAATAACTCTTAGTGGCAAACAAATCAATTAAAATAGTATTCGTGAACTATATACCACTTACTATGTTGAAAATTCTTAATTTTGACTTCCCTTATACGAGAAGAGTTTTGTGTAAGGCACATGCCTTATGCGAATTTATAGGTTAAGCCAATATTTTCAGCTTTACAAGAGAACATCAGGTTGGCATATGAAATATCGTATCGGCATAAGTGTCGCGTTTTTTTTATTTGTCTAAGAGACTGTAGTATATGAATTTTCGTAAGGCGAGAGTAGAGCACTACTTCATGCGCTCCGCTTTTGAGGCGTGCAATATTTGTTATTGATTTCAACTCGATACCTCCATACGTTCCTAAACAAACTCTTGATGGACAGATGGACAACAAAATGATCCTATAATGGCTTTTTTTCTTAATTATAGGACTCTAAAAAAATAAATGTTTAGTCAAGATATTATTATTTTAGAAGTGACATTTTTTTGATCTATGTATTAAGAAGTCGAAACAGTACTGAGTTTTTAATTTTATTACAAACTTGCGTCTATTTGCCAGAAGGCTAGGCAGAGACCACAGATTTCCATATTGTATTTTGATTTATTATTTTGTACAACTTAATAATTCTCATTGACATGAAAGTAATTTCTATACAATTTCAAGGTAATTGTTGATGCCAGTCAAAGTTCTGATATTAGTCTTAACCAGTATTGTCTAAAAGTTCTTTGATATGTGTAAAATACTTCTTGGCACCAGGTTTTTATTAAATATGGTATGGATTAAGGGATTGTTTTATTTATTTACTGAGATTAAAGGGTATCCCTATAGGTGACAAAAAGTATTTGAGTTTATGTGGAACTCTAAGGTTGTGAGTTCTATTTGCATTTGTCTGATGTTTTTATTAACAAATATGATATAGGCAGAAATGATACATTTGATGCACATCCACATTTGATAGTTACCACATGCCACATTACAAGCCCATTGAAATTTACAAGTTTTGCAAATGCAATGTGTTCCTCCTTTCCTTTTCTTCAAATGAATTCCTTCATCTTATATATCAATTGATTACGATAATTAGTCATGATCATGATCATGATTGCTACCTTATTCTTGATTCCGATCTCAGTCCTGTTCTCAATGCCAATTTGTATCATCCACGATTTTGAACCCGGTCTCAATGTAAGTAGGTTACAAATCCCGCTCTCAATTGTGATCTGTTCTTACTGCAATTCCAGGCATAATCTTGGTTCTGATTTTGGTCCCACGGTCTATTAAAATCATGATTCCATCTTTGATTTCAAACTCCCAGTCTCTGTGTTCGATTCTGCTCTTCATCCCGAATGCTGTTCCTATTACACTACTGGTCACAGTACCAATTTGAAGGAAGTAAAATGTAGATAAAGTCAAAGGCAAAATATTACTAATTAATTTTACTCAAGGAGTTTCTTATTAATTAAATAATTCTTAGCATCGCTTTAGTGCTTCAGTTCAATAATAAAAATATGCAGACATCAGATACAAATGCTAGTTTCCTTATTTTAAAATTCTTCCCATTCGAGAGTACAATATATTGTTAATTTCATAGTAATAGTTGGAATGGTTAAAGTACACAAAAAACCAACAATATTCACACACATTTTTATACATTACACAACCTCACTCCTCCCACCTAAATGTAAAAGATGTATCTCACACACACACACACATGCAACTACATAAAAAGAAATAATATGGCTATTAAAGAAAAAAAATATTTGTTATACAATTTCACATTCATTTCAAAATGATAGAATTGGAGTCAGTTAGTAACGAAAAAATATCTATTTAGATCATTGGGCTTACCCTTATAGCCTTCAGATTAAAAGTTGAGTCTCTGTCACCACTCAGCTAATTCTGTTATGAATGTGTTAGAAATTAAATAGATCTTTGACGTGTACTATATTGTTAAGAAAAAGATAAATTAGCATCGCTATGGAACACTCACACATTTTTCTCTTTATTTGTTTTTACATTAGAATTTATTAATCAATTAGAAATTGAATTTTAATTTATTATTATTTACCAAATTTATTTTAGTGTAATTCCATTACACTAAAATAGTGTAATTCCATTACACTAAAATAGTGTAATTCCATTATACTAAAATAGTGTAATTCCATTACACTAAAATAAATTTGGTGAATAAATGTTTATTTAGAAGGAGAATCGATACCATAGTCACATTTAAATAATGCATATATACAGCAAGCACTCTGGGACCAGAGGTGGAATGGCGGGCAGTAGCGCCGCATGAACCTGTCACACCGCTGCCTCAACTTTCTTCGCATCAACAGTATCGCGATCGTTTGTTGGCGCCTGGTCTATTTCCTGCGTCAGTCATCAGAAAAGCTTTAGTGGTAACTTGTTTAACTTGTACTCTCATATTTACTAGAAAACAATTATTTAGTGATTTGTATGAAATCAAACTATCTTTAAAATAAATTTGTTACGTAAGAATATTTAGGATGTCATTCGGCTGAGAAAGAAAAAGATTAACTTTCTAGGAGTTAAATCAGATGTATTTACCCAGATATATCGTCGTACTTGGGGCGGTGGCGAAATGGCCTCCTCTGATGCAGACCTAGCGGAGGCCACCATGAGCGCGGTGGCTGCCAGACTTCGACACATTGCAGCACGTTCCACATCAAAAGATCAAGCTCATCTAATGCACAAGTATGATTGCATTCCTTTTTTTATAATAAGTTTGCTTGTACAGGTAAAGTATCTATGATTTTATTAAATAGAAATTAATAGAATTACGAATAGTAAATAATTTGCTTAATTGAGGTTTTTATCCAATGCCCAATCCAAAATCAAACATAAAACAATCTTGTTGTTTTATGTTTAAATAAAATTTCAATAATATTGTTTTACATTTGATTTTGGGTTGAAAATGTTAACACCTCTTACACAAAAAACAGTGAATATTCCTTACCTGTCATAAAATGTTAAAATTATTTTTGCTGCGAACAATTTTAAATAATATTGTCTAATCGTGATAATATAAGATTTGACCTTCACAAAAAATAAAAGAAATTTTCATATGTCATAGCAAATATGTTTCAAGATAGTCTCAATCAGTCACTGAAGAATTGTACGCCTTATAATGCGAAGTGTTTAAGTTTAGTGCATTACTCTTAACATGTCAAAGTCAAGCAATTTTCTGGACTTGAATGCTCATTACTCTGTTTATTTTGTATTTGTAAGGTTGTATAAGTATATTATCATTAAGAGGAATACTCGTACTATGACAATCGGTGTGCTTAAAATACATATATTTTATTTATAATAAAAAAAATTGGAAATTTTTTTTGTGGATGTCCGAATGTTTGTTTGTATGGATATGTCATGATTACGCCCGATAAACTTAACATTTCGAAACCATTCCTTCTTTATTAGCTTCAGAACAACACCGGATTATTTCCTATTTAAAAATTACTATTTAATTCATTGTCATATAATTGTAATGAATAAAATATTGAAAAAAACGCTCGTCTTTTGTATATCCATAAATATGTATATGAACCTCAGTCTTTGGGAGCTGTTACCTAGGCTGATATTCATGTGTGCATGCACTCTAAATATTTCTCATCAGAATCCAATACTGCGAAACATTGAATACTGAAATTTGAGTAACAATAAAAGAATACTATAAACTATTATTTATTCTTTTTCTTTTTTTGTTATTAAAAAGTATTCTCATTAAATTTGTTTTGTATTTTATATTAAAAATTTCCAGTATACATATTGTTTTTTTTTTTTTTAACTATTGAATTAGCCTTTTGCCTCATAATGTTTATTCAATTTTGTGCACTTATTGATTTTCCAATTTTTGTCATATACTCCTGTAGTTTTGTATAAAAATCATATATTTAATTTTTGCAGATGTTGGTCAGACCTGTACAGTTGGTGCATGCAGTATATGGAAGGACTACAGAAACCTTTGGGCTTGATCGTATACAAAAACGTAAGATAATCTTTTAAACTCCGAATTGAAATTATTGGTTATTAGATCAACATTTTTTCAAAAATAACACAATAACAAAAAATAATGTCTAAAGTAATTACTAGTTAATGAAATTTTGATGTTCCTTTATGTACAAGTATACAAGAAGAGAATCAACTAATTATGGAATTAATCTGAATGACGGTCATTTTAGAATTATGAAATATATTGAATACAATAAATGTAAATTATTTTTAATAACATTATTCAACACAAAATCTTTTATATGCTAAGCTGTATATTCTTTTGGTCAACTAAGTAGGAAACAAAAGGGAATGCCAGACTGTGGCCCAAAAATGCACAACATATAATGTTTACTTAATATACTTTATTTATTTTTTTGTAAAATTTAGGCAATATTCATTTATCATTACTAGTTGGGCTTATTATGCAACAATAGTACTTAAACAAAATATTTCATGGCAGCACCAGTGGTACCATTAATCATTAGGAAAAAAATCGAAAAGTAATAGATAAATGGAAGAGTAATGGATGATTGTTATCAACTTTTTCTCTTCTTAATGTGGGCAAAAACTATTAAAAATTATGAAGGAATTATCACAAATGATATATTCTCTGATTTGTTAAATACATTATTAAATAATGACCCCTTGGAATAATAATTTTTGATAACTGTTCGATAGACTTCGATATTGATTTATCGATTTTGCATGAGAAATGGCAACACGTCGAAAGCTAAATCAGAAAAACTGATATTTAACATTCATTGACAGTGACAGTTAATTGCTTGTAAGTTTTACATGAAGTTGCTTTGTTGTGTACTGTATTTTATTTTGATTTTTAAAATCTAACGACTTGGCATTATAAATTGACACTGATACCAATGAATCTTCTGACCATGGCTTGAATATGGATACCATTTCTGTTTGCAACGACGACCCCAGCGCGAAATTGGTCTCGACAGCAGCTGCATTGCAACTGCATAAGTTCGTAGAAAAATGGTAAGATGTTGTGTTCATGTGATGACTGTTATCTGATATCTGAGGTGGACACGGCATCAGTTATATTTTTCCACCAGCTCAGTTTTTGGATGAAGTCTTAGTAGTGTATGACGACATACAAGATGTCATACATAGGCCATATATACATACATAGGTCATAGTAACCTACACACATCATTCAGCATTTGTTGAATGATGTGTGTAGGTTACTGCCTACTATTGTTTTTAAGGCATTTCCATAATTGTTATGTCTGTGTTGCATTTATGAACAGTATGCAAAAAGTGATGCAAAACAAGTAAAGTTTTATAGTAAAATCCTGCTTTATTTTTAAAATTAAAACTGTTTATAATTTTAAAACACCAACTTTTTTATAACTGATTCCTTAACCTAAGCATTAATGTTATTGCATACTATCATTTTGATACTGTTTTCAATGTGTGCATCCAGGACTGGAGTGACTATGGTGGCTTGGCATTCCCTTTTGGCATGGTTATTTCAGTATATGTTGATTTAACTACAATTTTACAATTCAAATGCATTTTAGTCAGTTGAAAGAAAGATTGTAAGTTGTTACAATACAAGTGGAATAGAAAAGAAAACGAAAATCCTAGAAAGTCCACATTTCAAAAAAGAGTTTCATTGAAAATTCTTAAAAATCTGGGGTAGATCTATATATTAATCAATAATTCATAAATTCATAGAACATACAAATTTATGGTTTTTCCGTGAACACCAGAGAATAGCTGTGTAGTGTAATTTACATTTTAAATATGTGTACATGTTGTTACAATTATTAGAGTGGGGATACGGAGTCAGAAGGTGGGTGGTGGTGTGCAGTGGTGCGGCGAGCTGGAATGTCACTTATACGCGAACTGGAGCCACTAGAGAGAATGTTACTCGCTTCAGATACAGATTTGTTTGCTTCCAACTTTAGTAAGTTTTATGTTGCTATGGGTATTCACCAATATAGATTAATGTTCATAAAATAAATATGAATTTCTTTACACAGTATATACATCCAACAAAAGTACACGGTACACATCCTATGTAGTACACGGCAGCCATTACACTAGGTTACATAAAAAATTATGATTATTAATGTACATAATAAATTATGATTATTAATTACATAATAAATGATTATTAATTACATAATAAATTATGATTATTAATGTACATGAATAATGTAAAAATCATTGAATAAATTAAGATGATGATTTCGTTATTTAATAACTTAATTCGCTAGTATATTATAACATGGGATAATTTATGTATTTCTCACAGTATCTTAGCCAGAAGTTAGCTGTAGGGATACCTGATTGATTAATGAATCAATTGATTGATTTACATCCAGTATATAATTTATATTTTAATATCAGTAAGACCTAACATTATTGAAGTGAAACTTTATTAGCTCTATTGTAATTTGAAACTTGATGAATCAAAAAAGTGACACTAAAAGAATCAACATATACATCTATAGAATTTAGCCTATGAGAGAATGATATAGAATGTGAGATGAAATAAAATGTGAGCCTACATATTGCCATTTGTTGAAATTGAAAACATGGAATCTCAATAGTAATATGTAAAATCACCTTTATATTTGATACCAATACTATAATAAATGGACCCTACAATTATCCCTCTCCTAATACTGTATTCGTCTCATTCTCTCATAGTTAATTTGTCTAAAAATTTCACTTCCGCTGTGTGTGACTTGCATACATTAAAATTTTTTTTTGTTAGATGAAAGCGTGGGTGAATTAAGCAGTGAGGCAGTTCGAGTGGTGGCAGCAGGGGCGCGCTGGGAGCGAGCCGTGGGGCCGTTATCCGCGGCCGATCTCGAACGGCGACTATTCGCGTGCGCCGCACCTCAACACCGCCTGCTGCCTCGGCTTATGCACCTGCTCATGACACCCTCTGATGACCGCACTCCGGTATTTTGCCCTTAATAAGCAAAATACTTATTTCTAATTTACAAGATTGAAATATCTGCTAAAATTGATGTTGTATTTATTCCAACACAATGAAGACAATATTTATTATATGTATAGGATACCTACAGAAAACTATGAATATCCTTATTTATAAGTTGTAAAATTTTCTGAATTTCATAGCTGAATTAAATCATTATTCAGGAAGATAATCCATATAATATATTGCGATTATTAAGAGTTTTTTAAAACGAAGATTAATTATTTCTTTTTCTGGCCCTATACTTGGATACTTTACTTTTTTTTATGGTTTTGATGGAATCTTTTATATAAGAACACACAAAACTTAAATCAATATCTATGCAATATATTCGCTACAAATGTTAAAGCAAAATATATTTTTGTGCTGCTGCCAATTTAGTTCTAATACCAAATGAACTAAAAACAATAAAATACACTCGATAAACATTACTTACACTCATGTAAGAAATAAAAATTGGAATCCTTACAGGCAGTAAGAAAGATTTTGAAATGGTTTGTAATATCTTTGTGTCTTGCACACTAAATCTATCAATCATTATATATATATATCACAATCAGTTCAAGTATTTAGGTGTAACTGAGGGACAATAAGCATGCTTTAGTCACTACCAATTTCAATACTTATATTTGAATGTACCAAATTGGGCATACTTTACGGCGTTTTCGATACTCCAGTTACAATATTCCACATTTGAAGGGTTTTAGAGTTAAATTTTCAGTTCAATACATTTTTATTCCAGATAATGACTCCTCAACAGATTGATGAATTGACGTCGTTATTAGATCCTATAAAAGATTTGCAGAGCGCCGTTTTGGAGCTCAATGACGCTCTGAAATTAGATGTTCCTGAAATTGATATATCGAAAGGTACCCGTTTAGTTAAATAACAAATTTATGTCAAAAATTACTGTACAAACTTTGTCTGATTATTTAATAATTTTTTAAACATTTGAATCAAATCTGTCAAATCCCTTAATTAATTATTGTTCAACGTTAATAAACCCTTTTATTATAATTATAGGAGACAATTTAGAAGCTGAGTACAACACTCTTTTCAGTAGTGAACTTGGAGTTTCAATTATAACCGAAGCTATCCGTCAGATGGCAGAAATGAGGTAATTGTTCATTTTATCAAATTTTTTTCCTGTTATAAATTTGCTTGTAATGAATTCCTCTGTCTATTATATCAGTCAATATAACTAATCTTGATCCCAATCTTTGTTGTATTCTCGATTTTATTTCCCATTTCACTGTTTGTTCTGGTCCCAAGTCCACTCTTAATTCTGATGTTAAAGTAGCTGTAAATCCTAAGCCAACTTCAATACTTCAATCCTAGTCTTGTATGGGTTTTAACCCTATTAATGCTTTCATTTCCAATTTCAGTGCAGGTCTATATATATATATATATATATATATATATATATATATATATATATATATATATATATATATATATATATATATATATATATATATATATCTTATTACAATCCCTTTACCCATTTGAACATGAAAGAGAATTTAAACATCCAAATATTCACATTTATAGTATTAATAAAATTCCTTGTTGTTTTATTATTTCTTTCTATTAGTTACATAACTATTAGATTTTAGTAATTCTCATAAATTTAATTATAGGTTACACATTGTTATGGGTTATGATTGTAGCAGCATGTTTGTCTGTTAAGCTTTTTACCTCATAGAGTCTAAACTACTTCATTGATGTCAACATAGATAGCTTCATTAAATATATCGTGTTATACACATATTTATATAGCATATTTTGTATGTTCCTGTTGAATTTTAAAGGTCGCGCGTGGTACGTGGGGCAGTAGCGGCGCTGGGCGCGGCGCGCGGTGCAGATGGTGTGCCGGGCGCTGGTCACTGTATGGTGCACTGGCAAGCTTACCGTGCTCTGCTCTGGCTGAGACACCATGCAGCACTACCGCTACAAACGTAAACTGATCTTATCTAATTAATTAAATATCACATATTTGCACTATATATACTTAACATAAATCTATTTGCACAATAGGCGTTTTCTGTTACACAAAAAAAAATTTGCTCAAAAATATGTGTATTGAAATATTTTTTTATTATAAGTATTTATTGTACTTTAATATTGAATGACCTTTATTACTATTTATTTAAACATTTCTAGAGCTCATTTGAAACTTTTAGAACTATACACTGTAAATATTTTTTATATTGTTACTTATTTTCTTATTAAACAATTGAAGTATTTCATTGTGATTATAAGGACATATTAAAATTTCCTGATTTGTATGTATTAATATCTTTTAAATTAAGGTTTCCATTTCTTATTTATGTTTATTTAGTTTACAATGAGGTATAAATTCAAAGTTAATTTAATTTAATTCTTATTATTATCCATATGAAATATCTGCAATAATTAACTGGTCAAAATTTTAAACTATACTTTTACATTGCACATGATTATATTAAATTTGCAAAGGTAATAAATAAATATTGTTAATCTCAGCAGCAATAGGCACTCATCTCTCCACAAAATATCTTATAGTTAAGAATTTTAATATCATTACTATAAAAAAAAATCTTAGATTATGTATTTTTTTAATTTTCAGACAGTCAAGTTCAGACGAGTTATTTAGATTGAAATTAAGTTCACTGGGTATGGAAGGATCGGGCGTAATAGGGAATACTGTGGCGGTGGAAGGCGTGGTGCATGCGTACGCGGCCGGCGCGGGCGGAAGGCGAGCGCGCGCTCACTTGGCCGCTGCACGTGCTCCTTCTTCTTGGCATCAGGCACTTCCACACATGTCTTATCACCTCGCTTATCAACTGTATCCTTTTACTATGATTTTTAGATTTGTTGTTGCATTATGATTTTTGTAGTGATTGAACATGTCCAGTGGGATAAATTTTTTTAATTTGCTTAAATTTATTGTTTAATATCCTTAGAAATGGCAATATTTATTGATATTATTTATTTTTATATACAAGAAACAATTTTTTGTATAATCAAGAATTTTCAAGTGTACAAAAAATATGCATTTAGGAAAGAACAATCGATAAGTAAAAATACATATTTTTCTTAACAATGACCGTAGTTGGGCAGTAACCGGCGTCTTTGAATTCGGTTGGTGGTTAGCCACAATCAATCAACCACAATTAGTGAAAAGTTATGTCACACTTTTAGAACCTTGGTGCGAATGGAATGCATGCTCACGTAAGTGATTATAAAATTGTATTGTAACCTTATTATGTGAGATGTCAATCAGATGGCGTTTTTTTCAAAATATCGATACACCACTTGATCGATAATGTACTTACTTGATTTAATATTTATAATGTGTTATGTTTAGATACATCTTCTCTATTGACGATCGAAACAATGGCATAAGCGTTAGGAATAAAGGAGGTTTGAATGCCCATGTTAGGGTATCTGCTTGCTAGCTCCTACTAAAAAACTGACAAAGAACATGTCAGACCATGCTCACTGTAGGGTTCCGAAGCCATTCTCACAAAGAGATGCACTACAGATGAATAAAATTATGCTCTTATATTTTTTTATATGTTTCCTGCACACAATGGGCATAAGCACTTTAGTCGCTTATAACTAGAGAAACAAGTAGATATGTCGACTGTTACTCTTAAACTGGTGTAATCTAGGGGTGCATCAGCAAAGGAGCGCCCTTAAAGCACTTATGTCCTTTTGTCGATAATAGCTGTTTTTCAGCAATAACTTAAAAACGGTATATCCAATCATTTTCGAAATAATTATTTGAAAGAATTTATAAAGCATTACCTTAGTAATTTTTTCATATTTTTTGGACATATGGTTTAGAAAATAAAGGAGGGGACACAATTTCTGCTACTTTCGGAGCGATTATTTTTGAAAACATTCAATAAATCAATTTTTGACTTATTGAATATTTTCAAAACTTAGTATTTTTAAAAGAGCTGTCAGAAAAATGTGCCACATGTTGATATTTGCTGAAAAAAAATTTTTCAGCTTCTGTTACATGTATGGAGTGCCCCCTTAAAAATATTTATTTTTGTTTTTTAATTACCAAACTAAGTAGTGGCTTATATAAGATATTCCGAATTTCATCAATATACTTCCCGTAGATTTTTAATAAAGTGCCTGTTACACACAGACGGACATGACGAAACTACAAGGATCCGGTTTTTTGGTATTCTACCTCGAAACCATAAAAAAAGTGTGAAGTCATTTTTTTTTTGTTTTTCTGTTCATCAAAATTTAACGTAGAAATTCCATAAATTTTGAAGTTTTATTGCAAAAAAGAAAAATGCGACACAAGCCGCGAAAAAAATTATGATGTTTATGAGCTTAATGCAGTAAGAGTAGCACAAAATGGTTCAAGCGTCTTTAGTTTGGTAATTTTGATATCAAAGATGAACCTCGCTCTGGTCGACCTGTTATGGCTAAAGTCGATGCCATTTTGGAAAAAATAAAGCCTGATCTTCATATTAGTCTTACGACATAGTGGAAGAGCTGGGGAACGACCACAAAACAGTTTTGATCCATCTAAATAACCTGGATATACAAAAAAACTCAGTATTTGAATCCCACACAAGCTCACTGAAAGAAGTCTAATGAATCATGTACTCATTTGCGATTCTCTATTGCAAGTAATGAAACGGAACCATTTTTGAAAAGATTGATCACTGGTTATGAAAATTGGATTATCAATGATATGAATGTGTTAAAAAGATCACGGTCAAAAGGCAAACAAGCTCTACAGACTATAGCGAAACCTGGATTAACTCGCAGTAAGTTGATGCCATATGTATGGTGGGATTAGAAGGGCATTATTAATTGCAAGCTTTTACCGCAGGAAAAATCATTAATTCGGATCTCTACTGCCAACACCTGATGAGACTCAAGCAAGAATTAAAAAAAAACGGTCGGAATTGATCAACTGAAAAGGTGTGGTTTTTCACCATGATAATTTAGCTAGTCAGCGAATATTGAAAGAGTTTGCTTGGGAAGTGTTAATGCATCCACCATATAGCCCCTGACCTTGCATTCTTAGATGTTCACCTGTTTCAATATGTTCAGAATTATTTAGGCAGTGTTAGATTAATATCAAGAGAGTACTGTCAAAACTACTTGTTACAGTTTTTTGATCAAAATTTCTACAGCAATGGGATTATATCACTACCTATATAATGGCAACAAGTTGTTGAATAAAATGGCTATATGTATATTGTTATATATTATAGTACAAATAAAACATGATAAAAAATTGTCTTAAATTTGTATAAAAAATATGAAAAAACTTTTTTCCTGACCTTATGTGTATTGTTGTATATACCGATATAGAGAGGCTTTACAATAGTATATTTATCTCCTTGTAAAAATGCTCATAGAATACATTATGAATAGCATCTTTATTCAGATGCTTATTCCTATAGAAATTATATTTATATTATGCAGATTATTCAGTGTACAGAACAAACACAACTGCATTTTAAGAAACTAAAAATAAATACTTATTAAATGAGTAAAAGTAAAACCGAGGGTTGCCTCATGTGTGATGAATAACAATAACTAAAAAAAAATGATAGCATTACCAATTTAAATAATATTGAACAGGTATACAAAATTTAATATCTATAAATTATAGAAAAGAGCAGTGGTGGCTCTGCAGTTAAGTCTGCCTTCGAATCGGGAGGTACTGCCAAGACCTCTGCATTTGATCCTGAACGTGGGAAAATTGACCAACAAGTTTTTAAGTTAAGCTAATTTAAAACCACTCGCTTTGTGTCTTAGGACATGTTAAGCCGTCCATTCTTGATGTCATCGCATTGGTGATGACGGTTGTTAACAGCCCCCAATCCGCAACGGAACAGCTTCGAGGGCTTAAGGTCAATCTGAAATTATAAAGATTATGGGTGGGTGTGCCTCGGCAGTGGGACTATTAATACCTCGTACAGGATACTAGTTATAGACTTATTGACTGTTTATGATTTTTAGAACTTATTTTGTTAAATTAAATTAATGCAACAATAAAAATGTAATAACCAAGAAAAAATCATTTAAATGTAGTTCATACATAATTTTACAGGAGAATTAATGATTTTACAAAGGAATATCAAGCAAAAAATACGCAGCGGTGACAGTTAATGACTGACTATCGCGTTTTTTGCAATTGTATGCTTATGAGTTTGTATCCTGTCCGATAAATCCAAACTTGCTCTTTATGTTGCCTCAAGTGAATGACTACGACATTGCTATCCCATCTCCATGAGAAAACTGGTTTGATGGAGAAAATTTTAGAAAAGAAAAAAAGCTCTAATCGACATTATATTTTGTCATATGAATTCATTCTATCAATTATTAAAATTAAACTCTCAAATAGACCCTGTACCAGTATATCCTTATATGTGTACATACTTATTGTAGTAGTATATTTTTAGGATATTGCTATTATGTGTATGATGTAATCCTGAAGTTGAAGGATTGACAAATACAATGTATACTTTCTATATGTATACTGAGACTAACGAGTAACAATTGTAATGTGAAAATTTGTAGGTCAATTCATTTTGGGACTGGCATTACTGGACTTGGAGGATCCAGAAGGAGCATATACAGCATTTCGTAAGGCCGCCAAGGGCGTGAGCACCGAGCCATTCTTGAGGCAACTGGTTGCGGCAGCTGTTCCGCCTACTTCACAACATCAGGCTCTAGTGCTGTATTATATGAAGGTGATTCATGATTTATTAATATGTTTGCTTATTGTTTTTGCCCTTTCTGATTTTATCACTTATATAATTTGCTTTGCTACTAAATGCATTTGTTTAATAGTATTTTGTACAAGTCTATTTCTGTAGTATTATTATTACTATTTATAGTATTGCAGTATTATTAATGCAGTATCTATGTCAATTCTAAGTCTATTTTAATTGGTGATGTAAACTGATTTTATCTTCATAAAATTGTCGCTAACCACTTATTTTTTTTCAAGTGAATTGCACTATTTCATTAAGTTCATTCTAAAAATTTCCTTTATAATCACATGTACTTATTTTCCATTTATGTTCAAATGAGAATAATCCACTTGTTTTTATTGCTGGAGAAGAAAGGTTTGTTGGGTGACCACAAACGTCACCTCTAAGGAGGAGAGAAGACTGGTCATTAATATTCATGTTTATTTGTCATATGTCTGATCTTTTGCATAGTACATTGTATATGAAGAATAAGATGTATTTCGCAGATAGATTATACAATGAATATAAAAAACTTTAATTGACCTACCTTTCTCTCAGTAGGGTTAAAAATGAAAATGTATAACAATCTAAAAAGTTTGACTACTAATGAATATGAGAGCAATTCGAACATTTTTAAATCAGAATTGCTATTTATTCCAGTTGAGTCATTAATTCAGTCCAGTTCATAAGAGACTTTTTTTTGTAAAACATGTAATAATATATTATTTAAAGTATATTTTCACATCCATAGGTGATAAAATTATTCGAGATTCATGATGCAGGAGCTTGTGTTGTTCGCTTAGCAGAGACGGCTATAAGTATAGCTGAAAAAGACGATCCAAACTTGGTGAGTTGTTTAATCTACATTTTTATTATTTGTCCAAGGGAGGCATTCAATTATTACGAAATTAAGACAAGGATTTTTAGTTTCAATTTTTATTAACTATTAAACTTTAAAAAGCTAAATAATTTTTAATATTTGTTTTAATAAAATCAGAAAGTTGAATATCGTGTATTGTTTATGGACTTCATACCTAAGTTTCTATACAGGATGTCTCAGAAATCGCACACCGTCGCTTTTCCCAGTCGAATTCGGTAAAATCTTGTGCCTGTAATAAAAAAATAAAAATATCCTCACTTACATTCATACGCGCATTATTACCGACACACTGACGCTAGACCACACTAGTGCACGATCTCACGCATTCACCCAGCATCATGTACGTCCGCCGTCTACGGTCGATCCGTCCCCACTCTCGGTCTACTGCATGAAAAGCCGATAGCAGTTCTGGCGTCTCTCTCTCGCGTCCCCTACTGTCTCTCCACTCACTTTTTATTCTTCTGTACCGCGCTCCTGATTGGTGACTTTCATTAATTAATTATTAATTAACTACATTATCAAAAATCCAAACATGAATTTTTGGACTCAGAATATTTTTCTCTTTCGATCCCAACAATTGGGTGTGTGATTTCTGACACATCTGTATCATTAATAATTGGCACCTTATAATTCCATATTTTGTAATTTTTTTTACTTGTATAACATTTATAATCAGGGCGCCGTTTTTTGTTAGAGAATGTAAGAACACATTAACCCCACTGTATTAATGTAATATTGGAATTTGTCCCAATTTAATAAAAATCTAGTAGGTAAATGATTTTAATTTAAATCCCTAGAATCATTTTTTTTGTATTTCAGTGTACAAAATAAAATTCAGAAACGGTTTTCTAATGAGAATGTGTTTATTGCATTAAATAAAAGTGTAGAATTAAGTAACTCGATGAAAATAACATGAAACAATAATTTAAAAATAACTTTGGTACAGCTCTCTGAAATTGATATGTATGTATTTATGGATGGCTTCTACTATATTTATGTTGGGCTGTCTTTCTCCTACTATGAACCTGATTGCGAATTAAAATGATAGATGGAAACGAAATTGCAGGAGGACTAATCGCCTGTTTCTTATCTGCTAGGTTTTATCGCCGCGTGTAATCGTGTCTTATTGACAGCTATGTCATTTTATTGTACTTTTATAGTTACAGTTAACAACGAACAGTTTAATATTTACAGTCAATGTTCCAATGGCTAGTCTTCAAGTGGCACCTGGCGGGCGGTCGGATCGAGCGCGCACTCAGCGCCGCCGCCGCCAATCGCGCACCGCACGCGCGTGCCACCGCCGCTGCGAAATTGCTAACTACTCTCGGTTTGTTTCTCTTTGATTTGTTTGTAACTTAACTTCATAACTCTCTGAGCAAATTGCGCAGGAGTTTAAGAAAATCTTAAAAGTCGTGAATAAAAAAATGTACTAAAACATTCAAAGACAAATAATGATAATATTTATTTGTTATAAATTAGTCTATACAGTAAAGTGTTCATATATTACCTTGTGTCTGCTGCAGAGATCAAATTATTAGCTATTTCATAAATTTATATGATTGAATTGTGTTACATCATTTACGAGTTTAAGTAGCAGAGTACTGATTTGTTTCAATGTATATTTGAAAACAATGCTACTTGTCAAGTCTTTAGTTGTTGGTTATACCAGAATAACATATTTAATTGTAAATGGTTTTACTCTCTTTTTAAGATTCTGTACATCTAAATGGAAAAATGGAACCCTACCCTTATAGGTTCACTTGCGTGTCTCTCTGTCCATCTGTCACAGCCAATCTGTTCTGAATCTATGTGATCAGTTAAGTTGAAAACTTAATACACATAAATTTCTGTGACCCAAACATGGACATATAACAAATAAATAAATTTTGAATATGAGATCACTTTTTGGGAGGCAAGTCAGATTTCATGCCGTGGGTACTTACCAATATTTTTATAGCTTATCTTAATTATCACGAGAAAAATATGAAGAACATTGAAAAAAAGAAAAACCAAAAAGATGAACCTAAGATCATTAAGAATTTGCATACCAGGTATATTGGAGAAAGGAAGTCGCAAAATAAAACAGGACAAATAAAAATGGGCAAACTCATTTCTAAAAATAGAACAAAAGGTGTATATTATTTAAAATGTTCAAATAAAATAAAAACTGGCAAAGAACCTGTCGAACCATACTCATTATAGATTTCCAAAGCCATTATTACACAGAAATGCTCTAAGATGAAAAAAGTATGTTACAATTTTTCCATGTTTCTCACACAGAATAGTTATAAGCACTTTAGTCGCCTATAACCTGAAAAACAAGTAGGTATATCGACTGTTATTGTTAAACTAGTATATACTAAAGTACATCAGCAAAAGAGCATATCTTCATGACGATCTTCATATACGTCCTTTTGTTGAGAAGTGCAGTTTTTCAGCTGTAACTCAAAA
Organism: Eumeta japonica; assembly: GCA_005406025.1. Classification (NCBI taxonomy): domain Eukaryota; kingdom Metazoa; phylum Arthropoda; class Insecta; order Lepidoptera; family Psychidae; genus Eumeta; species Eumeta japonica. Next base: position 716,537 of record BGZK01000112.1, read on the forward strand.
ATAGTATATCCGACCATGTTCAAAATAAATTTCATTTCAAGTGTTACCTTCGTTATTCGTTATTCTTCGTTACTCATAAAATTGAGGGATGCGAAGCTATTTCTGCAATTTTAAGAGGGATTATTTCTGAAATTATTCACATAATCAGAAAAATTGCTTAGGAACCTTAGTGTTTTTAAAAGAACTGTCGAAATATGTGCCACTCGTTGATGTTTGATAAAATAAGTTTTTTCAGCTTCTGTTACATGTATGGTGTGACCCCCTAGAAATATTATTTTTTGTTATTTAATCACCAAATTAATTAGCGGCTTATACTCGTTACCTATTCTATAAATTTCATCAATATACATTTTGTAAATTTTTAAAAAATATGCCTATAACATACGGCCGGATGGACAGATGAACATGACGAAACTATAAGGGTTCTGTTTTTGCCATTTCAGCTCGGAACCCTAAAAAGCAAAGTAACGAAAGAGGTATAACATGATTCAAATTTTAAGTGACAAACTAATTTTCTAACTGTTGTTTAAGAACAAAAGGGAGGTTCTGCTTAATAAATTGTATTGTAAAAGAACAAGTCTTTTTCGATTTCTGCATCTGTGTAAATAAAAATCAATTGTCACATGTGTGAAAAATTATTACTTGGCCATGGCTTCACCAATTTTACAAAATTTTTTTTATTCATAATTTTCATGTTGAAGTTTATATGAAAAATAATAATTCTTTTACTTTTTGTTTGTCTGTTTTAAAAGAGTATCTTTAGAACGATTGAACTGATTACAATTTGACTGTCACTAGGAGGTGAGAAACTTGTGAGTTACATTTATAATACTAGGATACTTTTCTCTTGGAAATATTTAGGGCTCTTACATGAAAAATGATTAACCCTCAAAAAAACCCGTTAAACCTAAACTTTCAGGATTTTGTAATGTTACCAATTTTGGCCTTCTTAACTTCGAATTTGTATTCGGTTATGATAAAGACTAATTCTTACATGTAGCAAGCCGTGGCCAATTAGAAGCGTTGGTGTCATGTGGAGCGCTAGCAGAGGAAGCAGAGCGTACAGCTATAGCGCGGGCGCGCCTTCACGATCCACATGCTCACAACCCTTACTATAATTTCTTGTATGCGTTGTATATCAGCAGGCATCATTATCGTAAAGGTAAATAAATAATTCGACGATAATAAACAATAACAATTTTTTGATTGTGAGTTTACAATTTCATTGCTTCTCATTTTCCTTAAGTACTGTTTTACATATAAGTCGCATTCATTTTAATGATTTGTAAACACTTATAAAAATACTAAACATGAGTGATACAAAGTGTTTAAATACTTATGTGTAGAAAGAGAATAAACACTTTTTGTCGGGAGAAGAACAGAGGCGGTACTTTTAGCGTCTTAGGAATAAACAATAGTGACTATTCAATAATAACATCACTACTATGTATTAATTTTACTGTTTCTGTTACACATTTCTCACTTGCATTTATAGAAAAGAAATGTGACAATTTTGTAAACTCTTTTTGTTATAATGCCTAATTACATACTGTTTCATTATGACCATGCAAAACAGATTGTGATTTGTCTTATACTTCGAATATATTGGTATTTTTCGGTAGTCAGTTCCAGATTTTAATTGTTTTATTACATTATACAGAATAGATTTTATGATGTATCTTTTCGCAAATATTCATAATCTCTTTCTTGTTTAGGACAATTTTGCCAGTGCAACTATAACAAAAATATGTAATTGAAAATACACTTATAAATATTATATGCACAACCCTAATAAGTGCTCGGCTAGATTGCAAGCGCAGCATGCTGCATGTTAATGCATGTTGCAGGCAAGCGTCTACTATGGATTTCCGCGAATGAACACCTCACACAATACAAACAGTGAAAGACATTATTATTAAACATTTCAATATAAATCACACACAATCTTAGTTTCAAAAACGTTAATATCGTAAACGTAATACTTATACTATAATCTAACATTATTACTATACTATCATTACAAAAAACGCCTATCGTAAAAAAGTAAAAAAACAGCGAATAAGTTAAATATCTATAGCTTATCAGTGCAAGATTACGACTGATCGCGGCTGTGTGAAGTGGATCACTGGTCGGCAACGTGCTGACCGCCCGCGCGTACGCCGTCGGCTACCTAGCTCCTCGCACAGCTATTGCGCGGTACCGCGAACATTGATTTGTACCTACGCTTCAATTATTGCTAAGGATATCAGTATGTCATTTATAAGCTATTTTTCTCAGACATGTCAGTTTTAATGACTATGGTTTCTTTGGCAAATTTGTTTTATAAGGGGAGGAGATTATGAATATTTATGAAAAGATGCATGATCGAATCCATCCTGTATATATTTAATACTGTTACTTAAGATTCATGCACACATTTTTTTTTCATTAATTCATAAATTCAATTAAGGTCTGCATGATCTATATTTATGAATAAAACAGTTGTAAATATGATAGTAATGTGAATAGAAGATAAATAAGGCTAGGTCACGTTTTTGCACTTTGAATTAATTTTGTTTTTGAACTTTCGACAAATCGGGTGTTAAACCTGTGTGTACGTATGTCAGCGGCGGAGGTGATGTATGAGCGTGCGACACATTGCGCGGCGGAGGGCGCCGGCGGGCCGTGGCGTCGTCGCTGGTTGCCGCGGCGCTCACCTGCTCAGGCTCGCGAAACCCGAACATGCTTTTTCTCACGCCGCAACGATAAAGGTGTACAGGTTCGTAACATCATTGTCTTTGTTTTGTAGCTTTTATGATAGTAAATTACATAATTAAGAAAATAATATATGTAAATTTTGCTGTTTTATTATAAATTTAAAAGATGATAGTAGAACTTTTGATATTCCATATGACAAAACACCATTACAAAGATGTAAATCGTATACATTTTAGATGACAATTGTGTTGGTTAAAATGTCTATTAATTAAAAACTTTTCGTCTAAGATCCGGCTGCGAGATTACTACATTCATCTAATTTTTAATCCAAATTTTATTTTTACATGTATTTATGAATAAGGGAATATATTTTTGCCAAGTTGCCTATCGAAATGTGGTCTATAGTATTTTTAATAATTGATTTTTCGCAAAAAATTTAATTCCTAGGTTTTTAAAATAAAACAATTCCCTTCATAGCAATGTATAGAAAGAACTTGAAACTTATGGTTGCTATTGCAAACTTGACCACAACTTCTTCACAGCCAGGTGTAAACAGGTATTATTTTGTTACATTTATTTGTTGATAACATATGTTTATTATTTAGATATTAAATTAAAACTATTTTTTTTTTCTGTTTATTTTTACATACTTCTGCTTATGTAAAAGTGGCCGCAAATAGGGGTTGCTAGCTGTAGCGCTCAAAAACTCAACAAATTTTGACATCATTGACTAAAACAAAGGACATTTTGATAGAGGCAAAATTGAAGTTGTCCAACAATTTTTGTTCCTTATGTATGACATCCCAAATTGTCGAAATGTAAACACTGGAAGATTTATCATGTTTAATAAAATGTATGTTACAAAACAAATTTTGAAAATTTTGAATAAAATTAAAGGCTTCATCTGACTCATTCTACCGTGATGAAAATCTTTGAAACAAAAATTGTTGTGCACAATCTTTATGAATTCAATGTGGCTAAATGCCACTGAGACGAATTGTATTAAGTTTAACGTGGAAAACGTGGTATTTCATTATACACTAAAAAAATTAGGTTTACTTTGGTATCTAAATAATGAATATACATCAAGAAAATATAAATACAACAAAATAATACCGGTTTACACCTGGCTGTGAAGAGGTTGCAACCAAGTTCGCTATCGCAACCATTGCTATGAAGTGGATTATGTTTTAATTATATTAAATCAATTTATTTATTTCAAAAGCGGAGGAAATTTTTTCTGAAAAATTAATTAATATTATTTTAATTAAATAAGAAACTTGGCAAAAATATATTTCCCCATTCCTAAATATATGTAAAATTAGATTTTAATTGAAAACTAGATGAACATTATAATCTTACAGCCAGATCTTATACTAAGTAAAAAAAAATTAATGTAAGTTGGTTATTATATAATGAAAACGCACTTGTGAATGTCTTGGAGTTGCGGGTGTCCATGGGCGGCAGTGATCACACACTCACAGGTGGCTATCCTTTGAAAATACATAAAACATTCATTTTACATCATTGTTAAAATATATATTTTAATGTGTGTATATTCTATTGCTCCATATAAATGTAGTAAAACAATAGTAAGCCATAAACAAAACCAATAATGAATTCTATAATATATCTTAAATGTCCCATAGATCATTGGCCCTGACGAGTTGGCGCGAACTTCGTGAAGAGGATCCAGAGTCACTCAGTCCCATTCAAAAAGCACTAAGTGGTTTGTATATTTACACATTTCTTCTATGTGTATGTATTAGAATTTATTATTATTATATTTTTTTAATTCACATAATAACTATAATGATATTTCTTGTGTTATCCCAACAAGTTTTCTTTTCGATTATACACAACAAGATGCCCATTGTTTACAATTTTTTTAAATCAAACATTCTCTAAATCAATTAGTACATAACAAAAGTTTTAATACTAAAAAATAGCTTTCATGTCATTAAACCTTTATTAATCAAGTTATGATTTTTACACTTTGTCTTATTTTATTTTGTTTTAGTTATTAGTTTTGTGCTTTATCATATTTTAGTTCTAGTGTGTTAATGGGAAAATATATTGGTATTTTTTTTGTGATTAAGATGTCTTTGTGGTGACATGTTCTACTAATTAAATCTTAAGTTTTTCTACACAAATACATAATTATAGATAGTTCCACCTATCTGCCACCATACCCCTAACTTTAACGTTTTACAGTCTCTAATGATGTTGACATATGTATCTACCGTCCATGCAAGCATGTCCAGAGGACATAAGGGATGTACAAATATTAGAGTTGTACAACTTTTCAGTACAAATTACAATTTTAACTTTGTCAATAGTTTAGAATATCTAATATTGCCTAAACAGCTCTATGCTTAATAAAACAGTGTCAAATATTGTTCAATTTGAACTAGATTCCTTTATTGCTAACATAGAATTAAAAAAAGTGTTTTGGCTAAATGCTTTTAGATTTTTTGACCAATTTATTTTTGAAATTGAATTAAATTTTGAGTTTAAAAGAACTGTATGAAATGGTGCAAATGCAGTTCAAATCTGTTGATGCGACAAAAGATATCATTGTTAAATAATTTAAAAAAGTGTTCTTTCAAAATATCTCTTGCTTGATCAGTTTTCCAAATTTAATTTCTTGTTTAATTTTTAAATTTCTGAAACAAAAATATTTTGTATATTGGAAACCCCATTAAATACTCTAAAAAGACATCTTTGATTGATATTTGGAATTAATATTTTTATTTATCTTTTATATGTAACATATTTCAAAGAGAATTCTGTATAATTTGAGATTGAAAACTTAATAATACCAAAGTAATTTTTTCAATCTCAAGGAGTTCCAAAATGTAAGCAATGATAAGAGTTCTCCGAGTTTAGTAGTAGAAATTAGGCTGTTCTGCAAGGGCAATGATTGGCCTTGCAGAATAGCCCCACAATTTCACTTTGTCATTAGCTAAACTTGGATAAAAAAGCAGTGTGGAAGAAATGCATGCAGTACCTACTGTACATACGAATGTAGATGTTTGAAATAATATGTAAATTAGTATTTTATCAATTCAATTATTGATTTCTAGGTAGTAATGATATAGATTTTAACAACCTTTACAATCAATTGATGGAAGCAGACCCAGAGACGTTACAGGCCATAACCAAACGAGTTATAAGCACTGGACAGTTCCTTCCTCATTGGTTTCTGCAAAGATATATGGTAAATATTATCAAAAATAATTACTTATTACTTAAGTATTTGATTTACCCTTAATAATGCATATTCTGCGCTCCAATCAATCACAAGTGCAAAAAGATAGAACCAGATTTATGAATTGATAAATCTGTTCAATGTTATAATTTACTTTGTAGTGAATTTTTGTTATTTGTATCTATATAATTATTAATTAAGTTGCCAGCTTTCACTTATGATTATATCTGCAAGAATATATTAGGTCGGAAAAAGTTATTTCATATACAAGTTCAAGATAATTTTATCATATTTTATTTAATTATATATGCCATTTTGTAAGTAGTGATATAATCCCATTGATATAGAAATTTTGGGACTTCCAACCAAAATACTGCGACAAGTAGTTTTAACAGTCCTTTTTTGATGTTAACCTCGTACTACTGAAAGAATCCTGAAGAGACTAAAATAGGTGAAAATCTAAGGGTGCAAGATCAGGGCTATATGGTGGATGCATTAACACTTCCCAAGCAAACTCTCTAAATATTTGCCGAGTGGTTAAGGTATGTGTGATCTGGCTTCATCATGGTGAACAATCACACCCTGTCTATTGACCAATTCCAGCCGTTTTATCTTTATATCTTGCTCGAGTCTCATAAGCTGTTGACAGTCTAGATCCGAATTGAGGATTTTGCGTGGCGGTAAAAGCTCATGAATAATGTCCTTCCAATTCCACCATACATCAACTTATTGCAAGTTAATTCAGATTTCACTCCATAGTCTGTGGAGCTTGTTTGCCTTTTGACTATGATCTTTTTCATACATTCTTGTTGTAAGTAATCCATTTTTCATCATTAGTGACCCATCCTTTCAAAAATGCTTGTTTCATTAGTTTCAAAAGAAAATTGCAAATGAGTACACAGTTCATTAGATTTCTTTCAGTGAGCTCATGTGAGACCCAAGTATCGATCTTTTTGCATATCCAACTTTTTCAAATGAGTCAAAGCTGTTTTGTGGTCAATCCCCAGTTCTTCAGCTATATCGTAAGAACTAATATGCCGATCTTGCTCTACTTTTCCAAAATGGCATAGACTTCATTCATAACAAGTCGACCAGAGCGAAGTTCATCGTTGACATCAAAATTATCAGACTGTAAACAGTTGAAGCAGTTTTGGGCTACTCTACGGCACTAGGTCCATATACGTCATAATATTTTTTTTTTGCGGCTCGTGTCTCATTTTTTTCTTTTCTGTAATGGAACTTCAAAATGTATCGAATTTCTACATTAGATTCACTCATTTTGATGGACAGAAAAATTTGGAAAAATGGTGGGACACTGTTTTTATATCTTATGTTTTTTTATTAAATGATACAAAAAGTACAACCAAAAAGATTCTGTTGCAACTTTTTACTTATACAATACAAAAAAACCTTTTTCTCCGACCTAATATAATGAATTCCTTTGATGTGTTACAGAGAAAAATAGATATGTCTCAACCGCTACACAAAATTGTGCAAAGAAAGCACCTTATTAAATAAATTATTACATTTCGATGGACATTAAATATGAAATAATGTTTGCGAAACACAAGATTATTATTTAGTTATAATCATGATTCATCCACTGATCATTTATTTTGTTTGGTAATTAGAAATGTAAATAAATGTCCACAAAAATAAAAGCTAGTTATTGTATTTTAATTTTATTTATAACAGTTTTTACATGGTTATAGAACATTATTTTGTCTTTTATGTGTAACCTATCTTAGTTCCACCTGGTTATATTCTGAAATGCTTGTTTTTGAACTTGTTTTGATTTTGGGGAACTCAACTGTGTTAAACATTGATTATATTAAATACATTCATTATCAATTTGTACCAAATTAATCATTATAAATATTTTTCTTTGAAATTTTTATGAACTTCAGGTTTCCCATTAGTTCTCTGCTAAATTAATTAAAGTTTTTCATGAATTTAGCATGAAACTATTTATGCATCTATGTATTTATTTAACTCGGATACTATATTTTATATAATTACTTTCAAAAATTGCTTTCTCTAAGTTTAAAATGATTTCTAAGTAAATCATATCTAAAATGATTTCTAAGTAAATCATATCTAAAATGATTCCTTAGTCCAATGTGAAGACAAATAGATAAACATTCTTTCCAATTTAAAGTAGATTTTACTTTTATGTAGATTTAACCGAATCATATCAGTTAAACTTCACTTTGAATGGAGCGCGATGAAGTCAAATAGTTAAGTAATTTGTTTAATTTCAAATAGGAAGTAGATAGCGGAGCGTGCGTTCGTGCACTACTGGCTGGCGGGCGAGCGGTGGAAGCGGGCGCGGCGTGCGCGACCAGCCTGCGCGCAGCCATTTGTAGCCGCCTAACCGTGCCCGTCGCTCCTACGTGTACCGTGGCCTTGCCTACTGTGGACCTCGTCTGCGTTGAGCTTATGAACTATCTCCACGATGAACAGTGCAAGCAGGTATGGAACATCCGGAACCAATTAATTATAATTATTTCGAAATTCGTATTAAAAGTGTAACAAAGGGGGGTATTTCAGTGATATACATCTAACAAAATGTAACTATTTAACGTGACATTAGAAGTCATATTATACTCAAGTTCTATGATGCCACTTAATGTAGTTTCTTTAAAGATGTGGTATGTTGAAATTCAGTCCAAGGGAGTTTGATCTCATCCTATATTCTTTTTGTGATATTGCATACATAATTAATAATTTGATAATCTTTGAAATTCTCTGAACTGAATAACAAAGAAAAATTGAGATTGTTATCCATTATATGAATGTAAGTTAATAAGAAAATAAATTAAAATTTAATTGTACACTATCTATGTATGAAATGATTAACAGTTCATTTAGCATTTAAAAGTGGCCCCACTCACATCAAGCACTATCTAATATTATTGTTAACTTAGTTGCGAAATTTGAATAACATATTTTACACAGTTAGCTATTAATTATTTGAAGTGAGAATTCAAGCATACTGCTGTAAGAAGTTGAAATTAATTCTAACTTGTGAAAAGGTTTTAGTAACAAGAAAAAAGGTAAATATAGCAATATTTGGGGCCTTGGTAAAATCTAATTTGGTGGAACAACTGCTTTGGGATGCAAGTGCTTTAAGAACTGAAGTATATTTATTTAATAACCTTGAATATCTTGAATGAATGGACTGAGTGGAATTGCACTTAGCATTGGAAAGGACTTCGCTGAACTTAGATTAAAATAAATTGTTTTCATTTAAGTTGATTTAAAGAGATTGAAAAAAAATGATCGAATTGTAAACTATTACACCTATCGACTCCAAAATCTAATTAGCTCTATTCCTAGTAAAATAATGTTGAAATAGAGCTTATGGAAATTTATATTTTTGAGTTTGATAATGTTAGCAAGCGTTTTCTGCTTATGAAGCTCAAAAACATTATTGCTCAAAGTAATGCAGGAGGTTTGCAGGCCAGCCCCGGGGCTGCAGAGTGAATTGTTATCCAGTTTTTTTGTGTAAATAAAAGGAACTACGGGTCTGTACCCCTTGTGGTCTTTGGAAAGATGAACTGTGTATAATTACTATAAATCACTACCATATTGTTCAGGGACTGAACATTTTTTCTTAGCAATATTCAGGTATCCTGAAAAAATACAAAATAGAGATTTGTTTAAAATTATTTGTTTGTTTGAACATACATAGAGGAAACTTAATATAAGTTAGATATCAGTTTTTTTTATCATCGAATAGTGTGTGTTAGACGCCAAAGAGATAATTAAATATATAGTTATTATAAGAGCTAATATGCATATTTTTTGTTTTTCAAAAACAGTTAATTGTTTCAGGTTTACGAAGAATTAAATGAAGAAATAAAACAGTATATGCAAGTTGTTGTCAGGACTTCAGAAGATATGAAGTTAGCAAAAATTAAGTTCCCTGTAGTAATGTAATTTTTGTGATAAATGTGTTTTAATATAGCTTATTTTAACAAAAGTATATTTTATTTGTTTTCTAATTGATTACTTACTTTCCTATAGAATATAAAATATTAATCGTTATTTAACAAATAATTAAGCATTTCAATAAAATCATTTTATATTATTTTCAAAAGCGTTTTCCTGTATACTGGTCAATTCTTGATATTTATACAGAGTTAAGCATTGTAGAGTTAGGGTTTTTCATGAGTTTCGATAGTTATTAATGAAAGCATTAAGCTCATAATGCTTTCACTGAGTCTTGGCAACGACTTTTATATGAAATGTTATTGTGGGATTTAATTTCTTTGTAAGATTTTATCTTTGGTGTGTATTTCTGCGCGTCAGCTATTTCTTTCTTCATATCCCACTCTCATCTCTGCCTTTTCTCCTTTATTGTATCTACAATAAGCAATAAATCAGAGCAATGCTTAACTGATTGTGCTTTAATACTACCATAGTCAATATTTGCAGGATGAACCCATATAAAACTAATCATACTTGAAAGTGCTACATAAGCCTGCAAGTAAAGAACATTGACAACCTGATATCGATCAGAGCATAATTCAAACTTAACCCTTGACTATTATTAGTTATGGCATATACGATGAGCTGAAATTGCTCACAATAGCCAAATTAACATGTATGTGGCCAAAATTTAGTGCTACAATTAACTAACGGTATTATCTGATAATGTTAAAATTAAGTTATAACCTGAGAGGCAGTTTCATCGACCCATCTAAGGCCTTTAAAGCGCTTAAAACCTTAATACTGTTAGAATGCAACAAAGTTTTTGTGTGCTTTTAAATCCATAAGACATCTTATGTATAGAATTGCATCCTTTGTCAGAGTGGGCAGGTAAAATTTACACATTTCTTAATTTTTGTTCTTTATATGCTAATCTTAGTCTGCATACCAAATGTTAGGTTTGTAGGACTTAGATGGTACTTCAAGTTTTGATGAGGAATGAGTCAGTGATAAAATCGATGTATTTCAGATATGAACAAAAGCTAATGTAATAACTAGACAAGTGAAACTGAGTGTATTTCATAAATCTGCTAACTAAATCTTATCCTGCTCTAGAACATTTAGGTCGGCTGATGGTTTGAAAATATGACAAAATGCTTCGAGAAATGGCAGGTAGTGCCCCGATTTCTTTATTCTGGCTCGTCTTGCTAGGGCATTATCATGCCCCAAATTTATGGAAAAAATAAGTTATTTTTTAGATAAATTATTGCGAGTGTATTATAAAATTTAGGATTTCAACTGCAATGAAACATGGAATTATACCTGAAACAGGATTCTAATGAATCCGCCATAAAATTGTATTTTAGCCACAGGGAAAGATCAAAAGCAGAAATCTAGTTCTAGTTGACTTTTTTTTTATCAAATTATTCAAAAACAATGTTTACATTGTCATCAGGCTGTTATTTTCAGTGTTACTATTATACAAGTAATGCTTGTGTTCGAACAAGACTTAATTAACTTATCATAACTCATTAATTTTTAAATTCAATTTTCATTTAACATCAAGAAATTTATGAAATTGTCTGTCATTGTTTTGCTAGTGTGTTTACAATTCTCAATACAACTATGGTTACTAATTTAATTTCTTTTAACTAATGAAATTGAATTTAAGACATGTAAGTATTTAATATACTAAAAATACAATCATAAGTATTAAAGTGTCAGCAGCTAGCGCTGGCATCGATATCGGTATCGTGACTACACATGGAGCCCATGGAGCGTTAGGCAGGCACCGCGTATTTTCATTTTCATAATAAAATCATCACATTCAATCGGGAACGGCTTTGCTTTACTATACAATGCGAAAATTCATAAGACAGGTCACATGATAGTTTCGCTTGGATGGGCAACATTCAAACAAGATCACACTATCGTTATTGAACATTTCGTGTCGTGTTAGTCCAAAACCACAAATTGTGAATTGAAGTTAATAGATTTAGAGTGATGTAGGAAGTATAGTTTCGCAACTCGCTTGTTGTTCACCAAAACGTGTGTGGCATGTAAAAATGTTAAAACTGTAGGTGAAATGTGCTTACTAATTAAATGAGTTGAGTTTCATTTGTCAAGTTACTTTTCAAAGTTTTTTAAGTAGCTTTTAGCAAAGCATATCAGGGAGTTAATTTTCAGCTACTCAATAGATTAAAAATAAAATGTACACAAAGAGTACTATCTAGTCTAAATACAGAGAATTGTACTTGTAATTTTCCCACCTTTTTAATGAAAAAATATTTAGTTTTTGTTTTCTAGGTCCACAAGTTTCAATTTTTTTTATTCTCTACATTTTAAACAATGACTGGTTTTAATTAGTGATCACCCATGTGAATGTCGTTAACAGCTACCAACCCAGATTTGACAGCACGGAGGGCTACAGTTAAACCTCTGCAATTTGAAATAGCATGCCTTAGCAGTGTGGTGATAAAATCTTGATAGAATGTTCTAGATAAAATGACTTGCCTAATAAAAAAGGTACAAATAAAAATCTTTGTAGTCAAATCACTGGTTTAATTATACGTATTCTTTAAATATCACACACATAATAATAATACTTTATTCCTTTTATAAGAATATTATATAAATAAAAGCTTTGGGATAACTTACATTTATATTGCACTGTGTCACAAAGTGAAAATCATAAATATTTTTTTTTTATTAGAAATCTAGGAATTTAAAATAAAAGCTTTTAATAAGGTACATTAACTGCATTTCCTTTGTAAATAATTCAATATTTTCATTCAAGAAATAGATTGTCAGAGAGGATTACATTTTTCAGTTCCTTTTAAAACAGACACTTATCACACAAGACTTAAAAGGAACATCCTAACAATGAGTGGTTTACCTATAAGCCAAGGAACTAGTTGAATTGCTTTCGTTTTATAATAGATTGAAAGAATCCTGTAAATTTATACCTTAATATCGAGACAGTTTCATCTAAAATTATTTTCTAGATATAAATGTCTTAATGAGGGCAATGAATTGAGGTCATGTATAGCAATACTTGTATGATTATAGTTCAATGACACGAATGTAATTTTTACTCATCATATTACATAAAACCTTTACAAATGCATGGATTATCTGTATGCAATTCAGCACATGTCGTTACCGAACATTTACATGCCATTTATTTTTGCATATTAAATTGTAGACATCTAGACATTTATTTTTTCTAGTGCAACATGAGGAGAGGTGTTATTTCTATTAGGACAAGATAAGTACTGGCTTATGAGTATGAATAATAGAAGGCTAAATCGTATATTCTGTGGTCTGCTTTCTCCTCTCAGAAATAGGTATGAATGTAGAATTTGATCTATAAATTAAATTGTACATTGATGACTAGAAATGCATTCGCTATCATAATACAAGAATATCACAAGTTGGTAAGGTGTAGTGCTTGTGTTAATTCACATATTGTCTGAAGGTCAAGATAACAACTCTTGAGACGAAATTTAATATATAATTTCAATTAAAGTATGAATTAATAATAGTATTTTGAATTTTGCTGTTCAAATTATTTTTCTTAAAAGGAGCATTTGATGAATAGTAGTGTTAGGAAACAATTCATTTGGCATTATTCATTGTGTGAGAATTGAGCAATATTCACTTGAAGTAAATTTGCATTTTTAATTCAAGGTAATGGTAAATTCAAGGCATATATGTATTGTTAAATATTGTGTACTTGACATTAATTTCAATATATAGTTTCAATGTCATTATTAAAAAACATGGGATACAAATTATTAGTTACAGTATTAACTGTAACATTAACTTAACATTAGTTAAGACTTTTTAGAAGTAATAAATAATTTTGTGGGAAAAAGAGTATAAATATGAACTAAGAATGGTTGAGTTATGCATTAAATACCTCCTTCTATACAACCAAATGATCTTTGCACTTAAAATTCATGGTTCTGCCAAAATAGTTCTGAAGATAGTGTCAGCAAGAGAGTCGTAGTGTTTCAACAAGTGAGAGTTTATTGAATAGGGTTGTTCATTAAAAAGGCAAAGAACATGATGGGAAACATTGAAAGAAAATCACACGAAAAATAAAGTTAATGTGAACTTGCTTTCTGTTATGCGATAGTGTCTTATGACAAGTATATTAATTAATTATTCACAATGAAGTCATCGTCCCTGCACTATAGAGCCAGAAAAACGTTAAAGTAGAATCAATACCATGGATCGACCATCCCTATGGAGGGCACACTAAAAGGTGTGCACTCCCGGCTGGCACTAAATATTTCAATTTAGAATATTAATGATTTTGGCTGAGAATTGCATGTCCATTGTTTTTATTGTAAATCAAAATTCTTTAGCAAAAATGATATTATTGTGAAAATGTTTTAAGGCAATTATAATTATACTTTCTTGAGAATTTTGTCTCAAGATGGCACTGCACTTTAAAATACTTTTAGGAGAGAAATACTTCATCTGAGCACTGTGGGTGGTACCATGAATTTAAATGTAATACTTTTTCTAAGATAAGGATCATGAAAGTCGACCATCACATACAATCACTGAAGATAACTTGCATTAGTGACATTTAGGCAGCTTATTGAAAAAATATGTATCACCTTGAAATTGGTATGATACAGATTAAAACAAAATACACAAACATTTAAATGTTAAAAACTTTGTTGTCATCAGATACCTTTTAAACTCTTTAAGTATGATCAAGTGTTGTTTACGGCATAATGCCAGGACGCAAAAGATGGACTTGTTGTGGCAATGCAGAAAGACCAGAGTAAGGCGTAGATGGGAATTTTGGGTAAAAATTTTTGCATTTTTCTCCTGGATGGGGTACCACCTCAGTAATCTGCAGTGTTCTCAAAAATCTACAAGAGAGATGGCCATAAAATACATCCCTTTATATCTTGACAATGCTCTTCATATAATATAATCATTTTTCCTAAGTGGTTTTATAACCCTATCCTACACACATTACAGACACTGCACTGTACGATATCCCCATGAACATTACATAATCTATTTTGATAGACATTGTTAAGAGGATATAATTTTATACAATTACCCTAATAAAAATACAGTGGAAATTGGTTATAGTGACATTCCAGGGACTTGTCAAAGTCATTTGTTATCTGATAGTAACAGATATATGCAAAAGAATGTATTTGTCATACTTAAAAGAGTTTAATGCATATGCAATTAAATAATGTACAAACAACATGAATGCAAAATAATGTAGTAGACATAATTTTCGTTCATTTTCTGCACTTATTCATCTAAAAGCAATTTTTCTTAATTGTATGACATATTAGTGTAAACAATCATATACATAAGCTAACATGTTGTTAAGCACATTAAATAATGACAATAAGACATTGGAATGAAGAAATGATGTCATAAAGTGTAGTCATCTTATTAATTAAATATTAAAACGATTTAACAAAAGTATGTTAGTATATCCATAAGTGATTTCTAACAGATATCCATATGAAGTTCAACCGGGACGTCATATTTAGTCGATATAACTATAATAATAGCCTTTATAATAACCAATTTCTACTGTACTTTCTTCACATAAAATGTTGCATTTAAAAGAGCACAATGGCAAATTTGTGAAGATCTATAATTTTATATTAAATTCGCAGATAACTAACAAAAATATTTAATTAAGTCTCTTCAATATAATACATAAATAATTTAGGGCTTCTGTATAGAAAATAGTATAAGAGTATCAATATTTATACTTAAACATTACTCAAGTAGGAAAACAGATAAAATCTACGAGTAGCAAATGGATAACATTTGAGCAAATATTTGATTTTAGCTGTATGCACATGCATACTATAATAACTAATGTCAATAATGTTGTCATGGTTCATGTCTACAATGTCAAATAAATAACTAAAAATACCACTAAAACCTTCATCGTAATGTCCTTACCACACCAAGTAATCATATGCAATGATTTAATAAAGCCCATTCTAACTTACTAAATCTATCCTCAACCATAAATTAAAAAACATCCTCAAGCACGTTTGGATAATTTCATCCTCATTATAGTTAATACAAATCGAACTAATTTTTCATAAATTGCAAACATAAGTGCTGCTGTCATCACAGTTTGTAATAATTTTGCTTCTAGACCACGGAACATTATTAATGGGTTAGATTTCATCTCAAAAATTAAAGGTTTTAAGCTTGTACCGGCTCGGAGTCGTGACTGAATAAGCTGTAAGGGATAAGTAACTGTTGTTGCAACAGCCTTAGCAAAAGCTCCTGTCAAAAACGCTTTGTAATTATCAAAGGCGTTATTGTTCAATAATGATCGTTTCATCGACTCATATATCATAAATTGGATTGCGGGGTTGGATACCAAAAGAAGTGAAGGTAGAACTCCCGACCATAACTTTTTGATGCCTTCTCTTCTTGCTTATGTCAATTAAACCTTCTACCAGGTTATTATAAGAATTTTTTCTAATTTCATTCTAGTGTTAACAACCCACAGTGAGAAGTAATTAAAACATTAATGCTACCACTGCAATTCCAAAAATAAATCTTGCAATGCTGACGATTTCCGGACAAAGAACTTCTTAAAGCATGGAATGTAAAAATAAACGAAATTTGAAATGGAGAGTGACTGCAGCACAGGATATAGGCCACGTAGAGAGATTCCACACCCTCTTTATTGGCTAAATATAGCAAGATTTTCCATGATGAACCTTCCAACTTTGGTGAATCTTGAACTGAAACAGTTAATTCACTATTACTAAAAGTATGAAGTAATAAAGATGTAAATTATTAAGAATGCCAAGAAGTAACATATTTCAATTTTCATATGCATGATATTACATACTAGGCAATCAAAAGATTCTGAATTGGATCATTAAATTGATTTTTAAAACTTCATGGAATTTATCACATAAGTAAAAGATAATAAATCGATCAACAATGATAGAAATGCTTTAATATATTTTTTATAAAGCTTGTCATTTATCACACAAGAAAAATATCAATAAATAAATCAACATTAGAAGAAATGGTATTTTCCCATTTCTTTTTTCTATAAAACTCAACATTCACAAATATTTTTTCCTTACACTTCCTCACATCAACAACTTTACTTCTACTATTTGATATTAAAATTACCTTGTAAATCAGTTTGAATTCTAATCAACTACTATAATTATCTCAAACTTAAATTTTTTATTTTAACTATATCTGATATTAAGGAAATATGAAAAAACATTATAGTGAACTTTTTCCAATTACAATTTAAAAGTTAAATATTACATAAATTTCAGAAAATAAATAAATCTAAATTAACAGGGCATTTAAAAACAATTATTTGATTGTGAACCAGTCTATTTAAGTACACGTAATGAAAGTTTTTATTTTTAAATGCAAATTACATTATATTAATTCTAAGCCGATTCATACAAACTGCAACTTAAAAGGCTTTATTTCAAATTTATTATGTCTTTATTAATACTATGTATGTTACCTTGTAAGCTTGATCTCAATGTGTCGAGTGGATAAAATGCAGCCATGCCCACAATACTACCCTGAAATATTTCTGTACATTAAATGTATGAATACAATAAGAATTCCAATAGCCTTCACATGGTACAACTGTAATTTGAAGGACTTGATCATTTAGATAGGTGTGTATACCGACTTCGAAATCGAGAATTTGAAATAATTATAGAAAAACATAAGGACAGTTGCGTTCATTGTTTCGATCTTTTAATCCAATTAGATTTTACTTGTGGACTTGGAACCTAACTAAAGATGCGAGGAATAATTTAAATATCAAGGCGTCTATTGAAATTATTATACTAATGACATAAAACTAGATATTTACCGTTGCTCCAGCCACTGCGTGAACAAGCGTTTCATAGCTAAAGAGAAGTAGCCATTTATGTTTAATTTATTTATTTCGAATAAAACGAAATTTACATACAACTAATCATGCCGACAATTTTAAAAGCTGTCATTTACACTGTATCCTACATCCACCCATAGACGAACATTAATACTATCCACAGCATAAATTAACATTATCTTATCAATCCTAAAGGTAGCCACACACTTAGTAATTTACTTGCGCAAGTTTAGATTTTCATAAGTATACTGCATGTATGCGGGTGTTAGAAGATACTTGCTCAAATTTTTGACTTGCATTACATTAAAAAGTTCCAATTTCGATTCCCAACTTCTGCAGACTTGCATTTGCAGAACGTATTGAGCCACAGATAAAGAAAATGTCAGTTGGTTTTGTGTCAATCACTATCAATATATTAATTGCAGCCAAATTTGTTTGGTGTTTTTGTGTATTTATTAGCAATTAAAATGAAAGCATTTATGGCAGAAGATAATTTATGTGCTCAAAACTTATTAAAATTAGTGTCCCATGGAAATGCGATCGTTGCAGAAATATTAAGACTTAAAGATCATATTCCAGCCCCATACTGGTATGTCTATTTCTCTTGTATTTGATACTGTTTTACATTTATTTAATTTTTGTTACAATGTATATGTTGTAGAGTGTCTTTATTCACCAATTTAAATATGGCTTTAGGTATTATTAATGCGTTTTGACTCTATTTCTTTTCCATACTTATATGGTCAGGTGGGTATTCAGTGAAGGAAACCAACTAATTATAAAAGTATTTTAAGTTTTGCTGTACAATTAGCATTGAACCTTTCGTGTATTCAATATATTTCTATTATATACAGTAAAACTCTGATTATCTGAATTCAAATTATCTAAATCACTGATTATCAAAATTGTTTTCGGAAAAGAATTAAGGTGGAAATATATGTACTTTGATTTGCCAAATAATGGTCCTGTCTACGTGCTTTACTGTTCTCCTTTCCGAAGCCAGGTGTAGGCGCAACGCCAACATTATTGGGATGATATGCCACTGTCTCAAGGTACAGTTCCATTGTTGCCTACTGCCATTTTTGAAGAACTTTTGGTAGGGTGAAGACAAAAGTGGTGGCTAACCATAAAAATATAAATTGAAAGATTGTGTTTACATGATTAGGTTAAGGTAGCAACAACAAAACGTGGTTTGAAACAAAATAAAGTCATATCAATTGAAGAAGAGAAGAATAAGGAAAATGAAGCCCAAGAAATGGAATGGAGTCATTTGAGGAATTAAGAAACATTCTTTGAAAATTTCTGGATGTTTAGAAGTTAGTGCTGAAGATGTTAGAAAATAAATGGTGTGTGATTCACAGACCCTAGATTTCAAATTTTAAATGATGAACTTATAGAAAAGGTGAGAAGAAAAATGTTGAGGAAGAAAATGAGCATAATGTCGGGTTGCAGCAAATATGGAACCATCAGCTGATGAAGTGTTTGCCAGCCTTGAAACTTCGTTGGAAGAGATGGAACATTGGTCCGAGGGTGATCACATGGAATAGTGAGCTATCAAGCATGTGTGACTTGACTGCCTGAAAACAGATCAAGACTGTTAAACGTTAAACTAATTTATTTGACAAGATGTTCAGCAAACAATGAATTTCATTTATGTTACATTTGTACTAATGTAAATGCACTTGTAAGTATACTATAGAAAATGTCAAAGTGTTGCCATTTCATTTAAAATGTATAAAGTGCTGAAATTAAGCTCTTTTCCTTAAAATAGACCTTCAAAAATATCAATTTTTCTAAATATTTGATTATGAAAATGTGGTCCGATCAAAATTGATTGATAATTGAAGTTTTACTGTAAAATAATTATTATGATCTATTTGAAAATAACATATTTTAAGTAAATTTTGGTACAGGATAATCTCATTCAAGAGTAATGAAGACATATGATTCAAAATCATACAAAATATTGAATTATTTGTGATGTGCTCATGTTGTAATTTAATAGAAACAGTTTTTATAAACTTATGTGAATTTACTGGTAAATGTAATATTAAAATAATCAATTGAGTTGGAAGTACATCTTTGAATGTATGAATTTTGACTTATTGATCCGCGTTTTTTCCAGTTTCAAGAATAGAGAAATTGTGCAGAAGTATCATGATGTAGTGTTGGATTTTAGTTACTTTTAAAATTTCTGACAGTCATGAAAAAATCAGTATTAATTTGGTAAGAAATCAGTTCCATGTAACATTACATTAATTTTATTTCATGTTTTTATTAATTTTGTTGCATTTTGGCATTTGTGGCAAAAAAATTCTCGTCTCTATTACTTTCAAAATATACCTATTATATTTTGTTTTTTGAGATATTTTCTATAAATTTATATTTTACCTAATTATTCATATGGAAGT
The DNA here is from genome assembly GCA_005406025.1 of Eumeta japonica. Taxonomy (NCBI): domain Eukaryota; kingdom Metazoa; phylum Arthropoda; class Insecta; order Lepidoptera; family Psychidae; genus Eumeta; species Eumeta japonica. The sequence continues at coordinate 736,695 of BGZK01000112.1, forward strand.
CAGTTGACAAAGTTAATGATATAATTATTGAAATTTAGCAACTTCCTACAAGGGTCTGTAATTCAATGATAAATTGGCACCAGGGTATCAACATGTCCTTGATTACTCAGGGGAAAAATTAAATAAAAAAGAAATCTATATTTTTTTAAACTTATTTCATTATTTTTAAAAAATTTGGAATTTGGCACCTTTTAGATACCACAATTTTTCAAATATTACTGTTGTTTTTTAGTATTGGATAGCTAAATAGGACTACTATTAACCATTATCCCAAAAAGTCTTAGATTGCGTGTAGTTTCTACATAAAAATCAGGTAAAGATCATTCTTTTCATAAAATACTGAAAGATTTTTATTTTCAGACCACTTTGACACTTCTTGGCGTAAAAAAAAAGTATGAACTCTACCGTGGCAATTTTTTTAAGAATTAACACAACTAATTACAGTTTCAAAATGGTATAATACTCTAGAATAACATTGTCACTATTTCTCAACAAGTACCACTTCTACTTTGTGTACTTATGAAACAAGTTTTAGGTTGCAGATTCATAGAATTGGCATGAGTTAACATCATCACAAAAAATCTTTGTGTGAAAGAGAAAGCCAAAGTTGGATAGTCAGTGATTGGATAACAATGGGTCAGATTGCATGAGCATGTCAGTACTTGTTTCTGCTTCCTTTGTTTATTCATTTGACATGACTCTCACTAACAACTTAATACTTGATGTCTGGACTGGATTTTGTAATTTGAAAACTGGACCGACTTGGCATTATTTTGGTGTGTGATTTCATTTTGTGAATTGGATTTTGAAATATTCTGGGCAAGGATTTTGGGCAGTGAATTTTTCTATGTTTTTCCTACCATAGCACTATCATACACAGCAGTCAAATATACTTCTTTGCATTTAATCTATGGATAATGCATATACAATGCTAACGCTGCTAGCAGATTGTATGGAAAAAGATATCCTAATGCTCAATGATACCGAGATTATTGTATATTTATATGTTCATCAAGGATTTTGAAAGGTGTAAAGTGGTGGAGAAACTCAGAATACTTAGGACAAAACTTGATCAAGAAGTACTTCGAAAATTCATGATCGACTATTTCAGTACGAGCCATAAAAGCAGCTATGGGATTCTTCAACAATACCATTCATCAGATTCTTAAACAAGAAAGACTGTACCCATACCACAGACTTGTGCAGACTCTATTATCTTGGGACTATAATGGTAGCATTTTGCCAGGATTGCCTGGTAAAAGCTGTGGATCTTTCTTAGCTAATGTTAAGAAAGGTTTAGTTTCTGAGAGAATTTTATGGTCATATGAAACAGTGTGTAAAAAGATGGGTATTTAGACCTGCCATATTCATAGTTGGAGCATTGAAAATCCGCATCCTTTGAGGGAGGACAAATCTCATACCAATTTAAAGTTCATTTATGGATGGGTAACCTAAATGGAAAAATATTGGACCATTCAGAGTTACAACACAACTTAGATGGCAACAGCTATCTAGCTTTCTACAAAATAATTTGCCTGATCTATTAGATGATGTGCCCTTAAATATTGTATAGAATATGTGGTTACAAAATGATGGTTGCCCAGCTTAGTATGCATGACCAGCTGAGACTATTTAAATGAATAAAACCCATAACGGTGGATCGAGCCTTGGGCCTTTCTTATGGCCACCCAGCTCACTAGACCTCAACTTCCTGGATTTTTTTATTGGAAGTGTCTCAAGGATATGGTTTATGTAAAAGCAATTACAACAATGGCCAAGCTATAGAGAATAAGTCGGCTATTAAATATAATCAAAAAAAGAATATACACAAAAAATTAATAAGTGTTGTCACACATGCAATTATGCTGGTTGCAAACAATTTGAACATATAACAATTTCATAATAAATCTTAATTCAATACTATTTATTTGATTTAATTGAAGAAATATCTATGAAAACTATGTGTCTGCCATTACAGAGTTTATTGCAAACTGACTTAACCTACCTACAAGCTGCCTACATTATATGCAAAACATATATACTACAAGGGATTGATTATGGGATAGTCCATTAGGCTGTGCCTAGGGGCCGGTTTGACTTATTATGCCCATTGTATTTTATAATAATCACCTACTCATGTCTGACTTTTCCCAGTCATTGCATTAATCTGCAACCTAAAACCTGTTTACCTGGGTACAATACAATGCACCAAACTTTGCTGCTGTGAAGTTCATCACGAAAGCGTCGCAATGGCGTAAAATAGGAACGTGGCGGAGAAAAAGGAAGGGTCGGGATGCGTAATACCTATGCAGTATATCATTTGCAGCCAATTTGAGCAAAGTTTCAGGCATTGTACTGTACACAGAATTAGGTACTCATTAATTATAAATGATGCTTATTAAAAGTTGTGGCTCTTTATCTTTGTGCTATAGTTTTCCTAAACTATTTTAATTGTACTAATTTAAAAACTTGCCACAATGTTGTTCATATTTTTTTTACACTATGACTCGTCAAATTTGACTGAATTTAAAATCTTTCAATATTTCTGTGAAAATTGATTTTTGTTTAGAAACTACAAGTATTCTAAAAATTTTGAAATAATGGTTAATAGAAGTGCTATTTAGGTATCTAATAAAATAAAAACAATAGTAATATTTGAAAATTTGTAGTAGTGGCAATAAAAATATGGTCAAAGAAAAATTGCAATTTTACATAAATAATGAAATAATTAAAAAAAATTGAGTTTTTTATTTATTTCTTCCTCGAGTAGTTGGGAGCATGTCTATTTTCTAATGCCCACTTATTGTTGAATTTTAGGACACATATATATTTGTAAGGGCAAACAAGAAATTTTATTTTAAAGCCATTAAAATGTACATCCTGTACGCTATGATTTAAAGAACTTGTATAGAATATAGCACCCATTTAGCTCAATTCTTTATTCTGTGAACTCTCACATGTATCGAATATTCTCACTCATCTGCAGCATAGAAATTGGCGTTTTGAGATATAATTTACCCTCGTTAGTATGTACTGTCATCAACATTATGTTAACAGCAGATGACATGTATAAAGGGCAATCAGCCAACTGTAAAATTTGTATGACATCTGATCCGTATGAAGTACTCACAACTTAGTACTTGTATGAGTAAGGCAGTTTTGTAATATTTTATATAAGTTTAAGAGAAGTTGAACTTATATAACAATATAAAGATTTGTGATGGTTTGCGAGTCACACACACAGTGGTGTCAGTGTGTATTGCGCAAAATTTCTATTGTTTTCCATAAAAGTACAAAAACTTCCTACAAAAAAAAGTAGTCGATGAAAACAAATATACAAAAACTTACCATAAAAGTATCAAAGACATATCAAGACTATAGACTGTATTATGGCTATGCTCACTATTATTATAATGCTTCTAGCAGCAAAATAGCAATTTTATCTTTGAGTAGCATCTACAATTTAATGCGTTATTATAATACCACTTGTAACACACTAGACATATCCTTTTTTCAAGTTAGTGTGATTTGCTTATTCGTGTATTCAATATTTATTGTAAACTCTATGCATAAGTATTTAATTTTAATATTTATTACATGCAACTATCACATTGCTATCTATTATTTATTACATGTATTTAATATCACATATTACTATTTCTTGTTTTAAAGGTGTCAGTATAACATATTTCATCTGTAACATATTTTGTTGTGTCAGAATTTTATCATTCTACTGTTGATGCACACTTGCTTTCCACAATTTTCTAATTTCCAATTTAGGAGTTTGGATCTTAACATTTGTTACTATAAAAAAGTTACATAAATTCCTTGAATACTTGTATGGGGTCTGTTGGACACCAATTACTAAATAAAGTAAAAAATTGCTCTCAATAAACAAATTAATTATTATGAACTAATAGAAAGAACATTATTCTTATCATTTGTCTAGTTTTAAATCCTGATTCATAATTTGAGACGGAAAAGACAATTTGTTCCAATAGAAAATTCAATTTAGTGCTTGTGACTACCATGAGAATAAGACACAGAATAATTAAATGGTTATTGCAGGCATAATTTTGGCATTAGGCATATTATTATTTATTTATTTACTGTTACTTCATAAAACTTAAATTATTTTAGGAATACTCTTTTGGATATTTTGGGGCCAACCTTGGCTTTTTGTATTGGTCTATAAAAGCATTAATACATGAAAAATGATTAACCCTCAAAACCTGCAAAACCTAAACTTTCAGGATTTTGTAATACTACATAATTTTGGCCTTCTTAACTCTGGAATTTGTATTCGGTTTAATGATAAAGACTCATTCTTACATGTAGCAAGTCATATTTAATTAGGTTGTATTATGTCATGTGACGCTTAGCAGAGGGAAGCAGAGCGCATACAGCTATAGCGGGCGCCCTTCACGATCCACATGCCTACAACCCTTACTATAATTTCCTTGTATGGGTTGTATATCAGCAGGCATCATTATCGTAAAGGTAAATAAATAATTCGACGATAATAAACAATAACAATTTTTTGATTGTGAGTTTACAATTTCATTGCTTCTCATTTTCCTTAAGTACTGTTTTACATATAAGTCGCATTCATTTTAAATGATTTGTAAAATTACCTATAAAAAATACTAAACATGAGTGATACAAAGTGTTTAAATACTTATGTGTGTAGAAAGAGAATAAACACTTTTTGTCGGGAGAAGAAATAGAGGCGGTACTTTTAGCGTCTTAGAATAAACAACACAGTGACTATTCAATAATAACATCACTACTATGTATTAATTTTTATCTGTTCTGTTACACATTTCTCACTTGCATTTATAGAAAAGAAATGTGACAATTGTAAACTCTTTGTTATAATGCCTCAATTACATACTGTTTCATTATGACCATGCTAAAAATAGATTGTGATTTGTCTTATACTTCAATATATTGGTATTTTTCGGTAGTCAGTTCCAGATTTTAATTGTTTTATTACATTATACAGAATAGATTTTATGATGTATCTTTCGCAAATATTCATAATCTCTTTCTTGTTTAGGACAATTTTACAGTGTAACTATAATAAAATATGTAATTGAAAATACACTTTATAAATATTATATCATAACCCCATAAGTGCTCGGCTAGATTGTGCGCAGCGTGCCGTATGTTAATGCATGCTGTACGCAAGCGTCTACTATGGATTTCCGCGAATGAACACCTCACACAATACAAACAGAAAGTATATTATTAAACATTTCAAATATAATCACATAATCTTAGTTTCAAAAACGTTAATATCGTAAACGTAATTTATACTATAATCTAACATTATTACTATACCATCATTACAAAAACGCCTATCGTAAAAAAGTAAAAACAGCGAATGCTAAATATCTATAGCTTATCAGTGCAGATTACTGACCTGATCGGTGGCTGTGTGAAGTGGATCA